>CM042482.1:32980000-34180000 GCA_023621385.1 Quercus gilva | reverse complement strand
TGTGGATGTAGGCCATTTGTTCTTGAATTGCAGCTTAGCTAGAGTTGTCTAGTTTGCGTTTGAAGTCTCGCTATGATTCTCCATGAATTTTAATTTCTAAGCTCTTCGGATGGATATTTTGAAGAAAGTTTGGCGACACTTTACTAGTTCATGATACCGACTAGCCACAATTTGAGCAACAATGTGAGCGTTTTGTATGTTGCCAATTACAACAGAAAACACAGGTTTGGAGCTTAAATATGTGTGCAACCAAATGATTTCGATATTTAAAAAAGTAATGATAATGAAAAAGTAATAATAACAAAACATTTAAACTTAACAAAATTTGCATGCCCTCTCAAAAAAAAAAAAAAAAAAAACAAAATTTGCATTAAATGTATACGGACTTATAGACACAAATATCTTCCCAACGCAACTCCAAAAAAGAAAGAAAGAAAGAAAAAATTTAATGATATAAAACATTTAAAAACTCTTAACAAAATTTGCTATCCAGGGCAGCTCCTATATTCATTTTCTCATCTTCTTCGAAGACTTTCCATTTCTGAGCTTTAAGTATCTGTCCATAGCCTCCTCACCATCGTCTCCTCCTTGCTTCTCCTTCCTGCCTCCTAAATCTTTCATACGCTATCAAAAAAATAAAAAGAGTTAATTAATTAATTAATATTATTAAATAAGCTCACGAAAAAGACAAAGTTCTTTCAAAATATGACAACTCTAAATACATTTTAGAGTAGCGAAAAACTTTGGTAATGGCAGAAGAGGTGTCCATTTAAACCAACAACCGATGCACTCAACCAAACCTAAATCACACCAAAGAGCAAGTTTGGCCCTATAGCTGAAAACTTCTTCATAACTTGAAACTCCAAAGGAATTAGTTCAGAGAAGGTTTTCACAAATTCACAAACATAAACAGCATGGAGTGCTAAACAGTTTGAACAAAGAAACTTGCAAATGGGAAGGCCTGAAGACCAAATTAATACTTGGGGTGGATGCCAAAATGATTAAATATTTGTACATTATTTGTTATCAAAGTATTCTTTGAAAAGAGTGTACACATCCTTTTATGTATCCCCTCTTTCGTTTTCTAATAAAATTATTTAATTACCAAAAAAAAAAAAACATCATAACTAAACCAGGAAGATAAATAAAGATTTGGGAATTGAAAGGGAAAATCAAGCTTCAAGAGCATAATGTGATGGAAAACACCTCCCAAAAATAATAAAACCTACAAAATCTCTGAAAACCGTTAAACAGTAAATAGAGATTTATTAGCAATGGTCACGACAAAAGACTATCTCAAGAATCATTTACATGCAGAAAATTGTAATCATATAACAATCAGACCACATATAAACTACACTTATTTGAATTTTACAGAACTCAGTCACAGTGGAAAGATCTAACCTGATGCAACTAAGATGATGGATTTGAGGAGACAATTTTTGGAATTCTACCCAACATGTGCTTACGTGTTGATCCCTCCATGTGCTTACATCAAAACTAGGACCTTGAAACTGCAAGGTTTCAACTTTCAAGGAGGCAGTCTAGGTGTAGGTTTCGCTAAGCTGTAGAAGTGGTGGAAGGAAATGAACAAATAATAAGGCATTGTATCGTCTGAAATCCTAATCAGGAAACTTTGCTTGTACCTAATGGAGACTAGTTCATGTGTGGGGATTGCCCAAAGTCTTTCAAGGCGTCTTTTAGTCTGGTTGAACGCACTAAATGAAAATTTAGAAAATTACAGGTCATAGCTCGACTTCAAATAAGCGTTAGCTTCTAGTTTTGCTCAACTGCTCATATAGGCATGGTACTTTCTGAATTCCTAATCAGGAATGTTTGCATGTACCTAGCTGACAGGGTATTGCCCAAATCTTTCAATGCATCTTTAATCTGTTTAAACACGCTCTAAACAAATTTTTATTTTTTTTGGTTGATAGGTAATACTGAAATATTATTAATAAGGAAAAGATGAAAAGATACGTAGAGTTCACGATAATGAACAAAGAACAAGCAGAAACAAAGAAGGCAAATAAACATTAAAGAAAGCCACCCTTTTAGTAACCTTTACTTTCCAAATGCCCTTCCAAGGGAAAATAGGAGTAACATCTCGAATCTCAGTGTCAAACTTCCCACTTCCATTGAAGCTCTAACAAAGACTGTCACAACCACCACCCCTAGGAGTCCGAGATTGGATCAAGTGAAGAAAAGAGAAAGAAGATGCTAACTCCCAATCATTGAATTCCCTATAAAATCTTAAATTCCAAACTCTGTCATTTCCACCCACTGGAGGACTCAAAACATTAGAAATACAAGCTTCCTTAATGGCTAAACACACAAATAACTAAGGATAAAGAGTTATAAGATAATTATCCCCAGTCCACTGATCATGCCAAAAAAGAATATGAGAGCCATCACCCACCACAAAAGACAAGTGCTTAGAAAAGTTCTCCCAACCTTCACTGATGCTTCACCATAAACCACACCCATGAGCCCTTTGACAAACTCTAGTACTCCACCCCCATTTCCCCTCCCCATATTTCATGGCAATGACCCTCTACCAAAAATGGGTAATTTCATGGCCATACCTCCAAAGCCATTTTCCTAGTAAAGCCTGATTAAAAGACACCAACTTCCAACTTCCCAAACCACCTAGCTCAAGCGGTAAGCAGACCTTTTCCCAAGCCACCAAGGGGTATTCAAAACACTCCTCTGAGGAACCGCACAAGAAACTCCTTTGAATGCATTCTAACCTAATAGCCACTGCCTTAGGAACAGTAAAAAGAGAAAGATAATAAGTTAGGAGACTTAAAAAGGTACTTTTCAACAAAGTGAGCCTACCACCCTTTGGCAATTAAAGATGCTTTCAGCCCAAAAGCTTCTTCTCCATCCTCTCCAAAATAGGGTTCTAGATAGTAGCTGTCTTATACAAAGTACCAAATGGCATTCCCAAATAATTCATAGGCGAACTGCCCACCCTGCATTGAAGAATGTTAGCCAAAGTCTGAATGTTACCTCCCCAGTAGGGACAATCTCTCTTTTCCCCCACATTCACCTCAAACCAGTAAAGGCTTGAAAACAAGTCAAAGCCAACCTAATAGAGGGCAACTACTCCCTAGAAGCTTCACAAAAAAGAATGGTATCATCAGCAAAAAGAAGATGGGAAATATAAATGCCAATAGTATTAACAGGTTCCACATGAAAACCCCGAAGAAGACTACCTTCCTCAGTTTTCTTCAAAATCCAACTTAAAACCTCCATAATGAAAATGAAGAGGAGACAACAAATCACCTTGTCTTAGACCTTGTGAGCTACCAAAGAAACCAGCATTGAGATCCATTAACCGAAATTGAGAAACGGATAGTAGTGACACATGCCTTTAACCATCCCCTCCATTGAACCCCAAACCCATCCTCTCCAACAAATAGAACAAAGTGTCCCAATTCACATGATCATAGGCTTTTTCCATGTCTAACTTACAAACCACTCCTAGAGTACAATACTTCAGTCTACAATTAAGACATTTGTTAGCAATAAGCACTGAATCCAAAATCTGCATACCACAAACAAAAAAATTTTGCGACTCAGAAATAAGTTTGTCCAACACCATCCTTAATCTGTTAGCCAACACCTTAGATAACAACTTATACACAGCCCACTAAATTGATAGGCCGGAAATCTTTAGTATTCAAAGCATTATTTTTCTTGGGTATTAAAGATAGGAAAGAAGCATACAAAAACAGTTCAAACTCTGAGCTCCTAAGAAAATGATCAAAAAAAGGCCATAACATCATTTTCCACTACACTCCAGCATTTACCAAAAAAAGCCATAGTGAAGCCATCAAGACTAGGGGTTTTATCAACCTCCATCTCTTGGAGTACCTTTGTCACCACCTCATTAGAAAAATCCATCTCAAGAGAAAGCCGCCCATCCTCATCAATATTAGCAAACTCCAAACCATCAATAGTAGGACCATACACTGCTGTACATGCCCATATAAATTTTCTAAAATTTTACAAATTTGCTATAGTAGCATCTAAAAAAAATTCTTATTTTATTCTCTCTTTCCTCTGACTCAACACTCTCTCTTTCTTTTCTCTCATCTCTGGCATCTCTCTTTCTCTCATTCTCTCTCCCAAATCCTCTGATTTCTTTTCACCGAGGCTCCATGGCTGAATCTAGCTTCTACTCCACCACTCACCACCACATCTGTGGACCCTCCCTCTGAACCCAAACCCAACTCTCCCCTCTTTCTCTCACCCAACTCATTGAGCCACTCCATGGCCTGAGAGCTTTGAGCTCCACAAACTATTGATGAGATTTTATTGCTGTGGTGGCTGAATTTTTCTGGCATGGGTCGTGGGTCCAGCATGTGGGTGGTGGCTGGGTTGCTGGCAGGTGGGTATGGGTTTGATTTTGGGTCACTGCTTTCTTTCTTTCTACATATGGCTAAATGCACAGATCTGTGGTGTTAAACCCTCATTGTTTTAAGATAAAACCAGGTTTTTTGAAGTGGGTTTCCTTTATTTCCTCAACCCATTTAAGGAAAATTAAGGCTTTTGCATTAGTGCTTCAAATCTTTTTTTTTTTGTTTACTGCTGATATGGTTCTGGTGTGTGTTTTTCTTGTTCCAATCGGAAAGAACAAATGGGTCTCTGCAAGGAACCTTCTTGCTTTTTGTCAATGAATGGGTCTGCCGATCTATAGATTTGAAAATACCTCATTTTTTAAAGCTTAAGTCTTGTTTTGGTGAAGTGGGTTTTTTTTTTTTTTTTTTGTGAATATTAATTGACATTGGAGAGGGAAAAAAAAATCAAGGCTTTTTCCAAAGTTGCAGCAAGGCATGTTCTGCTTTGTTGAAAGAGAAATGATTCAGTTGTTGTTTATGGTTTTGTTTGCCGTGGTGGTGGGTAGTTGTTCTGGGTTTGGGTTGGTGGTTGGTGGTTGAGAGAGAGAGAAACGGAGAGACACAAATTAGAGAGAGAACAGAGATGAAGAGAGAAGAGAGAGAGATTTTTTTTTTTTATTTTATTGAGTAATTTATATTATTTTAATGTGTTGCTTGTAAAAATAAAACTTAGGATGTTGGGTGTGTTATAAAATGGTATAATATAATAGATAAAGTAGCTTTTAAGATGATAAAATAGGATATTTTTTAGAAACCGGATGCTAATGCTCTAATATAAGGATTCACTCTCTTTGTCATAGGGTCTAAGTGAGTAGACCACAGTCATAACATTCTCAACATTTACAGACAGTATGACAATCAGCAACACGGACACCGACACAGACACGGACATAGCAATGTGTCAATTCTTGAAAACTAGGACATGACATGGCGAGGTTACCACAACTAATTAATTAAATATACACACCAAAATCTTTAAGAACATATCTAAAATTTAAGGAATCCTTTTTCAATAATATATATATATATATATTTTCTCCTAACATAATGTGTACATGCATATGCATAAGTGACCTTGGCATGTCCATGGACACGCTGGGGGGTTTTGAATAGTCCATGCTTCTTAGCATAAACCAGACCACAAGGCATGGACTGGGGCACGTGTATCCCAACCCAATTATTGGCACAAGCACTCTTAATCTTCATAAGTTGTTGAAAATGAAAACAATTTAAAATAAAAGAAAATATCATTACCACCCGAGCTATTCTTTGGGCCTCTGTGACGCGCTCCATGAATAGCAAGACTTCCTCTTTTTGACAAGGAAACTGTGATATCTTCTTGCCTGAAACACACCCAAAAAAAAACTTTAGTTTTTGAGACACCCCCCTTTACAATGCTTCACCACACAAATGGCATGTGTTGCCTACCAATATCATTCTCTATCTGTACAAACCATTCCCACTCATACTGATTCACTAAAGAGACTGCAACACCCGATCTTCCTGCACGAGCAGTTCTCCCCACTCGATGGTTATAAAGCTGTGGACCACTTCAATCAGCAAACCAGAGCATATAGAACAAGCAGGAAAATACCTACTAGCATAATTCTTTCAATAATAAAATAAAACACGATTACAAGAGAGGATATCTGCATACACTATTTCCACAAATATTTTATAAGTAACAAAATTTTATTGAATTCGAGGAGATACTTCATGTACATAGAATGTGTGCACAAAATACTACGAAAAAATTACATAGTCAAATTACATGCGAAAAAAGGGGAATAAAAAAAGTCTCATAGCAAATGAATGCTTGGATAGTAGATTGAAGAGTGGTATTCTAGGTGTGATTGTCAAGTTGGATATTGAAAAGGTTTATGACCATGTAAATTGGAGTGCTTTGTTTTACCTTATGGAGAGGATGGGTTTTGGCGATAAATGGGGGGAGATGGATGAAGGCGTGCATCTCTATAGTACGTTTCTCAGTGCTTATTAATGGGTCCCCAGCTGGTCTCTTTGGTAGCACTCGTGGTCTTTGTCAAGGGGATCCTTTATCTCATATTGTTCTTGCTGGTGATGGAGGTGCTGAGTAGGTTATTGAAGAAGACAGAGGAGGGAGACTTTCTTAGGGGTTTCCAAGCAAGTCCCAATGCGCGAGGAGGTTTGCATATTTCTCATCTTTCTTTTTGCTGATGATACTATTCTTTTTTGTTATGCATCCACGGAACAATTATTATATATTCAGATGGTGTTGATTTTCTTTGAAGCTATTACAGGCTTGAAAGTAAATATTAGTAAGAGTGAGAGTGTGCCAATTGGTTAGGTTGGGAATTTGGATGCTTTAGCTCGTATTTTATGTTGTAAGGTTGGTTATTTGCCCATATCTTATTTGGGAATGCCTCTTAAGGCTCACTCCAAGGATGCTTCGATTTGAAACCCTATTATAGAAAGGATGGAGAAAAAGCTCTTAGGTTGGAAGCGGTTATATTTGTCAAAAGGGGGTAGACTTACTTTATTGAAGAGCACTTTGTCAAGCCTTCCAACTTATTATTTATCTTTGTTTACTATTCCACAACATGTAGCAGACAAATTAGAGAGGATTCAGAGGAATTTCTTTTGGGGGAGATCTAACGAAGTTTTTAAATATCCGCTTGTTGCTTGGGATAAGGCTGTTTGGCCGGTGGAGGCAGGTGGTTTGGGGATTCAAAGGATTGGGCTTTTTAACCAAGCCCTGCTTGGGAAGTGGCTATGGTGCTTTGAGAAGGAAGTTACCCATTTATGGCATCAGGTTATTGCCACCAAATATGAGGAGGTTAGTGGAGGTTGGTGTACTAGAGTTGTTTGAGGAACACATGGTTGTGGGTTGTGGAAGAACATTAGTTTCTTTGGTCATGTGGTGTATGCAACTAGAGAGGGTATTCGTATTCAGTATTGGTACAACCCTTGGAGTAGTCCTACTTCTTTGAAAGAGCTATACTCGGAATTGCTTGCGTGTGCTCTGGTTCAAGAAGCTCTGATTTCTGATATGATTTTATATGCACCAAATGGGAGAGGTAGGAGTTGGAACTTACTTTTCTGTCACGACTTCAATGACTGGGAGTTGGGGAGATTTTACACTTTCTTTGAGCATGTTTCCGCTAGAATACCATTGGGGGAGGGAGATGATATCCTGATTTGGTAGTTGAATCGTAGTGATATTTTTTATGTGCACCCTTTTATAATTCTTTATTGAAAGCCCCTTCTGTTTCTTTCCCTTGGCAGAGCATTTGGTGTGTTAAGGTACCTAAAAAGGTGTCTTTCTTTTTATGGACAGTTGTTAGGGGTGGAATTCTTACAATAAATAACCTTCTTAAGAAGAACTTGCCTCTTATTAATTGGTGTTGCCTATGTCGGTGTAATGAGGAAACTGTGGATCACCTTATGCCCCGTTTTAAGTTTGCTCAAGCTTGTGGAGTGAGGTCTTTCTTATGTTTGGGGTTCAATGGGTGATGCCGAATACAGTTGTCTCTCTTCTTTTTGCTTGGAGGAATTTGGTTGGGGCCATGTCTTCAAATGTTTGGAATATGGTACCAACATGTCTTATGTGGATAGTCTGGAAGAAATGCAATGCCCGAACTATTGAGGACATTGAGAGACTTATTGATCTGTTGAAGACTTTGCTAGCTAGGACTTTGTTTGGGCGGTCTCGTATTTGGAGTCTTATGCATTGTATTTCCTTGTCTAATTTCCTTATTTCTATTAGTTCTTCCATTTGATTTGTTTGTATTCTTTTCAAATGCAGTGAGTTTACAATCATAAACACATTGCACTTTTGCTATCAATAAAACTCTTTATTACCTATCAAAAAAAAAAACCCCACATAAGCTTTACTAAAAGTAAACCTTTTCCATTTCTCACAAACTCCAACAACCCCATCACCAAACATTTCCCCCATTTTCTTAGTACCACACAACCCCACAAGAACCAAGACAAAAATGAATCAAAATCCCCATCACCAAACATTTCCCCCATCAAAATCCAGCTCACCTGATTGCATTGCAGAGCTAACTTAGTATCTAATTCCACGCCAAGAAATCTCTTCTCATCAAAAATCTCAGAAATCAACCACACATGTTTATGCCTTGTTGCCTCACTGCCGATCTCTGCCTTCTCTAACATAAAGCGCCCCCCCACCCCCCCCCCCCCCCCCCAAAAACACGTCATTTTTCCAGGCTGGTGCTGGGTTAGGGATTTCAGTTCAAGGCAACAGGTTTTAGCTTTTTTAAAAATAAATAAATTCCATGAGGCATCCAGTCAGCATAAGTATTTTATTCCCTCCATTTGCTACCTTAGATTTTCATATCCACCACTTAACAACAATAACTTTTTTAACACAAGAACAAAAGGTTTAAGGACTAAAACGAAATATTTGAAAGGTTAGGACTATTTTGAAATATGGGGTAAATGTTGAGGACTAAAGTGGTAATTAAACCCAAAAAGAATATATAGAAGACAACAAAAGGAATCTAGAGAGGAATTTAGAGGTGCTGATCTAAGAATTTCAATGAATTATACAGCATTTTGGTGACAAAGGTGGAGAAGCATATTTAAAAAATTGCTAAAATTGGTAAACGAAACTAGAGACTTGAATTGTGCCAAGTGTATCAAATATAAGGATCAAAGAATTTTTAGTAAAGGAAGAAGAGTTTAAGGAAAGATGGAGGAGCTATTTAATGGAAGTCACAGAATTGAGGAGAACTCAATAACTCTATTTAGATAGAAATCATAGCTATATATGAAGAGTTAGGATGGTTGAGATGAAAAGAACAATGAAAATGTGAAAAGTGGGTCACGATGGAAATCCTATTTTAGTTCGGAGGTGGAGGCGTGTTAGTAACCCAGTGGTTTTTTTTTTTTTTTTTGATAGGTTAATAATGAAATATTATTGAGTGGTTCTTAACAGGGATGGATGGAAAGTGTAAAGGACTTGCATGGGTTTTGACTTAATTGGAGGCAGTCACCTTCCAAAGAATTATTAGCAGAGAAAGACAGAGAGAGAAGTAAATGCACCAAGCACAATTGGGTCATTCTTTACTCAATGCCTAATTGTGAATTACAACCATCTATTTATAGGAGATAGCTCTAATCTCATTGGTTCACATGGCTCAAGATAATTGGCACGTACTCTAAGAATTAAGCCATGTGTAAAATGTTTTACATGTGCTTAATCCCTAACTCCTAACTAACTAACCAATCGAAAAGATGGAATTACAACACTTATTAGAAGATTAGAAAAATTACACTTATTGAGTTGAGTTGAATAAAAGCTAAGAAACAATCAAAACGGAATGCATGTAAGTATGTTACACCATAAAACAGGTATACCCCTGCTCTTGGTCAGCACATAGGTAGCAAGCCTAACCTTGTAGCTTGTAGGAATATCATAATTGATAACCATATCGACAAGTTCAATGTCAAGTCCTCTACTTGCCACATCAGTGCAGATAAGAATATTGCACTCTCCTGCCTTGAACTGATTTAAGGCTCCAGATCTCTTCGACTGTCAAAAAAAATCCCAAAATATTACGGCAACGTAGAAAGGGAGAATAAATTAAAGAAAGAAAAAAGATAAAAGGAAAGAGCTAACTTAAAAAGCTATAGATGGAAATCATTTTTACTACAGTTAAATAATATATATTACCTGGGTCATTTTACCATTAATTGGAATGGCCCTGAGACCAAGATGTCGAAGCATCATAGCAAGAAAAAGAGTTGCATCACAGGTACGAGTGAAAACCATTGATGTACATCCAGACATCTCAGTCAAAATATATACAAGGTAACACTCCTGCAAAACAGTAAATATGAATATATGTACCAGGAACAAAGACCAACATCATACAACATAAGAAACTCTACAAAAGAAACTAAAATGCATGCAATTAGATGAATACACCTTCAAAATGCATGCCATAAACACACTTTCTAAATTGTTAGTGTGATACACTTCACTCTTAAATGATTGTCACTTGTACTAAGAGTTGCACCAGAAACATTCTTCACATCTAATCACTTAGCCACTTCTTTACACGCAAACAAAAATGTGTATGTATATATAAGGTCATACCCAATGCACAAATACCCCACTTCTATACAAATTTAAGGAGAGGATATAAAATGAAACAAACAAACACAACTTGTTACAATAGCCATTGCAATCATATTGTTTTTCGATCCACATAGGGTTTCACTATCTGCTAGAAGCCATTGACAAAATTAATTAGTAGCTAAATACAACTTGTTTATGTCAAGCCTCGAATTTCTGTATATCCAGAAACAACAAATCGCCCGAAATGAAGTTGTCCACAATATTTAAAGAATCAACTTGTCAAAAGTATTCATTAACAAAAACTATTTAAAGAACTTCTGATTGTACAAAAGAAAGCTATCTATATGATCTCTTTAGTTGGCTAAGACCTCAAAACTTCAGCCCTGCCTTGAAGGACAGCATAAACTTCAGGTCTACCTCTCATAAAAAAGCATTTGGTGAAAAAAAATGTCATTTTTCCTATGATCTGGTACATGGCTTCAGAGGCAACCTTCAGCACAAAAGACCAAACTAATTCTTGTACATTTTTCATGAACATTTCCACTATCTTTCTTCAACATACTCAAGAACATAAGCATGCTCAGTTCAATGTAAACAAAATAATTCCCTGAGAATGAATTCAAACATTTAACTCATTGGCACTAATCACCAGCCATAATACCTGGCATAAGTATTAAGTCTTTAATAAAACATCTTCAAAAGAAGCTTAACACTGAGAAAAGGAGAAACCTTATGTGTGTGTAGATATATTTTGGATAAGTGAAATAAGGAGAAACCTTGTATTTAGCTGGCAAAAGGCAAAACTGCTGCTTTAGCGTGTCAACAGTAGAATATTTTGATGCTGCTTCAATCTGAAATCATTCAAAACTGACAGCTATTAGAAGTCACGACAAAAACTACGAACAATTGATATAAGTGTAAGAAAGATTATCATTACCTTCACAGGATTTCTTAAACAAGCCCTTTGGAGCTTCTTAACCTGAAACATCATGAATAAATAGAACATTATGCCAAAGACTAAAGAAATTATACCTTTTTCATGTAGTATTCACCTGTGCAGTGTGAATCTCCAGAATAACTTGTCTAGGAACCACAAAGACAATACTTGTAACAGTGTTGATATAATACTAATGAGTGGCAGATGTCAGAAGAACCTTTTAACAACCATACGGTGTCTATAGCATTGACAATTGTTAGAATATGTGTGCTGCCCACATAATAATTTTTATAACATGTGTGCTGTAAGGCACCAAATATCTTCTCCGCCGGTGTAAAGAGTGTTCTACAAGTCATCTAAAACCCTATCAAACTATCATGCCCTGATGAGCATGAAATGTCAAAATGTTTTTCCTCAAAATTCCACTTCATTTTCATGGAAACATTAGTTCCATAATGAGTTTCTCTACAAATTTCAGAAAGGGATCTCATATTTAAGGAAGCATATTCACTATAAATTTACAACACATATGTAGCTACCACCCACATCAAGAAAAAATTTAAAAAGTACATCCTTGATGACAGATATATCTTTTAGGTACAGCAGGATATTTAAATACATACCTTACTGGTCATAGTGGCAGAAAATAGATATGTTCTCCGTTCACGAGGAATAACATTCAAAATTTCATTAATTGGTTTCTCGAAGTCCTCATTCAACAACCTGTCGGCCTCATCTAGAACCTGCTCAAAGTGTAACCCAATCATGCAGCTTATAACAAATGATTTCATAGACTAGGCAACATCATTTGAAGTCCTAGCTAACCAGGACCCTGTTTGATTGGTCTTGGGCTTGGGATTTTACACATTATACTTCCATTTTTTATTTTCAGCACTCTATTAGTTTCTCATTTTGATTTGATTGTAATTGTTTTAGATACTTCATGTTCATCATCGTGAACATACGGTTGTTGTTTCTTTATCAATAAATTCTTATTACTTATAAAATGAATATATACTAAGCAACACCAAAGTTGCCCTAATAGTTTTTTTTTTACCAGTTCTAGCTAGATCAAAGATATAGAGATCTATGAGTTTAGCATACTATATAAGCCATCATCACTACCAAGGCAGTTGTCTGGCAGAGTAGCAAACTTCACCATGACTTGAGGCAGAGATGGACATTAGATGAGAAATAAGATGCAGTACAGGAGATGCCATAGTAAGAAAATATAAAAGGATGAAATAAACAAAAGCAATGAATGGACCACTAGTAACTAGGGTATCCGTTTGGCATTGACTTATAAGCCAACTTTTTTTTTTCTTTTAGCTTTTATGTACAACTTTTTAGAACCTCACTTTTTCTCACCTTTTTTTTTTTCTGATAAGTAATAAGAATATTTGATAACGAAAAGAGAGAGACACCCAAGTACACAAGAAGTATATAGGGGTGTACATATCAAATACAAAAATTACATAAATCAAGAAAATCCAAAAAAGAAGAAAAAGGATGGTTTCTCCACACTAAGAACTAGTCCAATAAGATTCTGAAAAAAAAGAAGCTTGAGATTAGGCAAAGAACGCTCATTGTCTTCAAAACACCTACTATTTCTTTCCTTCCAAATACACCACATCAAACAATGAGGAACAACCGTCCGTATATCTCCAGTGCGATGGCAACCAAATCGACCTTGCCAGCAAGCAAAAAGCTCAACAACAGACATTGACATAACCCAACAAACTCCAAATAAACCAAAAACCATATCCCACAACTCCAGAGCAATCGAACAATGAAGGAATAGATGGTCAACGGTTTCACTGTTACACTTGCACATATATCACCAATCCAAAATGCAAACCTTTCTTTTCCTTAAATTCAATTGTCAGACATTTCCCCAAGGCAGCAGTCCAAACAAAGAAAGCCACTCTAGAAGGAATCTTCTGCTTCCAAATGCTTTTCCAAGGGAAAAACTAATCACTGTGGCCAACTAGAAGATGGTAGTATGCACTAACCGTAAACCCCTTACTTTTACAAGGTAGCCAACATCTCTTGTCCTCCCCAGTCCCCCTTACAGGAGTGCTATAAATGGTATTAATGAAGCTCCAGAAAGCTTCCAATTCCCGATTATGAACATCCCTACAAAAATGCATCTCCTAATGAAGGACTCCATTGGAGTACCTCATTAGATGAGCCACACTTGTCTCTTTGTTTCTACAAATCTTATATAAATTAAGATAGCAGTCAGCAAGAGGAGATGATCCACACCATCTATCTAGCCAAAACCGTACTCTTGATCCATCTCCAATTTCAAACAAAAAAAACCGAGATAAAGAGGGCCACCCCCTTCTAATATTTTTCCACAAACTAACTCCATAAGGACCAGAGAAAGGGCTAGAACACCAACCGTGTACTTTGCACCACAATGTCTAGTCTATGTATACCATTACCCAAAAACTCTAAAGTGCATATCTCACAATGGAGCAACAAGTGCTCCACTGTTTCCCCACTACAATGACACATACAACACTAGCCAACTAAATAAAGACCTCCTCATGGTAAGATTAACATAGGTAACAGTCTTACCCCAGACAAAGGACAGCATATTTGGGAAATTAACCCCCAAATACTCTTCCAAGGGAATGAAGATACATTGGTACCATGAATAGCCTTATAGAATTCAAATCAAACTTGCCACTCCCATTAAAACACCAGCACAATCTATCACTGACTCTAACTTGCCACCCCCAAGGAACCTCTGAAAAAATAAGGCCTAAAAAGGAATTCGCTGACTCTAACTTCGAATCATGAAAATCTTTGTGAAAACACACGGATCAACCCCTATACCCCTTATCCAATAGGCTAACCAAAAAATCAAAGATTGGGGCCTCTCTGACAGCTGAGCAAGCAAAAAAAATCAAGGAACAAATCCTTCAGAGAGAGCTGTCCTTAACATTTTTTGTGCCAAAATCTTACATGTGTGCCATCACTCAAAGGATACATACAGGGAGAAATTATCCCAACCTGCTCTTATACTCTGGCAAAGACTATACCCACACATCCCTTTACTTGGATTAGTACTCCAGCCACCCCTTACTTCGAAGTTATCACTTGACGCCACAAAAGCATTAGTTCATGCCCAAAGCGCCATAACTATTTCACCAATTAGGCTTGATTAAAACTCCCTATCTTCCTAATCCTTAATCCTCCTATCTCAATAGGTGAACAAACCTTATCCCACGCCACTGCAAGTATTTGAACTACTCTTCTAAGGAACCCCACAAAAAATTCCTTTTTATTCATTGTAACCCATTTGCCACAAACATGGGAATAGTAAAGAAGGAGAGATAATATGTAGGTAAGCGTGAAAGCATACTCTTCAACATATTAAGCCTCCCACCCTTTGACAAGAATAATATTTTCCAACCAGATAATCTCCAATTCTTCCTCATAAAAAGTACCATCCACCACTAGACCTCTCATGTGATTGGTACCTGTGTGAATAAGCCAATATGTGGAAGAACCATGTGTTCTTGTCGCTCTCCTTCAACCATAAATCTCTTGACTTTTGACACCAAGAGATCTCAAGAGTGGCTAAACGTTCAATGTTAGCCTTACCCTCATCTCTATGGCAGCCTTCTTTCACATCCAGACCCAATAATTCAATTAACAAATGCTTTTTCTTATAAGTAACATCCCCAGATTCCTGCTTGTTCCACTACTTCAAATCTTCTTTACTTGCTTTTAATTTAAGAGCTAATACAAAACTAGGAGACCCAGTGAAAAAAATACCCATTCCACCAATTCTAAACCTTCTCCACAAACCCCTCACTTTCACCCGCATATTTTCAAACTTAATTGCACATTTCCCCCTTGACATGCCTCCTGCTACGACTGAAAGAGGACTATGATCCGACACCACTCAAGGTAGAAGTCGTCATTTTACATCCATGAAGTGTTCCTCTCAATCCACAAAAACCAAGACTCAATCAATTCTGGACAAAGACCCATCAAAGCTCTTACACTATGTATATGAAACCCATTCAAGTAATAAATCCATCAAAATAATATTCTCAATAAAATTCGAGAAGTTGAACATGGCTGAGATAAAATTATTGCATCCAAGCCTCTAGATTGGATATCTAATTACAATGAATTCACCAGCAACACACCAAGCCATGACCCATCTTTGCCTCTCTTTAACTCCTCCCATAAGCTATTTCTGAGGTTATCATCATGCGAACCAAATAGCATGGGGCACGCCCACTCAAACCCATCCTCCACACCCTACAAAAAAGTAGACACTGAAAATAATTCTCACACGTGTCAATTTTCTCCAACACCCTTTTTTTTCCAATAGTAGTAACACCCCCCAACTGTGTCAACTGCATCCAGAACTGTCCAATCTATAAAAGGACTACCACACCTCCATTCTTTCAACAGATTCTTCACAAATCCCTTTTTTGGGGATTGTTCAATCCCCTAACCAGCCAAGTTAATATAAGCAATTTCATAATGTAAACTTAAAAAGCCGCATAGCAATCACAGCCTCTCTCCTTCCACTACTTCACCCATGAGGCCTGTCATAATTTACTGAGGAAATCATACTTTTGATTCTGTGAAAGCTCTTTGATTTAAATTAGTAGACCGCCGAGAGCCACTAGAAGTGCCCATTGAGTACAACCTTCTTAAGTTGCCGTAACAAAGCCATATACTGTTGTTCAAAGTTCAAACCGAGCAACAAGGAACCCACAAATTTACTAAATCAGGCTTGCCACCCATTTAGAGGGCTCCTCTAACCCTCAATGTCAAACCCAACATCTTCCTCGCCTCCTGCTGAAACCAATTCCAAATTCTCCCCTAGGTCTATGCAACATAAGGTACCCAGCTTGAGATGTTGCTATCCTCACCAATACACTGAGTTTCAGTGGCTTATGCTATACTCCCAAGTAAGGCACTGGACATCAAAAGCCCCAGATAACCCCACCTAAGTCATATCACTACCCAGCCCCAATAAAGCATGAAAAGGATTTTGACCCAATATATTATGTCAGAAAAACTATGCTGGGATATCCACCGCCACCTCACTCATTGCCAAAGCTACAATACCTACTAACTCCAGTCCTCGCAACGTGTCACCCACCACATTGGAACCCAAAACCCCATTGGCTTCGATCACGGCCTCATCACATTGATCGCAACCTATATCATTGCAGGTACAAAAAGATTCCCCCACTTCCCACTGGTTCACGATGACACCACCATTCAATCGCAATTAATATTGTCGCAGGATTTTTCTTAAGCCAAAGTCAACCCCAAGCCCTTCATGGGATCATGCTTTCGGGAAGGCTAATCACTCCCTTGGGACTTACTATCGAGTATGGGTATTGGGCATGCACTCATTTGGGCTTCAACCACCCATTAAGATGCGCAACAAACATGGGCCTTTTTAGTAACCCAACGTGTTGTAATTTGTTGTTTGCACCAGACTATGTCAAATTTCTCTTCTCATCTGGTGCTCTAATGATCCTTAGTGCTTTATGAAGTTGAATTTCTATAAATTTAAAAATTATAGTGGGTCTACCGAAAGCCAAAGAAATAACAAAGTTTGACCTGAATGATGAATGATAATCCCTATAATAAAGAAAGATTATTTTTATTATAATCAATGATCCTGGGTGCTTTATGATTATGCATTTAAATTATGAGAAATTCCACTGTGCATATTTCGCTTTTTTCATATTGAAGTCAAAGATTCTAATTTAACTTACAATTTCAAATAAGAATATTGATTCATTAACCTCATGTCAAATTGATTCCATGCTCTAAAATCTCCCTACAATGTATCAAGACTACCTATAATAAGTAAAATAACGCATAGACCCATATGTACCCAACATGTATGTATCTAAAAAAGACAACTACATCGCTGACAAGATATAAGTACCGTACCAAATACTTCAATGTGCGAAGGGAAAAACCTTTCGTGTTGGAAAGATGATCAACAAGACGTCCAGGTGTTCCAACCTACAAAGGCATTTAAGAAAAAAAATCAAAATTAGAAGTGGATTGAACAACAGAACAAAAACAACAAAATAGCTGTAAAATTGATTTAACAAATTCATTGCATGATATACTAATTTAAAACTTAAAGAATTAAATTCTTTCAAAGAATCCAAACAAATTCAATGGAGCTTCCTTCGCAAGCAAGTCTTAGGGACATGAATATTTATAGCCTAGTAGTTAGTTATCACATCATCCATACCTAGCACACATCTATCACATGCTAGAATACAATTGTAACACATTAATAAATAATTTGTTTGCCCCCTTGTACACTTCCTGTGTACTAGGGTGCTTTTTCCCTTTTTGATATCAATAAACTTATTACTTATCAAAAAAAATAAAGTGTGTGACTATTATTTATGAAAAAATAAAATAAAGGGTGTGACTATTATATTTAACTTTTTCCTAAAATCTCTAGCATAAGCATGTGCCACGAACTAATTTTCCCTTCAATTTTCAAATATTCCAACAACCTTAGCACGTGTGCATTTAGCTACAATAACCATATGGCACATGTGAAATACAACTCTTAGGCTAGGCTGGCGGCCTACTTCATTGGTTGCAAAGTGTATTGTGAAATGTTGTCTTTGCAAAGGGTATAAAGGATTCTGCTTCTCATTGTGGACGGTGAATGGTCATAGTAAGTCCATCCAGAAGAATAAGTGAACCATGCATTCAAATGTAAACTGATACAGGATGTTGTTGCGCTGTTGTGAAACCAGAACATTGTTGCTGTCCATAAGCCAATGAAGCTTAAATGGACTGTAAACATCTTCAATCATGAGGTCCATATTAGGATAACAACTCCCTTAGAAACCACATTATTATTAGACTTATGCAATTTTTTAATTGATTGTTTTCACCCCAGTATATTTCCTGTATACTTGGAAACTTGGGTGAATCCTTTTTTCTGATATATATATTACTTATCAAAAAAAATCATAGGATTGCCATCAATGGTGGCAATAGAATTGAAAACATCGGTGCTTGAACAATCTTTCTCGGTTTCATTTTTTGCTCTGATACCAAAATGATGCAAGAAGATTAATACTTGCTGTCTGTAGAGAGAGAGGAAGTAGAGAAAGAGAGGGAAATCAGATACCGAAATGATGCAAGAAGATTAATATTTGCATTTTCAAGAGAGAGAGAGAGAGGGAAGTAGAGAAAGAAAGAGAAATCACACCTTAATCAAAACTCAAATCTAAAATTCTGAAATTCTATTGTCTATCTCTTTACAATGCATGCACGTGGATATTTATAGGCTAGGAGTTAGTTATTGGTGATGATATCATATCATCATCCATAACTAACTCACCTTTATCAATTGCTTTATCAAATGCTAAAATACAACATATTAATCACATGCTAGATTTAATACATGCCACATCATCATCATCTATTTTATGCGTTATACTCATGCATCAATACCAAAGATTCTTTTAATTTTATAATTGTTAGAATAATGGTTAAATGATTAAATTCACAATTTCCTAACAATGTAAGCTTTTAAGACAATCGATAATTTATCATGGTATTAGAATAGAAAATCCTGAGTTTGATCTCTATCTTCACTCTACCTCCCATTTAAAATGTTAAAAATTCCACATGTTAGGCCCCACTTATTAAGGTAGAGTTTAGACCCACATGTAAGGAGGAATGTTAAAATTATGGTTAAATGATTAAATTCATAATTTCCTAACATATTAAACTTTTGAGAAAATCAGTAGTTTATCAATAATCAATAAAAATTCAAAAATAAAAAGTACCAAATTCTTGTTGGTTGAACAAACAAGTTCATATTATCAAGTAAAAGGGCCATGTAATGCATCTTAAATGCAAAACCAAAGGTACAAATGACTTTATTTTTAGTTAATTAAAAAAAAAGTAAAAAATAAATATATAATTGAGCAGCTCAAAATCCAAAACCTAATATGAGATAGAGTCACTAGAACTGAATATGTCAATATACCTCATCAATGCTTTGTAGACTCTACTCATTCAAGTAAAAAGTTATTAGGGGTTACTAAGACAGCCCATCAACATCTACCACTAGTGATGCTCAAATAAAAATAAAACCCCACAATACTAAGACACATAGCAATCCAATCCAAAGTCACAACCTTGGCTGCAAAAAGTTGAGAAAAGCATAACAATAACCAAATCAAGCTGCGGAAAAACAAGCTACAGCATAGCTCTAAGACAATAGTCTACAATCAGCCTGAACATGTTCAAGTTTATGTATTATAATGCACATCAAAGTAGAGACCAAGTTGAAGCCTTAAAAAGGATATTGCTAAGACAAATGCCCCAATCATGGTGGCTTTAGGGACAATCAAATTGAAAGCCAAACACACAGCCTAATAAAATAATAATGTTCATGTCTTATGTTAATTTCTCCAATCTTCTTGGCTGTTAAATCACTACAGGAGAGTAATTAATGGGATCATGGATGAAGTCATTCAACATGTATCAAGTTTATCATAATCATCAAATTTACTTCCAAATCAAAAGCATTTTTGAAGTCATACAAATCAAAAACATAATCTTCAAAATTACTTCAACATTATCCGTGTAAATTAGGTTGGATTCCTCCAGCAATACTCAATGCAAAAACTACAATAGTATAAAATTGAGAAATTGTTATCAAAAACAAAAAATAATTGTAAACTCCCATGTAATTTGACAATCCAACATAAAAAAAATGGAAAAACGAAAAAAATAAAAAAATCACATTCTCAGTTATCCACCTTTTATACCCTCATACAAGATTTAAAGAAACCAAAGATATCAAACTATTCAGCCAATAAAACAAACACTTACAATAATATGTGGCCGGTTTGCAAGGTTGTTAGTCTGTTGTACCCTGTCTATCCCTCCAACAAGCTACAAAGAATTTGGTAAAGATGCTTATTAAAGAGATTGATTGATGTTAACAAAAATGCAAATTAAACTTACAAAAAAATTACAAACTTAACATGAAAATCTATTTAACAACAGTATTATACAAATTGAACCTGATAATCATAGCATCAAAAACTTTAGAAACCAAATAGAGACACCTCTCTTGGATATCCCCCATAAATGTTGTTCACTTATTTATTTCTAACATGCATTTTTTGCTAAACATCATTTAACCAAAGAAGAAATGAACCACGAAATATAGTCTTGCACCTCCACGAAAACAAAATTTATTACATTCCAAACTCTAGTTATGATTCATCTAACAACAGGTTATGGCATATTTTACATATTAAAAGCCCTAAAATTAGACTAGAGCAATCAATACCTTTCAGCATTAAAAAAAAAATTACAAAGAATGAACTTGCCTGTCAGTATCTCACACATGATGAGGAAACCGTAATAAAAGAATCAGTGACAGTGAGTGCAGTAGCTTACAGAACATCATTTTCCAAATCTATCTGTTTGCTGGATTTTTTTTTTTTAATTGGCAAGTTATACACACCCGGTGGATCTTGTCCCCCTCCTTCCCATTATTATGGAAGGATTCATTTGAGATAGGTAATTGGAATTCAGTTGATGGAAGTTAAAGCATTCAACTTTTACGATTTTATGCTTTATCCTTTCAATTTATAAAACTTATAGCCCAAAACCAGTGCTAACTTAGAAGTACAGCACTACAGCTACAATAATTAACTATTATAAGGGATAAGTTTAGACTAAATAGAATTGATAATTTCGTACTTATTAGCATAAATATGCTGCACACAATAATTAACTGTAATAAAGGAAAAAGAATCTCAAGAACAAGTTTTTTCCACATGGAAGGGTCTAATGCGCAATAGAATATGCATTTTAATGTTTGTTTATTCATTTTAACAATTTTCATGTAATTTTTGAAATTTTAGATATAGGTTTTTTTTTCTTTGATTTTATTTGTAGGTATTTTAATGCTTTTCTAGTTAAATTGTGGTCCTTTAATTAGGATCTCTTTTTAGAATATTTCTACTTGTTAACCAAGTTTTATGAAACCTTTAAGTTGGCCTCCAAGTCTGTACACGAATTTTTTAATTCAGTTTGCTAAATAAAATTTCAGAGGTTTCTTCTTTTCCTATTCTGGTGAATTCCAGGAATTCTCCTTCTGGATTCAAGGGTCATTTTCTTGAAGCGGACACGTTTTGTTCACTTTCCATATGCATCATAAATTCTGTTGTAAAATTCATTGATTCTCTTTCTTTTCATTTTTGTAAGTCTCTTTCTTTGAAATTTTCTGGTATACTTATGTATGCTTCCTACATACTTCAGGTAGATCCTTTTCAGTAACGAAACCTATTACTTATAAAAAAAGATTGTGCCATCATGTAATGCAAATAGAAAATGAGTAAGACAAATAAAATCAGAAAGCTCAAATAATGTGTAACATGTCTATTTAGAACCAATTTTGGCCAAAAGCTCACCACAGCACACTTAACACCAATGCAAGCTCCTAAAGCTTCAAAATGCTCAGCAATTTGAATTGCAAGCTCCCTGAAAAAAAAAAAAAAAAATAGAATAAGTATACGCAAAAGAAAGAAATCAAATTATTATCAACTAGCCTCCAAGCACTCGCTCACACGCATGCTTAGAGGCTCTTCTATTTTTTGTGTAAAGGTTAATAGTGTTTATTCATCATAATTCAAAGTTGCTATATTTTCCAACCACAAAAATATCTAGGGGTGTGATGATATTTATACCAAAAAATTATTTCACTCACAAATGCATAAATCTCATCACACCCCTAGATATTTTTGTAATTGAAAAATATAGCAACTTTGAATTATGATGAATAAACACTATTAACCTTTACACACAAAAATAGAAGACCTCTAAGCACGCACGTGAACGCGTGCTTAGAGGCTAGTTTTTTTTTTTAATTTTTATTATGTAGACATATATTTATTTATTTTTTTACATTGGTATTTTATGAAATATCAATGGATATAACACAAGCATTAATGGATTACACATGAAAAAAAATTGAATCAAAATTTTAATTTTTTTAATGAGGAGATGATTAAAGCTAAGTTTAGTTAACGACTAATGATACCTAACAATAGAAAATGAATACATCCACCGTTACACATGAAGTGATGACTTAAATTCTCTTTTATGGAGCTGTCTCTTGTATTGATCAATGTTTTGTAAAAATTTCATTTTCACTTTCTTTTGGGGTTCTCTTACACGTTCACTATAAGACCCATTATATTAGTGCTAATGTGTCATATGTATATGAGACTAAGGAAATATGCTTTCTCAGTATTGTTTTTTACTATTGTGACTGTCCAGCAGTTGCTAGTATTTTTCCCATGCACGTACAAAAATAGTAAAGAGAAGTAAACAAAATGTGCGAGTTGCATTCTAAACCAACTGGAGCTGCTATTGTGATTGCATTTGTGTGTAGCCTTCTCTGTACGCTCTATGCACATTTTTAAATGCTTTTTAGTTCCTATTTTTATTTATTTATTTATCTTTTCTTTTAAAGATTCCCTAATGGTTTCTATAGGCATATAACTTCAAATTAAAAGAAAGTATGCTCAAAAAAATCTGACATACATGAATAACATGAAACTAATAGAAAATATTCAATGTCGTGGGCATATTTATAAAAACATTTTAAAGATTCAAGTGCAGATGAAGAATTTAAACAGAAACTTTGTGTTAATCTTGTGAGACACTTTGAAACAACATCATTCGGAAGCAAAAAAAAAAAAAAAAAAAAAAAAAGGAGAGAGAATGAAAGAAATTTCTAGACAGCTATTAACAGATCCCATTTGTCATACTTTTCTCAAAAAATTACATGTGAAATTGTTAAATTAAAAATAAAATAAAAAAAGAAGAAAGAAAGAAAAGTTTGACGTCAAAGAAGATAAATAAGTACAAACAAATAGAAATTGTCATGTAGAAATAGACAAACAAATACATATTGTGAAGTCAAAATTTCACGAAATAGGTGTTAATTGGTTGTTGGTAAGATATTGATGAAGCATGATATGAAGAGCATGGCTGTGAAAGTAACATCTCATTATCACAAATACATGTTTAAGAGACATTCAATGTTGTGTTATACTCTTGAGAATCTCTCCTTTGAAAAATTCTCTTCAAGCTATCGAGAAGCTTTGAGGATCGCGAGCGGTCCATTCTTGAGTTTAAGTCTTTT
Organism: Quercus gilva; assembly: GCA_023621385.1. Taxonomy (NCBI): domain Eukaryota; kingdom Viridiplantae; phylum Streptophyta; class Magnoliopsida; order Fagales; family Fagaceae; genus Quercus; species Quercus gilva. Next base: position 34,156,349 of record CM042482.1, on the reverse strand, counting down.
TTGTTTTCTACTCTTCTCGAATGGTGTTTGGTTTTACCTTCTTTTTCTTGTATTTCCCTTTCTGGGTTGATTGATCATTGTACTTTGTCTTCTTGATGTTCTTGCCTCTTTCGTACATTTCCTATGTACGGGGCGGTGTTTTTTCAATATATTGTTAAGTTACTTATCAAAAAATAAAAAAATAAAAAACAAAAAGAAGAGGAAGAAGATGAAGGAGAAGGGGGAGGAGTATAACATGAAACTAAAAGCAAAACCCAGATAATTAAAAGAAGTTAATAACAGTTGTTCATAAGAAGAAGTTAAAGAGTAGTTTAAATTTTCAAATTTGAGGGTAAAGCAATTTGTTAGGAGTAAAACGTGGGGGAGTGGTATTCAAGCACTTTGTTAGGAGTAAAATGTGGGGAATGGAATTCAAACGTGTTAGGGTTTTAAAAAAAAATTAAATATCTCTTAAATATATTTAGTTCAAATTACTTTTATAGACTCAATTATTTTTTGTTTAGAGTAGTGCTTAATAAATTTTAGTGGTATTTTAGTCATTGTAAGAAGAAAGTAACTAACCTTCTAAATTCTCTTAATATATAAAGATCTTAATATATAGAGATAACTTGTGACTGTGGGAGCGATTGTGGGAGAGTGGTAGTTTTATCTTAAATTTTAGCATATTTTACTCGAGTTTTTAAACATGAAGTTATCTAAAACTTGCTTTACGTGGGATAGTTTTTTTTTTTTTTGTTCAAAATAGGAACGTGGTAGATAATTTTTTTTTAACCAATTTCTAATGATTTAGAGATAAAGATAAGTTTATTAAATTAAGGGTATTTTTAGAAGGAAAAAAGACAATAACTAACATTTTGAATTTTCTTAATATTTAGAAACAATTTAAACTGCTCTTAATCTCTATTTAGTAGTGTTTTTTTTTTTTTTTTTTTTTTTTTTTTTTTTTTAATTGAACATGAGGTTTTATTTTTTATTTTTTTTAGAATAAAATATTAGAAACATGTGTTAGAATAAGTGGGTTAGGGGAGTGTTCCTATTTTGTAGGCAATGTTTTTTCAAATTTATCTAAAATTTAGAACTTTTTAAATTAGTAATTTTACATGTCTAACCCTACTATTTAAGCTTTACAAACTAGTAAATTTGAGGATATTTTGGCCATCAAAATTGAGGAATACAAACAGAGAAAGCCTCTTAAATAATAGTATACATTCAAACACCCTTCCTAGAACATAGAACAAAAAATTATTATAAAAATAAAAAACAAAAAACATCAATCAACCAAGGATCAAATATCAAACCTTGTTGGGGACAGCACACAAGCAAAGAATGCTTGTGGAGATTCTAAAAGTGATTGCAAAATGGGAAGAGCAAATGCTCCAGTTTTACCAGAACCCGTTTGTGCAAGTCCAATCAAGTCTTTTCCTAAAATAGAAAAACCAAAATAGAATCAAGTACATGAATACACTACAAGAATAAAAGGAGAACAGTGTGATAATAAGAGAATACAAAAGAGAGAATGAACCTTCAAGTGCGTGAGGAATTGCTTCAGCCTGTATCTTCGTTGGAATTTTCCATCCCAAATTATCACAAGCCTCAGCCAATTGTTCGCATATTCCCAAATCCTTAAAATTCTTGCCTTCTTCCATTCTCAATAATAAGAAAATCAGTCTCTACATTTAAAAAAGCACAACCATAAGTGAGAGGCAGAGAAAAAGCCATTACAAGGCCAAATATAAACACTTAATTAATAATTACCACAATACATAAGCCCTCAAATTGAAAACGTCTATTTTTTTTAAGAGACAAAAGAATAATTACCTTATTGTACAGTGGTGATTGGCCTAAGAGGGTGGTTGGTGGTAGCTGTAAAATAACCCGGATGGGATTAGGGGTGGCAAAAGGGTTTGTATAATACGGGTCATGTACATACTTTCTCAAATTTTAACAATGAGAACCTACATTTTGTATTTTAGCAAACAAGTTTCCAAAACACTCCACATCCAACTCTCTATGGAATTCCAAAAGAGAATTCATGTAATCAAAATATGCAAACCAAATTTTCTTTGACAAACAAACAAAAAGAAAGAATAACGAAATACATTATTATAAACTTTATCTAGCAGCTATGCATAATAAGTTTTCATATGTATTTGAGAACAGGTGATATTTAACTAAATAAGAGCATTCATAGGGTGGATAGATATAAACTAAACTAATGGAGTATGTAAAAACTAAAAAATTGAAAAAGAAATAAGGATTCATGAATAATAGTAAACCAAATACGCACATTTAGTTTACTTAGTTTCCTACAATTACAGTTACTGGGTTTGTTTGAAACCAGCTCTGGTATGCCGCCGCTACATCGTGATGAAGGATGGAGTTCGGGGGAATAACAGAAGAATATGAGATTAAAGGCACGGGTACAAAGGAAGGTTAAACAAAATTAATGAAACTAGTCACTAACCTGTGTGATGCACAGGATAGTTTTTTTTTTTTTTTGGATAAATAACGGAATTGTATTAAAATTTAAAAGAGAAAAACCAGCTACACCGGGGGTGTACATGAAAAAAAGTACATCAAACACTTGAATTACAAAGATCAAGCATTTCTAAAAAATTAGAACAAGGAAAAAGATTAAAGGACGAACTCCACTCCAGCAAGGTATGAAAAAGGAGAGATTTAAGATCCAAAATAGACCATTCCTTCCCTTCAAAACATCTTGAGTTCCGTTCTCACCAAATACACCATAGGACACAATGAGGGACAGCCCTCCATAAATCAATGCTCCAATGCCCATGGGATAGTTATATAAATATTAAAACTATTTAGTTTACTTGAAGGTACTATGACTTGAAAATGATAACAAAAATCTTAGGATACACGAATGCAATTCATATATAGTTAAATCCATTGCTATAAAAGTGCTCTTACATTTGCTTTGATAAGTACTAATAATTTTAGAAGACAAAAGAATTACTACACAGTATAAACATATAAGTGCTCTTAATATAGTGACCTCTTAAAATTAAGCCTATGACATCTACCTAACCATTTGTGACTCCAAAAGTTCTTACATTTAGGCACTGTGAACAATCTTTTTTATATGAAATTAGTGAAAAAGGTTCAAATCATCATCATTATGTGCAAGGATAAAGTGGTAATGATACAAAAGATGGACGAAAAACTTCTTCAAATTAGTTAATGAATATAGGCCCAGCAGAGAAAATCTAGAAGACATTATGTCCTCATATTGCAATAAGTAAACTAAGATTATGATAATTGGTGAATGGAAAATGAATGTGGTGGCACTCATAAAACTAATTTATAGGTTGAAAGTTTCAACTCTCATATCTTCAAATAAGAGGCCATATTTAATTTGAAAATTGCGTAAGAAATTTTAGAGCAAACCTTATTCTAGGTTATTGCATCTATTGGACTTGATTCTCAAAACTTTTATTTCCTACCCAACACTTTTTTTTTTATAAGTTTATTTCCTACCCAACACTGCGAGTTTGATTGCAAAAAAGAAAACTTGTACCCCATTTAAGATAGAAAATTTTAAGTTTAAAAAAGGCAAAGGGAAATCACCAACCCAAGTTGAAGCTTAATCCTATTTATAGGGAAGATGCTATAATAACCACTACTTATTGGGGCTAAAAAAAAAAAACCCATTGGTTAAAAGCTTTTTAAGTTCTTTTTTTTTATAAGTCTAAAAGCTTTTTAAGTTCCAAAAGTGGAGTTTCCCCAATAGCCCATCACTATCATTACATCCCACAACCTATTAATCATCTACCGTTACAATAGTCCATCCTAGGAATGCTTCCTCCTCACCTACTAAATGGGACTTCAGGAGGAGAAATACCTCATATTCCCATCATTCAAATGGCTACCTACAGATATAAGCTGTACCCAATGCAGGATCTTTATCCAACCTATTTAAATTATCCATAAAATTCAACTCGGACATTTTGTCAAGCATGTGGAGTTCACTTTAAAGAACAGATAAATAATATTAAGAAAATAAATGATCTTCCCACAAATGAGGGAGATCATAGTATGATACTCATGAGAAACAAAAGAGAAGCACACCCCAAGAATTGATATATGTATATATATATATATATATACACACACACATATAACAAAACCTACAAAGTAATCCACAGTTGCAAACCAAAAAGATGGTTAAACCCAAAAAGCTTTGTCCTCTCATGTTAAACAGCAAAACAGAGGTAATATACACTTTTGTCAAATGTTGATTGCAGATTTTCTAACCACCTAATTTTCTCGTTCTATTAATGTAACATTCATTATCAGCAGCTTGCCTTGACTACGAAAAGAGAGAAACAAAATCATATGAAACCTGAAACAAACATGTTCTCCAGAACCAAATAGGATTACAAAAACGTACCAAGCTTTAGAAGCCAAGACTTGAGCCAGCAGAGGCTACGAACAGAGAAAGCAAGACTGAGAGAAGAGGTGAAGGGTTTGGCCGATATGCGTTAAAAGAGGAGTAAACCTGGAGAAGTGGTGGAATGGTTAGCTTTTAAATAAATAAATAATAATAATAATAATAATAATAAAAGGCTATATTTCAAAACTAACCCTTCACTGTCATTTAAGTCCCCTAAATTTTGCCATCAGACTTCCATTATCTTGTCCTCAACTCTTGCAGTTATCGTTTTGCCCTTAATTAAAAATTTAATTTTTATTTTATTATTTATTTCCTAAAAAACATTAATTTAAAAAAAAATCCAGAAATTAAAAAGAAAAACTATTGGGTGGGTTTACGTTTACCCAATAGTTTTTCTTTTTAATTTCTGGATTTTTTTAATTAATTTTTTAGGAAATAAAAATTAAATTTTCTTTATTTTGGAGAAAGAAATTAAATTTTTAATTAAGGACAAAACGATAATAACAGCAAGGGTGGAGGGTGTTTTGAAAAAACAAATAACAAGCTTAGATTCTGAAATGAAAGGCAGTGAAACTTAGAAGATTAGTTTTGAAATTTAGCCAATAATAAAAGATTAATGATATTGAAATTTGTGGAGGCTCCAAAACTTTGGTGGCATAAGTTGGGAAAATATTTTTTTTTTTTTTTAACTACATATTTGGTCCATATCCTATATACTATATTGCAATTTGATCATAACTTTTCAATTGTATCAATTTGGTTTATAATCTTTCAGTACCATATCAATTTAGTAAATGATGTTATCTTTTGAATGAAATTTGATGATATGTCTAATGGCCAAAATAAAAAATTAACTTCTGTTAATGTAACAATACTTAAATTTTACTTTTGTTGTTTGTCATGTCAACAATTTTCATCTAAGATTTAAAAGTAAAGACTAAATTGACACAATTGAAATATCATGGACTAAATTGAAATATAGTGTAAAGATTAGAGACCAAATATGTAGTTTACCCATCTTCAATTTCATTGTATTTTATTTTATTTATTTATTTATTTTAGGGTTGGCCTTGCTATTTGTTAATATCTCATTTTTTAAAGTAGTATTATTTATTCATAATAATTAAAAATAGTATTATTGGAAAATTATTTTGAAGAATACCCTCTATTTTTTTAAATCTTGTTTCTCAAAAAAAATTAAATTAAATTAAATCTTCTTTGGAAAAAGTTATTTTAAGCATTAAAATTTCAAATTTTGCACTGAAACAATTTGTATGTGCAAGTTAGATTTTTAGAGGCTATATAAAAGTATATCTAAATTCTAACTCAAGTACATTTGAAATACCGTTTGTCAGATATAAAAATAGTATTTTTCTACTACAAAATATAAGAGGAGAATTAAAACAAATTACTAGAAGGAAATATACTCAAAAAGCATGTGGAAAACCCTAAAGAAAGGGGAGAAAAAACCACTGTGTGGAGTAAGGACTGAATACCCTTACTCCTACATAGATTTTTGTTGCTCAAAAACGTCTACAATGGAATAGAGCTTTTTTTTGGCTCTTGCTGAGTGTCTCTTTCTATCTTTTTCCTTTCATTCTACATGGTATGACTAGTGTCCTTTATAGTACAAGAAGGCACTTGGTGTACAAGGACAGATGGCAGCACTCTATTAGTACTCGTATGCTCCAAAGAACAGTTTGCAATCATACAATATTTGTTGATAGGGGGAGGGAGAGAGAGAGAGAGAGGGAGACAAAGAGAGGGAGGAATGAAAGAGGGAGGACAATGCCAATCGCGGTCATGGAGACTCTCCATGAAGAGACACGATTATGGGTTGTCCTTCCCGCAGGCCACTGAGGATGATACACGTGTATGATATGCTGCCCAAGCAAGCTGCTGAGCAATGAGGATACTCAATGCATCACCATTTTAGGAATGGACCGGTACCAACCAAGGTAGTGCTTGGGGTACGGCACAGTACTTCAGAGAGTGTCTCCCTTATCCTTATGACCAGGGACAAAGCCAGAAATTTTTGTTTGGAGGGGCCGATTTGTGTTGCTAATTTATTAATTTATACAAACTTTTATACACATACATAAACACATGTATCTACACACACACACACACACACAAAATTAGTATCTTTTATAATAAATCCTTAAAATTAAATGTTTCATAGAATTAAATCAATCTTTCATCATTTTCTATAGTGAATTCTTACAATTTTCATTATCAATATAAGTTACCAAATTGTTTACTGGTGTGAGTAAAAAAATTTCAATTGAATTAATAAAGTGTTCAAAGACATAAATGATCCAAAACTTAAAAAAAATATAAGAACACATTTTACCATAAAAAATGAATTTGAGAAACAATACATTCTCTATAACTACTAGACAAATTGGACAATTTTTTTGAAGAACATTATTAGATCAACTCAAATAGGTGGGGGGGGGGGGGGGGGGGAATCCCATTTTTTAGGGCTAATTATTAAAATATTAAATATTTCTGTTAGTAAAAAAAAAAATTCAAAAATTTTGGGGTGGCCATGGCCCCCCACCCTAACATGTAGCTCCACCCCTGCTTATGACCTTGCAGCTGTATCTAGTGTACTCATTGGTGTGCCCTGTAGTTAAGCTCTTCTCACCTGGCCATGCCATTTCCTTAGTCCTTTCATGCATGCATGTAAGGTCAAGATAGGTTATAAAGGTCCGGCTTGGTGAAAGACCCATGTACTCTTGGTTTTATTCTTAGTGACTATACAGTATACACTATTCTTCCTAAAATCATGTTTTCAATTGTATCATACCGCAAATTTTGAAATTTCAATATTTTGAATCATGTTTTCAAAACACCATTTTCAAAGAGAAGCTATTTTTCCAAATAATTTATCCATAACACTATTTTCAATAATTAATCATAAAATAATATCATTTTTCCCCAGACACGGCTTGGCTCCAAATCGGTTTGGAGTTATCTCTTTCAACCTATTACATGACGATTTATAAAATTATTCATGTGTATTATTTAATTAAGTATGACTCATTAAATAAGTCATGTGACAAAAACTACAAATGAATGGTCTTTTCAATCACCACATAGTAGTTTGAAGTGAGATAACTCCAAACTGATTTGGAGCCAAACTTTTTCCCTTTTCGCCATATTAGAGTTTAATTTGTCCATAAAATTTAAAAAAAATAAAAATAAAAAAATAAAAAAGAGAAGTACTCTCAATCTTAACCTTAAGTTTTATATCTCTTCTCAAATGACCAAATATCAGAAAAAGGTAATCTAATTAGTAATTTTATATTTTCTTTTGATTTCTTGTTCAATTCAATGTTTATTAGATGTCAAAATAATTAAGGGATTAACTTTAGATGTTCCACTTTTTTTTTTTTTGATAATCAGAAACTTTTATTAAGAGAAAACAAACTACAACAGGCCACTAGACTCTCTCAACACAACAGAGGAGAAACAGTCCGGGCAAAAGCTGACATCAAAATAATTAAGGGATTAACTTTAGACGTTCCACTATTTTAAATCTAATAAACTTGTTTGGGGCATATCATAAATCTATGGGTTTGTTCAAAATTAACCTCCTGCGCTCTTGCTCTTTGGTTTTGCCTTCCCTTCCCGGTGCAACTGCTAAATAATGAGAATAAATGAAGGCACAAGAATGGAGATAATACAAAATAAAGAAAATTACATTTTGTTTTAGTCAAGCCTTAGGGCTTGGCTTGCTTCTCGTTTCGTTAGTTGTTATCTCAAAAACCGAGGATATCTCCTTCTCTTCCTCTATTTATTTTATTTTTGCTAAAATATAATTTTGGTCACTAAACTTTGTTAAAATATTGCTTTCTCCCTAAATTTTTTTCAATAGTTTAGAGAAAAAATTAGGGATGGTAAAAAAAAAAATCAATAGTTTAGAGATAAAAAAAAAATATATACTTTTTAAAAGTTTAAGGACAAAAGTGAAACATTTTCAATAGTTTAGGAACGAAAAATGACATTTTCAATAGTTAAAGATGAAAAAACAAACTTTTTAAAGTTTGGGAATGAGAAACAAACCTTTGGTAACATTTAAGGACTAAAATAATATTTTAGCCTTTCTTTTTATTTTAACAAATTTTGTAATAGGAAGATGACGTGTTCACTCACAAAACCATATATATATATATATATATTGTTAGGATTAGTGCCCATAAATTCTATTGTATGATGCTATATATGATATTAAGTGTGACATTGTGTATGACATTATGTATGACTTAATATTGTGTTTAATAAAGTTGTTTTATTATTATCTGAAATAATGGTAACATAAATATTCAAACATTATCATATAATCCATGAGATACATAGTATGTGATTTATGTGAAAAGTCACAGAATATATAAATTACAAGTTCTTTGTAAACTTAGAATTATAGTTCGTAGTCGGTGATGAAATTAGGCATTTCATCTACGAAGACTATAACATATCAACTACGATGATTTGTCTTGATCATGGAAGTGAAGACTTTTAGTTAATATGTTGATATGTTTTAAGAGTTAAGACATATTGAACTGGACTGCTGTGGGATTTACTATTCTCCTAAAGACTGTCAAATGAATAACAAATCTCACGACTTATATTTGCATGAACTCTTAATCCTGAGAGAATAATAAATCTGGTCATAAAGTGTAGGTTGCTTTGATATATCAAGAGTGAGATCTAAAGTAACGATCAAAATCTCAGTATGTTGAGCAGCCACATTTAGTGTTGATGGAACATATATTCTCATTATGGAATTCATAATCTCTTAATAGAGATACAAAATATTCTCTTGAGATAAGTTTAATAAGTTTGTTATTCAGAGAGTTAGGCCTAATCACTTTAGTAAGAAATTACTAAAGTATATATATTTATAAAATTGGATTTCATAAATATATGATGAATAACTTAAAAGGATTAAACCGGGTACTCAAGAATTAAGATGTAGTAATGGCAGTCTACATTTATGACTTTGTATTACTACAAATATTTTATGATGGAGTTGCATGTACAATAAAGTCTTGGGATATAATTTATAGATAAGGCCTAGAGTGCAACTATATTTATATAGTGGTATTAAATATAGTTAATGGTAACTTTGGACTTGTCAAGAGTTAACAGAAAAGCCCAAGATCCATTGGAGCTAGTGTCTTATTGGTTCCTTTTGGTCCCACTCCAAACCACATACTAGAGCCCAATTGGAAAAACTCAAAAGGCTAGCCCAATTAGATAATCAATTATAAGGAGAGAAACATACAAATTTTATAGGATGAACAACTTGCATGAAATGGTGTATGTGAGTGTTGGACACTCTCGAATTCTCTCTTGAACAAATTCATATAACTGATTGAGAGACCACGCATCTTGGACGTTAGTGGAATTAGAGTGAAGATTAAAAGTATTCCCAAGTGCTTACAATCTTTGTTTTGAAATTCACCATACCAAGATACACTCTTTTGTTCTTGTATTATGAAATTTACATAGTACATGTTATCAATTTCGAATGAAGTAGATTCGTTATTTTTTTCCGCTGCACATACATGCATTTTTCCATCATATATATATATATATATAAAACAAAGACTGATGTGACTTAAACAATGCTCCCAAGTGCAGGATTGTCACGAAGTAATAACTTGACGAGTCTGAGGTCGAATTCACAAGGAAAAGGAATTTAATTAGCAAACCATAAGAAAATAAAATTATATTGAGGAGAAATTTTGATGGATTGGTAAAGGAAATTTAGATTAAGAGAAAAAACAACAATATATCAAGGTGTTAAGGTTTAGAAATCCACACGCAATACATTTATTGGTAGTCTTAACAATATTTATTTTATAACTCAACTAAAATTCATACAAATGATGATCTTAGTCAGATGATTTAACAATAAGAACTCAAGAATTAACTTTCTAATATAGTTTCATGGAATCGATTGATTTTAGGCAAGACCAACTAGTAAATGGATCCGAAGGGAATACTAAGTATTTAATGTGCCTAGAGTCTATGCTAAATCAAAGAAATTATACAGAACTAAACATTTTTCTAGATAATTAAATCAATCAAAAACACAAAAATATAAGAATTGAAACCATAAAATAATTGTTAAGAACATACCAACAAACGGTTGGGTTTCACCACTTATCTTAGCAAGGCTTCTAGCAAGCCATTACACTAAATATGCTCTAAAAATTGTAAAGAAATTTTGAGAAAACCTAAATTTCGTTCTACAGAACCTCCCCTCTGAATTTTGCCCAAAAGAGCTTTTAAATAGGCTAAGTAATCTTATTACAAGTTGTATTTCTTGTTTGGAGAAAATCTCAGGTTTTTAGGCTTCACTTAACCAACTTTTTTGGCTTATTTAAAGTTTGAATTAAGACTTTTGGTAAACTACAAAGTTGTAGCCCTTTAAATTACCTTTCCATCCCAACTTAAATAATCTCAATTAGAAAAGTTATGCTCAAAATACTAATTGGTGCATAAACTAAAATCCTAATCTGAATTGAACTTGAATTTGGTGCAAATTTCCTTTAATTCCTTACTCCAATTGGACTCAAATTTAATTGGGTTGACCTTCTTTAACTTCATTATGGCCGTTGTAAAAATAAATTCCATTACCTTTCTTCTTTGCACAAATTCACTCACTTAATTTCATTCTCCTACAACAAAAAAAAAAAAAAAAAACTGACTTGTTAAAATTCATTTAAGCACAAAATTAATTATTCAACATTATTCCAAAACCAAATATAAAATGCATGAATTAGCATAAAATATGTATGATAGTACTTTCTAATAATGATATAAATATGCAAAATTAAGGTATTATCAAAGACTAAAAATATATTTTGGTACTTTCTCAAAATATATATATATATATATATATGTATTTTTTGGTACTTTAATATAAAAACAACTTTATAACTCAATTAATTTACACAAAAAGACTAGTTGATATTCTTGCAAAAATGGGTTGTTGTCAAAACAACTCCCTTTTGTTTATATTAAATTTCCTAGTCCTCCTATGATGTAATACTCTACTTTATTTAGATAACTCTTATGTAATTTTTTCTTGGATGATCCTGAGTTCTTTTTTGATGACTAACTCATTACACACACTTTGCATGTGCTTAGAGGCTTTTTGTATATATATTTTTTAATGTTGACATTTCCCAATTCCCAAAGAATGAACACTGATATAACATTAGAGTAGTTATCTTGTGGGTGGGTGTGTCTATGTTCATTTTTTGGTGCTAGGTCTCGTCACATTTTTTTCTATTTCAATAATTTGAAAATGCATAAACCTCATTAAACAAATGCTTAGTCCCTGAATTGGGATAAATGATAAATGTTAACATTAAAAGAAATTGAAAAGCCTCTGAGCACATGTGATGAGGCTAATCTTTGTTAGTTTTATAGAAGAATAAAGCAATTCATTCATTTTAAGAAAAAATCACACTAAATTGAGGAAAAAGAAAGTTGTTAATAATAAATAAATAAAATCAGAATTTGAGAGAATAAGAGAGAAATAAGTGGTAGAGAAGGAGAGAGCTTGAGCTTTAAGCAAACACTTGAGAAGAAAGTGAAGAAACTTCCCCTTTTTTGCTACTGGACCCGTGTGTGTAGAGAAGGAGAGAGCTTGAGCTTTCTAGCTCTTTCTAGTTCTATGTGAGAAATGAGAGCAAAAGGAGGTAGAAATTTTGGTTTGTTTGGCAGGCTAGGGAAGATCCTTACTTGAATTAGTGGCTTGCCACATGTCTTACATGCATGGTAAGGAGAATAAGTGTGCTCTCGAGGATTGGCCAAGTGTCTTATGCTAATTGGTTCATGTATGAAAGAAGTTACTAAAATACCCTTCCCTTAAGGGAGGTCCTCACTTTAATTACAAGACTAAGTGTGTATGTGTGTGTGTATGTGTGTGTGTGTGTATATATTTAAGTATCAAACTTAATTTTAATTTAAGTTCCTAATTGGTGTGGGGCACCTAGGAATGGCAACGGGTCGGGTTTAAGGCGGGTTTTTTTATGCCCGAACCCAACCCGCGGGTCCTCCCCCGTTGCCCAAACCCGACTCATTTAATAAACAGGTTTTTTTTAAAACCTTAAACCCGCCCTGTCGGGCCCCACAAGCCCCGTCCAACCATTACTGGGCCAAATCTAAAGCTGTGGCCCAATATGACCCAATCATAAAAAGTAAAAATAAAAAATCAATTTTACATCCAGAAATCACAACCCCAAATTCAAAAACACAAATCACAAAACCCAAACATAAACACAAATTAGCTTTTTTTTTTTTTTGGGTCCTCTTTGTTAATATAGACTTTTCACTCATTAAAAAAAAACACACACACACACACACGCACAAATCACAAACCCAAACATAAACACAAATCAGCTTGTTTTTTTGGCTCTTTTTTGTTAATACAGATTTTTCACTCATAAAAAAAAAAAAAAAAAAAAAAAATCACAAACTGATCTCTCTCCGATCTAACAATCCTATGCTCTAATCTAACAATCCCATGCTCTAATCTAATAATCCGGTGCTCTTCTGTGACAAACTTCAACCACCACGAGATCCATGCTCCTTCATGAAAACAACCACCACCACGTGATGAGAGTGAGGGTGAGGGTGGGTTAATGAGTGGATGAGAGTAAGAGTGACTGGGCGAGGGGCGGTTGAGAGAAAACGAATGAAAGTGAAAGAGTTAAGGGGCAACGAGGTGGAGTAAGGCCGTGAAGGGAACGTGAGATTGAATGAGGCCGTAGGGCCGTGAGGCTGAGTGAGGCCGTGACCATGAGGGGAGCGTCTGAGGGCAAGGGAGGGTGGCTGGCGGTGAGAGCTTGAGAGAGAGAGAGAGAGAGAGAGAGAGAGAGAGGGGCAACTGAGAGGTAAGGGTTAGGTTTAATGTTTAGAAAATGAAATCCGAAAAGGAAAGAAAGTATTTATATTGCAAGGGTTTTAATTTTTTTTTTTAATATTATATGTATATGGGTTGGGTTCGGGCTAGGTATGCATAAAACCCGGACCCAATCTGAACCCATTTCGAGTTTGATTTTTTCAAATCCAAACTCGACCCTATTGTTTAATGAGTCGGGTACCTGTGGGTCGGGTTATATTTGCCATCCCGAGGGGCACCATACTAAGTCCGTGAGAATTAGGGCCAAAGATCTTGTGGCTGACCCATTTTTATGAAGTCTATGTATATATACGTATATGTTTTAGAATGTATATTCTAACCTGAGGAACTAATAATTATTTGAGAATATTTGGATTATATTGTTGTTCTTGTGTAGAACCTACAAAGGTAAAGGAAAAGAACAAAACACATTGTATAGTAAACGTGGAGAAAGACCCCACGGCCTAGGAAACCAATATTTTGAGTTCTCTAGATTAAACGCCCCATGGTTCAAGGAACTAGCGTTTTGGGTTTTACAGACAAAAGACCTAGTGGCTCAAGGAACCAATATTTTGGGGTCCACAGATGAATAGTCCTATGACCTTAGGAACCAGTATTTGGATTCCACTGATTTAAAGACCCTATGGTTCAAGGAACCAGTATTTTTGTATTTCACAAATAAATGATAAAATATGTTGAACTACTCATTTTCTCTCTAACTCTCTCAGTTCCTTCACATGCATATTTATATTTTTTTTCCTTCTTAGAGGAACCAGACCATGAGCACTATAAAACGAATACCAAATAAAAGAAAGGAGGAAGAACAAAACAAGAGAGCCCAAGGAGAAGAATATCATAATGATACCAAACCACGACATCACACTCGGGGAACTGTGACATAGTTCCTAGGGAACCAAAACATCGCTCTTAAGGAACCATCAAGGACGAACTACCGCGACATCATTCCTAAGGAACCAAGTGGAGGAACTCTTTTGGAAGAAGCAGTTCACACAATAAAAGATAAGCCCTAAATATTCTATTTTTTTTATCTCCTATTTATTATGAATATTATAAATCATTGTTTTACTCATTTCATAAGAAAAAAAGTTTATTCAAACAAGTCATGGTGTGCCAAACCCAGTTCACCCATCTAACACTAGCATCCACTTTAGGCCCATTTTCAGTGACCCAAGACTTCATATTGGGTTTAGGCCAGGGAAACTATCCTAAAATAGGGCCCCACAATATTTTTCTTGGAAATTGGGCTTAAAAAATGGATTTTGGGCTTGAAAATGGATTTTGGGCTTAGGCTTAATTTCTTGGGTCACATTTTGGGCTCTATTAGGTCATTGGGCTCCACACATGGCGTTGAACATTTTGGTAGCAATTTGATTTCTCATCATTGGGACCAAAGGGCTTGGTTATAGGTTGGAATGAAATGGGATATCTACAAAATCAAATCCCCTAATCATAAGGATAAACACCAGGGCATCATCATGTAGTTAGATAGTCCCATCTTTATCCTGGTTTGTAAATCTAAGGATTAGCTCCTTATTCGGCTTCCGCCTTTTAACTAGCCTTACCTCTAGCTCAGGCCTTGGTTGGGGAGTGATAAACATAATTCTATGCTTATGGGCACAAGTGCTCGTGATGAGTGGTTTCCTTGTGGAAAGTACATCTTGGCCTATGGTGGATCGGACTTAGGGTGAAAATGGAGTCGCCACTTAGAATAGGTCTAGGAACCATATATGTAGAGCCCTTGTGAAATGATTGGTCTTTACTAAAGCACGTGTCTGGAGTTTAGGTATGGAGATGGGAAGGTGTTAGGCACCCAATTCCACCCCACCTGAGTAATGGGTCGGCTTCCACTCATTGTGTTCCAAATCCTAGTCCCATCAAATGGTCCTCTAACATGTTATTCTAGACTCACACATATTCTAACATGCATCTAACATATAACATGGTATATCATCCCATTGCAACAACATGATAAAGAGATTCTATCATTTATCTAACAAAGCAAGCTTATAACCAAGGGCAGCAAACATACTAAGGCAGAAAATATCACAAATAACATTCACAAGGCAGTAAGCATCTCAAGCATATTGGTCATGGCATTTTATCAAGCATGTTCATCACTTAAGCATGGCATCATAAAGTTAAATCAAACTCATCACTTGAACAAATGCATGTTAATATTCATATGCATGACTTACCTCACTACATCATAGTACCTATGCAGTAATGCATGTTTATGTTTTTATGCATGTTCATCTTATTCATTCCAAGTGCACAAACCCTGATCTTAATCTATCATCAAACAAGTTTAAACATGTTATTATACTGATTCTTTAACCTAAACATGCAAAACTAAGTCAAACAAAAACTAAAAGAGTGATGAAAACTAAACAAAACAAGTAAAACATAAAGAACCCTAAATCTGGGTTTTTAGCCACGAGCATGTATGCGCATGCATGGGGTATGCGTGCACACCCCATGCATGCATACGCATGCTACGAGTATGCACACGCATACACACCCAGAAACAAAAACCCAAAAACAACAAGGAAACAACAATCAAAACAGGACTTCTAGCAACCTATCATGCTTACTATATGAACAATAAACTAACCTAAGCTAACAACAGATATATTAAAGCAATAAAACACAAAATAAATAATAAAAAAAACAAACAAGAAAATGGAGAGACAAAGTTTAAACATTTACCTCAATACTAGAATTATTTATAGCTTTGATTTGACCATTCCTTTCATTCAATCTAATCAAGAACAAAACCAAGAAGGTTAATAAACTTTAAACTCGAAGGTCAAGATCAAAATAGGTCCCAACCAAGCAAAGATTTAACTTAAGGATATTTTAGAAACTTCCTCTTTGATTCACTATTTTCTAGTGAATTGGGCATGTTTTGGTAAAAGAGCCTTTGAGGTCTTTTATAGTGATCATAGAGGGGTGTAGGGCAGCTCCCAACCGATGTGGGATTCACTCTACACAATTTTATATCCAAGAAATTTTCCTTATAGGTAACTTGAAATCCTACATGCATGCGCATAAACGGGGTATGCGTGTGTATGCTCGATGTATGCGTGTGCATACTTAAAGCGTGCATGTGCATACTTAGGGTTTTTTCAGCTTATTTTTCTCATCAAAAAATCCTTTAAGATTCACAAGATTGGGCCCTAAATCAACCCTGGGCCTTTGAGTGATGTCGTCATTGGGAAATGGGGACTCAAGTCATGAAGGGTATAAAATGAGGTGCCCACAATGCTCCTTTTGACTTACGCTGCTAGGACCATGGGATGCATGGATAACCTTTATGATTCCTAAAGTCGGGGGAGCTACCTGTCCATTCCTTTCGTGAGCCCAGGCTTCTGTTAGATGGGGGGTCATTTGCTTTGATAAACTCCTTCAAATTCCCAGCTTTCACTAACTAATCTAGGTGATTTGATTCCCAGCATACACACGCATAAACGGGGTATGCGTGTGTATGCTCGATGTATGCGTGTGCATACTTAAAGCGTGCATGTGCATACTTAGGGTTTTTTCAGCTTATTTTTCGCATCAAAAAATCCTTTAAGATTCACAAGATTGGGCCCTAAATCAACCCTGGGCCTTTGAGTGATGTCGTCATTGGGAAATGGGGACTCAAGTCATGAAGGGTATAAAATGAGGTGCCCACAATGCTCCTTTTGACTTACGCTGCTAGGACCATGGGATGCATGGATAACCTTTATGATTCCTAAAGTCGGGGGAGCTACCTGTCCATTCCTTTCGTGAGCCCAGGCTTCTGTTAGATGGGGGTCATTTGCTTTGATAAACTCCTTCAAATTCCCAGCTTTCACTAACTAATCTAGGTGATTTATTCGGAACTTTTCGGTGGTGTGTCCTCAATCCCTATGGTAGGTTCAAGAAAGGTTCTAGTTCGTCCTAATGGCATCCCAACTTATCTTGTTTGGCCACTGAAAGTATAGTTTATGATCTTGTAGAGGATTCTATAGACAGGCTTCTTGAAAACCGTGGTCAATATCTCAGGTCGTGATCGTGGGTTCTGATTGAAGAACTCCCTCATTTGCTCAGGGGGGGGGGGGATTTTCCACCATGATCTCCCTTCGATCTTTGGTGGGTAACCGAACTTTCCCCTAAATTGGATTTGTTCATCTTCCAGTCTTTAATATTCCTCTATGCATTCTATTAACTTCTAAATATTCTCAATCGCGTTTTGTGTCCGCAAGTTCCTTAGCTTTGAGTTTATGGGAAGGTCGACCTTAAAATTGCTAGTTGCCATGCCTTTGTGACTCCCCTTATTTCATTATACAACTCCCAATATTAATTCGAGTACACCCAAAGAGTCTTTCGTTCCCCCGTAAACATGGTTAGTAAAGAGTCAATGGGTTTAGGCACTCAAGTACAAGTCACGAATCTAACGGCAAAGGCTCAAGTCAATTCCTCATACCTGTGTATCAACCCTTTATCTAGGGCATAAAACCATCTTATGGTCATGGGTTTAAGGTTGGAGGACGATATTTTACACACGAGGGCCTCATTCCTTTAGTAGATGGTCATACCCTGGTTGAAATGGCTAACAAGCTTGATAGGGTTGGTCTTTCTATTGTATATGACGAAGGTGGGTCATACGTGTAGACACCGCATTTTGTTTCAACTATATCCAAACCCCCCGGTCTTAATGATGAGAAAATCATTCTCTACCAAAATGATTAGCATTGTGTGTGGAGCCCAATGAGTAGATAAACCCAAGAGTGGCCCAATACAGTCTCAGCTCAAGCTCAACTATGAGCTAAGAACCAGGCCCAAAAGCCCAATTTTGACCCAATTTGGTCAAGGCTTACAAAAGATGCATATGCCCGGTATATGATGCATACTCACCTAACTTGTGGCATACGCACCTTCTAGACAAAAGCCTTAAATCACTCTATTTCCATTTTAGTGAGATGGTAGGGCAACTAGCCTAATTAACTGGCGGCCTAAACTTCTAACCTAACCTCAGACCTTTAGTTTGTGTATATAAACCCCCAATTTAATAGTCCAAAGGGACTTGAATTTGATACCTATTAAAACTTTGCCTAAATATCATCAGAAACCCTAAATTAAGAATTATAGGCAGAAGGGGCAGAAATAGTGAGCACTGCCTTAAATATTTAGCTATCATTTGGTTAAAAGATAATATTTTACTCACTATACTTAAAACTTCTAATTGGTTCAAGCTTGTTAGAAAACCATTTAGGGCCATCCAGAAAACCTTAAGCAAACCATTCGAATCATTCCTCCCTACACACAGCTACAATAGTCGATTTCAACTGAGAGGCTAGTAATCAAACATCATTGTAAGTGCTACAAGGTGGAGATGTGGATCTTTTCCATGATTCATATTCTCCTCCTCGATTCTTGTTTATTTTATGTTGTTTTAATGCTTTAATTCATTGTTCCTGTATTATAGCATGCTCTGTGTTCGTTGTTTGATTCATTTTTGTCATTTTTTTTGTAAATTTGTAAGAACCCTAATCTGCCTTAGCAAGCGTACACATGGGATAAGGTACGTACAATATCTCGCATACACATATCTTAGATGGCTAGGGTTCATGTTTTGGTCTATTTTCTAGGAATCTGTATGAAGCTTTGATGCATACGGCAGTAGAAGAATGCATATGCATGTTTATTACAGTGTACGTCAATCTGGGTAAAACTAGATTTTTTTTTTTTATTCGCTTTCAATGTCATGTTTTACTATATTTCCTTAATTTGTTTTATCTACTTTAAATGTATATATTTTTCTATGTTTGTTTCCTTTTGTATCATATGTAATAAAACCCAAAATACTCAAAATATTTTCTCTTCTTTATTTCTTTGGACTTAAGCCCTAATCCACCTTTTATTTTCTCTCTAATCCACTATTTAATTCTAACTTGAACCCTGTAAGGCAATTAAAAGATTTAGAGATAATTAAGGGGACCTTTCAACTTGTAGAGGCTAATTGCTTCCTAAAATATTTAAAGTCAATGGTCAATTAGTATTCAATTCCTTTTGGAAACTGTTAGACTATTCAAGCATAAGGAAATTATCTTGACAAGCTTTAATATAATTAGGTAATCAATTTGAACTTAAATGGCGACATAAAGGTCAAGTTAATTCTATCATAATTAATCAAAATTCTGTCAAGCCTTAGAAGATGCAAGATATTTGATGATGAATCAAGACAACCTAAGTTTAATAAAGGGAAGATATTCAAATGTTAATGGAGACTTCCTTTCAATTAATGATCCCCTAACATATGATTTAATTACTCTCTTCCAAACAAAGCTCTCAGTCTTGGTTGGTATCCACATGCACGTGCCTTGTGTACATGCATGATTGGATATACACATACACACTTGGATGTTGTTGTTCTAGTGTTCTTCATGTTCATATGTTGATGCTTTGAGCTTGATGCCTTGAGTTGTTTGATTCTCTACATATCTATCTCTCCATGCTTCTGTGATAATATTTTTTACCCGTTTTGCCTTATTTGTCTCACATAACACGTAGATTGCTTTCTAGGCTTTAGATACAAGGATATGCATCCATTTAAGCCTCTAGGATAGCTTACTTTCCGTCTAGTTAAGCAACAATAAATGCAGACTGTAAGGTTGAATTTATTCAATCATGTGTTGGTTTTATTCCGTGCCAAATTTGCTTGTAATTTAGCAATTAGATACCTTGTATTTAGGTGGGAATTATGTAAAGGCAGTGTGTGAGAGAGTGTAAAGAAATCTCAAATGTGTGCACTCAAGAAGGGCCTCGCAACTGGATCTCGCGACTGGCTCACAACTGGCGAGTCGCCAAAGGTGGCACACATGTGAAGCATGCAGGGGAGCTGAAGGGTCATGCCAGCTGTAGCACTACATGACAAAACTTCCAATCTGGCCAGATAGTTAGCTCGCAACTCAAACTCGCGACTTGTTCCAGTCGCGAGGTCGAGTCGCCAGAATGCCCTGTTTGGTTGAAACATGACTTTTCGCATTCCTTATACACCCTACTATAAATATCCTTATACCCACGAAATGTAGGGAGCTTTTAGAGAGAATTTTGAGAGAGAAACCCTTGAGAAAAACAAGATTGACTCATCCACAATTTTCATCATTTGATTTTTCAAATTCCTTTACTCTCACTCTCTCCATTGACATATCCTTAAGAGGTACATTTAGCCAATCCTTATCTCACCATATTTATATAAGTGAGGAGGTATTTTGATGCTTGGGAAGCACTTTAGAAGGGACTAATTCATTTTGGTTGATGTAATGGGCGATTGCGGGTTCCGGTAAGCTAGAGAAGATAAGGTTTGGCGTAACCCTGTTGGACAACATAAACACATGCTAAAAAAACCATAAAGACATTCTAGGAAGCAACAACATGCTAGGAAAAGCAATAAAGCATATTATTGAACAAGAAAAAAAAGCTAGAAAAAGCTATAAAAAGAAAAGGGCATGGATTGTAGCTACAAAGCTACATCCACACCCCTAGACTTCAAATCCAAGGTATGGAACAAAGGAAAGGAAGATTGGGTATAAGAATACTAACTTGTGATTGTGGAGAAAAGAGATGAATCAAAGGTGTTTGGTGGTGTTTGGGAGAGAAATTAGAGAGGGGAGAGAAATTAGAGAGAGGAGAAAGAGAATTTGCTCAGGAAACAGCCCAAAATCTTTTTTTTTTTTTTTTTTTTTGCAAAATAAGGGGTCTCGGGGCATTTATAGTGGGATTCTAACCTTTTGGTTTCCGACAACCCTTGAATGGCCGTCGGCCACCACCAGCGGTTATACAAGGGCCACTGTCGGCTGCTGACATCAGCAGTTCTGGCTTTTTTTGGTCCAGATTTACATGCATATTTGAAGGTATTCCCAGAATTGGATTGAGCTTATCTTTGTATCCTTGGAAAGCTCTGTATGTCTAGTTTCCAGAACACTTAAGAAATTGAAAATCTGATGGTTGGATCAAAAGTTATGGCCTCGGGAATTGTGCTAACGCGCTTTGCACGATTTTCCGGATATCTTAACCGTTTAACTCCAATTTCAGCCCATGAATATTTGTTGGAAAGGGAATTTGATAATCTTTGCAAGGCCATTGGTCCCAACCCATTCTGACGGTCGAATCCAAATTAGAGTTTCTAGTGCCCTGGAGAATTAACGTTGGATCAAACTTGGTCAAAGTTGACAGAAATCTCTGAGCGGCTCGGGTTTGATGTAAAGCATGAAAAATGTTGTTTTGGGAGGACTTTGACCTCGTTTGACTTTCGGTCAACCTAGGGTTGACCAAGAGCATTTTGGTCAATTTGACCTAAAATGGCATTTCGAGTGCTTCGATGCCCAAACAAGTTACGCCATTTCAATCTAGATGTTTCTACGACTGCTTGGAGAAAAGATAATATCTTTGGAATTTTCGGGGTCCGGCATGCAAATCGAGAGCGGACAAAATATGGTGTCTATAGTTGCGGCAGTATATGCTTTACTTCACCACGTGGTTGAGTTCCCGAATGGATCTCATCAAGTACATCTTTGAAAAGCCTACTCTTACAAGGAAGATCTCCCATTGGCAGATGTTGCTATTCGAGTTCAATATTGTGTTTGTAGTGTAAAAGGCCATTAAGGGCCAGGCCATAGTCAATTACCTAGCAGATCAGCCATTGAATGATCTAGATTTCTCAGAACCCTTCTTCCCAGGTAAGGATGTTTTGGCGGTAGAGCCATAACCAAGCAATGTAGAACTGTGGCATTGGAAGCTTTATTTCGATGGAACTGCCAAACCACTAGAAACGGAGTGAAAGCAGTTCTAGTATCCTTGAAGGGCTAGCAAATCCTTATTTCAGCCAAGTTGAATTTCGATTGCACGAACAATGTCACGAAGTATAAGGCGTGCATAGTAGGCTTGTAAGTTGCCTTGGAGTTTCGCATATATGATCTAAGTGTCTTTGGAGATTCCCTATTGATCATCTCCCAAATAGAAGGGAAGTGGCAAGCTTGAGAGACCAAGTTGATTCCGTATCAGAGATGCGTCAGCCGCTTAATCCTGAAGTTCCAGAACATTACCTTTTCTTATTTGCCCCGAGCACACAATCAGTTCACAGATGCTCTAGCGACCCTGGCTATCATGGTTAAGTTAACAGAAAGAGATGAGATGTGACAGTAGAGCATAGAGGTCTGCGATATGCCTACCTATTGCATGAATATCGAAGAATGCATGAATGTTGAACTTGAAATCGATGGGAAGCCATGGTACCATGATATCAAGGCTTATATCAAAGATGGTGAATATCCGTTTAGAGCCACAAATTATGAGAAGAAATTCATCAAGCGCATGGCGTGCCAATTTTTCTTAAGAAGGGAAGTCTTGTATAAAAGGAACTACAGCACAACCTTGCTTCGTTACATAAATGCCATTGAGGCTAATCATTTGATGGAAAAGATGCATGAGGGCTTGCTTGGAGCCCATGCCAGTGGACCCCTATTGCCCCGAAAAATTATGAGAGCTGACTACTATTAGCTCACCATGGAGAACGATTGCATCAAGCATGTGAGGACGTGCCATTGTTGCCAAGTCTATCAAAATAGGAAGAATGTTCCTCCCTAAACCCTGCACTCTCAGGCAGCACCATGGCCTTTTTCAGCTTTGGGTATGGACGTCATCGAACCGGTGATTTCGAAAGCCTCGAATGGGCATGAGTATATCTTAGTGGTCACAAAATACTTCACCAAGTTGGTGGAGACCGCTTCCTACAAAAGCGTCACCTAGGCAGTGGTGGCCTGATTCTTGAAACATAACATCATTTACCCTTACGGTGCGCCAGGAGAGCTCATTACAAATAACAAAAAGAATTTGAATGGGAAAATGATCGAGCAGCTTTGTGGACAATTCAAGATCGAACACTGAAATTTGGTTCCTTACGGTCCTCAGATGAATGGCACAATGGAAGTAGCCAACAAGAACATAAAGAAGATCTTAGAGAAGATGACAGACACCTATAAGGATTGGCATAAGTTCTTGCCATTTGCCTTGTGCGCTTGTTGCACTTCTGTTCATACTTCCACGGGTGCAACCCCGTACTTATTGGTTTACGGTAGGGAAGTCGTCTTGCTCGAAAAGGTGGTCTACGCAAAAGGAGAGCAAAAGAAAGAGTGCGAGGGAGTCTGCTAGATTGAAAACTTGAAAGGGTGGCCTAGGCAAAAATTAAGGCAATCAAAATTTGTATTGTCAGTTTGAACTACATGATGACTTGATCCTTCCTAGTGGAGGTACGTAGGCAGCCAACTTTGGCTCGATCACATTTTAAAAGAAAAATCAGTTAGTTGAATCCGCTTGGGATTGTGATCAAGATCAAGAAAAGAAGGATGGACCCCCTTTCCAAGATGAAGATATGAGGTGCCTTAGGATTTTCGAAAGGTTACTTTATGTTTACAACGCGTCCTCTGTGGTTTGTTCAAAGATTTTATGGAAAAGATCCGTTTAGAGCAGGATGTATTCTTTGGAACTTGAGATTTTGATATGCATAGACTTACATTTACCATTTTTATTTGTATGATCTTTCATTTTCAAAGCATTTGTGCACAAATTCATTAAACATGCCTGTTTTGTGCCTTTTTAATCCATTCATGCATCTGTCATTATGTTTCCAAAAATAAATATCATAAGCATAAATATCTTCTGATGATCAATATATGCAAAAACATCTCTGTTTCCACATTCTTTTCGTTTTTAAGCATGCCTTACAAGCTAGACTATGCTTTAAAAACCTGAAAATGGAAGGCCTTACGTAATTGCCTAGCAATTTACGAAGGACCTTTCCATACATGGTGGAATTCTAACCACATAGCTCATGTGTAGAAATGAAAAGAAACAAAAAGGACTTTAGTAAGTCAAACATGGCCCAAATGGTTTCACACCGCCTAACATAGCACCCTAAAGCTGGTGAGGAGAATCGGATCATCCATGGAATGGGTACGAAGCAACCTTGCAACATCAAAACCAAGATCTTTGGTGACCTCGTTGAGTCTAGCAAATGAATGTCAAAGCCAAACTAGCTCCCTCTCTAGAGTGGGGCTCGAGGTGCAACTCTTCCTCTCTGTATTAAGTGTAACCTGTAATGTGCTAATCTCAGCAGTAGCAACTCTCCATGCCTCCTCCTTTTTGGCTACCTCAACCTAGAGATGACGAAATGCCAACTGTGGCTTACTCGGCTCATCAGCCGACCCATACTCAAAGCTCAAAGTAGAATGAATGTAGGATGTAGCTTACACTAGCCTCAATGCTAAGTTATCAGCCCTGCTACTTATTGCGGCACGACTAGCCTCTGTTATGGCCCTCTCCTCATCTCTGGTCTGGCTTAAGACAGTGAATCTCTGAATAAGATCTGCCAACTTACTCTCTGTTGAGGACTCTTTTTTTGGCCCATATGGCATTACTTCATTGGCAACCCATGCCACATCAACATATTATTGATTTTTTGGGTAAATCTCTTTAAAGCCTAAAATAAGCCCATATCTCATTCAACTACATGGATTGAGCTCACATGGCCCACGAGATCCTTAATTCAAGAGGCGGATTCATGGTCCACATTTCCTTTTCATCAATTGGGATCATAACCCCATGACATCATCAACATTAACATATGAATCTAGCAAAAGCAATGAATCAAAGCTCACGGCCCATATTACCTCTCTTACACTCATGGCAAACGGCTTTTTCAACAAGAGCCCATATTTATACAAAATGACAACAAAACCCAAGGTACATCATCTCATCTTCGGCTTATGATCCAAGCTCATAAGTCTCTTTGGGAAAACTTTGGGAGTCATGGTTTGGAGGGCCAAAAGGTATGTTCAGTAAAACTCCAGTGGTTTAAAGTTGATAAAAGAGACATGTTGCTTGGCGTGTCTTCTCTAACTTTGACAAGTCCGTGTGTAGCGGGTAACATATGGTAAGCATCTCTTATCACATAGCACTTTAGATGATAAAATTTCACATTACTCTTTTCCTAAAGCTTAATATTCATCATGTGACAAATACTCAATAGTTGCACCCTCTCTCCCTCTAGTTGCACCCATTTTTCCACCTCAATCTTGAAGTTATCACGGCAAACTGCTTCTCTACCGCTGGGGTCATTTTGCTGGGATATTATCAACTCACAGAAGCTGTACAGCTGGGGCTACAAACCATACAAAGATAAGTGACTTTGCTTCCTTATCTTTAAATTTACATCATTGAGTATATAATTATTTCACATTTAAATACATATCACTTTATTCCAACTACTATTACAACTATTAACCAAGACTTAAACTCATTTAAATGCATGATAAAAGGGGTAAGCTTAACTAGCCTTTACCGCTGGCATTCTGTTGGAATCCTATCAACTCACTTATGCTACACAGCTGGAGCTATAAACCATACAAAGATAAGTGACTTTGCTTCCATATCTTTAAATTTATATTATTGAGTACATGATTACTTTACCTCTAAATAAATACTACTTTATTTCAACTATTAATCAAAGCTATCATGTCAAACGCATATTGTATATTTATTCAACTATTATCGTGATTTTTAGACTTTGGCTTTAATGGTTTTGTAGGCTTAAAAATACGCTGGTAGCCATTGGATCATGTGGCCCAATGTTGAGTTCCAGATGCAACTCCCCTAACAGAACTCGGGCCTAGTAGGGTCATCCCTCTAACGGACCACATGTGGTTGGGTAACCGAAAAAGGCCCCCGAACACTTTCTAAGCTTGTAACCTGAGATCTCAACTGAGTGCACTCAACATCTATGGCTAAAGGAATCTAACACCTCTACGAAAGCTTTGCTTGAAGTGTGGCAAGCTCAACCTCGTGTGTCCTCCCCATCTCATCAAAATCCTCCATAACGGCATCAAAGGCCTCTTTACAGTAGTCCTTGTCTCTGATGGCCTCTATCAGGCACTCTCTCAAGTCCCTAAGAGTACTCTTAACTTTGACCTCAAACTCTAGGGCGTAATCCCTCAATATATCAGCAGGAAGGAAAGGATCACATGGATCAAGTACTGATAGGTCAATGATGAAGCACGGATCCCTAGTAGCTCTCAACTCTCTGAACTCGGCGGTAGACCACTCATAATCATCCCTGAGACAAGTAGAATAGTCAATAGTTGACTTGAACCTTTTTAGAAATCAGAAGTGCATTCTATCATAGTTGTATCTGTAACCTTGAGTCCATACTCACAAGTGATGTTAGAAAGATTTCTAAGTTAAGGGATGTGCTAAGTACTCTCGAACTGCCTTATGGCCATTCTTGAATAATACCCTATGCAACCCCAAATGCCCACCAAAAGGATGCCTAGTAAACCGACATAGTGGGTCCAACCCTGCCACCTAGTAACTCTCCACTTAACTCTCCATGTCCAGTTAGTGGGACCCAAACCAAACAAATGCCCCAACCAAGTAGTGGTATTCCCAATAAAAGCAAGATCAAGGGCTATAGTGATCTTAAGTCTATTCCTCCTTAAGAACCCCGTAGGTTATGCCCTAGATATCACACTCAAATGTCTATAGAACCAAAGCTGCAACAAATGCACACAACAGCTAAGCCTACCACTACCTGTCTCATAGCACAGAGAAAGAAATCAAATAGTCTTAGAGAGAAGAGATGGGGATAAAGGAAGTGCTATAAGGTAGAGTACTCACCAGGGGTAGGATTGCAAAGTTGATGGAACCCAGTTAAGGAGGGAATAGCACTAAGCCAAAGAAGGCCACCATGAAGGCCTGGCACCTATAGAGGATCTAGCACTCCTCTAGGTCCACAAAATCTCCTCGATAATCAGTAGGGCACTTAGCTAGGCCAAACTGGCAAATCAAGAAATCCAAGGGCATGCTACCTTCTAACCCACTCTTATATTGAATCAGCACATTCACTACAGGCATTTTTAGGCCTAGTAGCTCCACCAATCACTTGTGATAGCGAGGCTGAATCGTTGGCCAATAGACCCGACTTACAGGGGTAGGAAGAGAAAGAAAGCAATTATACTGCTTCAAAGTAAAGACTAGGTCCATATGCCTGGCAGTAATACACCTTAAACCACAAGAGAATATGGCCTCTAGTAAGTGCCAATCCAGAGAAGTGCGAAATACTAAAGTGGCATCCTCGAGGAATCGCTTGATGTAAGCCCGATCCTTGGAAGAGAACGAAGCCCACCACCTCTTGAGCTCCCTCTCATAAAAATTTTGCCTCTCAAGCTCCACAACTATGTCATAAGCCTTGAACTCAAGAGCATCCATGCTCAGATCTGAAAGAATGTAGTGTTCTGATGTTGATCCATGCAAGAAAGTGTAAGAAAATGGTGTTTTTAGAAATTTCTAGTGAAGAAAATTGGTAGAAGAAGACCCAAAAAATTGCATACTAGAATATGGAAGGTCTAGGGGGCGCCCAGACCCTTATGCACGCTTTTTGAGGCCGACATACCTTAAGTGGCTGCCGGCCCTAGTAGGTGCACACTAAGTGGCCACTGAGTCTCAGGACATGTACCAGGACTTTTCAGGCCCCCTAGCACATCCCCACATGCTTCTGGTCACTTGAATTGAAAAGAAAAAGGTTTTGGATTACTTTGGAGCAAAGATTCCCTCAATTTTTGCACTCACAGTGGTACACGAGCGGTTCAGCAGCAAACCAACCCGTTTGGGAAATTTTCACCATGAACTGAGACTGCACAAAATCTACATTATGGCAATTTATTTTTGCCTGTTTCGTCCGTCATCTCGGAATATCTTGAACCTCATTGTTGAAACCTGGTTCACTTGGTTCAGGGGTCAGTTCAGCCCACGTCACTAAGATATATGATGGGATTATTCTAAGGCTGTTTCCAGTCGTTGATAACAATTCATCTAGGATGGTATGAAGATCGCAAAAATTATTTCCTGCATGTAGTTCCTCTAAGGAACCCTTTTGAAAGGCCAGTCGGTTTAGTGGATAGTTGGGTTAGTCAATGCATTCCACCACATGACGAGTAGGAGAAAATCTTGCTTGGGGAAGTCCATGTTCATAATCAGGGTTGTCAAGGAGCCCATTATCGTATGACCATTCAGTGTGAGCTTAATCCCATTTCAAGTCGGTTTATCAGTTTAGAACTGCACAAAATCCACACTGGGGTAGTTTATTTTGCGCAGTTCAATCCATTTCCACAAATCAATATGCTCAAGATCGAAACTTTGGATGTACTGACAGGTCCATCCCGCCGGGAACATTTCCTTTCATGTTAGAAATTGCATAAAACCTATACTGTCTCAGTTTTATTTTATGCGGTCTCTCCTTTTTCCATCTCCCCTAGTGGATCAATCAATATCAGATTTTATCTGTAAACCCGTGAGAATACGGTGTGATGCATGTGAATATGAAATATAAGCCAATGCGAGAATGTCTTTTATTCTAGAAATGTGACAATGCATGAGTAGGAATAGTGGTACAACAGGCTCATAAATGCTAAAGTGCTACTTGCATACATACATCTAAGGCCTACCAAGAGGCAACGTCGAGAAACATATACGTAAGGCTTACCAAGAGGTAATGTCAACACATGCATAAGGCCTATCGAGAGGCAATACAATACACGCATCTAAGGCCTACCAAGAGGCAATATCAAGGAACATACATCTGGGCCTACCAAGGGGCAACATCAATACATACACAAGGCCTACTGAGAGGCAATATTGTCCAGGCCCACTATGGGGCAATAATACAATACATGTCTGTCCCACCAAGGGGCAATGTTTGGAAAATACAAGAAAAGATGAAAAATATGCCCACCTAGGGGATACATCATAATGATACAACAACAGTAGCTAGCCTAAGGAGAATTGTTGTTTTTGACAGAATCACTTGCAAAGCGCTCAACGCTGCCGTCATCAGCACCATCACCAACAATTGGATTGAAAAAAAGGGCTAGCTCGCCTAGTTGAAGAACCTGGGACCCATCCTGGACCCTAAAATGGAGCCTACTCTGGTGTAGGGCCTTATGCCCAATATGCAATGGGGCAAATCCCCATCCGCCAGTAGGACCTAGAGGAAGTGGCATGTACTTTGAATCGTGTCTCCGAATATGAGGATCCTTGCTTGGAATATAAGGCGTCAGAGGCACGGGCATCCTCTATCCCCTCATCTTACCAATCAGGACATCAATATACCCCTAAAGCATGCCTGTCTTGGCAATATGCTGGCTCCTCTCCCTCTCTATGGCAATGGCCTGACTCTCCCACTTTCTTTGCCATCGCTCTCTTTCACAATACCCCTATGTACCCCTCCCTGGTAGTAGTAGCACCCTCTAGATCTCTCACTCAAGCCTGTAGGGTCTCCATATGTAATCTCAAATGGGCCTTTGAAGCCAACCGAGTGCTTGCAATACCCCTGAATACTCTGCCCCTACTCACAGGGCAATCATCAATGATGGGTCCAGCCGATGACTCTGAAAACCAGGCGGCATAATTTGTAGCCACTATAACGAAGCCTTCAAAGGAACCTATCGCATAGGTGGGGTCGTCCAAGACCATCTCAAGGCAAGATAACTCAGGATGTGGATATTTGGGTACTCTAAAAATCGACATGACCTGATGGAAGGTCCTCTCAACTAAAAAGAACTTATAGAACCAGCGCCGTGCATGCAATTAGGCCATAACATGAGTGATGCAATCAAGCGCAGCACTAATGGTAGTTAATTATGTCAGAACAACTCTAGAAATAGTGTAGAGAGACCAAGCATATGCCCTAAGGTACAAGGTCATGGAAAGACCATTATATTATGGTCACAGGGCCGAAATGTACTTATATACCCACCAAATCAGAATCTACAAAAAGCCTTCAAGGCTCTTGAAACCTTAGCGTGATGCTCGCCTCAAGTAAAAGATGAAAAATCCGTAGGAAATGACCCCTAATTGTAGGCCCCTATGACGGTTACCACTCTCATAGCTGCCAGCAGCCTATAAGTCAGCTCTATTCTATTGTTGCCAAGCAGTCAACTACCGATGAAGTGAAAGAAAAATTGCCTAAAGGCCACGTCATTTGGCTTTGCCTTCCAAGGTATGTTCACCTCTAGCCACTGTATACGAATTTGAGGCTCCTAAGTAGGACTAAAATACCTTCTAGTCATCCTAGTAAGAGGGTAAGTTATACTCAAGAACTTGCACGAATCAACAAAGCTTACGAACTTAGTTGGGACTGGCTCCCTAATAAATCTAAGGCCCAAGATGGCCTTCCAATCAAGGGGAAGGACTACATGCTCCAAGTAGCTCAAGTGAAAGGTGTCTGTCTTAGCGTGAAACCATTTCACCAAAGCCTCAGCAAGCCCATGGAGCAAGGTGGAATTCTAAGAAAGGCCTCAAACCCCTGCTCGATCAGGAAGGCGCAGTAGCACGCAATAGTAAATTCATGAAATAAGCGATGGGAAAACGAAAACCATGTCCCTCCGCCACGGACCCTCTTAGCAACCTGTATTCAAGATCAAAGAAAATCTATCTATTAGCACACATATTCGTATATCTTGAATCGATAAATGGAAGGAATGAAGAGTATACCTGGGCCTTCCGAGCCTAAGCGGAAGGATGCCTCTTCAAGTTATGCTGCAAATGAGTGTCCTCAATACTATCATCTACCTCTCTAATATAGGCCTTCAATCCGATCTAATCAGGTGGAAACCTCGGTCTACGACTGTTGCACCTAGGGGTACCAGGGCCTGGCCTGACCATATCATCAGCCTTGAAATCAGCATCCAACTCGAACATAAGCTCATTTTCCAGCTTATCGCCCCTTAGACCACATCTTTCCTCTGTCTGAAGATACTGCAAAGAACCTCTACTCGAATCAGTGCAGGATTGAGATAAAGCACTGGCTATCCCTAGAGGGCACAATATCATCACCTTCTTGATCAAAACACCTCTGGAGAGTTTGAGCCACCTACTCATTGGCCAAAATGGTATTGTCATCAATACCAAACGAATCCCCTCGAGATGAAGCAAGA
Organism: Quercus gilva; assembly: GCA_023621385.1. Taxonomy (NCBI): domain Eukaryota; kingdom Viridiplantae; phylum Streptophyta; class Magnoliopsida; order Fagales; family Fagaceae; genus Quercus; species Quercus gilva. The sequence goes on along the minus strand of CM042482.1, from coordinate 34,124,974 downwards.
ATGGGAGCCTTCCTGTAATCCACTCTAGATCTCGGTTGCCTAGACATGATCTGCAAAATAAATTCAAATTTAATCAGTAAAGTCGAAACAGACGGCAATGCAGACAAACAGGTAAGTATGCCTAACCCTACTACCTAATGCATGTCATGCATGATCATATCAAAATTTTCAAAATGCCTCTCTCTCAGGATTTAAATTCGAAGGTGGTCGTCTAATCCTATCTCTTTTTATCACAAAATTTCAAAATTTTCAAAATGCCTCTCTCCCAGGATTCAAATTCAAAGGGGGTCGTCTAATCCTATCTCTTTTTATACCAAAATATTGAAATTTTCAAAATACCTCTCTTTTAAGATTCAAATTTGATGGTGGTTGTCTAATCCTATATCTTTTTATCTCAAAATATCGAAGTTTTCAAAATGCCTCTCAGGATTCAAATTCGGCGGTAGTCGTCTAATCCTATCCATCTTTTCAAGATTCAAATTAAATGGTGGTCGTCTAATCTCATCGGGGTTCAAATTCAGCGATGGTTGTCTAATCTTACCGGGATTCAAATTCAGCGGTGGTCGTCTAACCCTATCCATCTTTTCAAGATTCAAAGTCGACGATGGGCGTCTAATCTTATCAGGGTTCAAATTTGGCAGTGGTCGTCTAATCCTATCCATCTTCTCGAGATTCAAATTTGACAGTGGTCATCTAAGCTCATCGGGGTTCAAATTCGGCGATGGTCATCTAATCCTATCTATCTATCTTTTTAAGATTCAAATTCAATGATGGTTGTCTAATCTCATCAGGGTTCAAATTCGGCAGTGGTTGTCTAATCTTATGTTTTCAAAACTCTTCCCATTCAAAGTTGCATCATCATTATGTTTTTAATCTCTCAAAATTTCAGTTTATTATGCGTAATCCCTCATGTTTACCTAGCATTTGCTCCTCAACTCTCGTTACTTTTAGTTTTCATAGCTTCCAGCATTTGTATGTTCATCTATGTTACCTAAAAACTAAGTTTTCCTCGCATGAACTAGTGTGTGTAAATGTAATTATGCATGTATGCAATTCACAAATGTGCACACTTGTGCCTACGTGTATGTACATGTGAAAGTGTGCAAGTATGTTTATGTCTACATAACTGCCTAAGCATGTGAACAAAAAAAAAAAAAAAAAAAAAAAAATTCCAACATCATCATAGCATAAACCAAAAAAATGTATATGCAAAAAATACCAAAAATAAAGTAAATACTAGCATGCTTTCCAAGTTGCATTGCTACCAACATATTTGCAAAAAAATAAAGAGAGAGAAAATAGACACTGACCTTAAGTCTAAAACAAAAGGTTGAAGCAGTAAATTGAAGCCAAAAGATGGACCCGCTAGACCGCGGCTTGCTTTAGAGAATTTTTTTAGAAGTGAGAATTCGAAGAAATGAAGTTGGAATGGTCAAAATGAGGCTCCGGGGCCCATTTATAGGCCATTGTACGACCTGGGCAGCCGGCATACTTTTAGTGGCCGCCGGTCTGCGTTGACTGGTTGACCATTGACCAAAAAAAAAAAAGATAGTGAATTTGTTGCCCAGTACCAAGAAGCCAAGAAAAAAAATTTTGCCTAGATTGGTTACACGCAATTTTGGGGCAACAAAATCCGGAATTACGTTCTTTATCCAACACCTCTCATTGTAATCGAGATGTCAGATAAAGAAGGGGCACTTATAGATACCGTATTTTTTCCGCCCTTAATTTACGCGTCGGACCCTAAAATTTTCAAAAATATTAACTTTTCTCCATGGGGCCGCAGAAAAATCTAAATTAATGTGGCGCAACTCGTTCAGACATTAGAGCACTCGAAGTGCCATTTCAAGTCAAATTGACCAAAATGTCCCTAATCAACCTTGGGTTGACTGGAAGTCAAAGTTGGTTGAGATCATTCCAAAACAACATTTTTCATGTTTCTACATCAAACCCAAGCTATTTGGAGGTTTTTGTCAAGTTTGACCCAAGGTTGATTCCTAGGGGCACCAAAGCCCCTAATTTTGATCCATCTATTAGAATAGGTTGGGGCTAGCGTTATTGCAAATATTATTGAATTCTCTTTCCAATAACCATTCATGGGTCAAAATCGGAGTTAAAATAGTTGAGATATCTTGAAAATTGGTTAGAGCGCATTAGCACGCTTCCCAATGCCATAACTTTTGATCCGACCGTCGGAATTTCAATTTCTTTAGTGTTATGGAAACTAGACATCCAGATATTTCCAAGGACAATAAGATCAGCTCAATCGAAGTTCAAAAAGTCCTTCAAATAAACATCTGAAATGGAATTAGGGAAGAAGCTGAGATTACTAATGTTAGCATCAGACCTGACGACCACTAATGTCACTAAAGGGCTGCCAAAAGCCAAATGGTCATTTTTTAGCTATAAATACCCCCAAAACCCCCCTTAGATAAAAAATAAAGAATAAAAAAACGATTTTGGGCATTTTTAAAGCACTTTTCTGGGTAGATTCTCTCTCTTCCTCTCAAAATTCTCTCTCAAACACATCCAAAAACCTTTGATTCCTCTCTTTTCTCAACAATCAAGAGGCAGTGTTCTTGCACTCTTTTTCCTCTCCTTGGTCTTAGGACCTTGGATTTGAGGTTTTAAGGGTGTAGATGTAGTTTTTTAGCTACTATCTACACCCTTTGCTTTATCTTTCTTTACAACATGCTTTATTGCTTTCCATAGTATATCTGTTATTTTATCTTGCTTCTTAGCATGTTTTATAGCTTTCCTAACATGTTTACTTGCTTTTTGCCATGTTTTATTGCTTTGATGATGTTGGCCTAACCTTCTTAGGCTAGGATATGTCTAAATACTATACTTGTGCTTAGATCCATATGCCTAGGCACTCTTTGCCATGTCTATGCTTAGATCTATATATTGATGTGCTCCTTGCCATGTTCATGTGTCTAGATCTACATGTTGGATGCTATGCCTAGTGCTTTTTATGGCCTTTTTCTTGTGTTTTGGCCTTAGGTAGGATGTAGATCTAGATCTTGTGGTCTAGGCCTACATCCATACAACTAGGCCTACATCAAAGGGTTTGGATTATTTCCTTTATGCATTTGTATGCTTGCTTGCGTTTATGCTTTACATCCATGTTTGTTTGGCTGGATCTAGGTTCTTGCCATGCTTTGGCCCTTCGTTGGCTTGTGCTTGTTGGTCTTTGGGGCCACTTGCTTGTGTGGTTGCATCCGTCCTTCTTGTGGCTTGTTTGGATGTAACCACATGTGAGAATACATCTCCATGATGTTGGTTTGGTTGATGCATGTCTCTTTCCGCTCCTTGCGATGATATGCTTGCCTTGCTTACTTTGTGCCACTTGTTTGGCTCTCTTTATTTCTTTGCATCTTTGCACGCTTGCCTACATGTTCATGCATGAGTCCTTGTGTGTGCTTGTTTGTGTCATCAAGCTTAGTTCCTACAATCTCATTTGAGTTCACACCCGTCCTTAATACATGGGACCTTAAGTCCCTTTTAGGAATTTTGCTTGATGGTACATGTGTCGTTCATACTCCAATCTCATGGAACTATGGACACCAGATCCAAACCTATATGTGTCCTCATAGGACACCCCTTTTTGCTTGATAACATGCTTGTTTGCCCCTGTTTGGCTCTCTTTGATAGTTTGTCCTTTTGCATGCTTTCTTTCTAGTTATATCTTTGCTTGTCTGCTGGCTTGTTTCCTTTGGTATTGCATTTACACGCTTGAAGCGAGGGTGTGGGCACAATGATTTCCTCCTTAAAGGAAAGGGGAGTACGCCTTGGCCGAATGGACCGAGTTGGAGAAAGGATGGAGTCGCCACCTAGAATAGGTCAAGGAACCATAAATATAGCGCACTTATGTGGAAGGACTAATCTTACTACCAGAGTATGGGTTTGAAGTTTATGTATGGGGATGGGAAGGTGTAAGCACCCAACCCCACTTGACACGACCCGAGGAACGGCTTCCAGTCATTATGTCTTACATCTTAATCTCATTAAAGGCTCATTCAATATTGTTATCTATACTCGCATATACACACACACACTAGCATACATCTAGCAATCAACATGGCATCAATCATCCAAAACCCTAACATACATCTATCATGGCAACTCATATCAAACCTAGCATACATCTATCACGCATATCATATCATTTCACCCAAGGCATCCATCAAACAAGATATCACAAGGGCAGAAACATAAACACGATAGCAAGGTATAAAATCAAATATAACTCAAACATCTAAACATATTATCCAAGCATCAAACAAACATATTCATTGTATTCATCATCCAAAATGCATGTTTGTGTAAATGCATGACTTACTTCACTTACCTTACTGCATCACAGCACCTATGCATCAATGGATGGAAATGTGAATGCATAAATCTTCATGTGGTTCATCAAAGCATAAACCCTAATTATCAACTCAACAATCAAAGCATGTGAAACATGTTATTCTACTAACCCTAATGCAAAACATGTGAAAATTAAACTCAACAAGACCTAAACATGTGATTAAAATTAAGCAAAACAAATAAAATAGTAAGAACCCTAAATATGGGCTTCTAGGAACGAGTATGCATGCGCATACATGAAGTATGCATACGTATGCACGTACGCATGCCTCAAGTATGCGTATGCATGCTTGAAGCATGCGTACGCATACCACCCAGAAACTCAGTTTTAAAGCAGCAACAAAACAAAAATCAAACAAAACCTAGCATGCTTCTAATACAAAACTAAACAACAGAAACTAACAACAAAGATATCAAAAATAAACAAAAAAAAATCTATTCCGAAACATGCATTTGATCTAATTACAAACAAGAACAACACTTAACACATCAAAACATGTTCATCAATATATCCAATCATTCAACTCTTCAATCAAAACATGATAAGACACAATAAGACAAAATAAAACAATGCAAAACATATTTCTAAGAATATATAACATATAAATCAATCAAGAACAAGAACTATAAAAGATCCAAATTAAGGAAGAGCCATGAAGAGAGACTCACCTTGCCTATGGAATACAACTTGGTTGATATTTAAACAGCCCCTCAATGCCTACACAATGTTGAGGACAAAATTTTCACACCACATGGTTTTATTTCATTGGCAACCTGCACCACATCAACATTATCATGGATTTTGGGAAACTCTACTTTAAAGCTCAAAAGAGCCCATATTTACACAAAATGATGCCAAAACCCACAGGTCAAAACCCATGGCAATATTATCTCATCAAATCCCATGATTCAAGCTCAGGGCACATCATTTCATTTTCGGCTCATAATCCAAGCTCATAAGTCTTATTGGGGGAATTTTTGAGAGTTGTGGTTTGGAGGGCCAAGACACATGTTCAGTAAAACTCTAGTAGTTCAAAGTTGATAAAGGAAAACAAGTTGCTTGGCATGTCTTCCCCAATTCCCTGAACACTAACAAGTCAGTGTGCAATAAGTAACATCTAATAAGTCTCTCATATCACATAACACTTAAAGTAGTAAAACTTTCCATTGTTCTTTACCTTAAACTTAATGTTCATCATATTATCTAATTATATTATATCATATGAATTATATTATTTAAATCAATACCAAACACATGCCTAAATCCTATTCGCTATCTCTATATAATGTCTCATCCAACATTAAATGCCTTCTTTGCTCTCTAAGATTTGGTCACAATACAAAGAGACCATAATTACATCTCTAAAACTTCATCAAATATCAACCAATGAATCTATTACTTACCAAAATTATATTGTAATAAAACCATTGACTAAACACACAATTTTCCAAAACAGGAAACTTAGCTAAAAATACCAGCAATAGTTTTAGCAGAAACTGCTTTAACTATAGCAGAAGCTGCAACAGCTCCAGCAGAAAAAGCAACAGCTCCAACAAAAGCTACAATAGCTCCAACAGCAACTGCAATAATTCTAGTAGCAGCTTAGGCAATTGACACATGACCAAAGTGACATCATCAACCCTTTAATGCTCATTCCTAGCAGCTTGCTGCCATACCCAAAGAAGCAAATATCCTATAAAAGAAATCCTACCATTTTAAGCTAAGATCCTTAGCCTTTAGCTGCAGTACCAGAAAAAGGAAGATCTCATAAAGGTTATCTTATCATTTTTATCCAAACCTATGAATTTAATGCAAAATATTTTCTCCAACAAAAGACCTCACACTAACACACCCACTATCCATCTCTCTCTCACTCTCTTATTCTGAAACTTCATCATTTTGCTGCCTATATACACATCCCCATATCTTTCTCCATTTATCTTACAAAATCTCTCTTCTTAGATAACACCATTAGAACACACCTATTACACAACACCACTACTCATCATATACTTACTCTCTCATCCTCAATATTCTTCATCATTTTATTGCCCATAAACACATTTTCATCTCCTTTTCTATCTTTCTTCCAGAATCTCTCTTCTTTGAAGGCAACATAACACAAAAAACCACTTTAGCAGTAGCTATAATCTCATGTATTTACTATATTTAACGTTAATATCTCTTATGCTTCCATATATTTTACAAATACATTCTTCACAAAATATCCATACATACTTCTCATTTAATCAAAGCTATTCACTTAAATATATTATTTATTTATTTCAACCGTTATCATGATTCTAAGACTTTGGGCTTTAACTATTTTGTAGGTTTAAAAATGCACCGAAAGCCATTGGTCTATGCAGCACAATGTTGAGTTCCAGATTGAACTCCCCAAAACAAATCCAGGTCTAGCAGAGTCGCACCTCCAGCAGAAGACATGTGGCTGCGCGCAAAAAACCGCCCCCGACACACAACAAGATTCAATGATAATCAAAGGAATCAAAGTATTCAATAGTTCATAGGTAATCACATGTCAAAAATAAAAATATTTTGAAAAGATTGTTTGAAAAAGGCTTTTGAAAGAGATTATTAAGTAGTTTTTACCCTAATGAGTAATAGAGATTGCTTTTGAAAAGCCAAAAACGTGCTCATGATGTCTGTGCAAAAAGTTCAAAGTTAGAAAAGAGGTTTGGAAGAGTTTAAGTGAAAATCCACTCTCTCTAGCTAGGGTTTGAGTTTGGAGGCATAAGGTTGTATTTATATGTTTAAACTAGGGTTTTTAGACTCATTTAAATGGTTTTAAATATCCCAAAGGGTCTAAGGGCCGGAGCCCATCAAAAAGGGAGGCTTTGGGCCCTAAAAAATGAACTTTTGAGCTTCTTGAAATTGGACTACGCATGCAGGTTTGGGGATGTGCACACATGCATGTTCCCTGCGCACGCATGCGTCCCCAGAAACCCTAGTTTTGACAGCTTTGATGGCCCAACTTCAAATGGCCATAACTCACTCAATATAAATCTAAATTAGGCAAAATTTATGTTCAAATTGAAACCTAGGATGTCTACATTCCAATAACAAGCCCCACTAAAAAATTCCTTTTGGATCAAACATTAAGGTTAAAACAGGTAGTAGAGGTCATTTTTCTGCATCATTTTCAAAGCAATTTGAGCACTTTTGAGGGATGATTACTTCCAAACTATCAAAATAACTTTAATTACCTTTTATAGACATGTCAAGCTCATCATTGGGACCAGGGACTAAAATTTATTAACAGGAACAAAATGCGGTGTCTAGTTGATATGTTGATATGTTTTAAGTGTTAAGAACAAGAAAGCATACCTTGGTGCGGTGAAATTCAAAACCAAAGATTAGAAGTACTTAGGAACACTTTTAATCTTTACTCCAATTCCACTTGTATTTAAGAAGTGTGGTCTCTCAATCAGTTTACATGTCTATGTTCAAGGGAGAATAAGAGAGTGGCTTACACTCACATATACACCATTTCATTCTCTTACAAAATTCTATATGTTTCTCTCCTTATAACTGATTATCTAATTAGGCTAGCCTTATGGGCCATTCCAATTGGGCTTTAGCATGTGGCTTAGAGTGGGACCAAAAAGGAACAAATAAGACACTAGCTCCAATGGGTTTTGGGCTTTTCTATCAACTCTTGATAAACACAAAATTACCATTAATTATATTTAATATTACTATATAAATATAATTGCACTTTAGGTCTTATTAATAAATTATATCCCTAAACTTTATTATACATACAACCCTTTCATAAAATATTCATAGTATTACAAAGTCATGAATATTGACTGTCACTTTGAAGATTATTACATTTTAATCCTTGAGTACCCGGTTTAATCCTTTAAGTTATTCATCACATATTTATGAAATCCAATTTCATAAATATATACTTTAGTAACTCCTTACTAAAGTGGTTAAGCCTAACACTCTAAATAACTGAACCCATTAAACTTATCTCAAGAGAATATTTTATATCTCCATTAAAAGATTATGATTTCCATCTTGAGAATATATGTTCTTTCAACACTAAATGTGGCTACCCAACATACTAAGGTTTTGATCGTGACTTTAAATCTCACTCTTGATATATCAAAGCAACCTACACTTCATGATCATGTTTATTATCCTCTCAGAATTAAGAGTTGATGTAAATAGAAATTGTGAGATTTATTATTCATTTGACAGTCATTAGTAGAATAATAAATCCCACAGCGGTCCAGTTCAATATGTCTTAACACTTAAAATATATCAACATATCAACTAAAAGTCTCCACTTCCATTATCAAGACAAATCATCTTAGTTGATATGTTATAGTCTTTGCAGATAAAATGCCCAATTTCATCACCTACTACAAACTAAAATTCTGAGTTTATAAAGAACTTGTGACTTATATCTTCAGTTACTAAATCACATACTATGCATCTCATAGACTATATGATAATATCCAAATATTCATGTTACAATTATTTTAGATAATAATAAAATAAAATAAAAACTTTATTAATTACAACATTATGTCATACATAGCATCATACAATAGGATTTAAAGGGCACATATCTTAACAATCTGAAGGGGGAGCGTTTTTGGGAATTCTTGGAGCAGTTTCGGGGCAGTTTTCTCTCTCTTTTCTCTACATTTCTCTCACAAAAACACATAAAAAAACCTTTGATTCCTCCTCTCTCTCAACAATCAAAAGGTAGTATTCTTACTCTTAATCTTTCTCTCCTTGGTTCTATACCTTGTATTTGACGTTTAGGTCTGTAGATGTAGCTTTTTAGCAACAATCCACACCTATTGTTTTTCCTAGCATGTTCTTGCTTTATTTTGCTTCCTAGCATGTTTTATGGTTTCTCTAGCATGTTTCCTTGCTTTTTGCCATGATTTATCGTTTTGATGTTGTTGGCCTAGCCTTCTTGAGCTATGATGTCTAAATTTAATGTTTGTGCTTAGATCCACATGATTTTAGGCTCTTTGCCATGTCTATGCTTAGATCTACATGCCTACGTGTTCTTTGCCATGTTTATGCCTAGATCTACATGTTAGTGCTTAGATCTATGTTCCTGTGCTTAGATCTATGTGTTTATGTGCTCGATGCCATGCTTGTGTGCTCAGATCTATGTTGGTTACTATGCCATGTGCAACTTTAGTGCTTACTCTCTTGAAATCTCTCTTTCTTGCTTTTCGACCCTTTCGGTGGGGTTTAGATCTAGATCTCGTGTTCTAGGCCTACATGCATGCACCTAGGTTAGATCATTTCCTAATGCATGTCTATGTTTGCTTCCTTGTTTCTATGCTTTATGCCTATGTTAGCCTCTCTAGATTTAGGCTTTGCCATACTTTGTGCCCTCCGTGGGCTTGTGCTTATGTAGTCGCATCCACCCCTCCTAAGGATTGATTGGGTGTGACCACTTGTGAGATACACCTCTGTGGTGTTGGTGTGTTTGATATACACCTTTCTCCACTCCATGCGATGTTGATAGCTTGCCTTGCATGCTTTGCGCCACCCATTTGGCTTTCTTTGCTTGTTTGCTTGTTTGCTGGCCTGTTTCTTTTGTCATTGCATGTACATGCATGGAGCATGGAGATTTGGAGCAAGGGTATGACTACCTAGTGTAAGCAAACAGAGCATGTATTAGTAGATGTTTAGTAGATAGGGGACCTAGCCCATCCTGAGTGGTCCTCTCTTTCTTTCTCTCTCTCTAAGCCTCTTCTCTAAAGCATGTATTAGAGTTCCCCCTCTCCTTGTACCCTTTATTTTTCCTGCTCCTTACTTGGGTCACGTTCCTTAGGTATAGCAATGTCCGTTTTACTTTTCCTATATCTTGTTGGGCTATACCCTTAGAACGTTGGCAATGTCTGCTTTACTTTCCTTCTCTGTGTGATAGCATTGTGCATGATGTATGTATATACCTATATCTGCTTATATATTGGTGATTGTGCACTTTGTATGATGGACTCTCATGGCTACGTGAGCGACCCTTTCTAGCCATGAGAGCTCTTGACCTTGTAGTACAGGTATGTGCTCAAGGCAATTGCCGTAGGTGCATATTTATGCTATATTGTGTGCACGATCATTGCGGTGTGATTGTCTTGATCCATGTCACCAAGTGATGTAGGTTTCCCCATGTATGCGAGACGCATCAACATGCTTGATGCTTTGAAGATGTATATACCTATATCTCCTTATATATTGGTGATTGTGCACTTTGAATGATGGACTCTCATGGCTACGTGAGCGACCCTTTCTAGCCATGAGAGCTTTTGACCTTGTAGTACAGGTATGTGCTTAAGGCAATTGCCGTAGGTGCATATTTATGCTATATTGTGTGCACGATCATTGCAATGTGATTGTCTTGATCCATGTCACCAAGTGATGTAGGTTTCCCCATGTATGCGAGACGCATCAACATGCTTGATGCTTTGAAGGGCTTCAGCTTGTCACAGTACAAATATGTCAATACACACTATATACACAGATGCAAAACAATGCCGGTGCACCATAGTGCACCAAACACGAAACTCTGCTGGGCATCCCTATTGCTGTATTTTCATGTTGAAAGCTTGGTGAGAATATCGTTTTGCTTACTGCGACGCACCTAAAGCGAAGCGCTGCTGAATTTCCGCCACGAAAATAAGGTGAAATGCTGCTGAATTTTCACTGTGGAAATTAGGCAATGATTCCAATCACACTTGGAAAGCGTTGATCAAGACCACACCCATTTCGAAACCAAACCTCAAAGCCCAACATGTTTAAAGCCCTGAAAGCTAATGCCAATAGCTTGTTTTTAATAGCTAATGTTCAAAAATTATGATTTTACCAAAACAAAGAACTATTTATGAACAGGCATCGTGGGGTGCCTAACACATTCCTCACATGTAACCAGAATTCGAACTCAAGAATCAAGATTTTTTACCCATCCACATTTGATTAGCAAAAACGACATTTTTCTTAGCCTAGGATCGGTAATAAAATCAAATAGAGTTAGGTGACCAATATTCACACCTTAGAAAAACCCAATGATTGGTGGCGACTTCACTTACCCTTGGTAATTTCCATAAAATCGACTCATATTCTAGTTACACACTGATGTATGACACACCTCTATAAATTCTCGCACCGAGACGAAAGGCATGCGAGCATCGCCGCAGTGGGTGGTCGAGCAAACGCAAGGCATCGAAAAACTGGCAACTCCACTGGGGACACTTAGAGAATTTATCCTTTAGATCTTTTGATAAGATCCTAATCTTTGGACATTGGCTTTCAAAAATGTTGAAATTGGCATTAGCCTCTGGGGCTTTCCTTTTGAAAATTGTTTTACTATATCCTAGTAAACTATTTTCAAAACTCAAAAATATTTTCCAAAAATGATTTTTAAAATGGTTTTCCAAAAACCAACTTTAAGGTATTTTTGTATGTGTGAAGCTTTACCACTTTTCTAAAGCATGCTTTTCAGCTTTCCTTCACATGTACGAACCTAGGGTAGTGAAACTTAATTTCTTCTACACCTTTATCTGTGCTTATATTTGTCGTGCTTGGAAAGTCCTTCCCCTTTCATTTCAAAATGCATAACATCACCCTTCATATTAAGTCGAACCCAGTGTAGACTTAAAAGAGTCCGGTCCCAATGATGAGCTTGACATGTCTACAAAAGGTAATTGAATTTATTTTGATAGTTTGGAAGTAATCACAACTCAAAAGTGCTCAAATCGCTTTGAAAATGATACTGAAAAATTACCTTTACTCATTGTTTTGGCCATAACTTTTGATCCACAAAGAATTTTTGAGTAAAGTTTGTCTCATTGGAAACTAGACATCCTGGGATTCAATTTGAAGTCAATTTTTGCCTAATTTGGGCTTAAATTGAGTGATTTATAACTGTTTGAATTTGGGCCAACTGGGCTGTCCGATTTTCTAGATTTTAAAACTTCATATTAAGGATCCAAAACATAATGTTTTGATGTGGACCACCCAATGGACCCTTGAGAACGTCCAAAGATCATTCAAAAGTCTGAAAACCCTAATTTTAACGTATAAATACTCATCTTATGCCTCCAATCAAAACCCTATCTAGAGAGAGCCATTTTTTAGCCTCCATCTTCTCTAAAACCCTAATTCTCTTTTCTAAAACACACACACAACACCTTTGCACGTTTTTTACAAATTTAAAACCTCTCTTTAGTTATTTCTAAGGTAGAAACTATTTTTCCAATTTGATTTCTCAAAACCCTTTTTCAAAACTAATCTTGTTTTTGAGTTGTGATTACCTATAAACTATTGAAATCTTCTTTTACCTTGATATCTCATTGAATCTTATTGTGTTGGCATTGAGGGGTCGGTTAAATATAAATCAAGTTTGTATTCAATAGCAAGGCGAGTCTCTCTTCATGGCTCTTCCTTGATTTGGTTCCTTTATAATTTGTGTTTTTATTGTTCTTAGTTAATTTATATGTTATTCATGCTTAGAAATATGTTTTGTTTTGTCTCATCATGTTTTGATAGGAAAGTTGATATGATTTAATATATTGATGAATATGTGTTGATGTGTTAAATATTGCTCTTGTTTGTTGTTAGATCCAATGAATGTTTAGGAACAGATTTTGTTTTGTTTATCTTTGATATCTTTGTTGTTAGTTTAGGTTGTTTAGTTTTATATTAGAAGCATGTTAGGTTTGGTTTGATTGTTATTTTGTTGCTTGCTTTAAAACAGTGTTTCTAGGCGTGTATGCGAGCGCATACTTATGTATTCATACGCATACTAGAAGCTTGCGTACGCATACTTATATATGCATATGCATACTCGTGCCCAGAAATGCAGATTTAGGGTTCTTGCAATTTTAATTGTTTTGTTTTGTTCTAAATCCTTTGTTTAAGTCTCTTTGAGTCTAATTTTCAGATGTTTAGGCCTAGGGTTAGTAGAATAACATGTTTCACATGCTTTGATTGTTGAATTAATAATTAGGGTTTATATCTTGGTTTAATCACATGAACATGCATATGAACATGAACATGCATTGATGCATAGGTGTTGTGGTACTGTGAGGTAAGTGAGGTAAGTCATGCATAATTACATGAACATGCATTTGATTGGGATGATGAGCATGATATGGTTTATGAACATGATGAATATGCTTGGCTAATACCATGATACTATGCTTGGATGTTTGGGATATGCTTGATGTTAATGCCTTGTTGATGCTACTGTATTGTGATATGCTTGCTATCTTGGATGAGATGAGGTAGATGTATGCTTGGATTGTGATATTCCATGATAGATGAGTGATTAGGTTTTGGAATAATTGATGTCATTTTGATTGTTAGATGTATGCTAACGTGTGTGAGAGTATAGATGCAATGTTAAATGTGTCTTTAATAGGGTTAAGACATAAGACACAATGAGAGGAAGCTAACCTTTGGGTTGGGCGGTTTTGGGTGCCTAACACCTTCCCAAGACCGTAACTTCAAACCCATATTTCTGGTAGTAAGATCAATGGTCCTTTCTCGAAATGATGCTATATATGGTACCTAGACCATTGCAAAAACTAGGTGGCGACTCCCCCTTGTGTAGGGATGACAATTTTTCCTCGTCCCGCTTAACCCACCCTTTCCTGCTTCACCCCGCGCGGGTTTTCCCCACCTCGTAAAGGCAGTGGGGTGGGGATGGGGCCAGATTTTAGCCCCGCATCATGGGACAGGGCGGGGATGGGTTTAGACTTTTTAGACCCACCCCGCCCCGCCCTTCCCTGTCCGCCCCGCATTGGTTATAATTGTAAATTTTTCATACCCTAAAACCTTATTTTTTAAACAAATATATCAATATTAACTTATTTTACTCTACCCAATGTGGTTCTCTGCCTTTATTTTGTTATGTATTATACTATGAGATTTTTTTTTTTTGGTTATAACTGTCTTGTTAAATACCTGGATATATTATTTAATTTTTTCTAAAAATTGATTTGATTTGATGGGATAAATTTAGTTGTAATTTCAAGTATATTTTTATTAATGAAATAGGTTTCATTAAAAAAATTGTACTAATTGTACGGAAAATTAACAAAAAGTAGAATTTTACGGGGTGAGGCGAGGCTTCGCGAGGCCCCAAAGGGCAGGGATGTGGTACAGGGCGAGGCGGAGATGGGGCAAGACAAAATCATGCTGGGCGGGGATGAAGACCCCATCCTTCGGCCCCACCCCGCCCTATTGCCATCCCTACCTTTGTGTCCACACTCGGACTTAGCATTGATGGCTAATGCTGGATGCGTATACCTTAGTTGGTTACTGGATACCAAATTGTAGGCTTTTCCTGGGTCCATGGGTGGATAGGATTATGCTGAAAAGGCACCCTTGATCCATTATATCCCACAACTTCTGTGAAGAAGGGAAGGATTAGATGATCGAGGTCCTCCTTAAGAATAGGACCTACTTACCGGTTAAGTCATGTCTCATATAGTTAGCCTAGACTAAGTCAAAACCCATGAGGACAAGGAAGAACCAAATCCGAGTGAACATCCCAGCCTAGGGTGGGATATCCTTCATAGGATTGTTTTCTAAATGAGTCAAGGGGAAAGTGCCCAGTTTCCGTTTGCAGGTTTACCCTTTTTGCTTGCATCAAAGAGTCATACTTTACTCCATATTCTATCCATCCTGTTTGCACAGCATCTGTGATCAACCCTTAGGGAAAAGCAACCCCGTTGCTTATGTTAAGACATATGTAGAACTTGTTAGAACATATGTCATATAGAATTGGCTAAATCCTTTGACAAAACGCACTTTACTTGTAATTTGGTAGATTTAGGATGTGTTTAATACTTCAAGGAATAGGAGCTCAAGTTCAAATATTGAAGCCATGCATATCTGTCCAAGAATCAAGTGAAAGAGTGTTGTTCATTAAAGCTCAACAGATGTATCTATCGAGATTTATTATATGAAGCTCGACAGATAGCTCGACAGCTATATCTATCAAGAATTACGAAATTCAGATTTCCAGATCTATTTTTCACGTATGTCCAAGCTATTTCGTAATTCTTGATAGATATAGCTGTCGAGCTATCTGTCGATAGGATTGAGACTAGGGCCAATGAAGGATATCAGGCTTAAATCCTAATATTGGGGCAGTTTTATTTAAGATATTTTCAAACCGTGGACAGTATTCCCTTTATCCAATGCAATTCAAGATATCCACTAAGAGAAGGAGACATCTCTCCTTGTGAAAGCTTGAATAGGTGCCTAGCAGGCATAATTCATCAAGACGGCATATAACTCAACATTGAGACAGTTTTGTGCATTTATGACCAAGAGCGTCAGCATTTCCAGGAAGAGATCTTCCCAAAGCATTGAATCTAGAATTTAGTAAATCAAGGAACCTAAAGAGCCCGCAATGGGGCAATCCTTCAATTCTTTTAAGCCTTGGTTGGTGTCTCAATGATCCAACACAACCGACAAACACTTTCACTTTCAGGTAGTTTTCGGACCAATTTCTCTCATTGAAACACATTCAACTAAAAGTAGTCCCCATAGGGTCTCTCTTAAACACTTCCACCTTCGGGTAGTCTTCGGACTTGTTTCTCTCGTAGAAACGCATTTAGCTAAAAGTAGCCCTCAAAGGGTCTCTCTCAAACATTTTCACATTCGGGTAGTCTTCAAACTTGTTTCCCTCATGGAAACACGTTCAACTAAAAGTAGCCCCTAGAGGGTCTCTCTCAAACACTTTCACCTCTTCAGACCAGTTTCTCTCGTTGAGACACATTCCGCTAAAAGTAGCCCCCGGAGGGTCTTTCTCAAACACTTTTACCTTCAGGTAGTCTTCGGACGTGTTTCTCTTAATGAAACCTTCTCCACACTTTCACGGCATAGGAATCTTTTATGGTGCTCGATGCAGCCAACCAGCTCGATACAACCTTCCACACTTCCATGGTATAGGAACTTCTTCATGCTTCCAAGGCATAGGAACTTCTTCCACACTTCCACGGTGTAGGAACTTCTCCACACTTTCATGATGTAGGAATCTTTTATGGTAATCGATGCAACCAACCAGCTTGGTACAACCTTCCATACTTCCACGGTGTAGGAACTTCTCAACATTTCCACGGCGTAGGAATCTTTTATGGTACTCGATGCAGCCAACTAGCTCGATACAACCTTCCACGGTGTAGGAACTTCTCCACACTTCCACGATGTAGGAATCTTTTATAGTACTCGATGCAGCCAACCAGTTCGGTACAACGTTCCACACTTCCACAGTGCAGGAACTTCTCCACGCTTCCACGGAGTAGAAATCTTTTATGGTACTCAATGCAACCAACTAGCTCGGTACAACCTTCCACACTTCCACGAAATAGGAACTTCTCCACACTTCAACGGCGTTTGAATCTTTTATGGTACTTGATGCGGCCAACCAGCTGGGTACAACCTTCCATACTTCATGGTGTAGGAACTTCCCTACGCTTCCACGGCTTAGGAATCTTTTATGGTACTCGATGCAGCCAACCAGCTCAATACAACCCTCCACACTTCCACGATGTAGGAACTTCTCCACACTTCCACAGCGTATGAATCTTTTATGGTACTCGAAGCAGCCAACCAGCTCGGTACAACCTTCCACACTTCCATGGTGTAGGAACTTCTCCATGCTTCCATGGCGTAGGAATCTTTTTATGGTACTTGAAACAGCCAACCAGCTCAGTACAACCTTCCATACTTCCACGATGTGGGAACTTCTCCACGCTTCCACGGCATAGTAATCTTTTATGGTACTTGATGTAGCCAGCTCAGTACAACCTTCCACACTTCCACGGTGTAGGAACTTCTCCACGCTTCCACGACATAGGAATCTTTTATGGTACTCGATGCCGCCAACCAGCTTGGTACAACCTTCCACACTTCCACGGTGTAGGAACTTCTCCACGCTTCCATGGCATAGGAATCTTTTATGGTACTTGATGCGGCTAACCAGCTTGGTACAACCTTCCACACTTCCACAGTGTAGAAAATTCTCCACGCTTCCACGGCTCAGGAATCTATTATCCCAAAATATCATGTTTTTCAAAGTATCTCTCCCGAGATTCAATTCGACGGTGCTCGTTTAGTCCCAGGTTTTCAAAACCCTTCTCCTTCTTTAAGGTTTCCCCTTTAAATCAAAGTTGCATCATCATCAAGTTTTCAATCTCTCAAAATTTCTATTTATCATGCATAATTTTTCATGTCTACTTAGTTTTCATATATTTTCATGTGTTTTCATAGCGTCCAACATATGCAGGTTCGCCTATGCTACTTAAACATGTGAGCAGATATATCTTCTAGCATCATCATGGCATAAATGATAAAAACTAAAATTAAAAAAAGAATATAAGCAAAATACCAAAAATAATAATAAAATCTTTCATGCTTTCCTAGTTGCATTGCTACTAACATATTTGTAGAAAAAAAGAAAAAAAAAAAAAAGATGGAGTTTTTGCCCAGTAATAAGAAGCCGAACTAGAAGAAATCTTTCTTTTTTTGGACCCAACTTGGAACCGATCCACCAGCGTTGGATGGAAGGTGGAGGGACTTGAAATCGACTATCGACATCAATTGGTCAAGTCGTTTGAAGTTCGGGTGAAGGTCGCTAGAACTTGCAAAAGCCACCGAAATCTTCAAAAATTCATATAATTCTACAAAAATTCTTCGAAATTTGTTTGGATTTGGGCGAATCTGGCTAAATCTCACCAGATCAAGTTGAGATCTCACTAGATCTCCCTAAAACATAGCTTGATTTTGCTAGATTTGACCGAATTTCTTATATAACATCAGTTGGGTCAAGTGGCTCAAGTTTTGGAGAAGTAAACCTGCCATTTGACCCACTGGTGTCAGTTCTTGGAGGCGGATACTTGCACCGCCGACCACTGGGAGCTTCAGTTCAGGCTGGAATTAGGTCACATTGGGCAGGTTGGTCGGGTTTTAGAGTGGTGGTCAAGTCTGGACACCCCTAGCTACATATATAACAATTTGATTTTTACGACTCCCGTAACAAACGGCTATTGTAGTTTTAGTTTAGGAAAAACGCGTTTACTTCCGTACCAATGGAAACAAAACATTGGACAAAAGTTTAATTCAATGTTATAGATGTACTATACATGTACAATACGCGTATTTACTAACTAAATAATAGATAAAAAAATAAATGAAATATTAACTTTGTTAAGGACAATTTAGATCTAATTACTTGTCCCAAAAAAAAAAAAAAAAAAAAAAATCTAGGCTCCGTTTATTTTGTTGTAAATGTTTTTTGCATTTTATTATGTTTGTTTTATTATAAAATTTGGTCAAACTTGAAAGTGTTTCTGCTGACTATAAAATCTTCTGTAAAAAATGTTGTAAAACATTTTAGCTTTAAAAATTTGATAAAACATTTTACAAAAACACATAGTAGCTTTCCCCTCCCATCAAGTGGCTAGGTGGCCAGTTCGGTATCAATGATTCGGTTGCCAGAGCCTCCAATCCAATGCCAACAGTTCACCCACTAGTAGCTGAGCCACCGATTTTAGTAATTTGTGTTTGAAAAAAATTTTAAATTTCACATCTCGCACTTAAAAATATTTGCATATTTTTTTATAAGAGATTAAATTATGTAAGTATGTGGTGTTAAAACCTATGTTTTATCCCTCCAATCCCAACATGCCATATCATCTTATCACATATTTAAGAATAAGCATAACTACACTTAATAAATTCTAATATCTATATATAAATCCAACTAAATTAAGAGTTTATTGAGATGTTATTAGGTATGGTAAGATGTATTGAATTAAAATAAAACTAGTCGCAGACCCACGCAATGCGTGGAAATATATAACTATTTTGTAACATGGTATAATATATGATTTATTCTATAAGCGTATTGGAGATATCATTTCTAAAATTATGGATGTTCCCCCTACCTATACACACTCTCTCTCTCTCTCTCTCTCATGTTTATGTGTCACCTCTCCAATGGAGGAGGATCCTATTTATACTGGTAGTGTCATCCCGTCAATGAGGGGATTGAGTAGAGGAAATTGAAAAATACTTGTCTCATCAAGGGTCTCTTTCACTTTTTAGGGAGATGAGTGGGCTGTTAGGTAAGGAGCAACGTTCAAGCCAATCATTTAGTAATAAATGCAAGCATTGGTAAGTGGGAACATCAATTTAATGCGAAAGTGACTATTGCTGGATCTAGGTGCTACTATCTCTAGTTCGTCGGTTGTACTTTCCGCAAGACTTTCGGCCCATGGGTTTTTTTTGCAAATACTCCACCCAAAACAGAGATATTGCTCGGGTAAATGTTGATAGTTTTTTCTACTCCTTTTCTTGGACAATAGTAAGAACTGAATTCCAAATCCTTCCCCCATCTTTCACCATTGCACCAGGATTGCCATGGTCTTTCTTTCCCTTTACTGATACAGCAACTACGTTTTGGAACATGTACTGCACTATTGTAGCTTTCTTTCACTGCACCCTCCCTCCGCTTTGCCCTAAACTCTGCATTTGCTTTTAGATACTTGTACGTTTGTTTGCTCCATCAACAGACTTGGCGCTCTTGTGACCGGCTGGGTTTCTGGTTCTCTCGTGGTCCTCATTATTCCTGCGCTTTCATTACACACAAAACATGGACTCTTGAACTTTTAACATCACCAGTAGTATACTTATTTTTGTTTCTTGCTTGTACTCTTCTCTAGTAGCATTCTGATTATGCTATCATCACCATTCATTTTGTGTTTTCAGCAAGTTGTGGACAAGAACAATTCCTACAACCCTCCTATTGTAATGTGTGCATGAACGTGCTTATTTATTTTTCAAAATTTTTTACGTTTCAAGTGCCACACTGCAATTACAAAAAGGCATAGTTGCCAAGCAAATGATTTCTGGGGAAGAATCATTTTCTTGAAACAGCTTACAAATGTCTGCTGCCCTGACAATTGAATCCATGGAAAAAGAAAGGGCGCACACAGAATTCTAGTGCATGGAGAAGTTGGGAGAGACAATTCAGCATTCAAAATAGAACAGTTGTAATTCACGACCTGAGCATTTACCTATAAAGAGGAGTCAGACAGCAACTTTTCCTCCGCACCGAACGCCAACTCATGAAGCAAATTTTTGTTTCTTTGTTATATTTCAGTAACAAAAATCAACTTTAACTCCCCCAGAACAAAGGGTTAAGGCTGTGGCAGTATAACGAGGTTTCAAAGATCATTTAGAAGCCTGTGAGCTCCTAGAGCACTATAATTTCACTGGGAATTAACATACATCATTTGGTTGAAAACTATATTGGTGTTTCCTGACAATGACATTAGAATCTTAGGCGGTCCAATCTTCATCACTTCCCTCAGCATCCTAAACAAGATAATAATGAATGAAATTAGCAAGATCAGCAAACTATATAAATTCACACATTCTTCAAAAGACTAGTTGTAACACTGTTGCAGCGTCAATGGCTATCACAGTAACAGTTCAAGTTCAGTGCCAAAAATCAGTTATCACAACCTAGCTTCAAACAACAATATATCAGCAATGACTGAAATTTGATATGCAGTTGTTTACATTGACATTGAGACCAAATGTTTGCAAATGCAATAAGATATATATATTTTTCATTCAAAAATCACCTGTGAAGAGCTTGAGAATTGTTCAATTTCATCATCTTTAATCTGCAAGGTTCATGAATTCAAAGGTTAGCAAAGAAGCAAATCACTTGATTGAACGCAAAAAAAAAAGAAAAAGAAAAAAAGGACCTAAGAAAACCCATATCTTAAGCTCTTATAATAGAAAATTCTGACCCTTGAAAGCTCTCTATTGCACTCACCACAAACGCACATAACGCATAAAAGACACTGCTTCCAAGCAGCACTGGGTCTCCACCATGGTTCTAAAAATCGGTACGATCAAAGAACTGGAATAGAGAGTGGTTCTCAGTTTTATGGTCGGACCGGAGTTGAACCAATAGTTGAACCAATGATGGCATAAATAATTCATTAATAATTATAAAATATAAATAAATAAATAATTTTATAACTGATCATTTTAAATTAAATAATAGTAAAACATTAAACATATATATATATATACACACACATATAGACAGCCAAACTCAAGCTCACTACAAAAAGTATTTTAGTTATTCTTTTATTTTGCAAATAACAAAAGTCGCTGGTGAGTAGCAATATCATTGCCCACTTGATATTTCTTTCCCACCACATATCTGACCTTTACACGTTGATACTCCACCCACCACATACTTTAAAATCTTACATCCACGCCTTGGTTAATTAAAAGCTCTGTACTTCTAGTTTCTTCTTTCACTTTTTTCTAATTTTTCATCTCTTTGCCTTCAATACTCTCTCTCTCTCTCTCTCTCTCGTGTCAATACAGGTGCATCAGTGCATGTGCAAGTCTGCAAGAGCAGCAAGCAAAGCTCTTAAACTGAAGCGGACATATTGTACCTGCATCTCTTTGATTTGGGCTTCCTCAGTTCTTCCTCAACTGAGTCAACTCATAAATAGTAAATCTGATGTTTTTGATGTCAATGTGGGCGTCTTAGGCTTCACAGCTCTAGACTTGACAACATCTTCAAAGTCAAAATCTCTCTTCTTCTCAAATCTGAAACAAAATCTCTATCTTTTTTAATTTTTGTCAAAAACACAATGGCTGAAGTGTTAATGAACAAAGCAGCTTAAAACCGGTTTCCGGTTGAACTGGCAGTTTTCCTTTTTCCTTTTTTTTTTTTTTTTATTCCTGGTTTTCAACAATAACTGGACTGGATTAAGGTCCAATTCCTGGCCAACATTTTAAAAACTGGACCGGACCGCCCGGTTCAACCGGGAATCAGACCTTAATCTGGTCCCATTACTAGTTAAAACCGGAAATGAAAGAAAAACCGGATAAACAGTACAAATCGCCGGTTCAACCAGAATAACCAGAAACCGGTGTCGTTAAACCGATTTTAGCATTTCTTCATAAATATTAAATACTTCAGCTATTAACCCAAAAAAAAAAAAAATTAAAAATTAAAAAGAGAGATCTTGTTTCAGATTTAAGAAGAGAGATTTTGATTTTGAAAATGCTCTCTCAAGTATGAAGTGGGGAAGCCTAAGACACCCACAGTGAACCAAAAACATCAAATTTACTTTACTTACCTTTTGCTCAAAAGAAAATTAAAAAATATCAGATTTATTATATTATATTGAGGAAGAACCAAAGAAGCCTAAAGATAAGCAGATTTGTAATGATCTGTATGCATCAGTTGAGGCTTATTTTTTGCTGCTCTTGCCTCTTGCACTGCACATATTCACAAGAGAGTGAGAGAGAGAGAGAGAGAGAGAGAGTATTGAAGAAAGAGATGAAAAGCAAAAAGTGAGATGGGAACTATTGTTGTCTGATGTATCAAAATGTGTGGATGTGATTTCAAAATGTGTGGTTGTTGGGAATCTTGGGATATTAACGTGTAGAATCAAGAATGTGTGAAAGGTAAAAAATATCAAGTAGGCAATGATATTGTTACCCATGGTGCACTTACTTTTTGCTATTTTAAAGGTTAAAAAATAACTAAAATATTTTATAGTGGGCTTGTAGACTGTGGGCGCTTGTATATGTTTTTTTTTTGTTTTTGTTTTGGTTGAATTGTGTTCGGTGGTGTCTAAAAGTTAGTAAGCCAAACTTTAATGTTTTATTAATGTTTAATTTTTTAGTTAAAATGATCAGTTATAAAATTATTTATTTATTTTTATAATTATTAATTTTATAATTATTAATTAAATTATTTATGACATCACCGGTTCGATCATCGGTCGGACCTTGGTCCAACCAGAAAATCGGTAACTAGTCCGTTTTCCGATTCTTTTCCCATACTGGTTTTTAAAACCATGTTCCTGGCTGAATTGGTCGAATCAGCCGGTCCGGTTTGGTTTTTAAAACGATGGTCTCCATTACTAAGTGCCCCACATCAAGAATCCAAGAAGTGCATTTCGGACTTGCATAATCAAGACAAGCCAGACAAAGCAAACGTGAAGATCAAAGCTGGCAGGCAACCAAACCACACAAAAGGAGGATGATCAATTGACGCAAGGGCTATAAACAAACTAAGCCGAGTATTAAAATTTTAGAATTGTTCATTTAATCTTATTTCATGAACAAAGCTCAAGCTTATCAACAAACTAGATTACATGTTCAAACTTGATTCATTTTCTTATTGATCAAGCTCGAGTATTCACGAGATACTTGATTAACTTATTATTTTTCCATATAAGTAATTGTAAAGTTGTGATTTACAACTATGTTTTATATTGGTTTTATTCTATGACAAAAAGTGTTGTAATTGCTTTAATTTTGTTCCTTGTATTTTGTGGGATTTTATTGTATTGGGTTTAATATTAAGTTGGTGAAGAATCAAGCATGAAATGAAGATCAGTGCATTTCGCGACTAGCTCGCGAGAAGTTCACGAGAAGGGTTCCCGCAAAAAGGGCATGTGAGAAGCACATGACTGGAAGCTGAAGAGTTGTGCCAAGTTGTCAATTACGCAAGTATTTCGTGGGTAAGGCCTTCTCGCGAGATACCCGCGAGACTCTCTGCCTGGAGGATTTTTAAGTGTGACTTTCTTATCCTTCACTCATACTATATATACCCTCATTACCCACAGAAATTGTAAGGTCATTCAGAGAGAAAAACCCCAGATAGGTTTTCTACAACACACACCCATCTTTTTGAGAGAGAGCTACTCATCCTTAGTGAGAAATCATTCTAGTCTCTTCTCCTTCCCTCTTCCATTGTCGTATCTTGAGAGGAGATTTGTACCCAAATACAACCCACACATTTTTAGAGTGTAGAGAGTGTTTTGAAACTTGGAAAGTTTTGAAGATTTGCCAAAAGAAGCCGGCGAGGCTTGGCGGATGCAATCGGGCGTATTGTGTGATTTGGAGAGCTAGGGAAGGCAAGACTTGGCGAAGTCAATTGGTTGCAGGGGCTAGGAGGGCTCAAGTAAATGGGGTAAATTAGGCTTGGAGGGTCTTTTGTTATTTGTATAACTTTATTTTCTAGTGGATCGATTTACTGCTTGGAGGGCGGCAGAGAGATTTTTCGTCGAGTTCTTTAGTTTCCTTTTCGATAACATGTCTCGGTGTTATCTTGTGGTTGCATCTCTCTTCCCTTACGTTTGTGCTTTACTTTGATTGGTTGTTGTTCATGTTTATGCATTAGAGTAGTTATATTGTTTATTTGCTCGCATTTACTCTATTCCGCACTTAGATAAGTTAGAGTAAAAGCAATCTAGCCGTATTTTTTAATTGGGGGTCTAAACAAGCTCATGTTTTACACAAATTCGAGCTTTCAATAATCATCATGACTAAAATTTTTTACATCGTCACAGATTTAGACTAAAACTTAATAACTAATTTAATATTGAAATTATATTATTTGAGTTGATTAGATAGAATGATTTTGATTTATGAACTTATAAAATTAGATTTACCAACCTTGTATTCACAATAATTAAATATAATTTTTATTATGAAATGAACTATTTGATAAATCGCTAGTTCTCCCAAAAATTTAAACTAATAAGAAATTGTAAATTTAATCATTAACTATAATTCTAACACTTTCCCTCACATAAGGATCCAGATTTCTTAATAAATGGGACCCAACACGTGTATTTTTGACATTTTATATGTGAGGTAGAGTGGAGACAGGAATCGAGTTTAAGATCTCCTGCTTTGTTACCATAATAAATTACCATTTCTCCCATAAGCTTAAACAATTAGGAAATTATGAATTTACTTATTTAACTATAATTATAACATTATTTATATTATTAATAAATTACAAATAATATTTTAATATCTTATGAACTTATATATACACTTATGCAACCAAATATCAAGTTTATATAAGTATTGTTGCTAGTGGTATTTACATGTTCGGGGTAAATCTGTAAAAATATACTAAATCTATTAGTATAAATACTAAGAGTCCGTTTGGGAATAGCTTATTTAGCTGAAACTAAAAACTTTTTGCTGAAAGTACTGTAAATAAAATCAAAAGGTAGTTGAAATTGTACAGTATAACTCATGAATAGTACCAAAAAGTGCAATAGGACCCATAAATAGTAGTAAAAATAAATTGAATAGTAAAAAAATCTAGTTTTTTAAGCTAATACCAAACGCAACCTAAGTATGTGTTAGGCTAAATTAATTAACCCTAAACACACTTCTCGGGACTAACATGGTATGAGAGCACACAAACACCCATTGCCACTACCACTAACACTAGCGTAACCGTCAATGTGGCATTCCTCATTGCCAGCAGTATAGTAATAGCAATCCTTGACTCCAACAACCGCAGTCACTCCCAAAAGAAAAAGGTCCCTTTCAAGACCTCAACGAGGCTTCCGTTGCCATTAAGAGAGTACCACCACTTGTTTGTACCCATCATGACTCCAATGAGGTTCCCATAGCCATTCCAAGACCAAACAGTGCAGTCATAACCCAGCTAAGTTACTAAGTCAAAGACCAAACAGTGCTGTCACAACCCAGTTAAGTTACCAAGTCGACTGAGCCGTATCTCAGTATTTTGCAACCCAAAGACCCAAATCTTTGTGTATAGGGCAGAAACTTAGCTCTTGTGAATTCACTGCCAATAGCTGGTGACCCACCATAGCCACCTGTTTTGTGTTAATTTGGTATTTTTGTGCATATCAAGCTTCAATATGTTCTTTGTTTCTGCGGTTATGTAATTGTAGGCTTGTAGCAGTGTGGTACAGGTTGCTGCATTTGCAATCCATTTCTTGGGTGGTTCATGTTTGCTATCTTGATGGCCAAATGATTTAATGCTTTGTGTTTGGAGTTTTGTGATTGGACAGTATTAGTGACTAGGTGGTGGTTTGTGTGTGGGACAGTAATGCTGGTGGTTTATTCCATTGCTTGGTGCTATGAAATCCAAAGATGGTAATCCAAACCTAAATTTTTGTTCTCCTGATATGCTTTCCATTAGAGTCCACCTACAGACATGCCTAAACCCACACCCAATTTCACAACGTACTCAGATGTTAACTTATGATTGGATTTCACAACCTACACATGGGACCACTATTGCTAAAACAAAAATTTAAGTGCCCCAATCACAAGGTGACACTAAAGTGTATTGTGGTTTTGGGTGTGTACTTGGATGTGTCTCTAGACTTACCCTTTGAACCTCTGCCTCTTTTGTAGTATGCAAGTAATATGTCCTTCCCTCCTCCATAGAGAATTCAAACGATTTTGATTCGATAAAAAAAAAAAAAAAAAAAAAAAAAAAAAACATTTCATTAGAAAACCTGAAAGTAGAATGCAAACTGAAAACTAAGAAAAACTGAAAAAGACTGAGAAAATCTATGGCTAATTTGAGGTAGCCAGGCCTTATTTATGACTAATTCAAGGTAGCCAAGCCTCAAAAAGAGAAAATTTTCATGGTCTCAAAGTTCACGTAATGGTCCAATAAAACATCAAACTGCAAATTATTAATGTATAAGCAGAAACAATAGTGCAGGGAAAAAATAATTTAATAGTATATGTAAAGAACTCAATCTTTACCTAGGAAGCAACTACACAGATACAGGTGCCAATGCGGGTTTGGGTGCAATGCGGCAACACGGCAATTTTTGAAAAAGTAGGACATGGATGCAGCGGGAATATGTTTATTAATTAATTAATTATGTGTGTGTGTGTGTGTGTGTGTGTGTGTGTGTAATTTTGTTTCAAAGCTTACAAAATTTGTTTTATAACAAATATATTATTCGTTTTAAAGTAATTGTTAAAAATTATTTTAAACCCATATATGTGTGTGTGTGTGTCTATTGTCTATCTAAATAATGAAAAAAGAATTGTAAAAGAATATAATTACTTAGCATGATAGGGTTTTAATTCATAAAGGACCAATTTGAAAAGAAGCATATGTGGTTGGTGGAGAAGATGAATGCAAAATAAAAATAAACATACACACAGGACACACCCATGGACAAAACAGGTGAAAAGGGCAAGAGGAAAATCCTTAAGAGAAACAGATCTGGCCTAAGGAAGAAGAAGAAGAAGAGGGAGGAGATTGCGTGAAAGGAAGAAGATTGAGGAGATTGCCTTAGAAGAAGAAGACAAGGGAGGAGATCGGTGTGAGAAGAAGAAGAAGAAGAGGAGGGAGGAGATCGATCGACGTGAGAGCACTGAGAGGTCCAGGTTTTCATCTTTTTCTTCTTCTTTCTTTCTCTGAGACCATATCCCGCCATGTCCCGAACATATCCGAGCTTTGTCTTGGCCGTATTGGATTTATAAAATAAATAAATAAATAAATAAACGTGTGGACACGCGTGCAGCCGCATCTTGCATCGCATACGAGTCTGACACGGGTACAAATACCATTTAGCCGCACCTGTGCAACCCAGATCTTTACCAATCCATCTCCTCTAATGTTAAAACGATGAAGAAACAAAGAGATTGTATGCACATCAATCACTCTCCCTAGCTTACCTATAGCCTTTGATCTTGTGAAATCACAAATTTGGGTTGTAAAGATATCCCTTTAAGTGAATCTTTTGGTAGACTTAAGACCCGTTATCTGATTCTAGTACTATTGCATTACCCTGTAGTGATAAATATGCCTTTTTCATCTCTATGAGTGGTACTATTGCATTATCCTCGAGTGATAAATATGCCTTTTTCATCTCTATGAGTGGTAGAGGTTGTTGTGGCATCTATTGAGATCAAGATAATGGAGGTTGTGAGAAAAGGGGAGGAGGTCATGGTAAAGGACATGGTCCTCATAAATGTACATATTTTCATGGTGAGAATCATATGGTAGACATTTGTTGGGATCTTCATTGGAAACCTATTGCACATCAAATTAGTTTCCAGAAAGAGGAGAATGTTTCACAACCCTTTTCAACCAAGGGAGTCAATTGTCCACCAAAGGCCATTTTGGTTTGGTCAAGGGAATGATTTGTTTTGGTACATGTCATTAGTAGTGTACCGTTTCAAGATTACCACTACATATGTGTGCGTTTATAAACATATAATTCAAAATCCAAATTTTATGAGCTCAAATATTAACCAAAGTACATTAACCCAATGTATTAGCTTAAATATCATGTTTTATAACATTTTCTTTATAATGATATTTTTAATTGTTTTTTATTGTACTGGCCAAAACATCAATAGCGGCTAAAACGCTCGAAAAATCTCTACTACAACCAATTCAACCCACAATTTTATTTGGTACTTTTTTAGTACTGGCACCGGTTTAGTGGACAGTACAATACTAATCGCCGGTACAACTAGTACCAATACGATATTGACTACCTTGATTTCAACTGGCAAAGTGGTGTCCATTCCTAAGAAAGAGTATCGTCGCCTTGTGTCTCTACGATCTCAGTCTACTACATCCTCTTCTGCTATTACTCACTCTCAAACACGTCCTCCCACCGTCACTCAAGATCCCTAGGTCATTAATTCCAAAGCAACTGATCATATGACTAGTAATCCAGGTTTGCTCTCTGATCTAAAGACACCTTCTAATCTGACCCCTATTCTTTCCTTGTCTTCAATGCTATATGATATGTTCCTTGGGTTCCACTTAGTCTAGTGTCTATTAGCAAACTTACCAAAGCTCTTAATTGTGTTGCAATATTCTTACCTCATATTGCACTTTTGAAGATCTCCAAAAGAGAGGGAAGATTGGTGGCAGACATGAGTCTAACAATCTTTACTATCGAGATTTTCATGATTCACCTCATTTAGTGTCCCTTCAATCATCAATCTCGCCTTTTCAGCATCGTTGACATCTTGGCCATCCCACTCTTTAGAGCTTGAACTTGTTGGACTCATCATGTCGTTAAATTGAGTCCATGCAATGTGAAGTATGTCAATTAAGTAAGCACCATTGATGCCTTTTGTGTCTAGATGTGAGAGTCGAGTCAACAGTCCTTTTCACCTGTTTATTCAGATATTTGGGATCCCATAAAAGTCCCTTCATATTTGGGTTTAGGTATTTTTTTGTGTTTGTTGACAATTTCTCTCAAGTCACTTACCTTTACCTTATGAAGGAAAGGTTAGAGATATTAAATTTTTGTATCATTTTATATGTAAATATAGACTCAATTTTGATGCTTTCATTTGTGTTTTTAGATTTAATAATGCTCGTGAATATTTTCATATTGCTTTAACTCAATACCTTGATGACCATTAGCCTTCTTGTGCTCATACCCCACAACAAAATGGTGTGGTGGAACATAAATTGAGACATTTGTTGGAAGTCGAAAGAGCGCTCTTATTTCATTAGTATTCTTAAAGCCTATAGGAGTGATGCTATTCTGACAGCCTGTTATCTTATCAAAACATCAAACTCTGAATTTCCAAAACAAAATCCTAGATCATGAATAACTCTGAATTCAACCAAGATCTACTAAGTAAATGGTTGTGGAGGTATGGTATGGAGACAAGTCACCTTTGGCGGCAGGTTATTGAGATCAAGTATGGGAATATTTAGGGAGGGTGGTGTACAAAATAAGTAACAGCTACTTATGATGTTATACTTTGGAGAACCATAAGACAACGCTGGCCTGCTTTCTTTAAATCCATCATCCTCAAAGTTGGCAATGGTAATAGAATTAAATTTTGGCATCATTTGTGTTGTGGGGATTGTACTCTTCAGGAGGCATTTCTAGAACTCTACTACTTTAGTTGTAACGAGGATTCCTATTTTGCAGATGTCATGTCCTTTCCTAACCAGAGACTTCACTGGGATCTTTGATTCTATAGAGAGCCCCAAGATTGGGAGATGGAACAATTTGATATTTTTTGGAACCTTATTCATTCTATGAATTTTACTGGTGAGGGGCATGACAAACTTTGTTGGAAGTCGACAAAGAATAAGGGCTTTAAGGTTAGTGAATACTACTTATCCCTCTTTTTGACTCCTGACACTCTTTTTCCTTGAAAACCTGTGTGGCGCTCAAAGATCCCTCCTAGAGTTGCTTTCTTTTTCTTGGACTGTCGCCTTAGGCAAGATTTGACCCTTGATAGATTATGGAATAAGGGTGTCCCTGTCATGGATTGGTGTTATGTGTAAAAGACATGGGGAATCGGTAACTATCTTCTTCTTCATTGTCCCTTTGCTTTTGAGCTATGGTCTATGGTTTGGGTCCTTTTTGGTGTGATCTGGGTTATGCCTCAGAGTGTGGCAAATTTATTCGCATCTTGGCAGGGCCCGTTTGGTAGACATCGCAACATAGACTTGTGGAGGGCCATCCCACATTGTGTATTATGGTGTCTTTGGCAGGAAAGGAACATTAAATGCTTGGAGGGAACGGAACGGTCGATTCTTGAGATTAAATCTCTCCTCCTCCACTCTTTGTTTGATTGGTGTTCTATTTTTTGTTCTTTTTCATGTTCTAATCTTTTTGTTATGCTTGATCATTGTAATTTACGATCTTGATGTATTCCTATCCATGTACACTCCGGTGTACCTAGGTCTTTTTTATTAATGATATTTCGCAATTTATCACAACCAAAAAAAAAAAAAAGCATAACAGACCCATAATTATTCAAAAAAGGGAAGAAAAAATAAACCATCAATTAAAATGCATTTGGATTCAGATTCACTAATCCATTTGGGATAAGTGCATCTAAAAAGTATTGGATTGACACATCTCAACCATGGGGGGAAGTTGTAGGTGCTAAAGAAGGGGATGAGGGAAAGAAGAGGGGTTAGGGGAGTGAGAGAGACTTTTGTTATATATATATATATATATATATTTTTTTTTGGTGGGGTGAAGTGGGGGGGTTTGCTGAAGAAGGGTGAGGGAGATGAAATCATCATTAGGGAATTTTCATATAAAGGCTTAAAATGACATAACACTGTAAGATAGACGGTTTTGAACTTGGCACAAGTAATTAGGAAGTCAGCGCCTTCACCACTAAGCTACAACCCTCATTTGTATATGACTCAACTAAATATGTGACTGGAACCAACTTCCACCATCCTAGTTTAACAAGATAGTAACAAGACAGAAATACGCAAAGCATAAATTTGAACCAAAACTAAAACAATAATACCTCAACTTCCTTTCTCTTTCCCATGATACTTCCTCCTGCAAATTTAGAAACAACAATTCATTAGCTTGCTAAAGTTGACTAATATACACATCTGGTAATGACACAAATCATGCATAGGAAATTTTGAAATGAAGCATTGATAAACATATATAGAAATGTAATTTTCTGAAAGACCACAGAATCTGTAGGAGAGAGGCCTGATAATGTTTATTGTATAATCCTGGCTCTAACACCATCCACAACAATAACCAGAACTGCAAATAATGATCTGGTCATCCTGCTTTATTTTGAAAAAAATGACACCTTATATTCCTACATGCAAAAACCTAAGTACACCCAGAAATCCATGAAAACAGACGAGATCACAAATATAGGAAAGTTAAATAATGTCCACTTAGACTGAAAACTAAGCATTAATACAAAAAGATAACCATCCCCATCTTCATCACAACACCAAAGAAGTCAATTGTACAAACCATTAACAAACTTGAAGAGAGGCTAAGCAGCCAGCTCGGAAAGTCTCAATTTCATCAAGACACAACCACTTAAAATTTCACAGATGATGCTAATAAAATCAAAGTTGCTCATGTTGGACCTGCTGAAACTTATCCATGCACATGACCAGTAGAAGTCAACCACAACTTTGTCAAGTCTAAAACTAAATTGCATATCCATGTCTGTGTGATGATTAATGAATGCATTCTCATAAAGTCTACTCCTTATGTCCCATACTATTGGGCTTGGATCTAGTTAACTACGCTCGAGGGCCTCTGAATCCCATTTTGCACCAAGGTCCATTGACTCAAATCCTAAAGGAAAGAAGCCCAAATCTGTTCACACCAAGAAATTGACCCAGACCTGTCGCAATCTCAGGGAAGAGCCACCCTAAGGTGGTAACAGCAAGCACCCAAAGGTCATCATGGGTGGGCACCTAAGGCAAACGGATATTTCGGGAGCCTCATTGAAACAGCAAGGCAAGGAAGCTCTAGTTATATACGGTCATCGATATTGTCATATATGGATAGTTGTTCTATTGTGAACCAAGATATTTTACTGAATATAAAAGATAGTTGATTTGAGATGACCAATCTCCTGAACTTGAGAGAGGAAATAGACATTTTTTGTTAATTTTCTGCTTAATTCTCATTAATGCATTTAACGTACATAAATAGCCAAGATGAGATAACCTCATCAACAAATCCTAAAACAAAAGAACTAATACTACCCTAAAACATAGAGATCAATTTGAATACAAATAAATAACAATACTAATCTATCTAGGAAGCCTTATTCTATCACTATACTAAATTCAAATAATTTATCTAGCACCCAGGTCATAACATGTTTCCCATTGTTTGATGTAGTGTCTTTGGAGGGAAAGAAAAAGTAAGTGCTTTGAAGATAATGAGAGAACTATGCCAGATCACAAGTTATTCTTTTAACCTTAATGGACTGGTTGTCAGCATTGAGAAACCATTCTTTCTTTTCTATTCTTGATTTACTTGATTTATTGTACACCCCTATATACTCCATGTGTACTTGGGTGTCTCTTTCTTTGATATCAATAAATCTTTATTACTTATAAAAAAAAAAACAAAAGGAAGCTCTAGAACAGCAATGTATGGCCCTATTGCATAAAATTAGAAAAAGACTAAGCTGCCAGCTGGGAAACAATCTTATAAGTTGGAACTCCTGGAGAGAGTCCTGTTCCTGGCTTCACGTCTTCTCCAACTGGGTTTTGCTTTGCAGTTGCCAAGCAGAGCTCTTTCAGGTTCTCAAAAGAAACAAAGTGGGTAGAGGGGGCTTACAGTCCAGTATGTTGTGAACCTTTGTGCTGCCTTGATCCCAAGTGTGCTCAGAGAGCGAAGGCCATTCAGGTAGGGGTATTGAGGATGATTCCAAATGGTGGAGAAAACGTTGCATGGATTCAGTAAATTTGTGGCTTTTCCTATTGAAGGCCTTGAACAGCAATGTATGGCCCTATTGCATAAAATTGGAAATGGTAGGAAAAACCATGTACGGGAAGCTGGCTTGCATAAAGCGGCCAACACAGGTTCCAAGGGAAATTAGGAAGTTAAAAAATTTGGTCTCACTTGAGAGCTATGATTGGAAACAGACATGTAGTAGTTGAGGATTGGACATTGAAGTGGGGCTAGGCAACTAGAGTTTAACTTATGAAGCTGCAAATTTTATTGTAGAATGTTAGGGCTTTGAATAACCCCACCCCCGCCCCCCCCAAAAAAAAAAAAAAAAAAACAGTTGTTCAGAACTTGTTAAGAGAATAGAGGTGTGATGTGGGTTGTTTACAGGAGACCAAATTAGATAAAATGGACTCACAAATAGTTAGCAGCTTGTGTTTTATAGAATGGGCGGCACTCAATTCTATTCATCTGTGAAGCATGTACACGCCAAAATGGGCAATGAGTCGGTGTCAGACATGAGAATGGTACCTGTATACTGTCCAATTGAATGAGCTCTGACCACATCCCCCGGCATGCCAAAAAAAAAAAATTTAAGCTTTGTAATAGATTTTAACTTGGAAACCCCTACTTGTACCAGTAAGCCAAGTCACCTTATCCTCTTCTCTTGGAGTAGTATGGACGGCGTATCCTATCTCTAGAAACTGGACCATGGACTCCCAACTCCCAATCATGCAAAGATCAAAAAAAAAAAAAAAAAAAAAAAAATCTAGCAATCACCTAGAATTGAATGCTGGAGTCACTCCCTGCCTTGAACTGAATAACACTCAAAAACTTGGTCCATGCATTACTGATATAATCCAAAGACTCACCCCATGCAATCATATAGCAACAACCACCATCACCCCATTACACTCCATATTTATAATCTAAAATCTCTTTGATGCAGGACAACCAAAACTTTGCAACAATAAAATTGAAAGACTGAAAAATAAAGGGATAGGAACCTAAGAGTCAGCACCAAGGGAGGAAAACTACTAGCAGTCAACACCTAGTATCGGTTGGAGTCGGCACCAGGCAAAGAAACTCAAAACAACTTTTTTCATTCGTCAAAATCATCTCCAAAAGGAAACTAAACCCTAACCCATAGGCTTTTAATAAAAATACCCTAGACTTTAAATAAAAATTCGAATTAACCTAATAAACTGCTAGGACCTACTAATAAAAATACAATTGATGTCCAAAAATATTAAAAAAATAATAAATTATAATAAAATCCTCCATGTGCATCCCGCATAACTCTCTTCATAGGCTATCCTACTCCTCTATATACCACTATAGCCACTTCCCCAATAATGCTTGGTCAAAGACCACCAAATTCTTAATCCCCAAACTACCTAATGAAATAGGATTACAAATTAGTCACTTTCACCATGTGAAGTTTCTGCTCATCCCCCATACCTCCCCAAAGAAAACCTTGTAGAAGTTTTTCCACTATGTTTGCAACGCCATTTGGCAAAGGAAACAAAGATAATAGGTGAGAAGGCTAGACAATGTTATCCACTATCTTGGATCAACAATCTCAGATTGTAATCAACTAGGATTGTAGTGACTGTAGTAACTTTGCGCATAATTCATCTTGAAAATTAGTAAAACGAAAGAAAGAAAAAAAAAATCCCTTTACGAGTATGAAGACCTCAACAAAGAAGACCAGCTAATGACTGTCATCACTTAGGCAGTTGCATCAGGTAATGCAATTAAGTAGGAAATCTTGGCATTAAAAACTATATTTCAATCCTGCAAATTTCGTGGTTGGCTGGTTATTTTTTGCACTGCTCATCTAATGGCGAGACCCATTTCTTATGGAAACAATGGATTATTATATTGTTGACATAGGACAACCAGAACAAAACTAAGCAATGAAAAAATAAATGGATATGACCTAGAAGTCAGTATCTAGGCCTTGCCTGGAGTCAACACCCAGGAAAGACCTAGAGTCAACATTAAACTAAAGAAAGACCAAACGGCTATTTTTTTCATTCATCAAAATATCAATTATACCCTTAAGGAGCACAATAGGTTGCTTATAAAGGATTGCTAAACCCTAATTCCAATTGGCTAGGAAACCCTAATTGCTTTATTACAAAAATAACCTTACTTCCAAATTAAAATACTAATAGCCTAATAAACTATTAGGACCTAAAACATAAAAATACAATTGACTTGCAAACATCAATAATATTAAGTGTGCATTTGGCTCCAGTTTAAAAAACTAGTTTATTTTACTATTCAGCTTATTTTTGCTACTATTTATGAGCCTCACTACACTTTTTTGTACTATTTATGGGTTTCCATGTACTATTTCAGCTAACTTTTACCTTTATTTACAGTGCTTCAGTAAAAAAATTTCAGTTTCAGCAAAATAAACGGATTCCAAATAGACCCTAAATAATTTCTTGCGTCTCTCATATCATTCTCCGCTAGTTAGAAAAAACTCGACCTCGAGTTCTAAAGTATTGAAGGATTAGGATGCTGATAAGTAACACTTGCTTCCAGTCTAGAATCACCGTAGGGAGCACATAGAAAAGAAAAATCTTGAATTGCACCATGTCAAACTCTTTTGGAATAACAAAATCAATGTGTGGAATCAACACAATCTTATCTTGAACCATTGCAAGCACTCAGTTATCCACTTTCTCCACTTTAGCAAACTGTTTGTCTTCATGCACCATGGAAGGCCGATCAAAAGCAGATTCATTAACTTCTAATATCACATCATGTGTGCACGCTAACATAATACTCTCTTTAGAAACTATCTCTACACCTTGCTGCTCTTCAATAAATTCGTTTCCTTGCACGCATGTTAAGGCAACACTTATCAAGGCACGTACATCTTTGTCAACATTAGGCTTTGATGTTACTTGAGATTTCTCCACTACCAAGATATCATCATCAATGTTGTCTTCTATGGAGGCAACAATAATTTCATTGTGATCAATTATCCTTGGTTTCCTAATTGAATCAGTTTGAGTCTTCATTTGCTTCATCTGAGCAATCATGTCTTGAACACCTCTCATGAGCTTTTCAGATAATTCCTTTAATTCCTTGGTAGATTGTTCAAAAGTGCACTGAAGACATAAAATGGGATGAAGATTTATCGTATTTGCTTCAACTTGAAAAGTACTATACTGAGATTAGGGTAGATACTTAGCTCGAAAGTATGGTGACAAATACTCATCACAAAGCTTTTCTTTCATATCTTCCCACACACTAATGGAAGGTTCATACTTTATATAGCGGAAATATTCAAGATCCTCCCAAAACATTTGTGCTCCACCTCTTAACTTCAACTTTGCATACCTAACCTTTATGTTATCTGCAAAATTTTCTTGCTCAAAGAATTGCTCCATCCCATTCATCCAGTTGACAAAATCCCATGGATTAGTTTTACAACCATCAAAATAAGGTGCTTCTGATATTACCATAGCTCACTGGGCAAACAGATTTTGCCTCCTTGACTTGCTAAGTATGGCCCACTAAAGAAGGGATTGTCATGGCATTAACCAAATAAAGCTTCACTATTTGAACACCAAAATAAAAACCTTTGTATCAACGTGGATTGGGCTGACTTTGTGGTTGTAATTTTTTTTTTTGGTTACTGGGTTTAGTAGTTTGAGTGGGTTAAGACAATTGGGTCTAATTAAGGTTTTTTTTTTTTTTTTTTTTTTTTTTTTTTTTTTTTTTTAAAAGGGTTGGGATAGTACAGGCTGAGCCAAAAAGATGGGTTGTCTTTGGGTCATGTCAAATGTGTTTAATAACGTTAATCAAATCAGGTAGGTGACGTAAATGGCTAAAGAAGGGGAATAGGGGAATTTAGACAGGCTAGTGGGTTACCTCATGAGATTGGATAGATGGAGGTTTAGCAGCGTGCGAGGTTGAGGCTTCCAACAGTGTGGTAGGGGTGGCTGGCTATTCTGGTAGCTGGTGGGTGGTGCTTCAATTGGGGACAGATGGAGCTTGTTGGTTATTGGGTCAAAGGGCTTGGGTTTATCGGTAACCTTCTGGTAGCTTGATATGTGTGGTATTGACAGATGGTTTTCTGATGTTGGTTTGGCAGAGATGTGGCGAAGGGATTTTGAAGATGGTGTGGTGGCTGGATTTCTAGTGGTGATGCTTCAAATAGATCAATGTTTGCTCTGATACCAAAACTGATGCAAGATAGCCAAAATAAAACTAAACAACGAAAAAATAAATGGATATGACCTAGAAGTCAGCACCTAGGCCTTGCTTGGAATCAGCATATAGGATGGACCTAGAGTCAACAACAAGCTAAAGAAAGACCAAACGGCCATTTTTTTTATACATCAAAATATCAACTATCTCCTCAAAGAGTACAATAAGTTGCTTATAAAGGATTGCTAAACCCTAGTTCTAATTAACTAGGAAGCCCTAATTGCTTTACTACAAAAATAACCTTGCTTCCAAATTAAAATACTAATAACCTAATAAACTACTAGAACTTAAAACATAAAAATACAATTGACATGCAAACATAAATAATATTAAATAATAATTTACTTACGTCTCCCGCATCAATTGTAGAGCTTCAGAAATTTTGAATCCTCATTTTCTAGAGTTATTAATTATTTTAGGGAATTTCTTACCACGCCATTTACTAGGTATAGCCTGTTGCTATTTTTGTACTCCTTTAAAGGACTAAAATATTCTTCCATTAGCAGTGCACAGCCACTTCTAAATATTTATTCCCTCACCAAATATATGAAATATCTATAAATAGAACAATTAACAGGCAGCAGCAGGAGAATCTTAGGGCATCTTAGAGATGTTGGGCTATGTGGAGCCTAGTGTTTGATCAAGATTATGACTCGACTTGATATAAAAGTGTTACGATTTTTTAATGAAATTTTTTTTTTCTGAGGCTTAGTTGGAAAAATTTTTGGCCCATGTTTAGCCTATTGTGAATCCTGTGTGTAGGAGTGAAATACCGTTTTTTTGAGAGAAACAACTGTACTACCGCATCTTTTATTGTTTTATGAAAATAGTGAAATCACTAAAACTACATTAATGTAGACAAATTGCCGAACCACATAAATATTGTCTTGTATGATTTTTTTTTTTTTGGCACAATTTTTTCCCTATTTTTGCATCTCATAGATCTGAAAATTTCATGTATATTCCCTACAATTGATATCAGAGCCTAGGGTTAGGATTTGAGTGGGAGCAATGGCAGATGAAACAGGAAAAGCGTCTGGAATAGAAAAATTCAATGGCACAGACTTTGGATTCTGGAGAATGCAGATTGAGGACTACATCTATGGGAAGAAGTTACACCTGTCGTTTCTAGGGGAAAAACCCACAACTATGAAAGATGAAGAATGGACTCTTCTGGATAGATAGGGAGTTATTCAATTAACTCTGTCAAGATCCATTGCACACAATTTTGTGAAGGAAAATACCACAACAGATCTGATGAAGGCTTTATCTGGTATGTATAAAAAGCCATTGACAAACAACAAGGTGCATCTAATGAAGAACTATTTAATCTAAAGATGGCAAAGAATGCATCAGTATCACAACATCTAAATGAATTCAACATCATCACAAATCAATTATCTTCTGTCAAAATTGATTTTAATAATGAGATCCGTGTACTGATGGTTTTGGCCTCTTTACCAAACAATTGGAAGGCTATGAGAATGAAAATAAGCAATTCTACTGAATATAAAAAAATAAAAAAATAAAGGTACAATGACATATGAGATTTAGTTCTAGCTGAGGAGATTCGCATAAAAGATGTAGGTGAAACCTCAAGATCTGGTTCTTCTCTAAACCTTGAGACAAGGGGTAGGGGAAACAACAGAAATTCAAATCGAGGCAAATCATAACTTATAAAATTAGGAGAGGCCCGGCTACCTCAAATTATTCAGATATTTAGTTCTTTTCTTCTTTTTGATCTATCTATTATGGGTGGTTCTCGCAGTTTTTTTATTAAATCCAAATTTTTTCAATTGGTGGTAGAGGAAGGGGGACAGTATTTTTCTTTTAAAGATTTTTTAGCAGGGAAAATACTTCATGAAGTCAGTTTTTATGGGGAAGAATGTAGCACAATAACTAATGAAGAATATAGAACACATTGTTGTTGGGATTAGTCCTAAGCAATTTTTTTACTTTCAGGTAGGGTGATATAGCTTATTCTCTCCAACGGAGTTCCAACTCATTTTACCAGTTCTTATTATTGATTGAATTCAAAGTTGGCGGGTTTAGAAGGTCTATTATTATTCCAGAAGGCAAAGCAAAGAATGGGTGGAGGGTTTTTGGGTTAGAATTAAGGATGATGTTGGAACCTGAACACTATGTGGATGGTGGCTCTGGTCAATCGAAATTTGTTGCTCACCCTCATAAGGATAACTCAGAGATTCAAACATCTAAAACTTCTGCTGAGATAGTGCGTGGCTATCAAGTGTAGGTCAGGGGCAGAAATCATCCACATTTGTTAAGCATCCACAATAAAGGGAAATCTCAATTAGGGGAGGATAGGGTGGTGAAGTAGAACCTAGAAGTTGAGCAGATGGTGTCGAGTGAAATTCCGACAGGCAAACCATGTCCGACAGCTCTTGGAGGAGGAGAGGTGGGTTCTCGGTGCATTAATGTGGACTTCAATATGAGAGAGATAAATCCAAGAGGAAATAAAAAGAGATTTCCGTTAAGATTCAATTCAAATTCAAATGAATCTGTTTATGGAAAAAAACATGATTTAAGGAATTCTTGCTAGACAGGGAAGGGCTTGACTGTGGTCATGAATGGGGAAGGAAAGAGGTATGTTACATGGGACTGCAATAAAGGAGGATTAAAAAGCTTTAAGTGGGTCACATGGGGTGAGAAGCCCGTGGTGGGCTTAGGCTTTATTCGTGACACACGAGGTCCAAAGAAGCTAGTGTTAGGCTTAGACCCAAATTGTGACACATGCGTGGGCTCTTCGAATATCCCAGAGTTAATAGGCCCAATCAGATTTGAAGTGGGTGAAAGCTCTTCTTTGGCTGACCCGAGACCACCAACCCACAAAGCCCACAATTCGGTGATGGTGGCAAGCTCCAAAACACAGCACGATGATTCTGCTGCTCAAAATGAGATGTTGGGTCGACCTGCGAAGCTTACAAGAAAGGTCGATAGCATAGTTTCCAGTGAGTTTCATGCCAAGGAATCACCAATGACACCGAGTAAGGCCGATACAGTGATAATCCATTCTTCGAGGATGATGACGAGCTCTGATTGTGCTCATGAGAACTCTTCCTCAGATCAATGCGATGGATCGACCCGAGAAGGCTTCGATGGAGGTCAAGTCTCCTTTTTCCCATGGGTTTCGCGCCAATGAGCCTCCGATGGCACTGGGTAATGCAGAAATTAAGAGTGACAAGGCATCAATTGCTCTTTTGTCCAATTTTCTTCTGAGTCTATCGAGAGCTAGGATTGTGGATTTGGGTGCCCAGGATAGAGATGAAGGTGGTCAGGTTGGTTGTACAAATGCTGCTCAGGGGATAGACACTTCCCATCATCTTAACCAGTTAGTGGTGTCAGCAAACTGAAGTTATCCTAAGGCGAGAGTATCGACGAAGGGAGAAGTGGTTATTGCGGACCCGGGTTTGGGTGATGTGGATAGTTTCTCCCCTTTGATGACCATCTCTCCTCTGGGGTTGGTTGTGTCGGCTGAGTTGAACAGTGATACCGAGGTTTTGGGGTTTGAAAATACACTGGATATTTCTAATTGGGTGAAATATAGAATTCCTGGTTTTAGTAAATTGGTGGGGCTTCTTGTGGGTCAACTTGAGAAGATGTGTATTATGCTTTTACAAAGGCTTGAGAGGGTGATTGAGGCTGCCAATCTGTTGCACAAGAAAGATGCAGCTCGTCAAAAAGTTGTCTCCAAAAATAAAGGGAAGAGGGAGCTGAGGGATTTGATTTCTTCGGTTAATTATATGGTAGGTAGTTTTCTTTGACTGCTATACAGAGATTGTAGTAGGGAGTTAACAGTTTTTATAAAGTTAAATATGCTTTCATGGAATGTTCGAGGATTGAATGATTCGCAAAAACGTTTGGTAGTTAAAAATTTACTACAAGAGTGGAATTGTGATGGTCTGCCTTCAAGAAACTAAGCTTGCGGACATGGATAGACGAATGGTTTGTAGCCTGTGGAGTTGTCCTTATGTGGATTGAGTGGCTTTGGATGCGGATCAGACAACTGGTGGGGTTCTGATGATGTGGGATAGGAGGGCTTTAGAAAAGTTGGAAGTTATGGTGGGTTACTTTTCTGTGAGTGGCAGGATGTGAGGGATGGTTTTATTTGGGCATGTTCTGGGGTTTATGGCCCAAATGATAATAATTTGAGGGGGCAGATGTGGGATGAGCTGATTGGAATTCAGCAATATTTAGGATGTTCCATGGTGTTACATAGGGGATTTCAATATTGTTCGCTTCCCAAGTGAACGGTTGGGTGGATCGCGTCTTACTTTAGCTATGGAGAATTTTTCTGAGTTTATTGAGGAACTTAATTTGATAGACTTACCGTTGGAGGGAGGGAGTTATACTTGGTCTAGTGGTTCAAATCAACCTTTGATATCTAGGATAGACAGAGCTCTAGTATCTCATGATTGGGAGGACCACTACCTGGATGTGATCCAACGGGTTTTACCTCGCCCTGTTTCAGACCACTTTCCCATTCTAGTGGAGGTAGGGGGGATAATGAGGGGGAAGAGTCCTTTTAGGTTTGAGAATATGTGGTTAAAAACAGATCGATTCACAGATAGGGTTCATTCTTGGTGGAATCGACATTCTTTCTTAGGTACTCCTAGTTATGTGCTTGCCAAGAAGCTAAAGGCTCTGAAAGGAGACATTATTCAGTGGAACCGTAGTGAGTTTGGAAATGTAGGTCATCAAAAGAAAGAATTATTGGAGGCCTCGAAATTATTAGATGCTAAAGAAGGAGAGTTTGGCCTTTTTGAAGTGGAGATAAGTGAGAGGGTTGTGGTGAGATCTCAAATAGAGAACCTTCTTTCTTTGGAAGAAATCTCATGGAGACAGAAATCGAGGATGCTTTGCATTAAGGAATGAGACAATACTAAATTCTCCCACAAGGTAGCTAATTCTTGGAGAAGGTATAATCATCTCAGTATGTTGAAGGTGTATGGGGTTATTTATGAAGAAGAATCAGAGGTGGCAGACCAAATAGTACAGTTCTATAAAAAATTGTATAAGGAGACAGAGGAGTGGAGGCTTTTTGTGGAAGGTTTGGAGTTTGATCAAATTGAGGGGTTGGAGAGGGAATGGCTTGAACAGAGGTTTGAAAAGGAGATTCTTTGAGTTGTCAAAGAGGTAGAAGGAGATAAAGCTCTAGGTTCTGATGGTTTCTCCATGGCCTTCTACCACCATTGTTGGAGAGTTGTGGAAAGTGATGTTTTAGCTGTGTTTGAAGAGTTTTATCAACATAGTAAGTTTGAAAAATCTCTTAATGTAACTATCATAGCTTTAATCCCTAAGAAGAATGGTGCCTCCAATATCCAAGACTTCAGACCTATTAGCTTGGTAAGGAGTGTGTATAAGATCTTGGCTAAGGTTTTGGCAAATCGCTTGAAAGAGGTTTGAATCAGTTGATATCCGAGTCTCAGAATAGTTTGTGGATAGTAGACAAATACTTGATTGAGTTCTTATTACTAATGAGTGTGATGATAGTCGGGTGAAGAGTAAGATTCCGGGGGTTATTTGTAAGTTAGATATTGAGAAAGCTTAGAATCATGTGAATTGGGAGGCTCTTCTAGATTTGCTAAAGAGAATGGGATTTGGGGTGAAGTGGTGTAGGTAGATCCATACTTGTATATCTACAGTTCAATTCTCTGTCTTGGTTAATAGGTCTGCAGCTAACTTTTTTGGAAGCTCAAGGGGACTGAGACAAAGGGACCCGCTATCTCCTATGTTGTTTTTGGTTATGATGGAGGTTTTCAGTAGGACAATGAAAAGAGTTGAAAGTGCTGGTTTGCTTCATGGTTTTAGGGCTGATGGTAGGCAAGGTGGAAGGGAATGTGTATCACATCTTTTGTTTGCAGATGATACGATTCTGTTTCGTGATGCAGATGTGGAACAGATTTTACATGTTCGGATGCTACTACTTTGTTTCTAGGCTGTGACAGGATTAAAGGTTAATGTTTTGAAGAGTGAGATGGTTCACATTGGGGAGGTTCATAATGTCTATACCTTGGCAGGGATTTTGGGTTGTTGGATAGGGTCTTTGCCTATGACCTATCTTGGTATGCCATTGGGGGCTTCCCACAAGTCCCCTACTATTTGGAATCCTATCTTAGAGAAAATAGAGTGTAAGTTGGCTGGGTGGAAGAAGTAATTGTCAAAAGGTGGACGACTGACGTTGTTTAAGAGTACGTTATCTAGCCTTCCTACTTACTTTTTATCTTTTTTTACTATCCCTATACATGTGGAATAATAAAATTGAGAAGTTGCAAAGGGATTTCCTGTGGGGGATTCCAAGACTCATTTGGTGGGGTAAGATAAGGTGTGTGCACCTACGGAAAATGGTAGGTTAGGAGTAAGGAAATTAACTACTTTTAATAAGGCCTTACTAGGGAAATGGTTATGGCGGTTTGGGGTTGAGACAAGGGTTTGGAGAAGGGTTGTAGCTTTGAGATTTGGGGAAGAGTGGAGGGGATGGACTTCCAAGCTAGGTAGAGGCATACATGGGTGTGGTTTGTGGAAAGTATCCAAATGGGTTGAGAGGCTTTTAGCAAAAATATTCAGTTTGAGGTAGGGGTGGTGTATAGAGTGAAGTTTTGGACAAATAGGTGATATGCGGATTCACCATTCCAACTAACCTTTCCGGTTGTGTTTGGGATTGCTTCCAATAAAGCTACCTTTGTGGCCTCTTGTCTTGAACAGTTGGGGATAGAGGAATGGAGAAGTTGGAATGTTCATTTCATTCAGAAACCAAATGATTGGGAGATGGGTGTTGTGGATGAATTTCTTCGTACTTTGGGTTCTAATTTACCTCCGACTAAGAATGGAGACCGTATGAGATGGAAGTTGACGAAGAATGGGGATTCTAATATCCGCTCGTTTTATAATTTATAATAAGCTATGAGGTCCCTTGCCCATTATCTTTTCTTGGAAAGGTATTTGGAAGGTTAAGGCTCTTCGGCATGTTTCTTTCTTTGTTTGCACCGCCGTGCGAGATAAGATTCTTACAAGTGACAATCTGCGGGGTAGAGGGTTTGAT
Source organism: Quercus gilva (assembly GCA_023621385.1). Lineage (NCBI taxonomy): Eukaryota > Viridiplantae > Streptophyta > Magnoliopsida > Fagales > Fagaceae > Quercus > Quercus gilva. The sequence goes on along the minus strand of CM042482.1, from coordinate 34,080,264 downwards.
TTTGTTAACTGGTGCATTATGTGTCGTTGTAATAGAGAGACGGTGGATCATTTGCTACTTCATTGTGGAAAGGCTTATTGGTTGTGGAGTTTAGTTTTTAGATCTTTTGGTATTTCATGGGTCTTGCCAAGATTGGTTGCAGATACTTTTTTTGGTTAGTGAAATTGGTTTGGAAAACATTCATCGAGCATTTCGAATTTGGTTCCGTTATGCTTAATGTAGTGTATTTGGAGGGAGCGAAATTGGCGGACATTTGGGGACATGGAAAGCTCCGACAACCAGTTGCTTGCTTCTTTCAGTGGCTCCCTTTTTTCTGGTCTAGGGCTTGAAGACTCACCTCTAGTGATTCTCTCCCTATGTTTCTTAGTTCTCTCTTTTGTAATTAATATTTTCTTTTTTTTTTTCTTTCCTCTTTCTGTAATATTTGATCTGCCTTATGCCTTTATGCATGAGGTAGCTTTTTGAATATACATCTTTATTACTTATCAAAAAAACAAAATCCACAAATTCCAATCAGAACAAAAGTAAATCTAGATCTAGCCAACAAGTACAATGTAGGGACTATGGCAAGGCTGGCCACATTAAGAGGCATTGCAAAAATCTTGAGAAGAAGAATGAGGATGATTCTGCTAATGCAATAACAGAAGAGGTACAGGATGCACTACTTCTTGCAGTAAATAGTCTACTTGATGATTGGGTTTTAGACTCAGGAGTTTCATTTCATACCCCTCCACACTAAGAAATCATACAAAATTATGTTGGAGGTGATTTTGGTAAGGTATATTTGGTTGATGAAGAAGCCTTGGATGTTGTGGATATGGGAAACATCCAGATTCTACTACCCAATGGGTCTGTCAGGTTACTATAGAAGGTTTGACATATTCCTGACCTGAAGAGAAATCTGAATTCTATACGACAACTTGATGATGAAAGACATGCAATATTATCTGTTGGTGGTACCTAGAAGGTTACAAAAGGAGCCAATACGTATTGGCTCCTAGAAAGAAAACTAGTACTTTGTATATGACCTCAAGTCCAAGAGACACAATTAAAGTTACTAAAGCAGGTACTAATGTAAGCCTATAGCACCGCAAGCTTGGTCACATGAGTGAGGAAGGGATGAAGATGCTCTTGTCAACAGGGAAACTACTAGAATTGAAGTCTATTAATTTTGACATGTATGAAAGTTGCATTTTGGGGAAGTAGAAAATAGTGAGTTTCTTGAAAATTGGCAGGACACCGAAGACTAGAAATTAAAGTTAGTATACACTAACGTGTGAAAGTCTTCTCCAATTGCATCCCTTGGAGGTTCAAGGTATTATATCACTTTTATTGATGACTCAAGCAAAATGTATGAGTTTATTTTATGAAAAATATATCTAAAAAATATATCTGAAGTATTTGAGACTTTTAAAAATGGAAGACCATGGTTAAGACATAAACAGATTTGAAGGTAAAATGTTTAAAGTCAAACAATAGAGGAGAATACATAGATGAAGAGTTTAAGGAGTATTGTGCTACACATGGAATTAGGATGGAGAAAACTAATCTTGGGACACTACAACAGAATGTTATGGCTGAGCGCATGAAGTATGAACAGAGCTCTCAATGAGTGTGCTTAGAGTATGAGGTTAAATGTTGTATTATCAAAAATTTTTTGGATTGATGCTGTTAATACTACAGTTTACCTGATAAACCGAGGACCATAAATTCCCATGGAGTTTAGAATTCCTAAAGAGGTTTGGAGTAGTAAAGAGGTAAAGTTTTCCCATTTAAAAATTCTTGGTTGTCTCTTATGTTCATATTGGTTCTGATGCACATAGTAAACTTGATGCAAAGTTTAAAATATGTTTTTTTATTGGCTATGGTGATGAGAACTTTGGCTACCGGTTTAGGATGAGCAGAATCGAAAAATCATCTGAAGTAAAAACGTGATATTTAATCAACAGGTTATGAATAAGAACAAATCAACTATAGTGTCAGATGTTACAGTGATAGATGAAAAGAAATTTAAGTTTGTCAACTTAGATGAACTGGCTGAGAATACTATCCAGAAAAGGGGTGAAGAAATCAATAAGAATGTAAATTCACAAGTAGATCAAAATACACTTATAGTTAAAGTCTGTAGATATTCTAGAATCACTAGACCTCCACAACGTTATTTACCAACTCTAAATTATATCATGTTGACTGATGGTGGTGAGCCAAAGTGTTATAATAAATCCTTGCAAAGATGAAAATTCAAGCATGAGAGAGTTAGCCATGAAGAATGAGATGAATTCCTTGTTGGGAAATCATACATGGAAACTAACTGAACTAACAGCAGGAAAGAAGTCTTTGTACAATAAGTGGTTATACAAATAAAGAATGAGCATGATGGAAGCAAGCACTGCAAAGCCAGATTAGTTGTCAAAGGTTTTCAACAGAAGAAAGGTATTGACTACTCAAAAATATTTTCTCCAGTTGTGAAGATGTCAACAATTAAACTGGAACTGGGAATGGTGGCTACAGAAAATCTACATCTTAAGCAGTTAGATGTGAACTGAAGACAGCATTTCTTCACGATGATTTGGAGGAAGACATTTACATGTGTCCACCATAAGAGTTCACTGTTCAAGGACAGGAGGGTCTAGTTTGCAAACAGAAAAAGAGTTCGTATGGATCAAAACAAGCTCCAAGACAATGGTAAAAGAAATTTGACATTTTTATGTGTAGAACTGAGTTCAAGAGATGTGAAGCTAATCATTGTTGCTATGTTAAGTTCTTTGACAACTCTTATATCATTTTACTGCAGTATGTGGATGCTTATTGCGAAGCACTGAGGACATTAATAATCTAAAAAAGCACTGAAGCAGTTGTCAAAATAGTTTGCAATGAAATATTTGGGAGTTGCAAAATAAATCCTTGGTATGAGAATCACTAGAGACAAGGCTAATGATACGATAAAGCTTTCATAGACAAAGTATGTGAAGAAGGTTTTTTAGCAAGTTTAACACGAATAAAGCTAAACTAGTGATCACACCCTTAGATAGTCATTTTAAACTAAGTAAAGAACAATTACTAAAGACAAAGGAGGAAAGGGACCATATGAGCAAAGTACCCTATGATCACACCCTTGGTAGCCTAATATATGTTATAGCGTGTACAAGACCAGACATTGCACATGCAGTGGGAATTGTGACTAGATACATGAGTAGGCTAGGAAAACAGCATTGGGAAACAATCAAGTAGATTCTGAGGTATTTATAAGGTTCATTAGATACATGTCTTTGCTTCACATGTGCAAGTTTGAAACTACAAGGTTTGTAGATGCTAATTTAACAGGTGATATTGACAACAAAAAGAGTACTACTGGGTTTGAATTTACTCTGGGTGATACAACTATATCTTGGGCTTCAAATCTACAAAAGATTGTTGTTATGTCTACTACAAAAGCTAAGTATATTGCAGCGACTAAAACTGCAAAGGAGATGATTTGGCTACACAGCTTCTTGGATGAATTGGGTAAGAAGCAAATGATGGGCATTCTACACCATGATAGTTAGAGTGCAATTTTTCTTGCAAAAAATTTGGCTTTTCATTCGAAGTTGAAGCATATACAGATGAGATATCACTTTATCCGTTATCTTGTTGAAAATGAATTGCTGATATTTGAGAAGATTTGTGGATCTAAGAATCCAGTAGATATGTTGACTAAGGGTGTCACTATTGAAAAGCAGAAGCTGCACACAACTTCAGTTGGTCTTCTAACTCGAGAACAAGAGAATGAGTTGCAATGATGAGAGTTGTGTTTGGAGGTATGCAGCTGATGTTGGTGATTGAACTAGTCTCCAAGTTGGAGATTTGTTGGGATATGTGGAGCTAGTTGTGTTTGATTCAGATTAAGACCCAACCCAATATAAAAGAACTACAGTTTTTTAATGAGATTTTTACCTAGCAAGCACGAATACGACAAAATTGCCAACGTACTAGTTGGACACATATCTGTCACGAACACAAACGTGTCAAGTACACACTCAGGAAGAAAAAAACATTTTTTAATTCAATTCTTCTATTTTGATGTTGAATGTTGTTTATTTGAGCACTTTTTTATGGGTGTCTAGTTTATTTGAACTCTTTTGTTTGTACTTTAAAAAATATTTTATTGTCTTTAAATTAATTTTATATATATTTCCAAACATTTCATTATTGTTACATAGTTTTTAAATCCTAAATAAACATAACTTGTTCCAAATATAAAATATATATACCTAAAAATAAATATTATTTAATTAATTGTCTTTTCCTCGACGTATTGTATCTTAGTTTTTCAAGAAATGTCGTGTCACCATACTACGACGTATCATGTCATACTACATATCGTATTCGTATCCATGCTACATAGATTTTTTTTAGGCTTAGTCGGAAAAAATTTTGGCCCATATTTAGCCGATTGTGAATCATGTGTGCAAGAGTGAAATACCGTTGTTTTGAGATTAAGGTTGGGTGAGTTGTTTTAAGAAAAAAACTATATTGCCGCATCTTGTATTTTTCCCCAAAAATAGTGAAATCACTGCAACTCCGTGGACGTAAGCAAATTGCCAAACCACGTAAATATTGTCTTGTGTGATTGTTTTTTCTATGAATCATATATTTTCTCAATTTTTGCATCTCACAAATCCAAAAATTTCGTGTATATTCCCTATAAGAGAGAGAAACTTACCAATATCTTTTTCCTTGATAACTTTTTCCTTTTTCCTAGGTCCTTCATCCTGCAAGAACAAGATTTTTATGCCGTGTCAGCTCACACACTAACATAAATCCCACAACAGTCCCACATAGTCATAATTAGTCATTACTAGGAAGAGAGATTGCTGTACTTGAAATTCAAGAGGTTGGGGGCAGAGGGAATTAAAGGCAAAACCTCTACCTCATTATTCTTCCTTTTTGAATTAGGATGCTGCAACTTCTGGCCAGAAACTGGAGACATCAATAGTTCTTGTTCTGAATTTTCTAATCCCAATAGTCCCATTATAAAAAAGAAATAGAGAAAATTAAAAACCTTTTGGAGTTGGAGATTTCCTTGGATTTCTTGGCGCATTCTGAAAATGGAAAAGCTTTATAAGAAAACTGTAATTCTGAATACCATTTAGCTATAATTTACTTGGCAGTATAGTTTGAATCATATTTCTCCAATAAGACATTATGTATAAATCTGAGAAAGTAATAATAACATGCAGGATTGTAGTCAAAGTTGACATGCATTTAGCACTATTCCCTCCCTCCCTCCCTCCCTTACTAGATTAATAAGCTACACACGCATGGCCTTGACCAAGATGCATTCTTCTTTGCTTTAAAGTGTGGTGCCTAGATTGAAGATTAATTTGGCCACCAAATTAATGTCTTACTGGAATTCTAGGATGCAAAGTGTGTCACCTTCCAATGAAACATATAGGGTTACCTCTAGGAGCTCGCTTCAAATCAAAACCTATTTAGGATGACCAATTTAGGATGGCATCTTAGAAAGAATGTAAAACTCAAGGCCTTGCAGGGTAACACAGGTAATTCTTTTCCCTGGTTGTATTTGAGGTACAAAGGTGCCACGAAAAAAGTTTGTGTTCTTTGCTTCGACAGCAGCATTAAGGAAAATTCTAACACTGTACAATATTCAAAAATGAAGTCTCCTGATTATTTATTGGTATTGCATGTGTAAGAGGAGTGGGGAATCAATTGAGCACTTGTTGCTTCATTGTCCAGTGGCTACTGATATTTGGTCTTCTATATTTGTTTTGTGTGGGATATCTTGGGAGATGCTTAGGATTGTGATTGAGAAGCTGAAGTGTTTGCAAGAAAGATTTCACCAATAGAGTCTCAAAGATTTGGAGGGCTGACCCTCTTTGCATCATGTGGACAATATGGCAAGAGAGATTTTAAAGGCGAGAATAAAATAATATAGAGAAGTGGAAGTAGAAAAGAGAAAAGAATAAAAGGGTTAGGTGGTTTGTCCTAATGGCCTACGTCCACGGGGGAAAGCCCTTAGCAGATACATATTTTCTATATAAAGCTCATTGTTACGCTGAACCCTAAGCAGGGTATATATAAGAGCTAGGGTTAGCCCTACATGGGCTTACAATATATTGGGCCTCTTGGGCCATTACATGAACATCAACCAATATCTTTGACACTCCTCCTCAAGCTAGAGCATATAGTCATATAGGTCCAGCTTGAACATATACTCTCTAATGGAGCATATGGTCATGGGTACTGGCATAGCATTCAATGCATGCACATGATAGTCAAATTGATAGTGGACCCTTCAGAAATGCAAAGGTGCAGTGAGAAATTGGAAAAACCAGCATCTCAACAAAGTTTTTTTATTCTACCAGAATGAAAAGAATAAAAAGGAAAAGGAAAAAATCATGCACTCTCAATTACCAAATTAAATTCATAAGATCTTACCTCCTCTACTTTCTTAAACAGTGTGGATATAGTAGCCTGAACAAGTGAACCATGATTACTGCCAGACCTTTCCTTAGATGTAGTTGCTGTAGTGGCATTACGAGACAGCCTCTTTGACTTAGACACTGAAATAGCAGACCACTTATCCTGTTCAGGAAATTGACCCCTTTCTACAGCACCCTTATTGTCAATGTCAAGGTTTACAGAGCAGAGATTTTCAGTCTGTACTTGCAAATTAAGGGAATCAACATATATCGTAAAATGGAATGTAAAGCTTTTTAAAGTATCAAACTTTTTGACGTATAGGTGTACTTTAACAGAATAAATAAAATAAGTTCATGAAAATGCTAAGAAGAATAAAGTTCTAATGTTCCAGACTTCCAGTTTGGCTGGCATGCAGAGATGTTTAAAAAAGAAGTGCCTTTACAAACATTTACTAATGAAGATGATATAGTCAGGATATTTCCACTAGTATATTTTGTGGTTGAAGAATCAACTTCCTCAACTTTTTTTCCTTCCCCTTCTGATACATCAGCATCACTCTCAACAGATTCATCCCCAGAAGAAGCATCTGCAAAACTGAACAATAAAAAAGCTATAGATAAATGGGAAATTGTAATTTTTAAAGGAAATGATTAACTTAACTAGATAGAACATCAAAGCTTAATCAATGAAAATTTTCAAACAATTGGCTCAAAAGCATCGGAAGAAGGATCTCATATTTCAGTTTTGGTGGTTTCCATATGGTCAACAATCATGGAGCTGTAATGAGCCTAGCCGAGCCAAGCTGAGCTGAACTAAAGGAGTTCAAACTTGGTTCGTATTTACTTTGCTACTGAGCTCAAACCAAACTTGAGCAGAAGACCGAGCTCAATATTTATGTTCTAGCACGGTTTGTTAATTTCCCAAACAAGCTCTGTTAAATTATTAAGTAAATTAACACCATTTTTTTAAGAAACTTATGTAGCTTGGTGCACATTAGCCACCAAAATTTATACTTAAATTTTATTAACTAATTCATTTACACTTTAATACAACAACAAAGCTTCAAATTTGAGCTCAAGCTTAGTTCATTTAGTTAAATACGACCTAGCACAGATTACCACTTTGTCTGAGACAAGATTCTAAGTGGAGATGTCACTACACCATTTGTGAAGTCCGAAGACCAACTTGCCAATATCTTTACCAAGGCATTACGTAGTGTTTAGGGTCTATATGTTTCAAGTTGGTCTTATATGACACATATGCTCCAGCTTGAGGGGGAGTGTTAAAATAAATAGAATGATGATATTATGGGTTGTACTCTTGGGTTGTATAGGCGGTATTCTACTAGAAGGGTTTAGAAGATTCCAGTGACGATGTGTCCCTATTATCTGTCTCCTTTAAGAATATTCCTTGTCCTATTGTAACCACATTCCTGTATAAGAAATGAATAATAAGAGGGCTCGGAACTAAGAATTTCTAGCACCTCCTTCATGTGCAATATACATCATCTATTAATATTATATACAACAATAGTCTAATATCTAAGACTACCCCAACCCCCTCTAATCATTTTACTATTCGAGAGAAGGGACAACATAATCAGCATTCAACATCTTTTGGCAATAAAAGAATTATATTGCAGCTCCTCACATATTTGTGAGGATTAAAAATGAATATCAATTATATTTAACAAAAAGAAGATACATAGGGCAATATAAGATGGCAAGGCTAGTACTTGAATGATTTCCCAGCAGTTCTCTGTGAATGTCGAACTGGTGTTGCTTTGTTCAAATCCTTGAAATTTTTCTCAGACTCAGATAAATCAACTTCAAGCTCTTCAGATTTAGGAGACTGTTGTTCTACATATGTCATTCCGGCAGGCTTATTAATCAAAGATGTGGAACCTGCTCCACCTTTGAAGTCATATTCAATGAGTTGTCCCTGAAAAAATGGAGATTTGAGATGTGGATAATCAAAGGAAATATAAATTCACATCACACAAAAATTCAAAGAGAACCAAACCTCATTAAAATCATGAGGAAAATCTAGGCAAGCTTCTTCAGGGTTCTCATCTTCTGTCCCAATCCACCATGCTTCAGAAAATACAATCTGTGGTGTAGTATCAAAGTAATTGGTGAGACAAAAAGGGAAAAGAGTGGTTTGAGTGTGAATCAGATAAATTACCCATTATCTAAAAAGCTTAATCTATTCTCTATTAGAAAATGATGAATAATTTGATAGCTGAATCTAACATTCCCTCTTTAAATTATTTTAAATGGGGGGCGGTAAGGTAAGGATCTCTTTTCTTTTCTATGAAAAATATTACGAATTGTCCCAAAAAAAAAAAAAAAAAAGCTCAATTAAGCGAGTGAGAGAGTGTTTAGAAAGAAAAGACTAACCATATTATCGAAGTAGTCGTCACAGGTGACACTCTTGCCACCTCTAGGGAATTGTAACGTCAGATATCTGTTGTTGGGATATAAAATAGTCCCAAACAATTTCAATCGGCCCTGAAAGTAACAATTGGCTGGCTGCTTGTAAAAAATAAAATTGGGAATTGGGAATTGGGAATGAATATCAAAATAAATAAAAACCTTGGGGAAATGGAGGTAGAGAATGGGGTTTTTGGTGGCCAAATCCTTGAGCTCACCGATCTTGCCTCCTTGAGCAGGAAGAGGGGCGAGTAGTCCTGGGAAGGAGAAGAGGAATCTGTTCTTCCGCTGAGACTTCTTGAGAATGTCCTTGCCATGGTGTTTGATTACGACATTCGAAGGCCTCAGCCTCAACGACGCTTCCACCTTCGCTCGACTATCTGACACTATGATGTCCTTCGCCAATGCCACTCTCTTCAGCCTCTTCCGCTCTGAAAAACCATTTTCACCTTCTTCCTTCACCATTCGATTCGATGATTTCTTTCTTTTTGCAACGGAATCTTAACCTGATGATTAATTCAATCCCCAAATCTAGAGTCAGTTAACAATTGACCAAATGTGGAAATATTCTATGATGCGGAATTTTTTTTTTGCATTTCGCTTCATTTTTATAATATTTTAGTTACTTGTCTGGTTAACAAAACTATTCAGCAGACAGTTTAACGGAATTTTTTTTCCATTTAACAATAAATATAAAAAAATTTAGTTAGTTGTCACTTTTGTGAAGAATGTGGAAAACTAGTATCTCGAGTGTTTAAAACTCGAGTTTCAAGATAAAACTCAAGTTTTTAAGTCTCGATTTGTAAGCGAATGGGTCCGATTTGGGAAAAAATCCATGTGAAAATTGAGTTTTAAACACTCGAGTTCCGGAAAACGCCGCTATAGGGCTTAAAAACGCCACTATAGGGCTCATGTATGACACTTATGAAAAATTTTGTAGGAAACGCCGCTATAGAGCTTTAAAATATCACTATAGAGCTTAAAAACGCCACTATAGGGCTCCCTGAACTTGGTATGGGCACTTATAATAAAATTTTTGCAGGAAAACGCCACTGTAGGGCTTTAAAACGTCACTATAGGACTTAAAAACGCCACTATAAAGGCGATCACACAAAATTTTTTTTGCATAGAACTCGAGTTTTTAAAACTCGAGATTTGTGTGGCATTTTCAGCAGCAAAATTCTTGCAAAGCGAGTCTCTAAGACTCGATTTTTAATTTGGATCTCGAGTTTTAGAAACTCGAGATGCTATTTTTCTTAATTCTTCCCAACGATGTCTAACTTACTACTTTCTTCCCCCACCCACCGCTACTCTGCCCATTCCCCCCAGTTTAACGTTCTCAGTCATTAAATGACATTACACACCTTTTTATATATTTTTTTACTCAAATATATTTCAAAAAAATACAAATAACTTTACTAAAATAACGTTACCAAACGGCTCTCTAGCATTTCGAATTTCTAAAACTTAAGTTCTAAGATAAAAATCGAGTTTTTAAAACTTGAGTTGCAAGTAATGGCAGCTGATGTGAAAAAAAAATCCACATGAAACTCGAGTTTTTAAGGCTCAAATTCCACCGTTTACTTTCCCAATGCCTATGCTACTTCTTCTTCCCCTATTCTTCTTTCCTTTAGCCCGTGATTCTTCTTCGTCGGATTTGCATTCTCCAGAGAGGTTTTCAAATCTCGTACTTCTGCTTCTTCTTACCCTATTCTGCTTCTTCTTCCCTTTCATTTTTGGTTCTTCATCTTCATCGTCATCTTCGTTCCACTTCTTCTCTAGAACTCAGTCTTTAAAACTCGAATTCCATGTGGCAAAAACATCTCCATGTCAATAATCAGAACTCGAGTTTTTGAGGCTCGATTTTTCCTTCGAACTTGAGCCTCACAGGCTCGAGATGTTATTCTCCTCATTTCTTTTCAAATCTTGCTAACTAACTACATAGTGTGGCAAACTCATGCTATTCTGCAAATTACCTCCCTATGATGAGCGATTGAAATGTTTACATCAAGTGAATCAAACAAATGTTGCGTTACTTTTAACAAGTTTAGTGTCTGTTTAGGATTTACTTATTTTGCTGAAACTGAAAACCTTTTACTAAAAATACTGTAAAAGTTAGCTAAAATAGTTTAGTGGAACTCATAAATAGTACCAAAAAGTGCAGTATGGCCCATAAATAGTAGCAAATTTTGCTGAAAGTATTGTAGATATAGGTAAATGTTTGCTAAAATAGTACAATGAGATCCATAAATAGTATCAAAAAGTGTAGTGGGACCCATAAATAGTACCAAAAATTAGCTGAATAATAAAATAGTGTTTGGCAAAAATTAAAAAGCCAACTTATTTTACTATTTAGCTTATTTTTGCTATTATTCATAAGCCCAACTACACTTTTTGTTACTATTCATGGGTCCCACTATACTATTTGAGCTAACTTTTACCTTTATTTACAGTACTTTTGCAAAAAAATTTCAATTTTAATAAAATAAGTAGATCTCAAATAGACCTTTAGTGTGCATTTGGTTTCAAATTAAAAAGACAGCTTATTTCACTATTTAGTATATTTTTACTACTATTCATGGCCCCACTGCACTTTTGATACTATTCATGGGTCCAACTATACTATTTCAATTAACTTTTATCTTTATTTATAGCACTTTTAGCAAAAAGTTTTTAGTTTCAGCAAAATAAGCGGATCCCAAACTGACCCTAATTAGATGAAAGAGAGAAATATTGACGAATCTTACGATATATCTATACTCCTATTTAAGGAGTTTTCCCTATTTGGATTCCTCAATTTTGATGCCTAAAATACCCTCATTATACTTACTTATAAATTTTCAACTAACGGAGATAAATATGTAAATTAAAACTCCTATACTTTAAGACCCACAAACTCACGCACACTTTGCCAGTTTCTCTCTTTCTTCTTCAGATTAAAGACATTCAATTTAGCTCTACATTCTCTTATTTCTTGTTCTTCTACTTTCAGATTTGGTTTCTAAACAATTTAAGCAAACATTGTCAAAGACTCCAATGACTTTTCAGGTTTTATCTTTTGCAAGTTCCTCTTTCTTTTCTTTTCTTTTGTTTATCATTGACTTTTTTTGAGTTCTTACCTGCCATGACTGCCACGTATTCATTGTTTGAGGAGTACTTACTTTTAGGTTAATGTGAATAGGGATTCAAAGGTGTTTGACAGTTGCTTATTACCCGTGGTTGATTTAGAAATTTCAAAAATGAGAGTTTAAGCTTAAACTGGCTACTTGAGAAAGGATATTGGTAAGGACTATTTCTTTTTGTTTTGGCATGCAATCAAACACAAACGGTTTTTTTGGTTTTTTTCTAATTCAAGATATATGCTACTTTTTTTCTTTTTCTTTTTATGAGGGGATTACGCTATTTAGTTTGGTGTTTTTTTTTACAAGAATTTATGTTACATTTTATTTTTTTAGGGGATTATGCTACTTAATTGGTTTCTTTTGTTTACATTACATTTTATTTACATTACATTTTCTTTTGTTTCATAAAATTTACGTTACATTTCATTTTGTTTCATAAAATTAAAAATGTAATCGGTTCTCTTTTTTTTTTTTTGGTTTTTTTTAATCTCTTTTTTTTTTTTTTTTTTTAAATTTCACTTTCCTTACTCATGTTTTCTTCTCTAAAAAAAAAATTCTCACGTTTTTTTTTTTTTTTTTTCTTTCAAATCTCTTCTTTATTTTGGAGGGAAAAAAAAGACTCCTACTATAAAAACTACTACTATAACTTCTCCATCCATATCCTTAAATTTAACCCTAACTATTTTATCTCTCTCAAGTTGACATATGCACAAATTTATTGTATTGCATTGAGGAGGCATGGAAATGGATTATTATATAAGTTCAGGGGAGAGATTTTACAAGAATTATTGTATGATTTAAAACTCACATGAAGTGGTTGTTATCTAAGAAATTGTTGTAAAAAAATTTCTTTTGTAACAAAAACTATATTTATCATTTGTATAATTCTATGTGAAATTCAATTTACATTTTTTTTATAATTATTAATTTACTACTCTATCAAAAATGTTACATACCTTTTCTCGGTTTTCAAGATAGTTGATAAATTTTAAATTTAAGGTCTTATTAACTTTTGTTATGGATGTGTAGTAAGTGGCTAACTTTTAGGATTAAAAAACTAATTTTTTGAATTAAACTGTTAGCTGTTTATTGTAAAAATAAAAAATAAAAAAAGAAGAAGAAGAAGGTAGTTGCAAAATTTTGAATCTAAGCTTTTATTTACTTCTTTTATGGATGTGTAGTAAGTGGCTAATTTATAGCATTAAAAAACTAAATTTTAGGATTAAACAAAAAATGATAACTGCTGAAAGCAACAACAACAACACCAAAAATTATAAAAAAAAGAAGTAATAAAAAAAAAAAGGTGGATGAAGCATCCTGCAGCCTTTCCTTTAACAAATAAATAAACAAAACAACAAAAATTTGAGCCTTTTACCGTAAAAGAAAAAAATGTAGGTAGTTGCTAAAATTTTAATTTAAGCTTTTTTTATCTTTTTGTTATGGATGTGTAGTACATGGCTAAAATTTAGGATTAAAACACTTTCATGGATGTGTAGTAAGTGGCTAAATTATAGGATTGAAAAACTACATTTTAGGATTAAATAAAAATGACAACTGCCAAAAAAGAACAACAACAACACCACCAAAATGAAAAAAACGTGGATGCACCACCCTAACTAAAAAAATAAAAAACAACAACAACAACAACAATATAAAACATTTGAGCCTTTTACCGTAAAAGAAAAAAAATGTAGGTAGTTGCTAAAATTTTAATATAAGCTATTTTTATCTTCTTGTTATGGAAGTGTAGTACATGGTTAAATTTTAATATTAAAACGCTACATTTTAGGATTAAACAAAACTTGATAATTGTCATAAATAAAATTAAGAAAAAAAAAAAAAAACAAAACAGAAACAACTACAACACCACCCAAAAATAAAATGTCAGCCTTTTGCCATAAAAAAAATAAAATAAAAAAAAGTTCCTCATCACACGTGCTTTTATTTTTTTGTTTAGTATTATAATTTTTCACTCATTCTAATTTGAGATTTACACTTTTTCCCAAAAAAATTGCACATTTAAAACTACTAATATAGCTAGAAGTGTCATAAGGTTAGTTACAAAAAATGAACATCAAAATAACATTGAAACCATATGTTCATGTGTGGATTTGTTCATTTTTTGTAGCTAACCTTATGACACCTCTAGCTATATTAGTAGTTTTAAATGCGCAACTTTTGTGGGAAAAAGTATAAATCTCAAATAGAATGAGTGAAAAGTTATAATAGTATAAAATAAAATAAAAAGCCTTATCGCACGTTAAATGCGCAACTTTTGTGGGAAAAAGTATAAATCTCAAATAGAATGAGTGAAAAGTTATAATAGTATAAAATAAAATAAAAAGCCTCATCGCACGTGCAAAGCACGTGTGATAAGGCTATTATGTGTGTGTGTGTATATATATATATATATATACTCATGCACTGCTCATAAGCTATTCTATTTTCTTAGGAAAAAAATTAATAATTTGCATTCATTATAATTTGGGATTACTATATTTTTCAATCATAAAAAAAAAACCTGAGAGTGTGATGAACAGTTATTTCACTTGCAAATGTATAATACTCATCACACCACTATAATTTTTTGTGATTGGAAAATATAGTAATCCCAAATTATAATGAATGCAAATTATTAACTTTTTCAATCGACTTTTTATTGATTGGAAGATTATGCTATAATTCAGTATTAACCTTTAAGGGGAGGGTAAAAAAATCATCTTAATAAATCTTATAAATTTACATATATTGAAAATGCATAATGAAATTGTAACTATAAAACAACTTTCAAAATACATGTGAAAATATTTACAAAACCTATTATGAAGAAGTTGATAGATCAATGTAGAAAATTGAAATATTTACATCAGGTAAAACTGTAAAATAATTTACTACATTTGAAACATGGAATAAGTCAACTTATTAAAATTATGCCGGCTATGGTGGAGAAGTTAGTGGAGCAATGTTTTTTGTTTCACATTCTAATTGCTTTCCAGCAGCATTTGCCATGAACCTATGATACTATTGATGCCCACTTTTGACAAAAGGCCTAATGGTAGAAGAAGCCCAACAATATGAAGAAGATGGGAAGAGAAAATAGCAAAGCAAAGACCAGTAGGAATAATGGTCAACAAGCCCACAAAAAATAATAAGTGGCAAAGAAGAAGCAAATGGGCCAAGGAAGCCCAAGGAATGAAGTAGTAAACCCATGAGAATAATAAGAGGTAAAGAAGAAGTAAATGGGTTGGTGAAGCCCAAGAAATGAATTAGTAAATTCATAGGGTTGGCATAAAGGCCAATAAGCCTAAAAGGTAATGAGGTAAGGACGTGGTAATTAGGTTGGGGAAGCCCAAAAGATTTAGCAAAAGCCCATAGGAGTAAAAGAGGTAAAAAAGAAGAAAATGGGTCGAGGAAGCCCGATGAATGAAATGGGCCAAGGAAGCCCAATGAATGGAATAGGTTGGCATAGTAGGAATGTAGCCTAATAAAGCCCAAAAGAGGTAAGGATGTAGAAAAATGGGTTGGCCTAGCAGGAATGTTGGCTAGTGAAGCCCAAAAGAAGAAAGAATGTAGAAAATGGATTGGTAGGAGCCTCAGCCTGTAAGCCCAGGGGTAACAATGAAATAAAAGAGAAGTGATATCATAGCAGGAGTAGTGTAGTGGCATGGCAGGATCATCGGCCAAGCCATAGACACAGGAAAGAAGGGGACATGGGCTAGGTAGGACGAAGAGGGCCTACACCCAAGCAATGCCCGATCCAAAGAATGTAGAGAACGCAAGCCCAAAGACCCATGTATCTTTCACGCCACAAGAGTTAAACAACTACCAAAACGTATGGCAGAATCAGACAAATGTGGAGGCAATGGCAAATGCGTGATAGGCAAAAAAGTGATGGATTCAGACAGAAATGGAGCATGCACACAAGGCCAAGGCACCACCTACCTATACCTAACCAATACATGGGAGGTGGGCCACAGGTCATAGGTATAATAGGGTGTGGTCTAGTGGTGGGGAGAAGGGGGAAGCCTATTTTGGGGTTCCCGCTCAAACTTCTTTAGGGAGAAATGTCCTGCTGAGATGACATCTCACCCAAAAGAAGTAAACATGAGTTGAAACTACTAGATGCATGCCATAGAGGTAGGTGAGGGAGATGTTTAACCCTTATTCGGATAAGAGTATTGAAAACAAAGAGATGTAGGAGACAAAACAAAACCGCTTTTATTTGGGAATGAGGTGTGGTGCAGCCAACACAGTGTAATGGTAGTGGCTGGGTAGTCGGTAGGCCAGTGGGCAGTCTTGGAAGGACGCCCACTACGAGCCAAAAGTGGTTAAAGGGTAAAAATGATAATTCCTATCACAACAGACAGTATAAAATGCCATAGTCATGAACAATAGAGGGGGGGGGGGGGAACAACGACAAGAAACAGAGGTAGAAAGAAAAAAAAAGCAGAGTAAAAAAAAAAAAAAAGAGGAAAGATGCAGAAATCCCAAAGAAAAATATGAGTGATAGGAATAGAGGCATGCATCAGTAGGCTACCCATTTCTCTCCCTCTCAATAGACCCACTCTCTGATAAGCTAAGAATTCAAGTTTAAGCCATCCAGGTCCTTTTTTCAAAGTGTGTAATCTCTACGGCAGGAGCCTCCTCTGAGGTTACCCACATTGGAGATCGGCTCCCTTTTGGACTTGTGTCTACTGAATAGCTAAGCCCTTTTCTTTGGCAGATGAATCTTGTTTTTTTGGTTGACAAATGACTAACGTGTTACCTTATTACTAAACTATTTGCTACAATTTTGTTATTTGTGATTGTTTACTCTGCCACGACCTCGTTATTCTTCCTTATTGTGTTATTTATGTGTTATTATTATTTGTAGAGATGTTTTAGTCATCTTGTTGTATCGTGTTTCCTGCTATAATATCTATAACAATCTTTCCTGCCGTGAGTACACTGTACATTCAAGGCTCTTACCAAGACGTGTCTACACAGGGATGGCCAACTTGCGCACAAGCTGGCCTAAGATGTGTTTCAGTTAGGCCAATCCCAACTCTCCTAACTCAGAATCATGGGCCGTGGTACAGCAGGAGAAATTAAGCCCAAAACACAAAAGGCTCACCACATTTAAATTGGTGACTCTATTGGGGAGTCAGGAAAAAGACAAGGAAAGTAGATAGATCCTTCGCAAGTTATGCCCCCAAGATTAAAGACAATGCGAAACATGAGTACCGTGTCATCGTAGGCAAAATCAAGGCCAGCCATGCCTCATCAACCCAACCAGGCGTAAGGTGCTAATGGAGCGGGGGTTGGGTCGCAACAGCAAAGGATTCTCGCTGACAATACTAACTTCTTTATTGAAGTGCTGCAGTCTGTGTAGCATTCCCAGCAACAACTGATGGAAGAGATTCACCAGCTAAAAGCGGATAAGATCAAGGAGAAAGTAAGCCAACATGACCCTGAACATGTGGCAGACAAGGAAGAAACCCTTGTGGGTGGTGGCCCGCAGAACGCAGGATAACGTTTCATTATCATGGCTGAAGTCGTAGCACTTTTAGAGCAGGAAAGGGCCAAGGTGCCCAAGGAAAGATTCTACACACAAAGACCTCCTTATCCGCTAAGGATACTTAGCAAGCCATATCCTGAGAGATACGAACTGCGAACTTTTGCACAGTATGATGGCAGAAAGGGAAGTGTTGTTGAGCACGTAAGTAAGCTTATTGACACCCTCGGTCCCTACGCAGCAGACGAGGACTTGTGTCTTTAAGAGTTTTCAAAGTCCCTGTGTGACCGGGCATACACCTAGTACACCGGCTTGAAACTAGGATCGCTTCCAATGTAGGATGATATGGTAGACGTGTTCTGCACCAAGTATTTCCATGGAGAGGAAATAGTAACGCTTGCAACTTTGCAAGGAACTAAGTAGAAAAGTGGTGAAGACCTGATGGAGTACATCAAGAGGTTCAGGGACATAGCTTTTGATTGCTATGACCACTGTGAATAGAAGACGTTGGTAGAAATGTGCATGGGTAACATGATCATGGAGTACTGAGCTGTCTTGGAGAACTTGAAAATCTCGCAATTTGCGTAGCTATTGCAAAAGGCTAGAAAGACAACTCAATCAGTCAGGCCTAATTTTGACAAGCCCAAGGAATGGAGATCCAGGCCGTAGGCCATGGCAGTGTCCACTGGTGAGAAAAAGAGGAAATCGGGTGGAAGGGAATACAAGAACCCTTCGCCAATACCATGTACACCAAAGGAGCTAGACGTGCTTCTAGACAAATGGATCGCAAATGGGGTTTTCAAACCTAATCAAGTTTCCAGAGAACCCATTGAGGAAGAATAGAGGGACCCACGTTTCTATTGTCTGCATAATTATGTACAGTATCCTACTGCAGAATGCTGGCCACTCCGCAAACTAGTGCATCACAGAATTAGGAAGGGAATTCTTGAGTTGTCCTAATTGGAAGTGCAAAGAAACCCACTCCCGAATCACAGGGAAAGGAAGTAGCAGTAGTTGTTATTTATGCAGATTCGGGAGAGGATGAAGAAGAAGGGCCGACCCTGCTTGCCGTAGCCATTACCATCTTATAAAAGCGTTTTCAGTTTAAGACCTTGTTTAATCAATTGGAACTCACAACCAACGAACGAAGAATTGCCACGAAGACTCTGGTAAGTATTACCTCAGGAGCAGAAGTCGAATGTCTTGCGGTGGAAACCAGAGCTGACAAAACTTTCCTATAAGACACCAATGAGATTACTTTCAACAATAAGGACATGGAGGTGGGGTATTTAGATCACAGGAGGCTCTTCTACTTAGCAGCCTCCATAAACCAAATCCCCATTAAGAGAGCCCTGGTTGATATAGGCGCTTTAATGAATCTCATCCCACTTAATACACTACAAGCAGCAGGAATTTCAGAAAGCAAGATTCAGGGATGCCCAATGGAAGTAACAAGGTTCGAAGGAAGAGGTGAGTATATCGCAGGCCATATTTAGCTAAGGCTGAATGTGGGACCAATAGCCTCTTTGGCTCATTTTCATGTGGTAAAAACAGAAGTTTCCTATCACATATTATTAGGAAGACCATGGTTGCACAAGAACTATCTAGTTCCATCTATCTATCACCAGTGTGTGAAGGGGAGATTGAATGGCAGGATGATACAGATAGCAGCGAAGTCATCGCCATTTGAGCAAGCAAAAGCCCACTTATTAGAAACCATGTTCCATGATGAATGGGCGCTGTCTGGTGAAAGTTCAGTGTCTAAATTGCAAGACACCTTTATCCCCAGATGGGAGGACTTCCAGGACGACTTAGAGCCTGACTTGAGAGAGTTGCTAATGCGGAAGAAGAAAAGGAAAGAAGCGCCCACTTCGAAATTAAGAGGTACGCCACGATGTGTCAGGGTACAAACACCTAATAGCTGGATAGTTTACAAATTATGAAGGTACGTTGGACCGACCCACCTACAGTAAATGAGGGGGTCTCGGACGAAGGTCACAGCATAAGAGTTTAGTGTGCTGTGTGGCCTAGGAAAGTTCAGAGGAAGAAAGCGACACAAAAAATGAAAGAGAGGTTGTAGCAAAAAAAAGACACGCAAGTGACAGTAGAAGAAAAGCTAGAAGAGATTAACTTAGGCATGGACCCACAAAAGTCAAGACCAATTTCTATAAGTTCAAAGTTGTCAAAGGAAGAAAAGGCAGAATTGATCTTGCTGTTGAAAGAGTTTAGAGATGTCTTTGCATAGGACTATAGCGAGATGCCTGTGCTAGACCTAGGGTTGGTGGTACATACACTCAACGTAGATCCCGAGGCTAGGCTAATGGCTTAGCCTGCTAGAGTGTTTCACACAGAAATAGAAGAGCAAATAGTGAAAGAAGTACAAAAGTTGTTAGCGGCTGGCTTCATCAAACCCATCCAACACCCGCGATGGTTGTCCAACATTGTACCGGTGAGGAAGAAAAATGGGTAAATACGATGCTGTGTTAATTTCAGAAATCTTAACTGAGTTTGCGCCAAAGATGAGTTCCTACTACCCAACATAGACCTGTTAATAGACTTTGCCATAGGAAATATCATGTTTTCCTTCATAGATGGGTTCAGCAGATACAATTAGATTCGAACGGCACCAAAAGATGCCAAGAAGACTACTTTCAGGACGCCCATAGGAAATTTCTACTACACTGTGATGTCCTTTAGGCTGAAAAATGCAAGTGCAACCTACTAGTGCATAATGACCGCTATATTTCACGACATGATGCACTGTGAACTAGAAGACTATGTGGATGACATGGTGGTGAAATCAAGAAGGCAAGAAGATCATGTCAAAGTATTAAGAAAGGTATTTGAAAGGTGCAAACTTTTTAAGCTGAGAATAAACCCACTAAAGTGCACTTTCAGAGCGTCTACCAGGAAATTCCTAGGGTTTCTAGTCCACAGTAGAAGGATAGATGTAGACCCAACCAAAGCAGTGGCAATAGCAACCATGAAGCCATCAACTACGGTTAAGGAATTAAAGAGTTTTCTAGGGAAGGTTTCCTACATCAGGAGGTTCATCCGTAGTTTAGCATCAATCACTTCGGCTTTTACGAAGTTAGTAAAGAAAGGACAAGGTTTTGAGTGGGGAGAAGTATAGCAGGCGTCCTTTCAGAAGCTGCAATAGATCATGATGAACCTCCCAATAGTACAAGCTCCAGTTCGCCAAAAGCCATTGCTGCTTTACCTGGCCTCTAGCCAATCTGCCATTGGAGCCTTGATAGCTAAAGAGGATGGAGGTGGTGTTGAGCAGCCAGTCAATTAGATAAGCTACGTCTTAAGGGATGTAGAGACCCGTTACCCCAGAGTGAAAAGAGCATGCCTGGCCGTAGTCTATGCGTTGCAAAGAATACACCATTATTTCCTGGCCTACAAGATACACCTAATGATGAAATCACATGCAATTAAAGCTCTTCTTCGGCAACCCATTCTCTCTAATAGAATATCTTAGTGGTTGTTACAATTGTTGCAATATGACTTAAAGGTGGGGACACCCAAGACGGTGAAAAGCCAGGCCATAGCAGATCTACTAGCCCAATTTCCAAGAGAAGAAGAATTCCTACTAGATAATGAGGTACCAGGAGAGATGACTACAATGGAAGTGGCCAAAGAACAGTGGGTCATGAAGTTCGATGGCTCTTTTATAGCAAACTCAAGAGGCACAGGAGTGGTCCTTTATCACAAAGGCAAAGAGACTATGGCGCTCTTATTCAAGCTGGAGTTTCCGTGTTCAAACAATATTGCAGAATATTAGGCCTACCTGATGGGGTTAGCAATAGCCCTCAAGATGGGGATCAAACATTTGAAGGTAATAGGCGACTCCAATCTGGTGATCTGCCAAGCTAAGGGGAGTTTCTCTTTAAAGGAACCAAGTCTGGCCCCGTACAGAACACTAGCCTAGAGAATGGAAGAAAAGTTTTCCACATTTGAAATAGAGCTCACTCAAAGGAGTGAGAATCGACATGCAGATGCATTGGCTACGTTAGGCTCATAGATAGCCTCAGAAGGGAGTAATACAAGAGTTGAGATTAACAAGCAGAGAAAGTCTATCATTGAAATACTTCAAGAAAGGTTCCAGGAGAAGCAAGGATGTGAAGAGGATTGGAGGGTTCCCATTAAGGAAGCCTAATTGAAGGAGGGAGACGTGGCAGAACTAAAGACATTAAATAACAATGTCCTAATGAAAGGGGAGTTGTATCGTAGAATACCAAGAGGAATTTTGTCAAGATGCGTGGAGCATGAAGAGGCCTAAAGAAAACTGAGGGAAGTGTACGGCAGAACCTGTGGGTTCTGCAGCGAGATCAGCTTATACCGAAGGTTGTAGAGAGCGGGTTTCTATTGGCCAAGCATGGGCAAGGATGCAAACTTGACCTTAACTCAGTGTGAAGCCTGACACTAGGCTATAGACAAGGAAGAGAGCTATGCCGTGTTCGTTACTGAGGATTGGAGAAACCCGTTCATACAATACCTAAAAGAAGGTGTCCTACCACAAAAGCATAGTGAAAGGTATAAACTCAGCAAGCTAGCAACTCGCTACTTCCTACATGAGGGAATTCTTTTCAAGAAGGGATACGATGGGAACCCACTATGATGTTTGGGTCCAGAAGAGGCTGGAGAGATGTTAAAGAAGGTACATGCAGGAGAATATGGAGAACACTAAGGGAAAAAGAAGCTATATAGGTGCATACTGCAGATGGGCTATTACTGGCCCACTATGAAAAGGGATACAACAAAATTTGTGAAAAAGTGTCACAGTTGCCAAGTGCAAGCCAATTTGATCCACACCCACCCACAAAGCTTACATAGCATAGTCATTTCATGGCCCTTTGACATTTGGGGGCTCGATTTAATAGGACCAGTTAATCTACCTTCTCATGGGTACATATGGATCCTTGTAGCTATATAATATTTCACTAAATGGGTAGAGGCCATACCATTCTACAAAGCCACTAAAGGAGCTGTGGCAAACTTCATTAAAGAAAATATAATTGTCCGATTTGGGGTTCCTCACAAAATCATAAGTGACAATGGTACTTCATTTGTCAATAAAGAGGTGAGGAAGATGTTGGAGTTTTATCAGGTGAAGCACCATTGGTCATCGCTTTATTACTTCCAAGGGAATGAATAGGTGGAGCAATGAACAAAACCCTCATTAAGATTATCAGCAAGATAAGCTAGGAGTACACTGGAGGATGGGTAACGCATCTGCTAGACGCACTTTAGGCTTACAGAAGCTCGCCTAAATCCGCCACAAGATTTTCTCCATTCTCCTTACTTTATGGGTCGGAGGTGATAAGCCCAGCAGAAGTGATGATACATTCTTTAAGGGTTATGTAGGCATGAAAGAAAAAAAAAAAAGTCTTTATGACGGAAAGGTGCGAGGACCTAGAAGGATTGGATGAAAAAAAGGAGGAAGCCCAAGAGCATAGCTGCAGATACAAGCAAAGAATGACCGAAGCTTATGGCAGGACAATTAAAGAAAGGATGTTTGCAGAAGGACAGCTCGTGTTGAGGACAGCAGACCACATCAGGCAAGGTATGGCAGGACCATCTAAATTCTCGCCAAAATGGGAGGAACCCTTCATGGTAAGGGAAGCACATGCAAGTGGGTATTACCGTTTGGCCTAGATAGATGTAAAAGATTTAATGGACCCTATCAATAGCAAGTGGCTAAAACGTTATTATACCTAGGAAATGTTATTTAGTTATTCCTTTCCTTCATGTTTTTTTTTTTTTCTTTCCTCCAAGTGACCACCCTTGCAAGGGATAATGTCACAAGAAAGCATTGTTGTACATTTTCATTTGTAGTTCATGATTAAGAGCAAAACCAAAGAGTAATGAAGATCATGAAGTATTAGCAAAACATACTGTATCATAAAACATACTAGTAGCTGTAGCAGATATAGCATAATAGATTACAAACCCAAAATATATAAGTCATACCAAACTTATCAAATAAGTGCTAGAAAAATAAAGTGTACTGGGTAGAGAGAAAGGGGAAATAAGTAAACATGGGGGAAGGAAATAAAGCTACATAACGGGTAAAAGTCCAATCAAAGGCTTGAAATAAGGGTCTGATCCTCAAAGCGACTGGAGCCAGTAACACTAGAAAGAAAGCGCTTACGATGTGCCTCTAAGTCTGTCATCTCCTTCTTCAAACTCTTGATGTGAGCATCTATGGCGTCCACATCAGGCTGAACCTTCTTCGTGAAGAAAGCTCGAGCAATCTCTCGCAAGTGATCCAACAAAAACTTTACAGCAAATCCAACCCTAATCGACTCCTGAACTGCAGCCCTTCACTGCAAAATCCTCTCAGTAGACATGGTGTTGATGAAGTTATGCTCAATGTCATTCATCACACTTTCTGATAACTTAAGGAAGTGTTCCCTCATACAACGACCAAAGAGGAATCCCTGCATGAAATCTCCACGGCTGCTATAGACCGCCTCCAAGTGGGTGATACACTCCTTAGGAACCCAGAAGCCATGAAAGTTAACATAAGGAGTTCTAACACCCCAGAAGTTTGTATGATCAAGGTCATTGGTCTTGCCTTGGTCAAATTAGGTAAAGAAGGCAGCGGCCTCACTCACTGGATCAGGAACGATGGCAGAACTGCTGCCAACCTCAAACCGAGAGGTTGGAGCCACCTCAGCAGGAGTCGGACCTATAAAGAAACACAAGGTACAGCATAAGTTTGCAAGGAATAGACAAAGTGAAGGAATGAATATAATGATGAAGGCTTTAATTGAAGAAAGCATAAGGGAAAGAAAATTACTAGGACTTATAAGAATGGGGGCTACAGGTGCAGCAGAAACAGGGGCATTGGGCATCGTGAGGCTTGCTGCAGTCTTAGGCTCCCCGGGTATGTCTATGGCTGTGAAGATGATATGCAAAGTGATTAGAACAATATACTGGGAAATGGCAGGAAGAGAAGAAAAAGAAATTTTATTAAGGATAAAAGACACATACCCATAGCCTTGGCTTCCTGCTCATCGTTGTCCTCGTCGAAATCAGAAACTCTTGTCTTCATGATGAGTTCATCCTCGGAGTCCTCAAGGACCTCTTCCGACTCCTCATCAAAAGACAAATTTGCATCAGGTCCTCGGGTGGCGGAGCTAGGGATGGAAGATGGAGTGACCACCAAGGAAGAACCATCCTTCACGGCTTGGGAAAGGGCAATAAAGTAATCACTGACAAAAATAACTGAAGGAGTAGCAGGAGAAGCACTCTCGGTTTGGGACGCGCCTGTAGGAGTGACTTCTTTTTGAGGAGTGGGGACTTCAGCTAGAATAAGAGTAGACTCACTACTAACAGCCCTTTCGGCTTGGGTACTTTCCTCGGTAAGAATGGGCTTAGATGGAGGAACTGGGGCTTTGGTAGGAGTTCCTTGCGTAGCAGTAATAGAAGCAGAGGCCATGGCCTCAGCCACGGCATTTGCCCCATCAAAGAAGCCCTCCATGGGCATGTCCATAGTAGCAAAAGCCTCCTCACTCGTGGGGTGATAAATAGAAAGGGGCTCGGGATTAACCTAAAAAATTGTTAAGGCAGATAAGGAATAAATAAACATGTAAGAGAGAAGAAAGAGAAGGCACATGACAACAAGCGACAATGAAGATGCATGCAAAGGAAATGAGTGTACCTTAAACTCGGGTTCATCAAGCAATATGGGGCGAGTGGCCGAAGTGTCTTCTTTGTGCTTAAACTGTCAAGGAAGAAGAAAAAAAAAAGAGAAGGATAAATACACATACGGAGTTAGCAGCAGGAAAGCCCCATGAATAATTAAAATAAAGGAAAGGTGAAATTTAAAGATAACATACTCTCCTTTCGGTAGTGGTAGATGGGGCTAGTAGAGATGTTTTCCTTTTATTGCCGTAGGTCCTACTGGAAGGAGAAGCATCCATAGATGGCCTTGAAGTGGAGGGCTTAGGCTTGCTTGTAGTAGAATGCCTGCTGGAACGAGTATGAGTAGAAGAAGGAGGAGAGCTCTTATGGACTATGTTGCTGAAGGGAGGAAGGCTACCCCCATATGAAACAAGGTCATAATAGGTCTTAGAAGAATCATCCCCTCTCTTGGCAGATTTGGGCTCAGTGGTTCGAGACACCGAGCCATTTTTCGCAGGCACAAGAAGGTTCATCACCTTCAACTTCTTCTCCCTACCCGCAGGATACTCATCAGCATACAGATACTACCCCTTCTCCTTCTCTTGCAATTCAAATATGGCGAACCTGCTTTATTTCCTAGTGTATGCCACCACGGACTTGGTGGGAAGCAATAACTGTGGGTTGGCAGAAATAATGGCATAAAGACCCTCAGGAGGAATAAGGGAAAACTCACGGCCACCCAGTAACTCTCGTCCAAAAGAAGTCATCACGGCCTGCCAATACCCATGCATCAGAGTAGTACAAAGGCCCTTTCTCTGTGAGCTCAGAATGGTGACTATTGTGGAGTGCTTGCTCCAAAACTCAAAAGCACTAGGGCGCAGAAAAGGTTGGATGGAAGTAGTGGACTCCAAGATGGTAGTGAAATCATCGAGTACATCCTAATCCAGCTCAAATTGCCTCCTCACGCTATTGGTAGAATAATGAACAAAACGGATGTCCTTATAGGCTAGATAAGGCAACCACCCAACATTGGTGGCCGCCAAGTACGTGATCCCCCTCTCATTAAAACTAGTTAATAGGGTGGCAGTCCTAGCAATGGCCATAAACGGACCTATGACCAAATCAGGACAAGTAAACCCACTGCCTAAATCTCTATAGGCTTTCCAAGAAAAACCTACTCCTTTGTCAAAGAACTCAATGGCAGGATGTCCAAACGACTTCAACCTAACCCAATGGTAAGCCAACAGAAAATCAGAAGCAAAACGACCATAAAAATCAGTAATCACCTTCGGATAAGACTGGTATTTTTCTTTGGCAAAATGAACGAACTTGCATTTAGCCAAATGCCTGTGGGTAGAGGTAGTAACTATGTGGCAAGAACCTGCTTGCCTCTCATCACTTTGCTAAATATGCAATTGCATATACAAATGACCCAAAAACATAGAGGCTAATGGTAAGCTCACCCTAGCAAAAATCTTTATGGCTAACCGAAAGTAAAGAGGTTTCACAACATAATGTGGGTGAGAGCCAAATAAGGGTGTCCAACCAGACTCGTCAACCAACCCACCTGCCTAACCCGACCGACTCGGCCCGAGAATCAGCCGACCTGACACCGGCAATGGTCGGCGGCGAATCTCCGCTCCCAAAACCTGAGACTGGCGGGTCAGTTGACAGGTTAGAGCATGGAAAATCAATTTTCAACCGACCCGACCGGTAAACCCACTGAAAATAGCTTTCTCCGCCGATTGAAGTAGTTCGCCGGTCTGATTTTGTCCAATCTGTTGCTTAGAGGCCAAGAACCTTTAGCAAAAGGGGGAAAAAAATCAACAAGATTGTGAATCATCGCCGGTCTGATTGAAGGTATTTTGGTTTGATTCAAGGTTCTTGGCCTCTGTCGCTTCAAGATCTTGCCGAATCTCTTCGAGATTGGGCTTGATCTAGTTGAGGTCTACTGAGATCTCTTCAAGATTCGGCCTAATCTCGTTGAGATCTGCCAAGATCTCTTCGAAATCCGGTCAATCCAACAAAAATAAGCAGATTTTGGCAAAATCCGGTGACGATTCGCACAGTCCGAGCCTAACCGAAAACTGACCGAAAAACGACAATGTCCAACCACCCAAACCGTTGCCTCCGGTGGGTTGTGGTGAGTCCAGGTTTAGAAGACTCGAAGTGATCGGGTCAGTTCCGGGTTAGGCACAAACCTGACCTAGACTGACCTGTGGACACGCCTAGAGCCAAAGATAAACTTTCAAAGCCAAAACGTGATGAAGGCTGCACGACGGATGGTGTCGGAAGCCTTGGTGAAAGCCCCAATCCAATGGGACAACTTCACATTCCCACTCATCCCTTCCTCAACTTAGCCTCCACAGCCTCCTCCTCAGTGGAAAGCTCGATATCACTTGGGTCCATATCACCAAGAATAGGTAGCAATAATTGATTTGCCACATCCTTCAAGGTCACTGTGATCTCAACGCAAGAAAGGAAGAAGGTATAGGTGGTGCTGCACCACCAACGGACCAAATGGCAAAGATTAATCAAGTCTCGATAGTTGGACAAACACCGAGATGAAATGATGGCCTTCAACACACCAGCCTGTTGTAACGTTGCCATGAAACCTACATCGAACAACTCCTTGTCCACCCACTTTTTCTAACAAAAAGAAGTGCCCGACTTGAATTTGAAGAGAATAGGCACGAGAAGTGAGGTCCCTTAACGAATATCAAGATTGGGAATGGTGGAAGCCAAAAGGGCCTAAGAAACCTCTATGTCATGGCAGCAAATAGAAAGCCACACATGGCTCAGCGGCAGAGGTGAATAGTCACCGGGCACCACGGGGAAGTGGATGTGAGTATTATACCATTGGTCGATGAGGGGAGGACACTCACTATTCGGATTGCGACCCCCTTCCTCCCCTTCGAAGAGGTTTGATTCGAAATGGGGAGTCTCTTTACCCATGGTTTTGGTAGGAGGATCGATGGTGGCAACCTCTTTCCCCTTACGGCGGGAAGAACCTTCATCTTTTGCCAACAGCATGATAGGCTTTTTGAATAGAGAAGATGGGTAGTGAAGTTTTGGGAAAGATGAAATGGTGAAGAGAAAGGAAGAAGAAGAGAATTATGAGAGAATGATGGGAAAGGGAAAAGTCCAAGGACTAAAGACAATAAAAGTGATGTGAAAGGAGGCAACGGGTCAGTCGTCAGAAGAAGCATTATATTAATGAAGCAGAAGTTGTGTTCCAGAATAACTGCTAAACTAGGGATTTTGAAGAGACAACCCTGTTCATGGAAAGAAAGGAAATAAGGCGGGGCCCACTGTTCAAAAAACTCACGAAAAAAAGAAGAAAGGAAAATTTTTAGTGTTCACATATGAATTGCATGAGCAATTCATATGCTTAAGGGGCTAAATGTTGATGCCCACTTTTGACAAAAGGCCCAATGGTAGAATAAGCCCAACAATATGAAGAAGATGGGAAGAGAAAATAGTAAAGCAAAAACCAGCAGGCCGGAATGGTAGGAATAATGGTCAACAGGCCCATAAAAAATAATAAGTTGCAAAGAAGAAGCAAATGGGCCGATGAAGCCCAAGGAATGAAGTAGTAAACCCATGAGAATAATAAGAGGTAAAGAAGAAATAAATGGGTTAAAGAAGCCTAAGAAATGAATGAGTAAATTCATAGGGTTGGCATAAAGGCCAATACCCCGAAAGGTAATAAGAGATAAGGATGTGGAAATTGGGTCGGGGAAGCCCAAAGGATTTAGCAAAAGCCCATGGAAGTCAAAGAGGTAAAGAAGAAGAAAATGGGCCGAGAAAGCCTGATGAATGAAATGGGCTGAGGAAGCCCAAGGAATGGAATGGGCTGGCATAGCATAAATATGGCCCAATAAGGCCTAAAAGAGGTAAGGATGTGAAAAAATTGGCTAGCCTACTTGGAATGTTGGCCAGTGAAGCCCAAAAGAAGAAAAAATGTAGAAAATGGATTGGCAGGAGCCTCATCCTGTAAGCCCTAGGGTAATAATGAAATAAAAGAAAAGTGATATCATAGCAGAAGCAGTGTAGTGGCATGGCAGAATCATCAGCCAAGCCCACAGACACAGGAAAGAAAGGGACATGGGTTAGGCAGGAGGGAGAGGGCCTGCACTTAAGCAATGCTTAGTCCAAAAAATGTAGAGAATGCAAGCCCAAAGACCTATGTATCTTTCACATTGTAAGAGTTAAACAGCTACCAGAACATACAGCAGAATCAGACAAACGTAGAGGCAATGGCAAATGGGTGAAGGCTAGAAAATGATGGATTCAAACGGAAGTAGAGCATGCACACAGGGCCAAGGCACCACCTACCTGTACCTAGCTAATACAGGGGAGGTGGGCCGCGGGTCAGGGGTATGAGAGGGTGTAGTCTGGTAGTGGGAAGAAGGGGGAAGCCTATTTCGAGGTTCTCGCTTAAACTTCTTTGGGGAGAAATGTCCTGCTGGGATGACATCGCATCCAAAAGAAGTAAACATGAGCTGGAACCATTAGATGCATCCCATAGAGGTAGGTGAGGGAGAGGTTTAACCCTTATCTGGATAAGAGTATTGAAAACAAAGAGAGGTAAGAGACAAAACAAAACCACTTTTGTATGGGAATGAGGCATGGTGCAGCCAACACAATGTAATGGTAGTGGCTGGGTAGCCGGCAGGCTAGTGGGCAGTCTTGGAAGGACGCCCACAATGAGCCAAAAGCGGTTAACGGGTAAAAATGGTAAATCCTGTCATAGCAGGCAATATAAAAGGCCATAGTCGTGGACAGTAGAGGAGGGAACAACGGCAAGAAACAGAGGTAGAAAGAAAAAAAAAATAGAGTAAACAAAAAAAAAAAAGGGAAAGTTGCAGAAATCCCAAAGAAAAACATGAGTGATTGGAATAGAGGCATGCATTAGCAGGCTACCCATTTCTCTCCCTCGCAATAGACCCACTCTCTGATAAGCTAAAAATTCAAGTTTAAGTCAGCTAGGTCCTTTTTCCAATGTGCGTAATCTCTATGGCAGGAGCCTCCTCTGAGGTTACCTACATTAGAGATCGACTCTCTTTTTGGACTTGTGTCTGCTGAATAGCTAAGCCCTTTTCTTTGGCAGACGAATCTTTTTTTTTTGGTTGACGAATGACTAACGTGTTACCTTATTACTAAACTGTTTGCTGCAATTTTGTTATTCGTGATTGTTTTACTTTGCCACGACCTCGTTATTCTTCCTTGTTGCGTTATTTGTGTTATTCTTATTTGTAGAGATGTTTTAGTCATCTTGTCGTATCGTGTTTCCTACTATAATATCTGTAACAGTTGTTCCTGCCATGAGCACGATGTACATTCAAGGCTCTTGCCAAGACGCGTCTACATAGGTATGGCCCAACTTGCGCACAAGCTGGCCTAAGGTGTGTTTCAGTTAGGCTAGTCCCAACTCTTCTACCTCAGAATCACGGGCCATGGTATAGCAAGAGAAATCAAGCCTTAAACACAAAAGGCCCACCATAGATACAAAATGTGTTACTTTGTGTTATTAATATACACTTTAAAACATACGCAATAATAATAAGTACAATAAAAATCAAGCATAAACTTGTGAAATGAAATATTAGAACTAACATTGTGATGATATTGCATAGCTTCATGTATGTGAAATGGTTTACTTTAGATTGGGACTTGAAAAATTGTCATTTAATGACCAAATTTTTTACGAAATATTTAAATAAAAACTATCTAATTAAGTTTTTTATTTTTTATTTTATTTTATTTTTTTTAAGTAGATGTGGTAATGATTTGTACCTGCTTTATTATTGCATCATCCTTGACTCTCATTTTTTGTTTGTCTTTACTGTTTTAGATGTTAAAAATTGCATCGTCCTTGGGAATTTTTGAATTGCCTAGAGGTGAAGAATCTTCAAGCTATCAACTTGCAAATGAAATATCATCTGAATTAATTGAGTTTGGTTGTGCCTGTGAGGAGATTTAGTAGAATTACTCAGGGGATTCTTTATTTTGTTAGGGTCTTTTCTCTATTTTTGTTGGTTAAAGTGAGTTTGGTAGTTTGGGTTTTCATTAGAGAGAACATATTTGTAATTGTTGAAAATTATAATGGTTTTGTTTTTCGTTATGGGTTTTTTCACTCTCTAAAATAGTTTCAATTATTTAGAAAAAGAAGTAAATTTGTTCCCTTCTTTTTACAAACTCTCAGACAGTCTATAATCAACTAAGAATTTGAAATCCAATAACTATAATAGTCCAAACTTAAAGGAAAAATAAAATATAAGCAACTTGAAGGCAAGAACAAAGTGCTTATTTTCTAGGTTGCCAAATCCAATTACCAATCAAATTTGTTATAGAACTTCTCACATCCCCACTTATAATTTTAGTTTCAATAGAAAAGTGGACTTAATGTATACCCAATAATTTCACAACAGGAGTGATCCCAACCCTAATAAACATCACACAAGTTAAGGAAATTTCCTTCTACTAACATATTTACCAAGATTTCTAGTTTACATTGCAAAACATGAGAGCAAATTCAATAATTAACCTAGATTCTTCCTTTTCCAATATATTCAATATGAAAGACTCACTACATTGGTCACTTTTCTAATGTAAACGCTCGATTGAATTTCAATTCCTAAAATTACCAAATTTTGAAAACAAAAATTAACATTTACAAAGATGAATAAATCTAGTCATCGAAACGATTGTAGGATCATCGATTACAATTCTCAGTTGCAGAATCTTACTCCAAATCAATTGCATTCAATCTAAAAGCTCAAATTCAATAATCACCTTGCCATGTTATGTGCTTGATTGAAATTCAAATTCCCAAAATTTCCAAATTGTAAAAAACAAAAAAAAAAAAAAAAAACAAAACAAAACAAAACTACCGTACACAAAACACAAATGGAGAATCTAAGATAAAACCCAATATTTCATTATCATTCTAAATGAAGCTTTACATAACAAAAAGCTACATCATTACAAAGCTATCATACCTATAACCTAATGAAACCCAACAAACCCTACACCTAAAATCATGGCGAAGAGGTAGACATTTGAATTTTTTTTTTGTTTTACAAAGATGTAAACCATTTGAATTTTTATATAACTCTTTTTTTAGAATCTAATTTATAAGTGGATAAAGCAATTTAAAAACCAACAGGAGATTTCATTAAAAAAAACCAACAGGAGAATGGTCCTTATTTGTAGGCAATGTTTTAGTTAAAGTTAGAGATGTGTCTTTACCAAATTGTCCTTTGGCTTTGTCTTTATGGGTGTAGGGGTATTTTTGAACAAAAAAAATTCGATCCAAACAGGGAAAACCCCTTACATAGTAGTAGTAGTAGAAGTAGAAGTAGTAGTAGTAGTAGTAGTAGTAGTAGTATATATATATATATATATATAAGCTTGAGAATAAATCTGTTTTTGAAAACTTAGGCCATGTTTGGTTTGCAAGGTTTTCATCACTTATTACTTAATTCTTATCACTCATCACTTTTGCTGGGACCCACACCATTTTTGCCTGTTTGGCTTTGTTTTGCTTTCTCACTTTCCATTACTCATAACTAAAAAAAAAAATGAGTTAAAGTGAGTGAAAATGAAAATAGTTTTTAGGAGTTTCTGGATCATGAGTTATGAGATTTGGTGGCAATCTTGTAATTCTTTAGAGCCAAGTGGGTCCCACCCATATGTCTAGTCACATCAAATGCCAGAGAAGTAATGGTCACTAATGGTCATATGGTACTGTTCACTTTCAACTTTAATTCTTTTCCCTTATTTCTCTCATTCACTCCCATTTTTCTCATTCACCTTCACTCTAGAGCTCTGTTCTTGTTTCCGAAGGGTGAGAAAATTTTTCTCATATCTGCTCTATTCTTCATGAAGCTGGGTCCATTATTATTATTATTATTTTTTTAAGCTGGTTCTTGGTGGATTCACTTTACATGAATTGTGTTGGTCATGGTCAAAATAAGAGCTTGAATTTTATTTGTATGAGATTTTAATTATGTTATCTATCTTAATAACAACAACAATTGAACAACACCTTACAATCTTCATATTAATAAAAACCCGACATAAAAAGTTTCAAATCCAACCTAATTTACACCATATGATTGTTGAAGATAAATCAAGGAACGTACGAGATCTAAAAGAACAAATTATCAAATATAGACCCAATTCATGAAAATGTTTAGAAATATGCAAAATACAACGGTTATATGGTACTGTTCACTTTAAGCTTTAATGCTTTTCCCTTATTTCTCTCATTCACTCCTATTTCTTTCTTCACTTTCACTCTAGAGCTCTATTCTTGTTTCCGAAAGGTGAGAAAAATTTTCTCATATCAACTTTGTTCATCACGAAGCTGGGTCCATTTTTTTTTTTTTTTTTGGAAGATGGTTCTTGGTGGATTCACTTTACATGATTTATGTTGGTCATGGTTAAAATAAGAGCTTGAATTTTATTTGTATGAGATTTTAATTATGTTATCTACCTTAATAACAACATGAATTGAACAACACCTTACAATCTTCATATTAATAAAAACCCGACATAAAAAGTTTCAAATCCAACCTTAAATTTACACCATCTGATTATTGAAGATAGATGAAGAAACGTACGAGATCCAAAAGAACAAATTATCAAATATAGACCCAAATTCATGAAAATGTTAAGAAATATGCAAAATACAGAGGTGAACATATTTTTCTTCAACAAACCCACACCTCTAAGAGGGGTTTAGAAGTTGAAGATGATAAAGACAAGGAAATAGGGATACCTGGGTTGTGTTCGGAGTTGGGCTTTGGAATTCCTTCGTGTGGGTTTCTGAATTTCAAAATTGGAGAGGATAGGGGAACCTCTGAAAGTCCTTTAGTCTTATTGGTAACGGACGGATCCAATGGCAATCGATTCTTATGGAGAAAAAGATGCGGAGTAGGACAAGGAGAAGTGAGGGGGAGAAAATGAGAGGCAGAGTGAGGGTTTGAGGAACAGATGCTCAGTGGTGAGAGAGTAGAGAAGTTGTACCTAGGTATTGTGGAATGGGTGAATGGCTATGTGTGAAAAGGAGAGAGAGACTTGACGCGGGTAGGCTAGTTGCCGTTCTGTGCACGTGCTGAGCAATAAATTTTTGTGGGTCCCAATAAGTGACATAAAGTTGAGTTTTTGAATTAGAAATCTCATTGAGAATTTCTAGCCAAACGAACCAAAAAGTAGAGTTATGGATAGTTTTGAGTTAGAGTTATAAGAATTAGGTTATGAATTTGAGTGAGGAGATTTGAGTGATGAGTGTTGAGATATGAGTGACCTCCAAACCAAACAAGGCCTTAAAAACTAACTTGACTCTTGAAATCTTGAATAATACTTCAAATACTTATACTCATTTAAATACTAGAAAATGTTACTATGATTCTGAAATATTTTGCTCCAATAGCCAGTCCAGCATTGTCTCTAGAATAGAATTCAAAACCTTGGGTAGATGCCTCACATCTTTTCACTTCAACTTTTAGATGATACTAAGAAACTAAGGCTATGTAATTTTTTTTTTAAAATCAAATGTACATCAATTTAAATCAATAAATGAAGTATTCCCTTTTGCATTATGGTTTTCTTATCATTTTATAAAACTAGTATGTAATTTGTACACGAGAATGATAAATTGTAGTGTTACTATTGTATTAGCTTGGGTTATTAAATATATAGAACATTAGTTCAACCAGGACATTTAGAGGTACTAAAATGGTTTTTCCTTGCAATTTTCATGATATTGGTTACGCCAAATTTCTAATTACACTACTATTACATGTATAATTTTAAAAAAAATCAGTATTGGATGCTACATATACAATATCAATTCACAATCATTTCTGTGAAATTCTACTAAATACAACACATAATAAAATAATAAATTGGTCCAATAGTGTCTCCTATTGGGGATAGGTGCAGGGGATTGTTTAGCTCAATTACAGTTTGTTACGTTTAAGATTTTTGCATACAAAATATCTTAATAGAAATAGTTTAAAAAAAATATACACATTATTTCAAAGAAAAAATAATAGAAACATCATCCCATAAATGAATCCGCTTACCATTACCCAACCAAAGTCTAACCCAAGTTTTGCTTGAAAGTCTCTTTATACCAAATAATACCTTTCTAGATGAAGGATATTTTAGACGTGGGTTGGTCAATTTATTTTTGCCATGAGAGAGGTACTTAGCAGCCAAATATGTGTAGACACTCAATTTTGCACCCATATTTAATTTTGGAAAATGACTAAAATGATCATTCTGAATACCCAAAAATCATAATTGCATTTCATGCATTAAATTATTCATCACATATCATAAAAATGATCGTGAGACTTTAACAATCGTGACGATATGCCCAATTCTCAAATTGGACCGTCAGATTGAAAGATATCACAAGGTCAAATTTTCACAGTCTGCATGCATTTTGTGTGGATGAAGCTAATCACGTGTGATTAATCAAAATTAATTTTGATTGGTCAATAATTAAAATTAATTAAGTAATTTATGTGATTGGGCTGTTGGATTTGATCAACAATAAGCTTGGTTGCATGAGAATAAAATGGATAATTTGATAATAAGGGAATTGTGGATAATTAAGCCTTTTAAAAGTAATAATCTTTTAGATAATTATTTTTTTAGGACTTAATTATCAAATTAAAATGGATTTTATTTGGAATACAAGTTTAAAAGACGTCCAGGTGCAATTCTCGACTTAGAAAATGCCTAAGAAATAGTCCAAATTGAACCAAAAGAGAAAATTGGCCGAGCACTTAAGAGTGCCAATCGGCACTCTAGGAGTGTTGATCAGCATATGGCAAGTGCCGATTGGCATTTCCACAGTGCCGATTGGCATGGGTTCTAGATCCGGCCTAGAAATTTTTAGATCAGGTCTAAACACATCCTGAATAGTTTAGACCTCTTAAACAAACAACCAAATTGCGTAGCCTAGATTAATTAGCCAAGTTGTTACTTAGTTAAATTAAACAATTCTAGGTTAAAACAATCAAATAATCATATCATGCATGTAAAACATATAAAGCAGCGGAATAATAAAAGAACACAAGATATGATCACCCAGGAAACCACACGGAAAAACCTGGGGAGGATTTTACCCACCGATCCTCAAGGCAAAACGGAATCCACTAAGAAAGAATTGAAGTTCTTA
The DNA here is from genome assembly GCA_023621385.1 of Quercus gilva. Lineage (NCBI taxonomy): Eukaryota > Viridiplantae > Streptophyta > Magnoliopsida > Fagales > Fagaceae > Quercus > Quercus gilva. The sequence continues at coordinate 34,043,955 of CM042482.1, read as the reverse complement.
CAAAAGGACTTACAAGCTCCCTGCTTGACTTCCTAATGCTACCCACCAGTAAAACTTCCTGACACGACCACGCACAGGCTCCGAATTCACGGACCACTTCTTTCTTTGTATTCCTTCAATCAGCTACAAGCTCCCCGCTTGTTTATTTTTAAGTTTCAATGGCAGCAACCAAGTTGATCATCAAGATGTTGAAGTAATCTCAATTTTGAAAACCCTAAGCTTTATGTAAAGAAAAGCTCCTCTAAATCTCACAAGAGATTTACACAAAACCGCAATGTATGAGCAACAATACAACTTGTGCAACTCTGAAAACGTGGCTAGGGTTTTGCCTTATATACCTAGGGCAAAAACATAAACCCTAAACGTTTTAAAAGAGTTAGGGCTGAGCTGGAATTTCTGCAGAAAACGCATCTGGGCCGATTTTCGATCGATCGAGAATTACATTCGATCGATCGAGCCAGGCCGAAATGCACCAATGCATCTGCAGTCACTCGATTCCAACTTTACAATATTTTACCAACTTTGAGCAAGCCTAAACTAGACTAAATACATTGTTTTGATCATGGTTTGCCAACATTACAAATTAGAGTTCTAAATACATAAAATCCTAAGACTTTAGAACCTAACACATCCGATTCGATTTTTTAGGGATAAAACTTGACTTGACTCGTATCTGCTAGTTTTCTAACTAAGCCTAGCATTTTTTTAAGCACAACACCTCTGTAAATACAGAATTTTGCACCCCTCTGCTCTTAACGTTAAAGAAATTCTAGAAGTTCAACTTTAAGATTTTCTTTTCTGTTAAGTATAAATTCTTTTGGACTTAGAGAGACTCACCCTATCTCTAACTCTAAAGTAATTTTCCCATTCCCTTGTAGAATTCATTGATGCAGGCAAGCTTCTACTCTTTTATTTAAATATTTGTGCATCCAATTCAATTCTCCATGCTTTTCTAACATGATATTTCTTCTGTTTTTGGAATTTTTTTTTTTTTTTAATTTTCAAGTAAACATATCATGATTGTTTGTTTATGTGCATGTGTTTGGTCATGTAGATGTATAATACATATGATAAATTCTTATATCTGTTGTTCCATGTTAATAAAAACTAGATTTGAAATTTATTTTTAAAACCTTTTCTGTTTTTTAAACTAAAAATCAGATCTAAAAATTATCTTAAAAACCTTTTTTGTTTTCTAGACTAAAAAATCAGATCTGGAAAGTCCTTTCAAAACCCATTTTGTTTTTTAATTAAAAAATCAGATTTGAATTTTCTCTTTGAAGTTCATTCTGTTATTTAATAAAAAAAAAATAGATTTGGAGATTCTTTTAAAAACCTCTTCTCTTTTCTAAACAAAGAATCAAACCTAAAATTTTATTTTGAAAATTCATTCTTTTTATTTTAAAAAATCAGATCTGAAAATTCTTTAAAAAAAAAAAAAAAAACCTATTCTGTTTTTTAATTGAAAAATCAGATTTGAATTTTCTCTTTGAAGTTCATTCTGTTCTTTAATTAAAAAATCAGATTTGGAAATTTTATTAAAAATCTCTTTTGTTCTCTAAATTAAAAAACCAGATTTAAAAATTCTTCTTTATAGATCATCCCTTTTTTATTTTAAAAATAAGATTTGAAAACTCTTTTTAAAATCCGTTCTTTTTAATTTTAAAAATTAGATCTGATTTTTTTTTTTATCAAAAATTCATTTTTGTCTGTTAATTTAAAAATTAGATTTGAAACTTCTCTTTAAAAATCCTTTTCCTATAATTAAAATTCAGATTTAATTTCTTCTTACATAAATGCAACAGATCTAAGATTTTTGCATATTAACCAACCATAGATCTAGGAATATTAATACAACAATTTGCATATCATTTTCTTAATGGGTATTTAAATGGTCATTTAAAGTCTAGAAGACCAGACTTTGTCTGAGCATAATGGGTACCTAACACCTTCCCATTTTGTAACCTAGTCTCCTGAACTTTAGGTTTTTGGTTCGTAGAATAGTGTCTTATTTTCTTTTGATAGATTGTAACTAGGAAACAAAGGCTTGTAACTTTTTTTTTACTAGATTGTAACTAGGAAACAAAGTTATGTATGGTTCCTTTTATCAAGTTGTATTCATTTAAATTAATGAGAATGTGTATTATTCAAGACATCTTGTAATCTTTTGTATGGTTTTCTTATTTTTCTTATAAAATAAGTGGCGACTCCATATAATCCTGAAAAGAGAAGGTGTTGATGCCTAACTCTTTTTAAGGGCCGAGTTCCCGGTCTCTCATAGTGGCGACTCCACTAGGGATGTTGAGGGCTAAGCTTCATATTACACTTTAAATGACAAATTAAATACCTTTGTGTTTGTAAGATATTTTTGCTTGTATGATATTGCTCATGTTTGTATACTATTGTTTGTAAGATATTGTATGGAGTGACGTCTAAAATGCCATGTTGGTTGTTTATAGCTTTCCCTAATTGCCATTATGTATGCCATGAAACAACAATTATGCATGAACCCATCTCAAAATCTGGTGATAGTAACCATGGATCACCGGTCTTCATTATATTCAGGTACCCAATGGTGAGCTCACCAATTCATAGCCTAAAGTCACTAGATCATTTCTTGTTGATTGAAAGGATAAATCATGCCGTTTGGACCAACACAACGTTCATTACGTTACAATTTGGGAGGTATAATGTCCTAGCTATAGGAAACAATAAAACAACAAATCCACCCTACAATGTAATGACTTAGAACCTGTCTTTAGACCGATCCAAGTAAAATTGCATGCATCCAACATGTGTTTATTTTGACTTATTGGATTGAAATAGATGGGGATATAGCCTTGATTGAGCTAACCTACTTTTTGTTAGGGGAAAATCTTGTCAAGATTAGAGGAAAGACTTCAAAGAGAACCAAAGAGTGATAGCCAAGCAAGTTCTAGTTCCAAGCCCATTACAGTATTGAAGCCATTGTGCGTAGAAGGCACCCCACAATTACAACACCGCAACCCAGTGTTTGATTTACAAGTCAGTCCAAGTAACGAAAAATTGAAGACTCTATCACCATGGCGGAGGGAGATGAACACCAAAATGCTGAAGAACAGATGAGTACTCAAGAGCTGCTAAACACAATGGTGGCTAGCCAAATCCAACTAAGGGAAGACATGAATCTCATAGTGCAACAGTTCTAGAATATAAAGAATAGTAAAGAAGGAGACAAGACTGATCAAACTTCCCCCATCACAGAAAGTGAAAAGAAAATCAAAGAGAAGATGAGCAAGATGGAAGAAATGGATGATCTTATGGATTACCAATCGCTCTCTCTATTCCCAGATGTAAGGTTGCCTCCAAAGTTCAAGATGTCGGTCTTCGACAAATTTTATGGCACCGGCTACCCTAAGTCTCACCTAAAGATGTACATGAGGGCCATGCAGCCTCTGGGAGCAACTGAAGAGATGTTAGCCTAGATGTTTTAGAATACTTTGATCAGAGCTGCCCTCAGATGGTTCCTTAACATGGAAGATACTAGAGCTTGGAATTAGGAGGACATATGTAGGGAATTCCACAACCAATACAAGTACAACATAGAGGTAGATGTTGATGGAAATATGAATGTATGCAGCGGAAAATTAATGGATCTATTTCTTTCACAATTGATAACATGTGCCATGTAAGTTTTTGAATTTAAGAACAAGAGAGTGTGCCTTGATGGGGTGAAATTCAAAACCAAAGATCAGAAGCACTTGGGAAAACTTTCAATCTTCACTCCAATTCCACTTGATGCCCAAGAAGTGTGGTCTCTCAATTAGTTATATGTGTATTTTCTAGAGAGAATGAAAAAGTGTCCAACACTCTCATACATACCATTTCATGTGGTTACCAAAATTCTATATGTTACTCTCCTTATAATTGATTATCTAATTGAGTTAGCCATTTGGGCCTTTCCAAATGGGCTTTAATATGTGGCTTGGAGTGGGACCAAAAAGGAACAAATAAGATACTAGCTCCAATGGGCCTTGGGCTTTTCTGTCAACTCTTGACAAGTTCAAAGTTATCATTAATTATATTTAATACCACTATATAAATATAATTGCACTCTAGGCCTTATTAATAAATTATATCCCAAGACTTTATTGTACATGCAACGCCTTCATAAAATATTCATAGTAATACAAAGTCATGAATATAGACTGCCACTTTGTAAATTATTACATTTTAATCCCTTAAGTTATTCATCATATATTTATGAAATCCAATTTCATAAATATATACTTTAGTAACTATTTACTAAAGTAGTTAGGTCTAACATTCTAAATAACAAACCCATTAAACTTATTTCAAGGGAATATTTTATATCTCCGTTAAGAGACTATGAATTCCATCTTGAGAATATATGTTCCATCAACACTAAATGTGGTTGCCTTACATACTGAGGTTTTGACTGTTATTTTAGATCTCACTCCTACTATATCAAAGCAACCTACACTTCATGATTAGGTCCACTATTCTCTCATGATTAAGAGTTCATTTGAATAAAAGTCGTGAGATTTATTATTCATTTGACAGTCGTTAGGAGAATAATAAATCTCATAGCGGTCCAGTTCAATATGTCTTAACTCTTAAAACATATCAACATATCAACTAGAAGTCTCCACTTCCATGATCAAGACAAATCATCTTAGTTGATATGTTATAGTCTTCGCAGATGAAATGCCTAATTTCATCATTGACTATGAACCAAAATTTTGAGTTTACAAAGAACTTGTGATTTATATCTTCTGTAACTTTTTACATAAATCACATACTATGCATCTCATGGACTATATGATAATGTCTGAATATTCATGTTACCATTATTTCAGATAATAATAAAACAAATTTATTAATCACAACATTAAGTCATACATAATGTCATACATAGCATCATACAATAGGATTTAAGGGTACTAATCCTAATAATCTCCCACTTGCCCTAAAGACTATTATGCACTAATCTAACTCCCATTCTCTCCAAATGTTACTCGAAAGTCCTTTGAGGCAAGGCTTTAGTAAAGGGATTTGCCAGATTATTTGCACTTTCAATCTTTGTTACCACCATATCTCCACAAGCAATGATGTCTCAAATGATGTGGTACTTTCTCTCAATGTGTTTTCCTTTCTTGTGATTCCTTGGATCTTTGGATTGTGCAACCACTCCACTATTGTCACAAAACAATGTGATTGAAACTTGCTCCATTCTTACTACACCAAGGTCATAAAGGAATTTCTTAAGCCATACAGCTTCCTTTGCTGCTTCAGAAGTTATGGTTCCACCTCCTAAGATGAAAACCTATCCTGAAGTGGATTTTCTGAAATCTAGATCTGATTGAAAGTCTGAATTTGTATAGCCAATGGGAATCAAATCCTCACTATGGTAAACAAGCATATAATCTCTCGTTCTTTAAAGATACTTGAGAATATGCTTTACAGCTTGCCAATGTTTTGGTCTTGGATTTGATTGATATCGGCTGACCATGCCAAATGAATAACAGATATCTGGTCTAGTACAAAGCATGGCATACATGAGACTTTCTACTGCAGAAGCATAAGGAACTTGTCTCATCATATTTTCTTCCTCTTGTGTATTAGGCCTTTGGTCATCAAACAGAGAAACTCCATGTCTGAAAGGAAGCAATTCTTTCTTAGAGTTTTGCATGCTAAACTATTCTAGAACCTTATCTATATATCAAACTTGTGATAAGCCTAACATCTTATTCTTGTGATCTCGCTAAAGCTTGATCCTTAGAATAAAGTTAGCCTCACCCAAGTCTTTCATATCAAATTGGCTTGACAACCAAACCTTTACCGATGACATTACGCCTACATCATTTCCAATGAATAGAATATCATCAACATAAAGTACTAGGAACATTATTACTTTATCTTGATGTCTTTTGTACACACATGGTTCATCAAGATTTTGTTCAAAACCAAATGACTTGATTGCTTGATCAAATCTAACGTTCCATGACCTAGATGCTTGCTTAAGTCCATAAATGGACATTTTCAACTTGCATATCATATGCTCTTGGTTCTTTGCTATGAAACCTTCCAATTGCAACATATAGATTTCTTCTTCAAGATTGTCATTTAGAAATGCAGTCTTGACATCCATTTGCCTAATCTCATAATCATAATAAGCAGCAATGGATAAGAGAATTCTGATAGATTTAAGCATTGCTACTAGTGAAAAGGTTTCTTCATAATCAATTCATTCTTTTTGTGTATACCCTTTTGCTACTAGTCTTGCTTTAAAGGTTTCAACCTTTCCATCTATCCCTCTCTTCCTCTTATAAACCCATTTGCAACCAACAAGTTTAATGCCGTTAGGCGCTTTTACAAGATCCTAAACTTGATTGGAATGCATTGAATCTAATTCAGATTTCATAGCTTGGACCCAATGATGTGCATCTATATCATTCATTGCTTCTTCATAAGTGTAGGGATCCGATTCAGCCTCTTCTGAAATAATTTTATAAGTTTCTCCCAAATCTATAAATCTTATAGGAGGTCGAACAATTCTCCCACTACGACGAGACAGCTGTGTACTAGTCATCTTATGAGTAGTGTCTTGTGGTGTATCCGATACAACCACATCATCCCTAGTTTGATCTATTGGTTGTTCATTTACAGGTTCATTCATTTCAGCCAACACAACTCTACTTCTAGGAGTATAATCATTCATATAGTCATTTTCCAAGAATTTGGCATTTGTGCTAACAAACACTTTATTCTCTTTATGACTATAGAATAAACTTCCAACAGTTCCTTTTGGATACCCTACAAAGAATACCACTTCTGTTTTAGACTGTAACATGTCAAACTTTCCTTTCAACACGTGTGCTGAATAACCCCAAATATGGAGATGTCTAATACTAGGCTTACGCCCATTCCACAACTCTACAGGTGTTTTAGGAACAAACTTCGAAGGTACTACATTCAGAAGATATATTGCAGTATTAAAGGCATATCCCAAAAATAAATTGGTAGAGTTGAATAACTCAACATGGACTTAACCATATCTAAAAGAGTCCTATTCCTTCTTTCTACTACACCATTTTGTTGTGGAGTTTCAGGTGCAATCAATTGGGATACAATCCCATTTTCAGTTAAGTAATCCTTAAAATCCCCAAGAAGGTATTCGCCACTATGATCGGATTGAATGGCCTTTATGCGTTTACCCAATTGATTCTCAACTTCAGCCCTAAACTCTTTAAACTTTTCAAAGGTTTCGGACTTCCGTTTCATTAGGTACACATAACCAAATCTAGAGTAATCATCAGTAAAAGTAATGAAATACTTATAGCCACCTCTTACTTGGATTGACATAGGACTACATACATCTGAATGTACTAGTTCTAGGTTCTTCTACCTTTTGCTTTAAAAGATCGTTTGGTCATTTTACCTTCCAAACAAGATTCCAAAACTGGAAAATCATCAAAATCTAATGGCTCTAAGAGACCATCTTTAATCAGTCTTTGAATTCTGTTTAAATTAATATGACCTAAACGCAAGTACCAAAGATATGCATCACTAGTAGAAGGAAACTTTCTCTTTAATGATTTCACATGAGAGCTATTATCTAATTCAAAATTATATAATTCATGCTTATCAAGAGTTAAAATATAAAGACCATCTACAATATTGCTAGAATAGACAAACACTTTACCATTCTTTATTACAATATTGTCTTTAAAGATAACACAATATCCATGTTTACCTAAATAAGTTGCAGAAATTAAATTCCTATGAACATTAAGTACATATAGACAGTCTTTCAATATTAAAACCCTAGACTTAAAGCATAAATTAAACACTCTAATGGCTACAACCGGAATCCTACTCCCATCAACCAAAGTAAGAAACAATTCCTCTTTTTTAAGCTTTTTGGTCTCCTGAAACCCATGCAAAGAATTGCAGATATGATTAGTACAACCTGAATCCACACACCAGGAATCCTTGGGATTTTGTACTAAACATATTTCAAGGAGGAATGAACTTTTCATACCCTTATTATTGGCAGCCTTGAATTTTGGACAATTCCTCTTTCAATGTCCTTTCTCATCACAATGAAAACACTTTCCTTTGATCTTCTTTCCTTTGTCGGCAACCCCTAAGGCAATTTGTTTACCATCTTACTTGGTGAAGTCCTTCTTCTTCTTCTTCTTCTTCTTCTTCTTCTTACCCTTGCCTTTCGACTTAGGTTGAGAAGTAGAAGCTTCAGCCATATTAGCATCAACACTAGAAGTACCAAAAATGCCTTCTGCCGCTACCAATTCATTCATTAATTCAGACAAAAAATAAATCTTTTTGTTTATATTATAATTAAGTCTGAATTCCTTGAATGATTCCGGTAGTGACTGGAGTATCATATCCACTTGGGATTCTCCATCAATATCGGCACCTAAAACCTCCAATATATTCAGATTAGAGATCATTGTAAAACAATGCTCCCTCACTGAACCGCCTTCAGCCATTTTGGTATTATAAATTTACCTCATGGTTTCTTGCCTTGCAGAATGACATTGCTCACCAAACATCTCCTTCAGACTGAACATTATGTCTGAAACTAGTTCTACATCTTGCATTTGATGTTGTAGAACATTTGAGATAGATGCTAGGATGTAGCACTTGGCCATCTCATTAGATTTCTGCCAATGATCATATCGCTGTTTTTCTTTAAAAGAAGCATCTAATGAAGGAAAGCTAGGACATGGTTGAGTAAGCACATACTTGCGCTCTTCAGCAGTAAGAATAATGTCCAAATTTCTTTTCCAGTCAACATAGTTGGATCCAGTCAGTTTGTTTTGATTAAGAATAGTAACAAATGGGCTAAAAGATGCCATGTTCAAATCTATAAATAATAAACATGAATATTATAAGTAAACTGGATATTATCAATTTAGCATATAAACATATAGCATGGAACCTTAAAAAAACCATAATATAATATATGCAACGACAACCCAATCCCATATTCAATATCCTTTAGCATAGAGTGAATATAAAATACTATGACTGATTGAGAACTATTCTCATTATTAATGCTATCATGATAACTCTTATCAAACACTAATAATATGCCGTTATAGATTTGGCCTCTAAATAATTATAGTAAGAACTCAGCATAGAGGATACTATAATATTTAGTCTAGTGTATACCATTGTCTAGAATCACGTGTAGCCACATTTCATCCCCTTAACAAGTTTATTTTGTAGTACCATGATATAAAACACCCTCCGCATGGAATGCTAAGCTCGAGGCTAAGACAAGGTGTTTGATCACACCACTATAAACTAAGAAATTCAATTATGTAGTACCATGAAATAAATACTCTCTGCATGGAATGCTAAGCTTGAAGCAAAGACAAAGTACATATTTCACACTACTATGAACCGATAATGGAGGCCGTGAGATCCAACTCTTGTATCTCTCTCCCACTAGATGTTTTAAATTAAAGGTTTTTATTTTGTAAACATGTGTAAACCAATCACACATAGCCTTGCACTTTATACATTTGAAAACACTTAGAAAAAGTTCAAAATTCCCTTCAGTGGCATTTTCGTGAGAATCTCGCGACTAAGCTCTTCCCGCGAAAATGTAATAGTGAAAACACAAAATTCAGACAAAAACTTTCGCTATTGTCTCGCACCTAAGCTCTTCCCGCGAAATTGAGTTAAGGCAAAATAGTGAAAACTCAAAAATTCAAATAGAAACTTTCTCAACTGACTCGCGACTGTTTCGTGAGTAAAGCTTACCCGCAAAAAACCCGTGTTTTCAGTTTTTAAAGGGAATATTTGAACAATTTTCAACGGTTTTCCATGAACAAACAAACACCATATGAACATGACTGACATAAATTGATATCAAAATTGAATTCCATTGATGCTATAACATTAAAGTTCAATTTAACATACTTAAATTCAAATTTAAACAACATCATAACATCAATATTAATTTTCATCAAACCATAGTTTCAACAACCATGCAGAAAATTAAATACATATATAATCTTCTAACATCATGAAACTATTATCTTTAATTCCAAAACTCACAAAACATGTTATCCAAATTGGAAATTGAAGACCGCTTTGTTACCATTTGATGGAAATATGAATGTATGCAGCAGAAAATTAACGGATCTACTTCATTCACAATTAATAATATGTGTCATGTAAGTTTCAGAATTTAAGAACAAGAAAGTGTACCTTAATAGGGTGAAATTCAAAACCAAAGATCAAAAGCACTTAGGAAAACTTTCAATCTTCACTCCAATTCCACTTGATACCCAAGAAGTGTGGTCTCTCAATTAGTTATATGTATATGTTCTAGAGAGAATGAAAAAGTGTCCACCACTCTTATATATACCATTTCATGTGGTTACCAAAATTCTGTATGTTACTCTCCTTATAACTGATTATCTAATTAGCTAGCTTTTTGGGCCTTTCCAATTAGGCTTTAGTATATGGCTTGGAGTAGGACCAAAAAGAAACAAATAAGGCACTAGCTCCAATGGGCTTTGGGCTTTTCTGTCAACTCTTGACAAGTCCAAAGTTACCATTAATTATATTTAATACCACTATATAAATATAATTGTATTCTAGGCCTTATTAATAAATTATATCCCAAAACTTTATTGTACATGCAACCCCTTCATAAAATATTCATAGTAATACAAAGTCATGAATATAGACTATCACTTTGTAAATTACTACATCTTAATCCTTGAGTACCCGGTTTAATCCTTTAAGTTATTCATTATATATTTATGAAATCCAATTTCATAAATATATACTTTAGTAACTATTTACTAAAGTAGTTAGACCTAACATTCTGAATAACAAACCCATTAAACTTATCTTAAGGGAATATTACTTATCTCCGTTAAGAGACTATGAATTCCATCTTGAGAATATATGTTCCATCAACACTAAATGTGGTTGCCCAACATACTAAGGTTTTGACCGTTACTTTAGATCTTACTCCTGATATATTAAAGCAACCTACACTTCATGATTAGGTCCACTATTCTCTCAAGATTAAGAGTTCATGTGAATAAAAGTCGTGAGAAATATTATTCATTTGACAGTCATTAGGAGAATAATAAATCTCACAGCGGTCCAGTTTAATATGTCTTAACTCTTAAAACATATCAATATATCAATTAGAAGTCTCCACTTCCATGATTAAGACAAATCATCTTAGTTGATATGTTATAGTCTTCGCAAATGAAATGCCCAATTTCATCACCGATTATAAACCAAAATTCTGAGTTTACAAAGAACTTATGATTTATATCTTTTGTGACTTTTCACATAAATCATATACTATGCATCTCATAGACTATATGATAATGTCCGAATATTCATGTTGCTATTATTTCAGATAATAATAAAACAAATTTATTAATCACAACATTAAGTCATACATAATGTCATACATACCATCATACAATAGGATTTAAGGGCACTAATCCTAACATAGGTTGCCTACATCCTTCTTAGGATCTTCTAAGCTGTCTACATCCTTCTCAGGATCTTTATGCTTTATCTTAAAGGACCTGCTTTCTTGAGGAAAGAGGATCTGCTCATGGCCTAAGTCTGGGTCCTCTTCTTTTTTACTTTTTTTTTTTTCCTTTTTTTTTTCCTTCTTTTTGGGCCTTTAGGCCTTCATGGTCCTTCTTTACTTCACGAGCTAGACCTTCTTTTGTTAAGGCCCATGGTCTTTCCTTACTTTTCATGGAATGTACTTCCTTGTCACATTTTGGTCCTCAACATAGTGTTTCCCACTCCTAGTGATGTTTGCCACATCGTCTTCTAGGACTCTTCTTCAATTTGGACATTCCTTTGGGGAGTATTCCCCATATAGCCACCACACTTTTCAAAACCTCATCCTCTTTATCCTATATTCCTTGGACTTTCACTGTGTTAACCTCTACGGTTTCTATCAACTTCCAACAATCCCAATCAATTTCTTCTACTTGCACTCAATTCTGATACGGAGGAGGAGTTCGATGATAATCAAGCAAGGGGTTCTTCTAATGTTAGGCTTGGTGATAATGTTTGGATTTGGGAGAGTTCCATTGTCTATTAGATCTTGTATCTCATACTTGAGGCGGAAACAATTGTCGGTTTTATGGCCAGATTTCTAATAGACGTGACAGTATTCATTGAGGTTCTAAGTAGGAGGCACAAGATTAGGCATAGGTGTGGGGTCTAAGGGTTTGATGAATCCTTTGGAGGTTAAGTTCTCATATGCTTAGGCAAGGGTCATTCCTAGGTCGGAGAATTCTTGGCAAGCTTTCTTTGTGAAGCTTGGGTAAGCTAAAGGTTGTTGAGGTATGATGACACTTACATTCACAGGATTGGGTGCTTTAGAAGTGGCCGCTTCTCCTCCATATGTCTTTTTGATTGGAGGCTTGCTCTCGCCTTTCTCTAATTGCCCATTATTGATGGCATCCTCAATCCTAGTTCCACAACCACACTACTCCTTAAAAGAACTAATAGGCGATGACAAGTGCCTACTATTATATGTCGGAAGCAAATTCTTGATAATCATGTTGATTTGGTCCTTCTCATTTGGCTTATTAACATTTTGGATGCTTTCCCTTTCCACCTTGTCATGTATTCAAAGAAAGTCTCCCTAACTCCTTGCTTAGTGGTCTCCAAGTCCTTCAAAGTTACATCAATCATAGTATTGAAAATGAATTGATCCACAAACAATTCCACTAGCTCATTCCACACTTTGGTCTTGCTTGGATCCAAGCTATAGTACCATCTTGATGCACCTCTCGTTAGTGATAGAGGGAATGCATGTAAAGTTTGCTTCTCACCTAACCCTTTCATTTCGGCAATGCTTATAAATCTCCTAACATGTTGTTTAGGATCTCCAATCCCATCAAACTTTTCCACATCAAAAATCTTAAACTTGGGAGGCAAAGCGATAGGGGTTTTGGAACTCAATCACCCATGTTGTAGAGGCAATCATCCATCCCTTGAACCTTACGAAAGGCTAGTTGCATCTACTCCATCTTTTCTTTCATAGCTATGGTATCCATGGTAATCTTCTCAAATTGCTTGTTTCTCTCCAAATCAGCCTTATCCTTCTCATCCCATTCTTCTCTTTCATCCTCGTCATATATCTCCACATGCACAGGCTTCTTTAGCTTGCTTTCCTCAAGTTTAGAGAGAAAACTCCTTATTTTCCGTAGGGCATCAACTTGCTCTTCTATAGTCTTGTATATTTTTTATGCAAGTGCCTCATCGATTGGAGCAGCCATTTCTTCTTGAGATATTTCCTCTTGAAGTGTCTCTTCATGATGTGTGACCTCAACCTTAATCAAACACCTTCCATTCTTTTCTCAGACCCAAATTGCAGTAGGGACGTGCTTGTTTGATCTTGGTGGTGCAATGGTGCCTGAAAAGAAGTCCCATTTTATTAAACCCATGTCCCAATTAAAATATTCTTTTATTAATCTCAGGTGTTCTTAGAAAGTCTTTAAGTCCATTTTAATGAAGACTCAATTACAAAATCGCTCCTTTTCCTCTCATGAACTTTGCCCCTTATTTCATTGGGCTTTAGTCCATTTAAAATAAAGCTCTCATTAGAATGTGAATATATATTTTCAACCCTTTGTCTTAAATATGGGTTTACAATGTATCCATCACCTTTGGGCTCTTCTTCTTTCTTTTTTTTCATTCATTATCATCATTTTTTTTTTTTTGAAGCAGCACTCTAGCTAGAACATATTGTGACCTTCCTCTCAAAGTATATGAATTTCTCATCATTTTGAGCCTTGGTATACAACAAGGAGGCCCAAGATTAGGGAATTTTATATCTGCTTTATAAGATGTTGGATGCTAAGTCCATAGCATATTTGTTACTATACGGATCATAATCAAAAGCCTAGCTCGGGACCTTGGCCTGTTCCCTTAAACCAGCTTGGCCCATCTCGACATTAAACCGAACATTACTAAGAACATTGACTCGATCAGCCGTCTAGCCGGTGATGAAAGATAGTGCCTTGGGGGAATCCGCCTTCCGAGCATATCGCGGTGTCTGGTGCAAGTTCCAAGGATGTCATCTTAAAAGCATGCAGTGGGTCCCATTAGGTCAAGAATATGGAGTTGGGAAGGGCCCACATGCTTGGGAAAGACCACCCTTCATCATGATGAACTCATTAAAAGAAGGTTAAAAAATGGGGGGTTGGAAAAATTAGAAGAGAGAGAGAGAGAGAGGCGCGAAAATAGTGAGGAAATATTCATTGGGGATTGAGAAGTTTTTTTCGAGTACTAGAAAAAGGGCTCGGTAACATTGCTAACTTCTTGGCTGGGCCAGAGTCGAGAGAGTTTAGGGCCTAAACAACCATTCGATTCCATCAGAAACCTATAAAACCATCTCTTGGACCTCCTATTGTGGGATAAGCCCAACCCAGAATACAAGTAAATTAAGGGTCCAAGCCCAAAGTCATCATACAAATGGGCGTAGCCACCACAGTTACCTTAGGCCCAAGGTTCTCCTTTTCAAGAGGCCTTTTGATTTGGGCTTATGATAGCAACTACGCTATAGTCTTATGAACCTTTCAAGTTAAGATATACCTTTGGACTTTAGGACAAGCCTCTTATATGTGAGAACTTTCTTTCTTTTATCCCACTATCTTAGGGTATGCCATAATTTTTGGATCATCCTCAAAATTTTTTACATCTTTTATTTGTCCTTTAGAATTTGGTGAACACAAGATATATGGTTAAACAAATAAGAGATATAAAGGGTACCTTCTTATTGATAGGATCTAGGATCTCTCTAAGTATGGGTAGGCTGCCTAGAGCTAAAGGGATAGATCATTAGGTCACTCACAACTAGGTGGGCCATGATTCTAACCTTGGGCCTAAATGGACCATAGTGGATTGGTGGCAAACTGTTAATGTACTCAAGCCCATTATAGGCAATGACACAGATTGTGAGTTGATGGGATGAATTCTAGAAGATTTTGGCCCGAATGGAGCCTCCACCTTCCTACTCATCATCAACCGGGGTGAAAGGGACAAAAAGAACCAAGTGAAGTGTATGCAAACAAATATTGAACAAGCCTTTATTAAGATTAAGAGGTAAGACACATTGGAATCAAACTCTCTATCCCCAGTGGAGTCGCCATTGTGGGCATAAGTTCCCACACGCACAAACACGGCTTGGTGTCATCCTCACATTGGGTGAGTATGCCTTGGCCGAAGGTGGACTATGGTGAAGAAATATGGAGTTGCCACCTAGATTAGGTCTAGGAACCATAAATATACAAATAGCATTAATTGTCTTCCACCATTTGTGCTAAATAGAAACCAAGTTGTAAACTTAAACCCACCAAAAAAAACCAAAGAACTCTTTTGTGTTTGTAACCCAAAAAAGAGAGAAAAATTAGTCATTAGAGATAGACAAACATGGAGCTCGAGAAATCGAAAGAAAAGCAAAAAAGGTAAAAGAACCACTTAATTTCAAGTATAAAAGGAGTAGATATCACCTACCCAAGGGAGGAGGTAACACAAGGGGAAGAGAGAAAAAGAGAGAAAAAAAAAAAAAAGAATTAGAGAATATAGTGAGAAATAAATAAGAGAAAATTCGTGGAGAAAATGTTGAGAATTTGTGCACAGTAGTGTACTTAAACTCTTCCGTAGAAAACACCTAGAGAGAAAGAGATTCCCGCAGAATAGTAGAATTGACATGCACGGCTAGCAAACTTCCTCTCTCCCACGAGACACATCTCTCTTGAGTTTCTCAATATTCATCTTAATATCGCCCATCTGACTCACATTCTAGACCTAACAATTTTGTGTCAATGTTAAGTAATAAGATTGTGTGAGTTGGAGTTAAAATCTTTTTAGCCTGATTTGTTCTGCAAAGTGTATTTTATACATATATGTGTGAATACATATAAGTAAATATACAAATATATATGTGTAAATATATAAATACATCTGAGAATATGTGTGCTAACATGTTGTAAACTACATTTGATTGATGAATACTTCCTTTGGGTTTTAGTATTTTTTATGCAAACTTATAATCATAAAGCGGAATAATGATTAATCTGCAAAAAGTGGAGAACAACCCATTCTATGGAGAAAGTCTCATTACATAACAGAATAAATGTTCCTTCTGTAAAAAGAGGAGAACAACCCTTTATAGGGCAATAGAAGAGGAGAATAAGTCCATTTCGTAGTAGCACTCCTTAGATTGGACTTAATGTTTGTGCGCAAACTGTTAGTGGTAGGATGGGAACCCAAAGCCCGTTTCGTGAAAGCATTAGACCCAATTTCCTTCTTAGAAAAATGCCTAAACTAGATGGTGTCCAATCAAATAGTATCAAGACACATATCTAAGGTGCTAAAACGTGAAAAAATGACCTTCAACAAGAGGATATTGGACAAATTGGCAAATTGACAATAATTCGAGATTTTGAAGAGGGTGGTATGAAAAAGAGAGAAGAAGAGAGGGAGGGGGGGTTTGTGTTTGTGTTTGTGTTTGTGTTAGAAAGAGAGAAGGGAAGGGAGAAGGGTTGTGTTAGAGAAGGGTAAGAACAATATTTGACAACTTTTTTTTTGGTGGTAAAATGTTTTACAAAAGACTGAATATTTTGTTACTTGTATTCCTTTGGGTTTAAGCAAGGTCTATATTCTGTCGTGTATTTACTTTATCAGAACGACCCTGTTTAAAAGCATTGGAGATTCTGACAATGGGTCCATCGGGGCGAGTCAACCCGACCTGATGGAGCTATGGTTTTTTTTTTTTTTTTTGAAACGACCTGACGGAGCTGTGCTATTTTTATTAAGACAAACACTTTTCTTTACATTTGTGGTACTTTACCAGTCATTAATTATTAATATATTGAAAATGAAACTAAGTAGAGAAAATTAAAAATAAATAAGAGAGAGAGAGAGAGAGAAATATAAAATAGGACTAGTTTTGTCTCTCAGACAAACAGTAGTTCCCCGTTCCCTCAGGCTCAGGTTCAGGCGGCCAGCAAATTTGTTTATGGTGGTGAATTGTGAAATGGGTGTGTCGCAAGATTTATGGAATCGTTGTTGGAATCAAGATGTGGTGGGTTTGGACAGAGCATCATCAGCATCAGCATCGGCATCAGCATCATTAGCATCAGCGGTAGTAATGCTAAGAATCAGAAGCTCCTATACCTCCAAATTCAAGGTGTCTTCTTCTTCTTCTTCTTGTTTTAGGGTATCACATTTGAGGTACTGTGACATTCTCACTCGCCGCCGCTCCAGACTCAACGCCATTGACACCCACGTTATTAATAATCATATTCATGTTACCGTTGATATCCCCGTCACCTGTTACCAGGTCAGATTTTGTTTTTCTTTTTATGTAACTTTCTTATGGAATTAATATATAATAATATAAAATTGCATGGCAAATTGCAGCTTATTGGTGTTAATGATCGAGCTGAGAAAGATGAGATAGTTAAGGCCGTTATGGATTTGAAAAGTGCAGAGATTGAAGAAGGTTACACCATGGATGTTGTTACATCTCGCCAGGTACACACATACTTGACAAATTTTGTTATAACTAGTATTCATATTCATGTGCCTTGTGCTTGACTTTTTTTTTTTTTTAAAGTATATTTTTATTTTGGGTTTGCAGGATCTTGTAATGGATGTGAGGGATAAGCTTCTTTTTGAACCAGAATATGCTGGTAATATTAGGGAAAACATCCCACCTAAAACTCCCCTTAGAATTCCTTGGCCTTGGTTGCCTGCTGCTCTTTGCCTCCTTCAAGAGGTACACTACACCTTTTTACTTATTACCATTTTGTTTCGGCATTGCAGAAAAATCTTGGTCAATGGAAAAACAGCCCAAAGAAATGAAAACTTTTTTTTTTTTTCTTCTCTTCTCACTCCATTCATTCTGCTGTCACCACCATGCCTAAATGAAATATTAGTGATTTTCAGTGTGAGTCAAATAGTAGGAGAAGTGTTGGTGTGTACATTTTTAGGGTAGCAACCAAACACAAGAAAACAAGTAATTTTCTGCCAATTTACACAGAGATAGTAGATAATCACTGTACTTTAGGATTTTGTTTTAGGTTCCATTTGCACAAGAATTATATCCTTTTTGTAGGTTCATGGTTCATTTGTTGTAGCCTTGTAGGGTTAGTGGTGAAACGTATATCCTGTCCTGCTTGTGAATCTTTGTTCTTTCTATGTTCTACCATATCATTACCCTCTTACTACTTTGTTAAACCCGCAGAATATTTTCTTCAATTTGTAATGTCAAGTACTTGTTAGAATAAAACAAAATAAGGCTTTTGGTTTGGAATATGGATATGATATTATGTGGATTTCTCCTATTTAGGTTGGAGAGGTGAAGCTTGTATTGGATATTGGTCGGGCAGCTCTTCAACGTCCAGATGCTAAGCCATATGTTCATGATTTGCTTCTGTCTATGGCACTGGCTGAGGTAAGACATATTAGCAAGGAGGTCAGGAAGTTGAACCCTCTTTTTGTAGCAGCCTTGTTATGCCTCCTTTTCTTATCATAGGTGCTTTCTTGAAGTGTGCTATTGCAAAGATTGGTTTCGAGAAGAACAAGGTGTCCCATGGATTTGAAGCACTTGCTCGTGCTCAGTGTCTTCTAAGGAGTAAAATATCTCTTGGAAAAATGACATTGTTATCTCAGGTAATGCTCATTTCAAGAAAGCATTTGCTTGGTTCAGTCTGCAATATGCATCTTTCAATTGCTTTTGGGGTTGGTCTAGTGGTTTCCAAGGTCTCATGAGATTTATGAGGTCTCGGGTACAAAACTCCTAGCAAGCATATTGAGGCCACCCCAAGGAATTCCTCCCTTTAATTATCAGGTGTGTGTGGGATGGGGGGGCCTGCACATGTTAGGGGAATATTCAAGTGCTCAAAGAGTTTTGGACACCCATGTTAGCAAAAAAAAAAAAAATTTGACAAATCAATAGTTGAAAATAAAACAATCCGATTTTTCTCAATCTTTTCAGCCATGCATTAGAAAAAAATTCCAAATAATTAGTGAAAGTGTGATTAAATCAGATCATGAAATATAAATATAAATATATATATATATATATAGAGAGAGAGAGAGAGAGAGAGAGAGAGAGAGAGAGAGAGGGCCTTGAAACATTGAATAGGGGATGGGTGCTGCTACTTGGCAGCTTTTTAATTTATGCCGTACTTGTTGCTTGCCATATTTAAACTTGACTTCCTACTGTTTGTGGTAAATTTGTGTGCCTTGGTTTCTAGATAGAAGAATCTTTGGAGGAGCTTGCACCTGCTTGCACATTGGAAATATTAGGCATGCCTCATTCACCTGAAAATGCTGAACGGAGACGAGGAGCAATTGCAGCCTTGCGTGAACTGCTCAGACAGGGCCTCGAGGTTGAAACTTCATGCCAAGTCAAAGACTGGCCATGCTTCTTGAGCCAAGCACTTAATAGGCTAATGGCAACAGAGATAGTTGATCTTCTTCCATGGGATAGTTTAGCCATTACACGAAAGAATAAGAAATCACTTGAATCACAGAATCAAAGGGTTGTAATTGATTTCAATTGTTTCTACATGGTGTTAATAGCTCATGTAGCACTCGGATTTTCAAGCAAGCAGAGAGATTTGGTAAGTCCTTTCTGCGTGGCTTGTTTACTAAATATTCCTATCCCCACTCCACTCCTTGCTATACTATAATTTCTTAGAAAAAAAGTTATTGATAATTTAGTATATTTTGTATTTTTCTTTTATCATCAACATTACTATTCAGGTTTGATTTCTTTAGGAGATAGATGGAGAGGGAGGGTTGTGCTCCATTTACTAATCTCACTTTTCATGTAACTTATGTGAAGATAAACAAGGCAAAAACTATGTGTGAATGTTTGGTAGCATCAGAAGGAATAGATCTGAAACTTGAAGATGCTTTTTGCTTGTTCCTTCTTGGACAGGTACAGTATTCATTTTGGTCCATGCTATTTTTAGCACTGACTCAAATAAAATACTGTGGGAATTTTTTCTTGGTTTCATCTGATATAATTTTTTCATTCCATTTTCCATTTTTGCCCAGTATGTTTATTAAAATACTTTGATTTATACATTGCTCTCTAGGGTAATGAGGCCGATGTTGCTGACAAGCTCCAACATCTTGAATTGAATTCAAATTCCACTACACGAAATTCAATCTCGGGGAAGGAAATAAAACATTTTTCTGGTGTGAAACCATCATTGGTTTGTCTTCTCTCTCATGCTTCTGTCTTTGGAATTATGATTTTTGTTGCCCTTAAGAACATGCTACTGAAACTGCTTGGGGGGTTGGGGGGGTGGGGGGTCCTTTCATTATGGGGAGCTCAAGTGATGCATGTTGATATATTATGGTTAACTTCTATACTGATTTATCAATATCTGTTTGCAATTTATTTGCATTAGTAGCATATGATTCTTCTTGGCAATGTAATGTTCTCCATTAGTTTCCTTTCTTGGTGAAAGACCTCCTGACCTGTTGGAGAGGTAGCTTTAGAGGCAATCAAAGCTTTGACGTGTGGAATGCTATCCCTCTGTCTAATGTGGTATATTTGGATGTTATCCAATGCCAGATCATTTGATGAGATTGAGATATCTTTGCTTCATTTGAAACTCTGCTTTCTTAGATCTTTGATTGATTGGTTGACTCATGTTTGTTGTTCTTCTCTTTTAGAGTTCTTGGATCTAGGTAATTTTAAGTCTTTATTTGTTGCATTGCTCTTGTATACTCCCCATGTACTTGGGCTTTGCCCTCTTTAATAAAATATTATTACTTATAAAAAAAATGCATCTTGGATGCTAGGATCTTGTATATTGCCTTTGTAAACTATGATTTTTCTTATTGAATCCATCAGCAATTTAGGGATGTACTCCAGTAGATCAGAGCCTGCGTTAACACTTATTCTCATTTTTCGTGTTGGTTTTCTTATTTTGTGCTCAGTAAAGTGAAGTGGTTTGTGCCGGATAGATATGTTGTTTTGCTACATCATGGATTAAGTTACATATGATGCCATCTTACACTTTACTTTCACTACCAATTTCATGCTTGTCATTGAGGTTGATGCTTTCTCATGTTAGACTGCCTTCTGCTCTTGACTAGGAAATTTGGCTGAAGGATGTTGTCCTTACTGTCTTTCCAGACACACGAGATTGTTCTCCTTCTTTGGTAAGGTTCATACTGTGGATGTTAGTTTTAATTTTTAATATGAAGTCATTACGGATGTTTGGCTCTGCAGGTAAATTTTTTCAGTGGTGAAAAGAAATCTCCTGGGAGCAAAAAAAGTAAAGGAGCTGCACATACCGTGCCTGCCATATGCCAGAGACCACTGGCCACTGCTCCTTTGTCAGAGCGGAAATTTTTTGAGGAATCTCTTCCATATGTGAGCTCTTCTCGACTTCCTGGGTCTGGGTCTGCTGTTAAGAAGTTGGCTCCAGATTTTCAGAGTCCATTAATATTGGGCAAAAGTAGCGATGGTAGTAGTGCATCATCTGGTAGGAATATAGGTACACACCATAGTAAAATTTGGGAAAGTTGGTCAGTTGGAAGGATTACTTTTGTTACTGCACTGGGTTGTATTGTGTTTGCTGCCTTGAAGTTATCAGGCATTAGTGATAGTAATATGAGAAGAACTTCTAAATTTGATTTTAGTAAAACAAATGTGACGACAAGTTTGCTTTCTCAGGCACTAGATTCTTCTTTGGATTACAACGTAGGGCCAGCTCATATTAAGGAAAGTGGTGTTGCTAGCAGACTCAAGAAGCTTCTAGCAATGGCTAATATCCTGGTCAGAAACCACTCAGATGCTAGAAATCCACATGTTTTATCCCCTGCTGCTAGTATATCATCCTCTATGACTGCTGTGTTTAGGAGGCTAATGCCTATGGAAGAAGCTGAAGCCCTTGTTAGGCAATGGCAAGCAATTAAAGCTGAGGCTTTGGGGCCTAGCCATCAAGTTCATACCCTCTCTGAAGTCCTTGATGAATCTATGCTTATTCAGGTAAAATGCATGGATTGGTCTTCACATCATGTCATAGATTCATAGAACAAGTATATAATTATATGGTCAGATAATCTGAATTTTTGAGTAATCTGATTATAGTGAGCAACAAATCGAAGCTGGGTATCCCAAATAGCTGGAAGGAAGTTAACTTATGACATATTTACAGCTATCATATTTGGTGAATCACCTAATGATGTAATAAATGGGATGCTTGCATTGTGTAGAGAATGTATGCATACTCCCAATGCAAAGCTGGGTCTTGTTTCAAGGGGGGGGGGGGGGGGGAAATAGTAATCTTGAGAGATTGAAATATCAAAGAAATTAATGGATAATGTAGGGAACTTTTCTAAAGAAGAGTGCTTTGGACTCTTCTCTAGCCAGTAAAACCTATGGGTGACTAACCTGCACTAGAATCAATTGAAAAATTGATTTGGATAATAGAAATATTATATAGGAAAGAATCAGAATTCTAGTCCCTGCAAATTTTAAATTGGTTATATGAAAGGCTGAACTTAGTAACGTAGAAAGCCAAGTAATGGTAAAGCTTGCTTAACGCATATGGTGGAGAAAATATATTGATGCAT
Organism: Quercus gilva; assembly: GCA_023621385.1. Classification (NCBI taxonomy): domain Eukaryota; kingdom Viridiplantae; phylum Streptophyta; class Magnoliopsida; order Fagales; family Fagaceae; genus Quercus; species Quercus gilva. The sequence continues at coordinate 34,021,302 of CM042482.1, read as the reverse complement.
TTAATATCTAAGTTTTCTTTCCTGGAGGCACACAATTAATGCTTTATCACTGTATGTCTGTTTGTTTGTTTGTTTGTTTGTTTTTTTTTGTTTTTTTTTGTTTTTTTTTTTTCTCCCCTTCCCTTAATGGTTCACAGTGGCAAGCTTTGGCTGATGCGGCAAAAGCCAAGTGTTGTTATTGGAGATTCGTTTTACTACAATTGTCTGTTCTGCAAGCTGAAATTATATCTGACGGGATCGGAGCAGAAATGGCAGAAATTGAGGCTTATTTGGAAGAAGCTGCAGAGCTTGTTGATGAATCTCAGCAAAAGAACCCAAATTATTACAGGTAATTGGGCTCATAAAATGTGTTGATTTGATTTTTTTTTTTTTATTGATTCCTAAAATCATATTGTGCATTGGTCATACGAGTCTAATGAAAAAAAAAAGAAAAAAATTGTAGATCTTAAGTCTGCTTTTCAATATTGTGTATATATTGGATTTGGATATTAATTCCCACCATGTGTTTCACTAATTTGTGAACACTCACTACTTCAAAGAAAGATTGCTGGATAATTAGTCAAGATTGCCAAGATAATAGTACAATATCTTTAGTAATATTCCCTAACTATCTTTTATTCCTTGGTCTGATTTGTTATTTATTTGCTGTCCTGCAGCATTCAAACTTTTCTTTGTCTCCTAAAGACCTGAATTTGGAACATTTTATTTATTTTTGATGATATTTTCCTTTTCTTTTGTCTCGTTGATTGGTTGCAGCACTTATAAAGTTCGTTATGTTCTAAAGAGGCAAGATGATGGATCTTGGAGGTTCTGTGAAGGCGATACTCAAACACCATCATAATATTCTGCCTAGTTTGGAAATGAGGCAGTCATGACATCTGATGTTCTGCTAACTTTGTTCCACCCATCCTCCACTTTTCTTTTGCAGAGGAGGCCTGAAAAAATGAAAGTAGATCTTAATTGAGGAGAGTGGTGATAACTTGTTACGACTGGTGAAAGGTTATATCAGCCAAGCTTGTTGCTTCTGAATGATTTGTTGTTAGAAGATAGTGTATCCAAAGGAAATTGAAAATTGAACGTGCTTAGTACTAACCCAGTAGTGTAAGGAGTGTCATTGACCTCGTTTAGAATCTACATCAATTCTTTTACAGCAATTAATGTGAGTGCTAAATGTGTAATTATGGGCATAACGAAGTCATTTATAGAAAGGGATGCGTACGCGTAAACTCTCTTGTGATAATACACTCGATTTCAAGTTCGTGTGTGTAATATGCATTATTTGAGAAGCTAGGGTGAATATGTATCTCCAAGCAGACATTTGTACCATATATGCAGGCATGCAGCAATGGCTTCACCCAACTTTTTCTAAAGGGCAGTGTTTATTACACACTTGTGTATACACACTAATGTGTGATAAGCTTTACCATTTTATAATTAGATTATTATTATTATTATTATTATTATTATTATTATTAGGAAATAACCGGCTAATTTCATTAATTTTGACCATTGAGTCTGGTATTCAAATTCAAAGACAATTTGCATCCGATAATAGAGAGAGATAAGTCAAATAGCATCTGGAAAGTTTTGGATTTCAACTACTATTAATTTATTTCGATCCAAATCAAGTGCTTTGGATTTCAGCTACTAGATGTGTGGAAATTGTTCCCAAAAATACTTTGAGCAAAGCTCAAGTGGTTAATATCGATACAAGAACAAAAGTTTTAAATAAAATGCATTGTATGGCATTCAACCCATAGCCTGAAACTGAAGACACAAGAATGGAGCAATATATCAATGAAAGTTTCATACTAGTGTAAGAAAAGTACGCATTTAAATACTATGAGAGACAATGACTCATTCTCTAAATGCTCCCAAAAAAAAAAAAAAAAAAAATTGGGAATACAGTCCAGCACATCATGCATGCACAAAGATTGCACTATTTGACAATAATTGTCTAAATACAAATAAACCATTTAGAGCTTTTATTGGGCTTCCAATAAGCAAAGATAAAGATAACATATTAACATCCATGAAAACTAATCCTAAGTGAATCCAAACTACAAATCCATGAAAGTGCTCTAAAAACCTAATCCAAGCTAATATATATATATATATAATCGAAGCCTCTGAAACTCCAACAATTTTCCACGTTAGTATTATTAAAAAAAAAAAGAAAAAAAAAACTATTTCTAACCAAAAAAAAAGGCTAAAACCCACAAAACTCTTAAAAAAACCCGACTACAACACTTATACGCATAAAACCCTAATTGAAAAACCCTACCATAGCTAGAAAATTAACGCTTCAATTGCTCTCTCTTCTCTCCATCCAGTCTCTGTCTCCAAAACTTCCACCTTTGCTGGCCTTCTTTGTTTACCAATGGGTTTTCAGTCTTTCTATTTTCTATGAGAGAAATTGAATTGAGGCATGGCTTTCTGCAAATAGTATAACCTCAGAATTGATTATTTGTCTGAGGGAAACTGAATTGAGGCATGGCTCCATGCCTCAAAATTGTTTACAAAGAGTGTACTAAACCTCTAAAGTAGGCACCCACTAAACATGTTGGGTAAGTTTTCACTCTTTCTATTTTCGAAGTTTTGTAGTAAGTTTCGCAGAGAGCGTAATGTTCATCTTTAGGCTAGACTTTTTTCTTTGATATTTAACTTGACTTATGGTCATTGTTTTCTATATCTCACAAATGCCAAATTTTTCTTTGACATGATTGGAATTTATTAAAACGAATGCCTTGATGAAAGAAATTTAGTTGTTGTATATCATGTTGTGTGCCTTACATATTATCAACATTGTTTGGAACTTCAAGAAAATTTGGAACATATTAGAAATATTGCCTTCCTATATCAATTCTGCATTTATATACTGTAATATTTTCACTCATTTTTTAGGCATTATATTTCATAATCTTCACTTGATTATATATGGTCATCAGTGTAGAAAGTTCTTATTTAGCAATTTATTAGAGGACCATCCTCACAAGCTGATTATTTGTCTCCTTCCATATTTTCTACAATGATATGTCCATGTAGTGACTTACTGAGGTTCAATCCTACCCTATTATTAATTTACTTTATTTGTACTTTTAATATATATTATAAGGTTTTGAGTATTGATTGGTCAACTTAACAGGTAATATTTAAAAGTGAAAGATGTTAAGAAATTGCGACTCGAAAGCATTTGATGTTTAACATTTCTATGTTTGAATGGTTATTGATATTCAATTCAATAGCATCAAGTTGAGACTTGATAGTTAGATGATAATGCCATGTCAAATAATGAATGCTCCTTTGCACATATTAGGTTCTATTTTGAGCATGAAAGACACATATTAATAGTTATGCTATGCACAATTCGTTTAATGTCTTTCTATTGTGGGAATGAGCTATTAGTTTACCTACCTATCAATAATAATAATAATAATAATAATAATAATAATAATAATAATAGTTTACCTTCTAAAGATTGCTCCCTATATATCACTAGGGATGACAATTTTTACTCGACTCACAGGTACCCGGCCTGGCCCGACCCTAATAAGCCGGGTTTTACCCGGTCTAATAAGGAATAAGGTCGGGTATAGGTTTAAAAAAAAAAATTTGAACCAGGTCCGGGTCGGGTCCGGATTTTATAAAAAATCCGGCCCGGTCATTCTGAAATTACTAAAAACCCCCTATATATATAGCTATAAACTAACCCTAACTCCCTCATTTTTCAACTTGTGCCTCCTTACCTCACTCCCTCATTTCAGCTCATGCCTCCTCACCCTCACTGCCTTATAGAAGTAGACTTAGTCGTAGCCATTCCTACACAGCACACGGCCTCACTCACTTTCAGTCTCACACCTCACGCAGTCACACAGGCCACGGCTTCTGTCTTTGCCTCTCATTGTCGGTCCAAGCTCTCTGCACCGCCGGCCCAAGCAAGCATTCACCACAGGTCCAAGGTCTCTCCTTAATCAGCTCCACCAAGACTCTCAAAGTCACAAATCAGGTTCAGACACTCACATCTCATCCTCGCCCTCGTCCTTGTGGAGGAGCACAAATTTCGTGGTGGTTGCCATTTTTGTCATAGATGAGCCCGTGATTGTTAGATCAGAGAGAGATTTAGTGGTCTGAGTTTTTTTTTTTTTTTGGGTATTTGTTTGAGGATTTAATATGTAAAAATCTGTCCATAAATGATAAATGGAGTTTTGTTCCTCTCTTAGTAGTTTTTGTTTTTGGGTATTTGTTTAAGGATTCAATATTTAAAAATCAGAGTGAATGTTGTGTTGATGTAAAAATCTATCCATAAATGTAAAAATCGGAGTTTTGTTTCTTCCATAAATGATAAATGGAGTTTGAGGATTTAACTGATAACAATGTTGATTGATTTGTGTTTGTGTGTGTGTGTGTGTGTGTTTTTTTTTTTTTATAAATAAGATCGGGTTGGATTAGGCGGCCATGGAATAGGCCCAGAAGTGGCTAGACGGGGCCCACAAAGACCCGACCGTCCGAGTTTGGGGCTAAAAAAAAAGACCAGTTTATTAAACAGGCCGAGTTAGGGTAACAAGGGAGGACCCACAAATCAGGTTTGGGTATCAAAAAATCTGGCCCGAACTCAACCCGTTGCCATTCCTATATATTACTCTATTTTCTTGGAGGTAGTCACACTTAAAAGCTATTGATTGGAATGCAAGCTATTTAAAAGAGAATTTATGATTTTGCTTATATAACAAAAAGCTTTCAATTTTGCTTTTGAATACATCTATATATATATATATTCTTTTTTTTGCATGTAGCTATTTAGAGTTATATGCATTGATTTTGTTTCTGATTTGTTCACTTCATTGAAATAGTATCATCTCATGCTTATGTTGTTTGATGATGTGCAATTTTCTAACTTTTTGAAATCCAATAAAGTCTAATGAGTAGGAGCTTTGTGCATGACTACGACCTTTTAATGAGCAAGAAGATATAGTTGTAAGATTATAAGATGTTATTAACTTAATTGTAAGATGTAAGGTAAGTTAAGTTGCTTAGATTTTGTGTAAAATGTAAATTTTACTTGAAATCAATTTTCACATGCAGGTTTAATGGAAATAGATGAGGTCAAGATTGTCATAGCATTGAGCAACCGTGATAGCTAATTGCGGTTGCTATTGACTTTTTTGTAAATTAAATGTCTAGAACAAAGATAAAAGTGGCAGTAGTGTTTATTGAAATTCTTGAAACAATGAGTGTTTTTAGATGCATGATCTGCAAAATACATTATAGCGAACATTGGATTTGTGTAATGAGGTTGATTTTTAGTTAATATGAAGTTGTATGTTTTTATTGTTGTAAAATTGAATTTTAATCCTAGCTTTGAGCCAAGTAAACATACAACAGTTGCAATTCTTTGCAATTAGTTTTCATATTGTCTTTAATATTGTTGTTGTTGTTTTTCTTATTTTCTTTTATCTTTTTCTTAATGGGGGGAAATCAACCTCTTATTGATTCTTTTTTATTTTTTATTTTATTTTATTTTTATCGTGAGGTAGATTAATTATCTTTTTATTTAACTATCTCGTGCATTGCATGGGTTAGCGACTAGTTCAAATACATAAAGATAAAGATAGAAATAATCCCCTCAAATGTGGTGTCCGCTTGCCGCACCACCAAACATATATCATGCTTCTCATACCATCACAAACCCTAGCATACATCTATCATGGTAAACATCTCATCTTATCCAAGGCAGAAACATGTATATATCAAATCAAGGTAGAAACATGGGCATAGCAAGATTGAAATAGCATGTGATATCATCAAAACATCCAAAGCATATCATCCAATGAAACATATTCATATTCATCAGTAACATATATTCAATGTATGTTCATGTAAATGCATGACTTACCTCACTTGCCTTATTGCACCTCAGCACCTATGCATCAATGGATGGCCATGTGAATGCATGTTCATAGAATTAAAGCAAGAAATAAAAAGAAACCCTAATCTAGCATGTTAAAGGTAAACAAGTAATTAAATAGAGGAACAAATACTTAAAAAGCATAAAAAGGAACCAAACAGAGGCATATGATGTAAAAGAAATAGAGAAATAGAAGCAGAAAACTAAGATTAGGGTTTTTGGGCGCGAGTATGCGTGCGCATACATAGGCCTAAGTATGCAGGCCATTTATATGCGTATGCATACTATGAGTTTGTGTGTGCATACAAAATCATGCGTATGTAGACACGCTAGATGAACCCTAACTTAGAAACTCAGAAACACATAAAACAGAGCAAGACTTAAAAACAACAAATCTAGCAGCCTAACATGCTTTAAAATAGAAAACAACTAAACCCTAGGCTGCCTAAACATATCTAAACACAAACAAAGCAAGGAAACAAGATTAAAAACAAGATTAAAGTAGAAATGAAAGAAAAGAGTTTAGAACTCAATATCTCAAACAAGCAGCTTTTCAAGCTTAATTTTGACCATTCCTCTCAGCCAGTTTATTCACAATTAAATACAAAAGTGATTAGTGATCTTAAACTCAAAAGATTAAGACCAAAAAAGGTCCAATCAAATGAAAATTGACTTGAGGATGTTTTGTGAAAAAACTCCCTCTTTGATTCACTATTTCTAACAAATCTTAGGTTTTCCCTTAGGATTTTCTATGTGTTTTTGAAATATACCATGTAAGGTTTTATATAGTTGAGAAATGAGAGTTTGGAACGGCTCTCAGACGATGTGGGATTCATTCCAAACCTCAGCTTTAAATGCAAAAAAATTCTCTTTCATAGGTTTCTGGAATACAAGTTGTGTACGAAGGTCATTGCCTGCGTACACATGCATTAGACCTGCATACGCAGGTCCTTACCTGCAAGCCGAGGGTTTCCTTGGCCTTTATTTTCAAAAAATATATTTTTTTTGCTCATAAAAAGTAATATTTTCCATTTTAACATTTCTCAAGTCAATTTAGAATCTGATTGGGCCCTAAACCAACCTTGGGCCTTAGAATTTTAGCATCATTGTAAAACGAGGACCCGAGTCATAAGGGGTACAAAATGTGGTGTCTACCATCATTGATGTTCCAATGGCAAGTGAATAACTGGGTTGCTTTTAGTGACTATAAACTAATCAGGAGGAGTTAACAACGTAGATAACACATGATTTTACAAAGAAAATCCCTTTGCTTGCTAGAGCAAGAGCTCTTCTCCTTTTGTAAACCAAGGAGAGGGGGTGTCTCTTTTTATAATGTTTTATTAGGTGTGGGTACAGTACATAAGTTGTTAGAAATTATTTGGAGTATATTGCAATGCCAATCTCTGCCAAGTTGTGATGAATGGTTGACACATTAGGGCGTTGTGGAGCATCATGCATGCCAAAGCCTTCCCTAACTCCTTATTTGTATTAGAGCTTATTCTACCAATGATGTACTTCTGCAACAGTGAGTCATGTTATGCTTCTTTTTTTGTTTGAATTTAGCCTTTTAGCCCATTTGTTGGGTTTTAGTTATTGAGGATTGTACCCTAAAATCCATTTGGTATGATATGTGTGTGTGTGTATATATATATATATATTTTAGTTAAAAGGAAAATATCATAAAACTACGAAACAAAGGATGTCTCAAGACAAAGCCTGTTTAAGTACAAACTAGAGAGGTCAACCTCTATTTGGTCAATCAAGTCCACAAGGTGGACTATTAAACAAAATAATATCAGAGTCTTGATGAGCTCCAATCCTTGCTAGTTTGTCAGCACACCTATTTGCCTCTCTGAAACAGTGCTTAAAGTGAATCTTGGGAATTTGGGAAGCCATTTGCTTGTAATCATCCATGATGGCATGAGCCACAAAATTAGAACAGATCTGATTGACTAGAATATCAAAAATAAATTTAGCATCTAGTTCTACTTCAATAGAAGAAAAATAAAGATCAATGCATGTAGATACTGTATTTTGTTCACCCTCGATTTGCGTGCCGGACCTTAAAAATTTCAAAAATATTAACTTTTCTTCATGGAGCTGTGGAAACATCTAGATTGACGTGGCGTAACCCTTTTGCGCATTGAAACACTCGAAGTGCCTTTTTTGGTCAAACTAACCAAAATGCCCCTGTTAACCCTGAGTTGACCAAAAGTCAAAGACAGTCAAAATCACTCCAAAACAACAATTTTCATGCTTTTACATCAAACTTGAGCTACTCAGAAATTTTCGTCAACTTTGACCAAGTTTGACTCGAGGTTGAGTCTTAGGGGCACCAAAAATCCTAATTTTGATCTGACTGTCATATTGGGTTGGGGATAGTGTTATTGTAAAGATTATTGAATTCCCTTTCCAACAACTATTCATGGGTTGAAATCAGAGTTAAAACGGTTAAGATATCTTGAAAACCATGCTGGACGCGTCAGCTTACTTCACAAGGCCATAACTTTTGATCCGATCGTTGAAATTTCAATTTCTTTAGTATTTTGGAAACTAAACATCTAGAACTTTCTAAAGAAACCAAGATCAGCTCAATCAGAGTCTAGAAAAACCTTCAAATATGCGATTGAAACTAGAACTAGAAAAAGTCAAGATTGCTGATATCAACAGTTAGCCTGGCGCACCTTAAAGGGTCGCCGGAGCTGGCCAGCGGCTACCAAATGGCCATTGGAAGTTGAAAGGTCATTTTTCAGCTATAAATACCCCTAAACCACCCCCCTAGACCAAAAAAAAAAAAAAAAAAAAAAGGTTTTGGTGCACTTTTTTGGGCAGATTTTCTCTCTCTTTTCCTCTCCAAATTCTCTCCCAAACACATAAAAAAAACCTTTGATTTCTCTCTTTTCCCAACAATCAAGAGGTAGTGTTCTTACATTCTTTTTCCTCTCCTTGGTCTTAGGACCTTGGATTTGAGGTTTAGGGGTGTAGATGTAGCTTTTTAGCTACTATCTACACCCATTTACTTGCCTAGCATCTTTTCTTTCTTTGTCTTGCTTTACAACATGCTTTATTGGTATCCATAGCATAGCTCTTGCTTTATCTTGCTTCCTAGCATGTTTTATTGGTTTTCTAGCATGTCTCCTTACTTTCTAACATGTTTTATCGCTTTGATGATGTTGGCCTAGCCTTCTTGGTCTAGAATATGCCTAAACACCTTGTTTGTGCTTAGATCTACATGCTTAGGTACTTTATACCATGTTCATATTCTTTTTACCATGCTTGTTCTTAGATCCTTATGTTTGCAAGCTTTTTACCATGCTTGTGCTTAGATCTATATGCCTTTGTGCTCGTTGCCATTTTTAGGTGTGTAGATTTTCATGTTGAATGCTATGTCTAGTGTTTGGCTTTGCCTTTTTGTCTCTTGGCTCTTAGGTAGGATGTGGATCTAGATCCTGTGGTCTAGGCCTATATCCCTAAACCTAGGCCTAGAATAAAGGGTTTGGATCATTTCTTTTATGCATCTGTATGCTTCCTTGCTTTTATGCTTTAGATCCATGTTTGTCTGACTAGATCTAGGCTCTTGCCATGCTTTGTGCCTTCCATGGGATTGTGCTTGTTGGCTTTTAGGACCACTTGCCTTTTTGGTTGCACCCATCCCTCCTGTGGTTTGTTGGGATGCAACCCCTTGTGGGAACACATCTTCATGATGTTGGTTTGATATGCATACCCTTTTCCACTCCATGTGATGATATGCTTGCCTTGCTTGCTTTATGTCATCCCATTTGGCTCTCTTTGCTTCTTTGCATCTTTGCACATTTGCCTACATGTTCATGCATGTGTCATTGTGTATGCTTGTTTATGTCATCAAGCTTGGTTCTACGATCTCGTGCGGGTTCACACCTGTTCTTGATACACAAGACCCCAAGCCCTTTTTAGGAACTTTGTTTGATGACACATGTGCCGTCCATACTCCAATCTCATGGAACTGTGGACACCCAATCCAAACCTACATTTGTCCTCCAAGGACACCTCTTTTATTTGATAACATGCTTGTTTACCCCCGTTTGGTTCTTTTTGTTCGTTTGTCCTTTCACATGCTTTCCTTCAAGTATTTTTTTTTTTTTTGCATGCCTACTAGTTTTTTGTTTCTCTTGTTGTTGCATGTGCACATTTGGAGCTAGGATGCTTGAAGCAAGGACGCGACTTCCTAGGCACAAGCCAAAAAGGGCAAGGACGAAAGCGAGAATACGCAAGCCCAAAAGGGGCAATGTTCAGTAGATTAGGAGGCCTAGCCTCTCCGAGTGGTCTTCTCTTTCTCTCTCTTTTAGCTTTCTTTAGAACCATGTACTATGGTTTCCTTTCCTTGTATCTTGCTTAGGCCGCATTCCTAGGGTATGGCAATGTCTGTTTTACATTTTCTGTACCTTGTTAGGCCATACCCTTGGAATGTAGGTGATGTCTGTCGTAGGTGCATATTCACACTGCATTGTGTACACGATTATTGTGGTGTGATTGTCTCGATCCATGTAAGCTAAGTGACATTGGTTTCCCTGTGTATGTGACACGCATCAAAATGTTAACGCACACCGCATACACAGGCGCAAAACCCTATTGGTGCGCCATAGCGTATCAAACTCAAAACTTTGCCAAATTTTTGCTTTGAAAATGGGGGACCTTCGTTGTTGTATTCTCACAACAAAAGCTTGGTGAGAATAGTGTTTTGTGTGCTATGATGCACCTGAGGCAAAGCACTGCTAGATTTTGGTCATGAAAATATGGTGAAATGCTGCCGAATTTACGTCTTGGAAATTTGGCAACGATTCTAAAACATACTAGTAAAGCATTGATCAAGACCACACCCTTTCTAAATCCAAACCTCAAAACCCAATTCTGTTAAAGCCTCAAATGCTAATGCCAATAACCCATTTTTAATGCCAATGTCCAAAAATTAAGATTTTACCAAAATAAAAGACTGTCTACGGACATGCATTATGGGGTGCCTAATAACTTCCCCACACGTAACCAGACTTCTGAATTCAAGAATCATGATTTTTTACTTGTCCATATTAGATTACGAAAAACGTCCTTTTTCTTAGCCTAGGATTGATAATAAAATCAAATAAAGTTAGTTGACCAATCACACCTTAGAAAAAACCCAATGATTGGTGACGACTTCACTTACCATTGACCCGATTCTGTCACACACACCAGAGGCCTTGACCTTCTTCACAGCACCCGAGCTCCCGGACCTCAATTTTTAGCTTGTGCGCGAGAGTCATCGCGATGGGTCAAATTGCCGCTAGGCATTGACAGACTGGAGACTCCATTGGGGATACTTAGAGAGTTTAGCATTTAGAACTTTTGATAAAATCTTAATATTTAGTCATTGGATTTTAAAAACGTTGAAATTGGCATTAGCCTTCGTGGCTTTTCTTTTTGAAAAATGCTTTTACCATATTCTTAGTAAACTATTTTCAAAAATCAAAAATGTTTTTCAAAAATGTTTTTTAAATGGTTTTCCAAAAACCGGCTTTGAGGTATTTTCATATGTGTGAAGCTTTTCTGCTTTCCTAGAGTACACTTTATAGCTTTCCTTCACATGTACAAACCTAGGGTAGTAGATCTAGTTTTTGCTACACCTTTATTTGTTCATATATTTGTTGTGCTTGGAAAGTATTTCCTTTTTTATTTCAAAATGCATGACATCACCCTTCATATTCAGTCAAACCCGGACTTAGCGTTGAAGGCGATTACTGGATGCGTATACCTTAGATAGTTATTGGGCGTCGACTTGTAGGCACTTCTGGGTCCATGGGTGGACAAAAGTAGCTGAAAAGGCCCTCTTGATCCGCTTTATCCCACAACTTCTATAAAGGGAAGGATTAGATGATCGAGGTCCCCCCTAAGATTAAGACCAACTTACTAATTAAGCCATGACTCATATAGTTGGCCTAAAGTAAGTCAAAATCCTGTGAGGACTAGGAAGAGCCAAAGACGAGTGAACATCCAAGCCTAGGGTAGGATGTCCTTGCTAGGACTGTTTTCAAAATGAGTCAAGGGGAAAGTATTCAATTTCCATTTGCAGGTCTGCCCTTTTTGCTTGCGTTGAAAATTTGTGCTCTACTCTAGGTTCTATCCATCCTGCTTACACAGCATTCATAATGAACCCCTAGGGAAACGCAACTTCATTGCTTGCACATTAGATCATAGCCAAACCCTAAGGGTTTCCAACCCTACAAAGGCATGCATACACAAATGGCCCCATCATGTAAATGTGTACAGATAAAATTTGTGGCAAGTAGTCGGGACTCCGCATCATGGAGGACATTGCCAAGAATTCAAGTTCTTCTCCATGAAGGTGAGGCCTATCTAGAATGAAGCCTCTGTAATTTGTAAATTTGAACTTCTTTGTATTGTAAAATGCCCAATGTTGGAGTCGTTGTATATAGCCCAGTTTTGGGGGTGTTGTAAAAAGCCAAAGTTTTGTAAAAGCATTGCTTTCTTTTTAATGAAAAGAAAAGGGTCCATCCTGCAATTTCAAGCATGATATGAAAGTTTCGGTTACTTGCGAAGCTTGTGCATTAACTCTGCATCACTATTGAAACTCAACATGATAAAAACCCAACCAAGGGTTTAAGCCAATTTTTTGAAAATGATAGGTGCATTTTATATAAGCATGGACCTAAACTAACTTCATGTTTGTTTTATGTTTCCACATTGTCAAAATTTCAAACATACCCCATTCCTTTCCCATCCCATTCTTTTCTTTTCCAGGGTTATAAAGAGAAAATATTGTCTAGTCCTACTTTAGAAGGCTCTGCACCCCAGTCTGAAAATGAGACATGACCGCTACCAAATCAGAACCAAGGTTAAACCACACTATCATTTGACCCAGAGGTGGTAACAAGGAAGTGTATCCTTCTAAGGATAAGACCTCAGAGTCTAGATATGGTTATGTCAAAAGCCAAGTGGAAACCCTAACAGAAAAGATGCGTATAATGGAGAGCTCTAGCTCCCAAGGAAGTGACGATTTGGATAGTCTAACCAATTTCCCTTAGGTCATTATGCCTCCCAAGTATGCATGAGAGCTTTCTTGCAGTCTTTAGATAAGAAAGTGTGGCAAGCTATAGAGATAGGTTGGACCAAGCCTACAAAAGCACCGGCCGACTGGGATGATGATGAGATCACGGCGGCAAACTTCAACAGCAGGGTATTGAATGCTTTATTCAGTGCAGTTACGTAATGAGGAGTTCAAGAAGATATCCTCCACTGAAACTGCAAAGGAAGCATGGACATCCTCCAGACAACCTATGAAGGAACCAAGGCTGTCAAGGATTCAAAGCTTCAGAGGCTCACTACCAACTTTGAAGAGATCAAGATGGAGGAGGATGAGTCGTTCGATGTGATAGAATTATGCATGTACACAGTGGAAAAATAATGGATCTATTTCTTTCACAATTGATAACATGTGCTATGTAAGTTTCAAAATATAAGAACAAGAGAGTGTACCTTGATGCAGTGAAATTCAAAACCAAAGATTAGAAGCACTTAGAAAAACTTTTAATCTTCACTCCAATTCTACTTGATGCCCAAGAAGTGTGGTCTCTCAATTAGATATATGTGTATGTTCTAGAGAGAATCAAAGAATGTCCAACACTCACATACATACCATTTCATGTTCTTCTCAAAATTCTGTATGTTTCTCTCCCTATAACTGATTATCTAATTGGGCTAGTATTTTGGGCTTTTCCAATTGGGCTTTAGTATGTTGCTTGGAATGGGACCAAAAGGAAACAAATAAGAAACTAGCTCCAATGGGCCTTGGGCTTTTCTATCAACTCTTGACAAGTCCAAATTTACCATTAATTATATTTAATACCACTATATAAATATAATTGCACTCTATGCCTTATTAATAAATTATATCCCAAGACTTTATTATACATGCAACCCCTTCATAAAATATTTGTAGTAATACAAAATCATGAATGTAGACTGTCACTTTGTAAATTACTATATCTTAATCCTTGAGTACCCGGTTTAATCCTTTAAGTTATTCATCATATATTTATGAAATCCAATTTCATAAATATATACTTTAGTAACTATTTACTAAAGTAGTTAGGCCTAACATTCTGAATAACAAACTCATTAAACTTATCTCAAGAGAATATTTTTTATCTCCGTTAAGAGACTATGAATTCCATATTAAGAATATATATTCCATCAACACTAAATGTGGCTGCCCAATATATTGAGGTTTTGACCGTGACTTTAAATCTCACTCCTGATATATCAAAGCAACCTACAGCGGTCCAGTTTAATATGTCTTAACTTTTAAAACATATCAACACATCAACTAAAAGTCTTCACTTCCATGATCAAGACAAATTATCTTAGTTGATATGTTATAGTCTTCGCAGATGAAACGCCCAATTTCATCACTGACTATGAACTATAATTCTAAGTTTACAAAGAACTTGTGATTTATATCTTCTGTGACTTTTCACATAAATCACATACTATGCATCTCATGGACTCAATGATAATGTCCAAATATTCATGTTACCATTATTTTAGATAATGATAAAACAACTTTATCAATCACAATATTAAGTCATACATAATGTCATACATAATGTCATACTTAATATCTTACATAACATCATACAATAGGATTTCAGGGCACTAATCCTAACACGATGAGTTCTATGCCAAGCTCAAGGACATAGTGAACTTAGCTTTTAATCTTAGGGAAACCATTCTTGAATCCAAGATTGTGAGAAAGGTGCTCAGAGCTCTACCTGAGAAATTCCATGCCAAGATCACTGCCATTAAGGAATCAAAGGACATTGATAGAATTCCTTTGATAGAGCTGGTTGGCAATCTACAAACCTATGAGTTGGGTTTGACAAGGATCGGGAAATCGAGCAACAGCAAGAGCATGGCATTGAAGGCCAAGAGCCATGATACTGATGAGTCTTCTAATGATGAAGATTCTAAGATGAAGTCCTACATCACTAGGAAATTCAAGAAGTTCATAAAGAATGCCAATACAAAGGGCTTCGACAAGGATCGTAGACAGTCAAGTTCTTCTCAGTCTAAGAGCCAAGACAAAGGGAAGAAGGATGCTAGGGATGGCGGTCAGTACATTGTTCCTTCAAGACCAAAGTGCTTTAGGTGTCAAGGTTTCGGTCATATGAAACAAGAGTGCCCTACTTATCTCAAGACCATTGGGAAGAGCAAGGCATTTGCTGCTATGTTGAGTGACATTGAGCCTGAGGATGACTCCAATAATAAGGGTGATGGAATCCTAAATGCCTTCACTGCCACTGTAAATCCTACTGAAGGGATTGTTGAAGATGTGGATGAAGAAGAGGAATTGGTGGAGTCCAAGTTTGAGAAAATGGATAAACAATATGACATCCACACAACCTATACAAAGTTATATAAAGTCTTAGAAAATCATGAGAAGTTGTATAGGTTGGTCACCAAGAAGCTTAGTGATGTGGAGCTTGAGTGGGAAGAAATCTCTACAAAGTTTGATAAAGCAAATCAGACTATTGGAGCACTAAGATTTAAGAATAATTTCTTGGCTAAGAAGACCAAGAAGCTTGAGACAGAACTGTTCCAAGTCAGAGCTCAACTGGAAAAAACTTCAAGCGCTAAGCTCAATGAGATGCTCAGTCTTCAGAAATCTGCTTCCAATTAAATCGGTTTAGGGTATGATTTCTCCTCTTCTAGTATTGCTTCTACTAGTACTACTATTTTTGTTCCTCCTGCTAATAATGTTGAAACTGAGAACAATGAAATTAAAAATGAATTAGCTAGTAAGAACATAGATAAGAGTAAGTCTATCTTAGGAGCACCCCTTAAACTTGCTAAGAATGAGACTAAAAACCCTAGGGCTAAGAAAGGCAACTCTCAAAAGTCAAAACAGAAAAAGCAACATTTCTGTCATCACTGTGGTGCAGCTGGACATACTTGACCTAATTGTTATAAGTGGTTAGCCACTTAAAAAAGCAACAACATGATTGCGTTAGGAGATTAGAATCAGCTTCCTTCATCTTTCTCTCCTCTTGGAGATCTGCTCAAAGCCCTCATGTTCCTTTTGAACTTGAACGGTTTTAACTCTTCCCCCTTACCACCGGATCAAGGGTTCTCTAAACGAAAAGGTTTTTCCAAGGTGTGAAAGGAAAAAGGCTCCAAGTGATTCTGTCACTTATTCTCTCTCTTTCTCCTTCTTGTTTTTGTTTTTGTATTACTTGTGTATTTTGCTTTATTGTTTTGAGTCAGTCTAGTTTTATGCATTGCTTTGTTTTGTTTAACATGTTTTTGCTTGGTTAGTTTTCAGTTTTGTTTTATTTTTTTTTATATAAAAATTAAAAAAAATTGAAAAATTGAAAAATACAAAACAGTGTGTGTATGTGTACATTGGTACTTGTGTGGCCATTGAAACAAAGTTTTCTAAACTTTGTATCTCTTGTAGTTTAGATGAGCATCTTTATGCACAACTAAGCAAGTAAGCTTTGTGGCTAATGTTTGTGATGAGTAAGATTAAGTAATCTCTTGTACTTAACACTCATATTACTCTTTTTGACGGGAAGGACTAGAAAATCCTAAGAGAAAGAGAAAGGCATAAATAACCATCTCACCACTGTTACCTGTTAATCATGAAATGACATCCGTATGCTTCGGCATTGCAAAAGTGCAATATCAAATGCTTAACATCATTGGATATTTCTTTTCTCTCTCTTATATGCCCATGCATGATTTGCTTAAAAGAAAAATATGCAAAGAAAAAAGATCAAAATGCTTTATATATGATTGCAAGCATGTATTTTAGGAGATGTGGGAGTTATAGGATATACCTCGAAGGTGATAGTCCCCATCAAACAGTTATGATTGTGTGTGAGCAAAAGTGATTTTCTCATATCTCAAATCGTCATAACATATAGACACTTATGCAATCTTACGATGTTTTTCACACACAACATGCAATATTCTTTGCTACTTTTGATACATGTGCAGGTACAAAGTGATTTGGCCATCATAAGGAATACTTGTGTTAATGTATGCTTACTAAACTGTCTTGACTTGTTTTTTAAATATAAAATTGGTTAGACTTGTTTAGTGTATTTGTTTTGGATCTGAATGTCCATCATTTTTTTTGTTGAGAGATGTTTTTGAGAGCTTAAAATGTTGTTTGGATCTGTGTTTAAGTAGTATATTTGATTGCATTCATATCTGTGTTTTTCTCTTCTTTGAAAAACTGTTTTTAAGCAATCTCGATAGCTCTCGACAAATAAGCTATCTATCGAGACCCTTCAGCTTTTCTTATCACATTCTCGATAGCTCTCGATAGCTAGTTTGAGCAATTAAGAAACTTTCTGTCTCCTCGATAGCTACCTTGATCCATCGAGCTTCTTTGTTGAGAAATCCTCTTGTTTGATCCTCGATAGCTCCTAGTTAGCTGGTTTGACAGCTAAAAGGCGTGTTTTTAAAGCTCGATAGCTTCTTGATAGCTTTCGATCGATCGACCTTTATGAGATTTCTATATAAGGAGCCATCGCAATTTCAGATCTCACTTCTCTTCGATCTCTCTCGATAGCCCTTGTCTCTTCAACACCCAAAACTCTTCTCTCTCACTCTAAACTTCATCCTCTGTTGATTTTTGGCTTAGATCAAGTGTTTCTACACCGATAAGTTTCCTAAATCCTTCATTCTTCAAGCATTTCATGCATTAGACCTTGGTTTTTGCAAATTTTTTGGAGTTTTTCAAAATCGATGAAGTTTTGCAAAATTTTTGGACTGGGTTTTGCTTTAATAAGTTTCAAAACATCATGCATTGCATCTCACTTGCATTATAACAATATTTTCATGTATTATAGATGTGTGTTATATTTGTTGCAATGATTGTGTGCTGGTAGGATTGGATTGGGCTGAGCCCATGATGTTTTTACTATTGCATATCACATGCTCATGCATTTTCATGCATACATACTATACAATCTTATATATTGATTGTATTGGTGTTTTTCTGTATGTCTCTTTCTCTCCCTATCTCTAGTTTACGTTAGTTGTGTCATGGCACCTAAGTGTAAATCTACTCCGTCCCAGAATCCTCTTCGTTCTGGGGCATCCACTTCGTCTGATCCTACTCCTTCTATTCGGTTCCATGATGAGCAAGCTCGAAAGGACCTCTCGAAGAATTTTTCTTGATGAGGTGTTCATTCTGAATGCCAAGTCATTTTGTCAGACTTCTCTGACACTGACCTACCCACTGTCATTCACGGTAGGGGTTGGAAGTCACTGTGTGACGTCCCGGTCACTTGTCCATCCGTGCTAATCCAAGAGTTCTACTCCAACATGCATGAGTTTGATTATTCAGTACCTCTTTTTGTTACTCATGTTCGAGATACATGCATTGTGGTCACACCAGGTATTGTATCCGATGTGGTTCGTGTCCCGAAGGTAGAGCATCCTGACTACCTCGGTTGTGAGCATTTGAGGACTGTGTCCAAAGACGAGCTTATGTCAACTTTTTGTGAGTGTCCCTTTGATTGGGGCGATCGTCAATTTACTCCATGTTTGGCCTTTGCTAAAGGTCCTAGGTTCATGAACATGGTTATGACTTTTGTTTTACACCTTCTTTCTCATTATAACTCTATTACTGAGCCTTGTGCCTGATTTTTGCTTTCACTTTTAGAGCATCTCATTATAGATTTTCCCTCTCATTTTATTCTTTCTATCATAGATGTTGATAGTCCCTAGAAAATTAGTAGGACAAATGATCCGGATTCTGGTGTTGGGCCTGAAAAGAAAAGAAAGATAATCAAAGGTGACCGGTGGGGACCCGGTCAAAGATCCTCCGATGGTAAAGTTAGTGGGTTGAATTCAAAAGAGAAAATACTTCTGAGACTTTGTTAAGAAAAATGTGCGAATTAATTACCTCTTCGTAGAGAAATGTTTTTATAGTGCACATAGAACGGTTATTCGCTCTATCAAATGTTCCCTCTGTTGAGAAATTCATTAAAGTCAGAGGCAACTTCCATAACTTCCATGGTAGTTACTTTATCTGGATTGATGCTTTATCGTGGTTTGTGAAGGCCTTGGTTCACAGGTAAAAACTGCTTTTGCCAAAAATGCTCATCGTTTGTCCGTTATTAGGGACGGACGAGGTTTTGTTAGGACGGCTCGTCCGTCCTTTACTAAGGACGGACGAGGTTTGCTGGGACGGCTTTGTCGCGCCCTATCCCTCCCTTTCTTTGGACGACGTATGTGGACGAAACTGGAAGATAGCTTTTTCTCCAACACCATCAGTTGCCCCGTCCGTCTAGAGCCAGGTATTCTTCTTCCCTTCGTCTTTAGGTTTTAAGTTTCTTTTATCAAAAATGTCAGTTGCTTCTTCGTCCGCTGATAGTATTGATAGAGATATAGACAAGTATTATGACGACAGTAGTGAGAAGTTTAACTCTAGTAGCACTAGTGACGTCAGTGGAGGAAACACGGACAAGGACTATTCCTTTGGGGCCCCTGGGTTACCTCTTGAAGTCCTCCAGGAACAAGTCAGGAGAGCTTCTAGCTCTCAGGCTGGGTCTTCGTCCAATATCCCCCCGTCTAATCCGATGGACGAGGAGGAGATTGTCTTTAGTTGTGCTGTAGGCCTTCATTCCAAGACGGATGAACAAAGACTTAACAATCTTAAATCTTGGTACCAAATTTCAGACAAGTTTAACCCTAGGCTGCCTGTCCGTGAAGAGTGGTGTTGTAATCCTCATTTTGGAATTGGTGTCTATGAAGCTTATTTTCTAGGCGGCCTTAGGTTTCCATTGAACGCGTTTGCTAGAGAGTTGTTAGTTAGGTTAGGTTTAGGTGTTTGTCAATTTAATCCTAATGCGTGGAGACTAATTATCTCCATGCAAATTTTGTGGAGAGAAGTTTTTGGTGGGGATCGTCCTCTCACTATGGATGAATTCCTTTATTGTTATAAACCTTCTGAAATAAGCCAATCCGAAGGTTTTTATCAGTTCACTGCCAGGGCAAATGATTGTAGGTTAATTAAGTCCCTAGCTTCGTCTGATAGGAAATGGAAGACGAAGTACATCTTTATCTCTGGTTTTTGGGCAGGGAACCCTGTGGACGTTGGCAGGGATCCCTTCCCTCCATATACTGGGGACTTGGGGACCTTTCATCCTGAAGGAACGTCCCTCCCCCTTATTTACCTTTCTCTTTTTTAATTTCTGTTGCTTGCAATTTCTAACTTTTGCTTACTGTATTGCAGCCATCAAACGTCCATCTTTAAGTAAATTTCATCGTAACCGCGTCCATAGGGCTCGTCTTCACCCAGACAGGAGTTTCCGTTCTCTAGTCACCTTGAGACGTCTTGCCAAGTGGGGTTTTGGTCCTGAACCGTCAAACGAGGCTATTGCACACGAGGTTACTGTGTGCAAAAGTAAGTTTTCTAAGTTTGAAGGTTCCCCCCTCCTTTTTTTTTTTTTTTGAAAACTCTATGTTATACATTCCTTATTCGTTTATTATCTTATCTTAGGAATGTCAACAATGAAAGGAAACAAAGGGAAGGAAGTTGTGGGTGAAGGAAAGCATCCTAAAGTTCAGTCTCAGGATCGTCCTGAGGTACAAACACAAGTTCGTCCAACAGCTGGGGATAAAAGGAAATCCTTACCAAAAAACCTCAATTTAGAGGGGCTGCCCAGTCGTCGAGACAAAAGAGTGAAGCATAGCTCGTCCAAAGGAGTTAAGCCTAAGGCTCCCCAATCCCAGCTTCCTATGTAGATAGTTGAAGTGGATTCGTCCACTCCAATCGAGTCCTCCCCGTCCAAAGCTCCTTCGTCCAAGGTTCCTTCGTCCAAGTTTACTGTGCTTGGCTCTTCCCAACCTTCTGAAAAGTCTTCTTCAAACATCATTGAGAATGAAGATCTAGCTTGGGAGAGATTTCAGCTGGCTGTCTTGGACGAAGACATAAACGTTTGTTATGACATGGGCTTAAAGGAGTTTGAACACTCTGGCGTCCATGACCTCTTTAAGGTATGTTCATATTCCTTTCTCGTCCTTGTGTATTTAACAACTTTTCTTCATTTAACCCTTCTTTGTTTTCACCTTTCTATAGGCCATGTCCAAGTTTATAGCAGCGTCTAGACAGGCAACAGAACTGGACAGGATGAGGATCCAACTGGAGACAAGAATTCAAGAAGTAAACAATGACTGTAAAAGATGGGCTGGGATAGCTGCCAAAGCTAAGGAAGAAGTTGCTGAGCATAAAAAGCTGACTGAGGAGCTAAGGATGGATGCATCAGAGAAAGATACTCGTATTGACTATTTACAGAAGGCAAATGAAGAGCTGAGTACTCGTCTCTCCAAGGCAAAAGAGGATGCTGTGGCTGAATTCAAGTCGTCCAAAGCATATACGGACGTCCTAGATCGCAATTATGCAGCTGGTTTTGAGGATTTCAGAATGGATGCTATTGAAAACTTTTCTGAAGTTGACTTTAGCTCAATCAAGCTCAACCTTGCTGCCAATACTAATTCTCTTATTCAGACTGGCTCCGATGACGTCAATGTTGAGGACGATGCTTCAACTCTACCTCCTCAGGACGCCTCCAATGCAAATGCTCCCCAGACTTAGAAACTTTTAATGTTGTTTTGTTGTTTTTTTTTTTGTTTGTTTGGTCCATTGTTTCTAGGACCTTTTCATGTATTGTAAGTACATTCATCTCGTCCAAAGTTTTAGGACGAGTTTCTAAACAAGTTTGATTTTTAAAGGGTGTTTAAACATTGGTCGTTTACCCTCAACAATTTGAATGAATGCTATTATTTTTCTTTTACATATGTAAGGACGGGATTTTTAACCTCATACTGTACTTGACTTCGTCCATATTTCATGCATAAATTTTTATCATTTTTACTGGAATTTTGCCATATGAAATGGTAATCATTAGCATTACCCATCCTTAGACTTGGCTGATTTTCAGATTTAATGAGGATAAGACCTTGCATTTCTCTCGTCCATAGACTGGACTATTTTAGGTCTTTGAGACAATTGTCTAAGTATTTCCTCATCTACAGCCCAGATGTGAATTATATTTTACTATAGTTTGCTCGTGTGGACGAGTATGCCTTGGGCTTACTATAGATTGCATAGGCTTTGCTTCGTCCATTTCTTTGGATGAGCACGCCTTATGTAAGTGGCCTTGTGTAAGTTGACTTTGCTTCGTCCATTTATTTGGACGAGCAGACCTTGGGAAAGTTTAGACGTCACATCTCTGCGTCTAGAGAATTTTCTCGCCATTAGTTTTTAGTAAGATAAAGATCAGTAATTCACACAACATTATGTACATAACATAAGATATCGTTCACAGACGAGGCATACATTTAAAGGTTTATGCCTTCTAGGAAAATAAATACAAACCAAACCATAACTTCGTCCATAACTTTAATAAAATAACAAAGCAACACTATAAATACTTAAGCAAACAAACTTATGCATATAGACAAGTAGATAAACGGTTTGCAGGCTCGTCAAGGCTGGCATTTTATTGGTAATACCTCTTCAGGTGCTCAACATTCCAAGGATGCTCTAATTTCCTCCCCGTATAGGGTCTCCAAGTAGTAGGATCCTTGCCTTTTACAATTAACAACTCTACAGGGACCTTCCCAATTAGGACCCAGTTTCCCATGAGCTGGGTTCTTGGTTGCCAAAGAAATCCTTCTTAGGACGAGATCTCCTATGTTGAAGCACCTCGGTTTTACCATTGCATCATGCTACCTAGCCATGAGGTTCTTGTATTTCGCTGTCCTTTGCTCTGCATTTGTCCTCACTTCATCAATTAGATCAAGGCTTAGACGAAATTGTTCCTCATTATCCTTGCCCTGATACATCATTACTCTGTGGTTGGCCATATGCACCTCTGCAAGTATGACTGCTTCAGTTCCGTATGCTAGCTTGAAAGGGATTTTCCCTATAGGGGTTCTTACTGTTGTCCAATATGTCCACATAACACCTGGTAACTCGTTAGGCCATACTCCCTTGGCCCCCTCAAGCCGAGTCTTGATGATTTTCAATGAGGATCGGTTTGCAACTTCAGCCTGGCCGTTTGCTTGTGGATGGGCGGGTGAGGAGTAGTGATTTTGAATTTCAAAGTGTTTACAGAAGTTTTTGAAAAGTGCATTATCAAATTGTCATCCGTTATCGGATATCAATACTCTGGGCACCCCAAACCTGCATACAATGTTCTTCCATACAAAATTCTTGACATTTTGTTGTGTGATACTAGCTAAGGGCTCTGCTTCCACCCATTTGGTGAAATAATCGATGCCAACCACTAGAAACTTCATTTGCCTTGTGCCCAATGGAAATGGACCCAAGATGTCTAGCCCCCATTGTGCAAAAGGCCATGGGGCCGTCATTGGGGTAAGGTACTCCAATGGTTGTCTGGGGACATTATTGAATCGCTGGCATTGATCGCAGGCTTTGACATATGCCTTAGCATCAGCTTGCATGTTTGGCCAGTAGTATCCTGCACGGACGATCTTATGGACTAGTGACCGAGCTCCTGAATGGTTACCACATGCTCCTTCATGGACTTCTCTCAACACGTAGTTCGCCTCTTCGAGAGCTAGACATCTAAGATAAGGTTGAGAAAAACCTCTCTTGTATAGCACTTCGTTCACAACAACATATCTGGCTGATCTTACCTTCAGCTTTCTAGCTTCATCTCTCTCTCCTGGGAGCCATCCTTCCTTCAAATATGATAGAATTGGGGTCATCCAGTTTCCTCTGCTCTCTACTTACAGTATTTTTGGGATATCTATACTTGGTATGTACTGAATTTCGTCAAACTCGTCCATGGTTTCGTTCGACGAGGCTTCTTTCGCTAAGGCGTCAGCCTCCATGTTCTCCTCCCTTGGGATTTAGACAAAGTCAGCTTTTTCGAATTTTTTCATTAGGCGCATTACCCTATGAAGGTACTTCTTCATCTAGTCTTCTTTAGCCTCAAACATCCCATTTACTTGACCCATGATCAATTGAGAATCTCCCAAGACAAGTATTGACCTTGCCTCTACAGACTTAGCCAACTCCAGCCCTTTGAAGAGGGCTTCATACTCAACTTCATTATTTGTCGTCTAGTGCTGCAGCCGAACTTTATATTTCAACTTATCTCCTTCTGAGGATTGTAGGATTACACCTATTCCTCTTGTATATTGTGTAGACGAACCATCCACATAGATAATCCATTTCTTTTCATCCTCCACTTCACCCAATTCATTATAATTCGGGGTAAACTCTGCTATGAAATCTGCCAGAGCTTGAGCTTTTATGGCGAGTCTTGGTTGATATTTGATATCAAACTCACTGAGTTCGACAGCCCATTGGATCAATCGTCCTGCAGCCTCCAGCTTGTTCATTACTTTCTTCAGTGGATAATCCGTCATGACATTGATGACATGAGCTTGGAAGTAATGCCTTAGCTTCCTAAAAGCTATTACCAACGCAAAGGCCAATTTCTCCATTAGTGGATACCGTTCTTCGGCTCCCCTCAACGCTTTACTTGTATAATACACAGGCCTCTGCACCTTGTCTTCTTCTCTCACCAACGCTGAACTTACTGCATGTGGGGTGACTGCCAAATACAAGTACAATTCTTCTCCTAGGATGGACAAGCTTAGCAAGGGAGTTCTAATAAGATACACCTTTAAGTCTTCGAAAGCTTTCTGACACTCATCAATCCATTCATAGGCTTTTTTAAGAACTTTAAAAAATAGCAAACATTTGTCAGTAGCTTTAGAGACAAACCTGTTAAGGGCAGCAACTCGTTCAGTGAAGGACTGAACTTCTTTAATATTTCGTGGGGGCTTCATATCTAGTATTGCTTGGATTTTGTCAGGATTCGCTTCAATCCCTCTATGGGAAACCATGAATCCAAGAAACTTCCCGGACGATACTCCGAAAGCACATTTGCTGGGGTTTAACTTCATGTGGTACTGCCTTAACGTATCAAATGTCTCCTGCAGATCGTCTAGGTGCTTTTCTCCATCTTGGCTCTTCACTAACATGTCATCTACATAGACTTCCACATTCCGTCCGATTTGTAGACGAAACATGTGGTTAACCAATCTCTGATATGTTGCCCCTGCGTTCTTTAAACCGAAGGGCATCACCATATAACAGAACAAGCCTTGACTGGTGATGAAGGATGTCTTCTCTTGGTCTGCCTCGTCCATCTTTATCTGATTATATCCTGAGAAAGCATCCATGAAGCTAAGTAATTTGTGGCCTGCGGTAGAATCCACCAATTGATCAATGCGTGGCAACAGATAGCTGTCCTTGGGGCAAGCCTTGTTAAGATCAGTAAAATCTATACACATCCTCCACTTGCTGTTCACATTTTTTACCATTACCACATTAGCCAGCCAATCTGGGTAGTACACTTCTCGTATGAATTTCGCTGCCATCAACTTCTGAACTTCATCTTTAATAGCACTATCTCTTTCAGGAGCAAACACCCTTTTCTTTTGTTGCACTAGCTTGGAGGAAGGACATATGTTTAAACAATGGGTGATGACACTAGGATTTATACCCGGCATATCTTCGTGGCTCCAAGCAAATACATTAGTGTTTTTCTTCAGAAATTGGACGAGGTCTTTTTTAATCTTTTCTTCAAGATCTGCCCCAATCCTGGTATACCTCTCAGGGTTGTTCTCTTCTAAGGGAACATCTTCTAACACTCCGGTGGGTTCTGCCACAACTTTCTTTTCTTCAATATTCATGGTCTGAACTTGCTCGTCCATGGCCAACATGGCCAGGTAACATTCTTTTACTGCTAGCTGGTCTCCTTACACTTGTCCTACCCCATGCTCTGTTGGAAACTTGACTGACAAGTGGTAGGTAGACGTGACTGCTTTCCACTTATTTAAAGTCGGTCTCCCAATTATAGCATTATAAGAGGACGAGCAATCTACCACCAGAAAATTCACATCTGTGGTTAACTGTTGTGGATATGCCCCCACCATTACGGGTAATGTAATAGTGCCCATAGGCTATACTTTCATTTCTCCGAAACCTACTAGAGGCGACTGCACTGGGCGAAGTTGGTTTCGTCCAACCCTTATTTGTTGGAAAGCTAGATAATATAGAATGTCTGCCGAGCTTCCATTATCTATCAGCACCCTCCTAGTTGTGTAATCAGCAATGAGCACGGTAATAACAATAGCATCATCGTGAGGGTGGTGATTCTGTCAGCATCCTCGTCTGTGAAAGTGATCGCCTGTTCGTCCATGGACTTTTCCCTTATTGATCGTCCAGAGAGTTGGACGCTCTGCACTACCTTCAGGTATGCTTTCCTTGACTTGGACGATTGGCCTGTTGAACTTCCGCCAATGATAACTTTTATCTCTCCGAGCGTTGGTCGCGATGATTCCTCTACCTTTCCTTTCAATCTCTCGTCCTTGTGGTCTTGTCCGAGGAAATTTCTCAACTTGCCTTGCCTTATAAGATTCTTAATCTGCTGCTTTAAATCAAAGCACTCGTCCGTGTCATGTTCATAGTCTTTGTGAAAGCGACAATACTTATTCCTATTGCAATTGTTGGGATCTCCCTTCATCTTTTCCGGCCACTTCAAGAAAGGCTCGTCCTTGATTTGCATAAGGACCTGTTCAAGTGGCATGTTTAACGGAGTATATTGCTGGTTGCGTGCTGACGAACCTGTCTTCTTGTCCCGGTCTTTTCTATCATCCGTCCGTCCCTTCTTTGGACGAGGACCTTGTTCCAGGTGGCGATTTGTCTCCATTTTCTCTGTCCTCTTTCTTTTCTTAGCTATAATCGCATCTTCCGCATTCATGAAGTTTTGAGCTGAATGGACGAGTTTGGCCATAGTTTGTGGCTCTTGCTTATAAAGTTTGTGGATGAACAAATCCGAATGAACTCCGTTGTGAAAAGCTGCCAACAGCAATTTGTCATCCATCTCGTCCACTGTTAGGGCTTTCCGATTGAAACGAGTGATAAACAACCGCAAACTTTCATTTTCCCCTTGTTCAATCGTTAAGAGACTGGAAGTAGAACGTTTGTGTCTCTGGCCTCCTATGAAGTTATTGACAAACAACTTGCTTAATTCTTCGAAAGAACTTACTGAGTTTCGAGGTAATTTGCTGAACCACACTCTGGTTAGACCTTTGAGAGTGGTAGGAAAGGCTCTACACATGATTTCATCTGGAACTCCTTGGAGATGCATAGTGGTCTTGAAGGTGGCAATGTGGTCAAAAGGATCTCAATTCCCATCATACGAATCTAAAGAAAGCATTTTAAACTTTGGTGGTAGGGGGTGGCCATTGATGAAAGCCATAAAGGGAGAATCAGTTCTATGAACCAAATCCTCTACTGGGTTTGCCCTCCTCATATTCTCCTTCATTTCGTCCATGGCTTTCTTCATCTGATCCATCTCATTTTCCAAATGAGGTACCTTTTGTAAGGTGGTACCCCTTGATTGACTTCCATGTTGAACATTCTCCCTGTCTTCTTGACTCCAAGTCTGTCTTTCATATTCATGCTCTCCATGTGTCTGCCTTCTCAGGTTAATCTCCCTTCGTAGTTCTTGGTTCTGGCGAGTTAATTCCGCCATTGCAGCCGTCATAGAGTGCATGTGTTGAACAGAAGATGCCTGCATAATTGGTGCAGATTGGCGATCGCGATGAGGGTCACTTGATGCATCCCTGCTTTCTTCGTGAGCAGGGCTAGTAACCCTCGATCTGGTCCGAACCATTACCCTTTTATCTTGGGAAAACAAATTGTACAACAATTATAATAGTAATCCCCACAGACGACGCTAACTGATAGTCCCTAGAAAATCAGTAGGAAAAATGATCCGGATTCTAGTGTTGGGCCTGAAAAGAAAAGAAAGATAATCAAAGGTGACCGATGGGGACCTGGTCAAAGATCCTCCGATGGTAAAGTTAGTGGGTTGAAGTCAAAAGAGAAAATACTTCTGAGACTTTGTTACGAAAAATGTGCGAATGAATTACCTCTTCGTAGAGAAATGTTTTTATAATGCACATGGAACGGTTATTCGCTCTATCAAACGTTCCCTTTGTTGAGAAATTCATTAAAGTCAAAGGCAACTTCCATAACTTCCATGGTAGTTACTTTATCTGGATCGATGCCTCATCGTGGTTTGTGAAGGCCTTGGTTCACAGGTAAAAACTGCTTTTGCCAAAAATGCTTCTCGTCCGTCCTTCATTAAGGACGGACGAGGTTTTGTTAGGACGGTTCGTCCGTCCTTTACTAAGGATGGACGAGGTTTGCTGGGACGAGGTTTGCTGGGACGGCTTTGTCGCGCCCTATCCCTCTCTTTCTTTGAACGACGTATGTGGACGAGATTGGAAGATAGCTTTTTCTCTAACACCATCAATATTAATAACAACTCACTACAAAATGATATTTTAAAACTCTGGACTTGTTGAAGAATTAATAGAGTATAATTGTATAGTATTTTCTTAATTAATAAAGTTTACTATCGTTTCCTTAAAAAAAAAAATAAAAAATAATAATAATAATAATAATAATAATAATAATAATGATGATAGAGTATCCATGAAGACGAAGGTGTGAAAGCAAAGAAGAATGTAGCTAAGCTCCCACATCATGATTGGAAATACGTGTCATTTTTTTAGGGTATCCAACGTTATCTGGTGGTCAGGGTCACGGTGACAGGCAAAGAAGGTTTTCAAAGTCGTGATATCCATCAAACCAATACGTGGCATTTCAAGAATGGCCAAGCTTCCCGCCCCCAAAAAATTTGTTTACTCACACGTGGCGGAAAAGCAACGCAATGACACGTGACAGTACAATAACGTGCCGCAGTGCACCACCACCGACGGCCACGTGTCCCATTTACTTTTATAATCACGACCGCCCTCGGAATTTGAATGGCCTAATCAGAAGCGAGATTTAGATCATGACGAATCTGTGTTGACCACATCCACATTCACATGTCATGAAACGTGGAGGACTTAAAGGTTTTGGACGGTGGGATCAGCGACTTGGTCTGTGAGTAGCCTGTGGTCCTACTCCTATTATACGATGCACCATATTGTTGTTGTTGTGGTTGTTGTTGTTAACCCAAACAGTATGAGACTTTTAATTTTTTTATTCTTTTTTAAAGGATTTTTATGTTCAATGTTCTATCAACTTCTATTATCCATCTTTCTCCACAAAAGAAAAACTTTTATTATCTATCATAGTTTTTTTTTTTTTTTTTTAATAATCTCTTTATATTTTATATATATAGGCTTCTCTTCAATATTTTTTTTTTAGGTATTTCGATCATTTTTTAGGTTTAGGGGGTATTTTAGTAATTTTTAGGTTTTAGGTATTAGGTCATTTTTTAGGTTTCAGTGGTATTTTGATCAATTTTTAGATTTTGAGAGTATTTTAGTCATTTTTTAGGTTTTGGGAGTATTTTGGTTATTTTTAAGGTTTAAAGGGTATTTTGGTCATTTTTAGGTTTTAAGGTATTTCAGTCTTTTTTTAGGTTTAGGGGATACTTTGGTAATTTTTAGTGGTTTAGGGATTTTTTTTTTTTTTTTAAGAGATAATTACAACTTGCTGCTAACCCAGCAGCTCAAACTCTTTCCCCCCTAGACCCCCAAGCTCTTTGTACATGGGGAGGTGTCAATTCAGCTATAAGGCTTTGGCGTGGTTTAGGGATATTTTAGAGTTTGGTGATTTGTAGAAATAATACTTGGATCATAGTTGGGTCTAATTACGTACCTACTTAAAACTCAATAAACATTCATGTTAATTGGGTTTAATTAGGTTAATACCCATTTAACCCAATTAATAATTTGGTGGATTTGGGTCTTACTTAAGTAGGTGGGTTTAAGTAGACAAATGGGTTTGGGTTGATTTTACCACCCCTATATAGCATGTCTATATATGTCAAACAAATATAGAATTCTATCGATTTTGTGGGAAATTAGAAGTTTTGTTGGATCTTGCATTGTTTCAAGTACATTAATTGTAAACTTAATTAGCCACAACTTTTTAACCTTTTTTTAGCTTTGAAATATTGTTTCATGTGAGTTGTTTGATGTTAGGAGCCCAGTGGTTCCTAATGAAGATGGATAGGAATTGTAAGTGAATTGATTTAATTCGATATAGTCACCCTCGATAGAGAAATATTAAAAGAGATTAAGGAAGAGAGAGATTAAGAGAGAGAGAGAGAGAGAAATGCATTAATGCACTAAGCAATTGGTTTATTCTTCTATTATGGAAATGTGATTACAAGTAGGTATTTATAGAACCATAAAACAATTCTATTGGCCTACATGACCTTATTCTAATGATACTATTATTCCCCATGTGCATCAATAATTTCAACACATATTAAATGTGATTAATATACTTGGAATTGTAACTAATAATTAACTAAATCTACAACAATTATTATCCATATACTTATAGCATTCCTAACATTTGAAATATATATATGGATTATTTATTGCTACTCAGTGATCTAATCTAATCTATATGGGGTTGCTTAATTAATTTTTATATATTAAGGCATTCATCATACATTTTTTTAAAAATTTCATTTTATAACTCTAAACTATACATCAGATTACACTTTACACCTTAAATTATTCAAATGCATGCTTTGCACACTAAACTGTGACCCTTGTTACACTTTACATCCAGCATTAGTTTTACAGTTAAGTTAGACAGAAATTAATAACACATGACTTGCACATAATTTTTGCTTAGGTGGCACGGTGTTTAAAGACCAAAACACCATTTTCACTTATAAATAAAATAAAATTACTTACACACATGTAGGAACAATTCAAAGAAAAAAAAAATCAGATTTGTAGTGGCCTTTATCATCCCTGTTTTTCCTCTATTTATTCTCCTCTATTTAAAA
Source organism: Quercus gilva (assembly GCA_023621385.1). Classification (NCBI taxonomy): domain Eukaryota; kingdom Viridiplantae; phylum Streptophyta; class Magnoliopsida; order Fagales; family Fagaceae; genus Quercus; species Quercus gilva. The sequence goes on along the minus strand of CM042482.1, from coordinate 33,990,468 downwards.
TTGATTCAGGCTTATGCTATTTTTAATTGAGTTTCAAGACACCCCCCCCCCCCCAACAAAAAAAAAAAAAAAAACTAAAAAACTAAAGGAAATGAGTCCATATTCAAGTTGTCATTGACAGATTGACTCAAGTCAAGATCAATAATGTAACATTCTGGGTTTAAGGTTTATTTGGGATTAGTTTATTTTACTGAAATTGAAAACGTTTTGTTGAAAATACTGTAAATAAAGGTAAAAGTTAGCTGAAATGGTATAATGAGACCCATGAATAGTAGCAAAATAAGCTAAATAGTAAAATAAGTTGCAAAAATAATTTTTGTCAAACGCACATTAACTTTAAGGATTAAACTTTTGTCCAAAGTGCACTAATGTCTAAACTTTAAAATCATACCAATCTCACAAAACAATTAAAATTACATTATTCGCGTAAACAACGTGTCACCTAAGCAAAAATCATGTGTAAGTCATATGCTCTTAATTTCTGTCTAACTTAACAGTAAAACTAACGTTGTGGGTATAAAGTATAATAAGGGTCATAATTTAGGGTGTAAAGTGTGTATTAGTATAGTTTATAGTGTAAACTATGTAAAATGTAATCTGATGTATAGTTTAAGACGATAAAGTATAATTTAAAAAAAAAAAAATCATCAATTTATCATTTTGTACGTGAAAATGAAATATAGCCTTATTTATATATGGATGGAGTTGCTGAATAGTGAGGAAACTAATAATTATTAAAAGGAAAGTCTTGTTTGCAGCAGCAAGCTATAGCTACTGTGTCTGTATGCATCAAATGCCTTTCCAATGCTAACGACAGCTAAATTTGAGAATAAAAGATATCATTTAGTCCCATTATATAATTGGTGTCTTTTTGCTTTCATTTATGTGGCGCCCTATATATATATAGCTTTGTCCTAATCAACTGACGTTACGTACCTCGTAGCCTGCATATTCCTGAATCCTCATCAATCTTTCAAATCCGTATTATTATATACTGCTAAAAGTTATTGGTACTTGATCGTTCTTGCAACTGTACGTAGTGACATTAATTATCATGCTAATCCGGTACCTATATATTTATTTGATTGATTTGCCAAAATAATTTATAAGTGATTATTTTATTGTTGCCTCTTTAGTTACATCATACATCAACATTTGTTCAAATTTACTTTATATATTTATTTTATTAATCACCCCCCTTTTCAACATTCTCGATCAGGAGAGATATATTTAATAGAATTTAAACACTTACCGACTGCACTTTTCTTATAAATTTAAAGGTATATTCATCAAGGCGGCCAAAATGGGTACTAGTCTATTTCGTCCATAAAATATAACAAAATAAAAAATGCTTATATTTTAAAATTATTTAGCAAAATATCCTTATTTTAAAATTTGATTTTTAGAAAATCGAGTTTCAATGAAAAACTCGATTCGATGAAAATCGAGTAATGTGAGAAATTTTACATGGAACATGAGTTCCATGTTTTTTTTTTTTTTTTTTTTTTTTTTAAGTTTGATTTCACATAACTCGATTTTCTAAAAATCGAGTTTTTCATTAAAACTCGATTTTTAAAAAATTGAGTTTAAAATAGAGGCATTTTGTTAGATAGTTTCAGAACAAGGACATTTTGCTGAAAAGTTTTGACGAAATGGACAAATGTCCATTTTGTCCTCATCAAGTCATTTAAAAACTTTAAATAAAATATGATAATACTACCTTATCTAAGAATTCTAGTTCTAATCATGAATTTGACTCTCTCAATTTCTAAGAAAATTGAGAGAATCTTATTACATAATTTTCGCGTTTGAAAGCATAACCTTATTAACTTTTTTTCTTTTCGAAAAAGCCACGTAAATTACGAATTACACCCTCTTTGGCATCTTGGAATAAAAGCATAAAAAAGAAAAAGAAAAAAAAAATTCCCTGTAAGAATAACAATTTCATTGCTCACCCCTGCCCTTTTCATAAATAAAACTTATTTTGTGCATTATCTTTATTTTATTTATTTGGTAAAATATGACTTCGGTTATTAAATTAAGTGTCTTGTTTTAATTTTAGCCTAAAAGTGCATTTGGGATTTGATGAAACTAAAGCTTATTTGAGTTTTTAGTTTATTTTTGTTATTATTTATGGGTCTCATTGCACTTTTTGATATTATTTATGGGTACCACTGTACTATTCAACTAGCTTTTAGCGTTTTTCTATAGTACTTTCAGCAAAAAACTTTCAATTTCAACTAAATAAGTTGTTCTCAAATAAATCTTAAATATTGATTGTATGCTTCCCTTCCCTCCCTACTATGAAAATGATCATCTCTACTCAAAATAAATCAATTTATGATTCTCATATTAAATATTATAAATCTAAGGTATACAAAATGTTACATAATCTAAAATAAGATCATGGAAGTAAAATCTTAACCCTAAAATGAGTACGAGTTAAAGAGGTTTAAAGTCTGTGCTATATATACAGGAGTTAGGCCCTTTTGGATATACACCACTACAAGTTTCTTTAAAAAATCTTCTCCTCTCTCCCCGTGTGTGTGTATTAATACTTAGTATTCTAAAAAAAAAAAAAAAAAACAGTAGAATAAGAGACTAAAGAGGAGCTGAAGATTAAATGCAACAATTTTAATTAGATGGTTTGGTAGGCAAAATATCAGCTTGAAATGCTCCCAATTAATCTCATACGTTAATTGTAATTAATAAAATACTCTTCATCAAAGTGAGATAAGAACCATAAATTATTTTAAAAAGGGTCATGTTTATACTTTATAGGTGTCCTTAGGATAATTATTATTTGTTAATAAATCATATTAGGAAAGTTTTGACATTACTTTTATGAAAAATATAAAAAGTAGGGGTGTGCAGCCAACCCGCCAAAACCGACCCAACCCAATCCGCCAAGTTGGGTTGGTTTTTGAGGCTTGGTAGGTTGGGTTGGGGTATAAAATTTTTTTTTATAGCGGGCCGGGTTAGGTTCGGGCCATAAAATTCCAAACTTACCAAACTTGACCAGACCCACCCATATATTTAATATATATAATACTATCCTATATAAAAGTCAATATTAATGTATATTAGTTCATATTATTAATGTATAACTAAGTTGGAATATTAGTTCATATATTAATGTATATTTTGTTTATCAACTCAGGTGGCAGATGTGATATATTTTTTTTTCTGCTTAATTTAATAATAATAGTAATAAAAATAAATTGTCCAACCCATGGGTTCAACTTGACCAATGTGGATTGGGTTTGGTTGGATTTATGTGATGGGTTGAGTTAGGTTGAATTTTTTTTAATCCATCATAATGGGTTAGGTCAAAAAATCCCCATAACTCGACCCAACCTAATCCATGCACACCCCTATATAAAAAGTTATCAACAAAATTAATAGTTTTATCATTTTTTCATAAAATATTTAGATAAAGTTTAACTTCAAAATTAGTTGTAGCCTAAGCCTATAACCTTACTCAATATCTTTTTATTAGAGGTAAATTTTAACAAATCTACCATTAGATTACATCTTCTTCTTATATCCTCCATGCTTGAAAATTTTTTAGAAAATTAAAATTCAATAACTATGCCATCAATAAATTGTTTAAATTGCTTTTTTGTAATTTAAAATTATGTATAAAATATAAACTTATAGATCATATAGTACAAAATATCCGATAAACATAAAGTTTAACATGTATATTAAGAACATACAATTCAATGGTTAGATTATCAAAATATTTTTAAAAATAGTTCATAAACCAATGTTTTTAGGACATTTTTTTTACATTTTTCCTTAGAAAATTAGCATGCTACTAAAAATTAATAGCTCGTCGCTAGACGTGTAAGTGAAAGTTAATAGGAAATTTGTGGCTACGTTTATATGCGCACTCATAATGACATAACCCTTTTTAAGATGCTAGGTGAGGGACCAAATAATCTCTCTTTGACTTACATGTTGTTTATTAATAATAGAATTTTTTGTAAGCCAAAACTAAAGAACGGGGGGGAACAAAATCTCATATTCTCATGCCCATACATTTGAGCTTTCCGCCCAGTGAAGATGAAACAATGGATTTCGTTTGGCTGGAAGGGTAGAAAAGTAGGAGGATAAAAAAAATTTAATTTCTCTTATTTTTGTTTGGTTGGAAGTGGAAAAGTGGAGGGATGTAAAAAGTGAATATACCCTTGTTAAAAAATGACGACCAATTAAAAAAAAAATAACAAAAACAACCAAAAAAAAAAAAAAAGAAGCTATAACCCAATTTATTAAAAAATAAAAATCATGTCCTAAAAAAAAAAAGTCATGCCTAGTTAAACAAAACAAAACAAAAAAAAAAGAAAGAAAGAAGGGAACTGGACGAATTGTCTATATGCAAGTGCACATGGGCATTTTTGTCCATTAAGCAGCCTCATTTTCTCCCTTCATTTTTCTCTTCATTTTGGGTAGAAAACTTTTTGATAGGCTTGGGGAGACCCCACTATTTATTTTCCTTCCTCCCAACCAAACCCAACACACTCCAAAAAGGTTTTCCTTCCCATTTTCTCTTCAAAATTTTCTATCCACCCTATCAAATACACCCTAAGTGAAAGGGATATTTCAAATTAAAGAATAGCTAAGTGGCACAAAATCTCATAGTCTATTCTCTATATATTTGAAACTGTGGATTACTTTCATTAAGTAAAAGGGATAGAATTTTTCAAAAATTTCTCTAACCCAACTTATTGGGATGACTCAAACGAACATCTACAATAAATCAATTACATATACTTTTAATCACATAACTATTTAATAAATATATGACTTAATTAAATAATTTAACAAGGGATATGGTCAAAATAAACATTGATAATTTAATGAACTACGGCTTTATAATAAGTTAGAAGAGACTCATCTAATTTGGAAGGAAGGGAATTTTGTTCCGAATGAAATGAAAATATCATTGTTACCCTTTTATATATGGATTGGGTTCAAGTTACACTTGGTGTAACTCTAAACAATGTTACACCACCCAATATTTTTTAATTGGATGTGAATATTGACAAATTCACCGTTAGATTACATTATCTTCATATATTCTTCATACTTATAAAATTTTAAGGAGATAAAAAATTAATAACTATGTTATCAATCAATTGTTAAAATTCAAATTTTTATAGTTTAAAATAATGTATAAAAGATGAGTATATGGATCAAATGGTAAATAACATCTTATTGATATGAAAATTAGCATGCATGTTAAGAACATATAGAAAATATAAGTCAATGGTTGGATTTTTAAAATATTAATTCAATAATAAGTTATTGAGTGGTGTAACATTGCTTAGAGTTACACTAGGTGTAATATGAACCTAACTCTTTATATATATAAAATTAAAGTTACATTTTTTTTTCTTCTTTTTAATGCTACTTTCTTATTAATATTTATTTACTAAGGACTATTGTTATTAGCTATTTGCTAGTGTTGGTAAACTTTGTTAGAGCATTCACAGCAGTGGTTGTAAAATTTTAGCTATTTAGCTACACAAAAAGTCACTTTATCTATTTTACCTACACACCTGCTGCAGCAGTGGATCTATTTTAGCTTTCAACCCAATAAAATAATATAAACATCACAATAAAATAATATATCCTTTATAATAAAATAATATATCCTACCGACTAAAAATACACCTGCAGCACCCACTACAACCAACTCTTCCATCAACCATAACCACAACCACAATCAGCACCACCACCGGCCACAACCACCACTCTACTTTGGCAACCACAACACAAAATAGAAAAAAAACAAACAAAGACAAAAACAAAACCACAGCCACCTAACCCATACGAAAATACATAAAATAAATAGAAAAAACTCAATCACAGCAAAGAGAGCTGGCCGGTGATGAGGGATGAGGGAGCTGGCTGGCGGAACAGATCGGCGAGCTAGAGAGAGGGAGCTGGCCGGCGAGCTGTTGAGTGAGTGAGGTGGAAGAGGTGTTGAGTGAGTGAGAATGGAAGGCGGAATAGGCCAGCGGAACAGATCGGCAGAACAGGCCAGCGATGAGGGAGCTTGCCGGCGGAACAGATCGGCGAGCTAGAGAGAGGGAGCTGGCCGGCGAGCTGTTGAGTGAGTGAGGTGTTGAATGGAAGGCGGAAAGGCCGGCGGAACAGATCGGTGAACAGGCCGGCGATGAAGGAGCTAGCCGGCGAGGGGAGGGATGAGGGAGATGAGGGATTGTTCGGTGAGCTAGAGAGAAAAAAAATTTGAGGAAGAAAGAAGAAGGAAGAGAAGCCGGAGAGAGAGAGAGAGGGAGAGAAAGAAAAGTTTATTTAATGGGATAAGTGCAATAAAAAAATATTTTTTTCTTTTACCTGTGAGCTACAGTGCACATGTATTTTTACATGTGCACTGTAGCGGAGCAGCAAAAAATATTGCTTATAGCTCCACTGCTGTGAGCTTCTTTTGTGTGCAGTGGTGCTAAAAAATAGCAATATAGCTATTTAGCATCACTGCTGTGAATGCTCTTAACTCGTTGGTAAGCCTTGTTGTGACGCGTTGGTAAGCCCGTGTTGACTGTTGAGCCGATGGATAGGTGTTTGGGTGTTCCAGTCGAGGTGTTCCCGATAGTGAATATCAAATTGTTAATAATAATATCATTAGTAATTATTGATTATTTAGAAAGCAAAATGAATATGTTCTATAGATCATCATCTAGTGCTAGTACAAGCACAGGAAATCAACCCATTAATCCAAATATAAATAATTTAGGATATATAAATTCAGAAGAATGTAACATAATGGATATTGACAGAAAATTATTAGAATGGTACAAATGTAGTATACCGACAATTAATACTAAACAGATATATAAACAAGGAACTTTTTCTAATTTATATTTCTTGACAGACTACATTATAAAGACAGTTGAAAGAACATATAGTCTATTTAATGAATATGAAACAATACAATTATTTTCACATATTCATTATTACATGTTGGGTTAGTTCAAGTAGCTTAAAAAAAAAAAAAAAATCTCAAAAGAAACAAAGAAGTAGCTATAAAACCTTTAACAAGAGATGAATTAAATACAAGTACTTTATTTATTTATTTATTTATTTATTTTTTAGAAAACAGTAATACTTATTAGAACACACAAGCACGAAAGTAATATATAGAGTTTTTTAAACAGGCTTATAATACATTACATAACCAAAGTATCACTACAAAAAGGCCTAACCTTTGTAGTAGTAGCTTGGAGTTATAAGGACTGAAACTCTAACATACACAATGGATGTGGGTTAAACATCCTTTTTTTTTTTTTTTTTTTTTGAGGAAATAGTAATACTTATTAAAACACACAAACACGAAAGTAATATATAGAGTTTTTTAAACAAACTTATAATACATTACATAACTAGAGTATCACTACAAAATGGTCTAACTTTTGTAATAGTAGCCTGGGTTTATAAGGACTGAAACTCTAAAATTTAATAACTCATTATTAGGAATGATGGAAACCAATTTATATAATGGACCAATTTATTTTGATTGTTATCCTAATTTTGCTTTATCCCTGAAAAACCCTAATATTTTAGATGCTTTAACTTTAAATGTAAAGACAGATAATTATTCCATGAAGACAGGTTCAGAACCTTAGCTATAGTTTACAGAATATACTATAAGTTTATGAAAACAACATTAGAACCTATGGCTTTGACCCTCAGCCCTAAAGGACATACTTTACTTTTGCAATTCTCCACATAGAATTCTAGATTAAAATACCTAAAACCATAAGATGGGATGAGGTTACACTTCCTGAACGATGGAGTTTAGACACCATTGTTCCTTCACAAAAGATAGAAAATGACAGACCTGATTTTATAACACAAAAGACAAATGGCACAGTATTAAAATCTTTTGGTTCAGATAGACAAACTAATAACTTAATAGGATCTACTAGTTCTATGAGAAGTAGAACACCATGATACATGTTCACACCTAGAACCTCTTTTTCTGATTACAGATCAATGAATCTAAACCAAGAAGCCTCCCATCCCATAAATACCACAGTTGAAGGAATTCGTCCACAAGGATGAGTAGAGACCCCTTTCTACACAATAGATACAGCCCAACCAACTCCAAATGTCTTCCAACCTGTGTACCAACACAATCTTGGTTTCCCTACCCATACAGATATCTTAGGACTAGAAGAACCTCGAATTAATGTTATTTCACGTGAGTTCATTTTTTTTATAAAGAACTAACTTGTAATCCTATGCATATGCATGGATACACTTAAAGATATACAATAAGATGTATAATATAATTTAAATACTATTGATAGTCATTTTTATATTCTATTAACTCTTTAAAAAAAATTGTAAAGAATTAGGTTTAAAATGTAAATTGTCAATTTTTTTTTAAAATTATTGTGAAGCACTTTTCATTTTTTTTTATGATTCATTTATTCTAAACTCTTTGGTTTTTGTACTTAATAACTTACTTTGATGAATATTTATGATGTGGTCTCACATTTGATTCTAAAATTAAGAAATAAAACTATTTAAGAATAAATAATTTAGAATACATGGCGATTGGAACTCTAACTTGGAATTTTAATTTGAGTTTCTCTCATCTTCATCTATTATTATTATTATTATTATTATTATTAAGAAATTATTACTTAAAACCTGAATATTCTGATAGAAGAAAACAGTTTTTTAGATAGTATAATGAATTAGAAATTATTTAAAAGATAAATATTATGAGACAGTCATAGATATAAAAAGACATCTTAATTTCTTTGATTGTCTTGATTATTGTACTGGAAAGATAAGTGTTATAGAAAAGACTATATCATGGACTAAAGTAAAAAATCAAGAGAAGGTGTACCAAACTTTCCCACCCTTTGAGCCAATAATTATTGGCCAAGAAGCAACGCAAGTTTTGGCTACTCCTATTAAAAAGACTAGTTTAAGTGATGAACATAAAAACATAGATAACATAATTCAACAAAATAATTTCACTAATATTTATTTAAAAACAATAGGTGAATAATTACAGAATTTAGAAAATAGAATCATTCCTTCTATAACTCTAAAGAAAGAAAATGAATCAAAAGCCCCTTTATTCATTCCACTTGAAATCCCCTCACATCTTAGAACTCCTGTGAAGAAACCCACTACAAATAACCTGCTTAATGAAATAGCAAAAAAAAAAAATAGATGCTTTATAGATACAATCATCGAAAGATAAAAGAAAGGATAAAGAACTTATTGTCTTAGAAAAAACTAAATCGACAAAATATGATAGATCATCTGAAGAAGAAGAAATAAATTTGGCAAATTTTGATAACCTAGAATCACAGTTTAAGGATAATTTACAGATTAATAAAGTTAAATATGGTGCTTCAACACAAAACTAGAAAAAGGGTAGAGATGAAGAAAACTACACAAGAAAGAACCGGTATCCCAAACCTACTCCCCTAGATTTACAATTTGAGGAAAGACATACTTTTATTAATTTTGCCTATTCTACTGACTTAGTTTATGAATGGAATATAGATGGAATGTTAGAATATTAAATATTAAATTTATCACATGAGATGACTTTATTTACTAATGTTAATAAAAATAGCAGAAAGATGGATCACCAAATAGCTCATTTAATTGTAACTAGTTTTATTGTACAATTAAAAAGCTGGTGGGATCACTATTTAAACAACAGTGACAGATTAAATATTTTATCTGCTGTTAAAAAAGAACTTGATGGAACTGTAATAGTGACAGATAATCACCCCTCACAAGATGCAGTAAATACACTAATATTTGCTATAACTAAACACTTTGTTGGAAACCCTATTCAATAAAAAGGAAGAATATTAGATGTTTTAATCAATTTAAGATGTCCACAACTGTCAAATTTTAGATGGTATAAAGATGTCTTTATTTCTAAAGTCTTAAGTAGAGATGATTGTCAACAGACTTATTAGAAAGAAAAATTTATAGCTGGTTTAGCTTATTTCTTTGCTTGAAAAGTTAGATTTGATATTGCTAAAAATGACGGAACTATAGACTATCCTAATTTAACTTACGAAGACATAATATCTTCAATTAATAAAACAAGTTTATGTTTATGTAATGATTTAAGACTTAAAAATCAAATAGGAAAAGAAAAGAAATATGCTAAGAAAGAACTAGCAACCTTTTGTGAGCAATATGGATTTGATCCATTAATTGCTCCATTTAGAAGAAGAAAGAAAGAGAAAACATATATTGACAGATACAAAAGATACAAAAATAAAAGTAGAAAATATTATAAAAATAGATATAAGAAAGAAGAACCTAGAAAACCTTACAGAAAGTGGAAATCAGATAGGTAGAATAATATGAAACAAATTACTTGCAACAAATATATATGGTAAAAAATAAGGCATATAAGTAAAAATTATAGAGTTAAGACACAAATTAATAAACTTGATTTGATAGATGGTAAATAAATTAAATTAAAGAAAATATTTTTAAACTCAACTGATAGTGAACAAGAAGAGACAGATAATTATATCTATCAAATAGACAGTAGTGAAAATTCATCAGAAACAGATAGTTCTTCAGAAGACAAAGAAGTAAAATTGTGTAATTGTAATAACCTTGATAATTGCTATTGTAAAAGGAAAATTGATGCGGGATGCGGAAGCGTCAAGAAGCAAAACATGTCTACTTCTAGAAAACAAGAAACAAAATACGTTTGCTTCTGAAAATAACCTTGAATCCATGAGAGTTACTTGAATCTACAAGAAAAATGAGTTTGGAATTCACTAGAAAATAGAAAGACAAAAGTCTGAATTTTATTGATTGAATAATTGTTTTTAAAAAAACGTTTACAAACATAAAGACCTATTTAAGAGCTCCATAAAACTTGACAAACAGGAAAATATATTCTAAAATAACTTATAATTAATACTTAACCATAACAGGAATCAAATTTGACCTAAAAACAAGGAAAATTACATAAAAATAATAATTTATAATAATTAAATAGTAAATTGTGTCCTACATCAAAAATGAAAATAAGAGTTTTAACCAAGCAAGAAGATTTAATTATGGATCTTAGAAATAGATTACCAAATTTATAGGAAAAGAAAGAATATTTACATAAATTAAAAGATTCCCTAATTCTGATAGAAAAAACAGAAACGAATATAAAAGAAGTTAAATTAACTTATAATTTTTTAGAAATCGTTGACAAATTTAAACCAAAAAATAAACTTGTAACTATACAGGACTTACAAACAGAAATAAATATATATTTTTTTTGAAAAGAGAAATAAATATATTAAAACAAGAACTAAAAGAACTAAAATCAGAAAATTTTACTATAAAAAAAATAACTGAACAAGTGATAGCACAAATAATTAATCTAAATGATAGAATTGATCACAAGGATAAAATGAATGTTGATAGACCAGACCTCTTTTTGATAGATCCCTCTTCCTCATAAACAATTATTTACGGAAAAAACGAAGAAGAAAACTGTGAAGATAATATTTTAAAAAATAATTTCTTAAATCTAATTGACAGACTTATGTACAGAAATAAGTTTGGTAATTAATAAAAAATTTTCATTGACAGTCATTGCTCTTGTTGTCTCTGGTGCAGATTTAAATTGCATACAAGAAGGATTAATACCTTCTAAATATTATGAGAAATCAACAGACAGATTAACCCAAGCTAATGGAATATGTTTCAAAACCCCTTTTGTCTTAGTGAATCAATTATCCTCCAAAGTCATTCTAGGAAATCCATTTATGGCCCTTCTTTATCCCTTTCTCACCTCTAATGGAATAAGCACTAACGTGCTGGAAAGGACATCCTCTTTAAATTCATACTACCCCTATTCCTAATGAAATACATTTGTTGAAAGATCTTTCTATTTTCCCTGAACATGATTGACAGAAAAGAAAGACGCTTATAAATTTCATAATAAGACACAGTGAGACTTAACTAGCAATAAATGATGCTACTCAAAAGCACTTTGTTTCATCTATTATACTATATATTTTAAAAGTTTTACATTCCTCTTGTTGTATTTGCATTTTATTTCACTCTTTACTTTATTTTATGGCTCTTCTCTTATCTTTTCAATTCTCCCTTGCGTTAAAGACATTTTGGAGGCTTAGTCTTAGGAATTTCTTTTTTATAAGTGAAGTATTTTAGACTTCAAAGAGTTAAATAAATTTTTTTGAATCCTAAAATATTCTTCTACTGAAGAGCACACTCATTACAGAGGTTTTTTTTTTTTTTTTCTTCATTAATTAGCATGTTTTGTGTTTGATAGCATGAGTATGATTAGCATGTTTTATTATAACTTGTTCTTAATATATAGTTGCCATGATTAGATGATTTAGATGATTATTTATTTCAATTCTATCTGTTTGACTTCAAAATCTGTAATGATTATCAAAACTCTTTGATTAAAACTAAAAGCTGATCCGTATTTTTTAGATTTGATTTTTTCTAACACAAAATTGATCTGTATTTTCAATAAATACAGATCTTATTTTTTTTTTAGAAAAACTTTTCTTTGTTACAAAATTATAGAGTTTGAAATTTAAAAGAAGGTATTGAAAGTTAGGTTGAAGTCTTGTCTTTTTTTATATATGATGCATGTATAATAAATTTATCTCATGAATGTGGATCCTCTTTCAAAAAGTCTTTTTTTTTTTTTTTTTCTTTTACATAAAAAAACAGATTTGATTTTTCTTGATAAAATCACTTTTTCTAACTTTACACAAAAACAAATCTGATCTTTTTTAACAAAAATCTTATTCTTTCTTTTACATAAAAACAAATCTGATTTTCTTTACAAATCCAATTTTTTTATTTACAAAACAAATCTGAATTTTCTTGAAAAATAGGACATATTCATAAGGCAAATTTATTTAAAATCAATTTTGTCAAGTGTGTGTCATGTGTGTTCAACATATCATTTAACATCATGTAAAAAGAGTATATTGATTATTAGAATCTAGAAGACCAGACTCTGTCTGGGAAGAATGAGTGCTTAACACCTTCCCATTCTATAACTTAGCCCTCGAGCTTAGAATTTTTGGATAAGTAGATTAGTGCTTTTTCTTTTAATTTTGGTAGATTGTAAGTAGGACCAAAGCTTTGTATTCTTTTGCATAGATTGTAACTAGAACCCAAAGCTTTGTAAGGTTAATTTACCAAGGTTGTACTTTTCTTTATTCAATCAATGACAATGAAGTATTTTGATCATGTAACGTGTACTTATTTTTTCTTATTTTTTTGTATTAAAAAAAAATAAAATAAAGAAGTGGCAACTCCATACTACTTACCTAAAAAGAAAGGTACCCTTAAAAGCACTCGAATCTCTTTTTTTGAGAGCACCCAATTTTCTTGGTCTCTCACACATTCAAACAAGATAATTTAACTTTCTCTCCCTTTACTTTACTTCCCTTTACTGCCCTTCCATCCAAACATGCTATTAGTTTTTGGTGAAGCAATTATGCAGAAGTAGAGCTAGGATGATGTGGGTGCATTCCTGCTCTTTGACTCTGAACCGATTTAATTGCATGCATTTATATAATAAGTTAATTAATAGGTTGTATGCAGCAGTGGGGTTCACGTGCCATTTCATTAAGTGCACTTGTATAATTAATCGTTCTTGTTGTTTCCAAAAAATTAGGAGCTCGAAGCCTTGCACCATAAACTTATTGACAAGTGTGACTTGTATTAATTCTTGCAGTTATTACTACCTCTACCAGTATCTCATTTCATATTGAATAGATTCAATAATGCATGCATCCTCTGCCTGAGTCTGAGGCCTGAACCACTGAAGGAGCAACGTACTTGCTCTCTCTTTTAAAAATTTGTTGCACATTCTTATCTTTATATATATATATATATATATTTTTTTTTTTTTAATTTTGAACTTTTTTTGGACGTAATTATATGTGGGGAAAGTTGATATTGCAGATGCTTGAAGACAAGTAACAGTAGCGCTAGATATTATAAGATTTGAGACTTGAGGTATTCCACCTAAGCTTGTATGATTGTATATGGTCAGGCTGCAGGTTGTGTATTCCACCTAAGCTATTGAGAAAATTTGATCCAATTTTCATGATATTATTAAAATAGTTTAAACAAGAATTTATTATTATTTACGTGCTCATTGTCGGGTAAAGAGTATTCTAGCTACTAGTGAGGAATATGAAACGCCTTTAAAAATGAAATTCATTGAGGGTTTTTTACCCATTTTTATATATCAATTTATCTCTTTTTTTTTTTTCTTTTCTTTTTTTTTGTTGTTGAGAATTTTGTACTTATATTTGTATGTTAAATTATAATTATGATTATGATAGTCATTAAGAAATATTTTAAAACATAAAGGACATAGGATTCATATTGCCTCTAGTAGAAAATAAATGTTGAAAGCTAATATATATATTAATGATGTAAAGAAAATCAGTGAGTCAATTATCCAAACAAGAGCCTTGGAAGATTTGTAAGAAAAAATACACTATTAGAGGGTACTGGTGTGATGCCAACCTAATTTTCTCCAATACTTAAGTTAGAGACTCGCAAAAACCCAAGGAAACATAAAACACAAGATTTCCAAGGCTTTTTCACTCATACATCAAGCAAATAGGGAATGATCTAGTGTTTATATAGGGGTCTGAATTCACTATCTTCCTCGAGTTCCCTCCATTTTCTATAACTACAACCTGATGGAAGATGTGGGATTAATATGAACGTTATTCTCGAAGTTTGTTCCCTAAATTGGAGATAATGGGTTGGTGGAGTGAGGGTCTTGCATCGAAATCCTCTCGTTCCTCAAAAGAGAGCCTCTTTTATTGCTAGTTGTCTGAATCGTTGGGCAACTGGCTTTGGATGATGCATGGGGAAGATTTTCTTTGGACGATCAATACCTATCACACACACACGCACTCATAGACACACACACGCACATATCACAATTTTTGCCTTAAGATTGTGTTTTATATGTTCTTATAATATGCATGTTGAGTTTCATATCAATCAAGTCTTAAACTATTTGATTCATATATTTATGTTTTACATATATTTTTAAAGTTTAAAAAATATATAATTTAAAAATTTTATAGATGAGATAGTTATTGATCTTCGATTATCTTGATATTTTGAAAGTATGTATGGCACAAGGAGATTGAGTAACAATAAATTTGTAAAAAAAATAATAATAATAATAATTAATGAAAAATTATTAAATGGCGTAATATTGACAAAAGTTATACATGAAATAACTTGAGTCCAACTTGTATAAGCGTATGTGTGTGTGCGTGCAAGAGTGTGTTTGGACTTTGGAGTGGGGATTGGGATCCCAGCCCTTGCCCTTATCCCCATGTTGGTGGAAGAGGGAGGTTCCATACTTGTACCAGAGAGAGAGAGAGAGAGAGAGAGAGAGAGAGAGAGAGAGAGAGAGAGAGAGAGAGAGAGAGAGAGAGTTATATGTGATATGTGTCTTGGGCACATGATTGGTTAACTCAGATGGGAAGACTTACAATGTTAAGTGTTAACTCTCTCTCTCTCTCTCTCTCTCTCTCTCTCTCTCCTCTGTACCCAGAACCTTATTGCCACCGTGACCTAACCAAAAACAACCATCGTGATACAACCCAAAAAAACACTAAACCACCACCATCATTGCCCAAAATTCACCAACCAACCAAAATTACCAAAAAAAAAAAAAAAAAAAAAACCAAAATCTTCATAAAAACATTAAACCATAATCACACAACCAAAATCACAAAAAAAAAAAAAAAAAAAAAAAAAAAAAAAACCCTACAAACCATTGTTGTCGATCTGACCCAAACACCCAAAGAACTTTTGGTATTGGTGAAGAGGTGAAGTGCAATGCCAATTTGAGGAGGAGAGAGAGGGCTAAGAAAAGAGGAGTAGACAAAGAGGGAGATAAGGAGAGAGAAAACTGAGAATTGAGTATTTGAAGAGAGAGAATGGGAGGAGGCCATGCCGATTTGAGAAAAGAGGAGAAGATGAAGAGGGAAAGGAGAAGAGATAAGAGAGAAGAGAGAGAGGGCTTGGTTTTTGTAAGAAGAGAGAGAGAGAGAGAGAGAGAGATCGAATTAAAAACAATGACAGAGAAAGTGGAGATAACGGCTAAGAGAAATAGAAAGAGGAGAAAGAAGGGCTAAGAGAAAAAGAGGCAAACGGGTGAGACTTGAGAGAGAAAACAAGTGAGAGAGATATGTCAAAGGAGAGAGAAATAGAATAAAACAGTAATATTTTTTTAGTTTTTGTGTCTGTATTGTTCCAAATTTGGAATGATACTGTTCATCTATGCCAAGTCTTTTAGCATTTAGAATATCTGATGTGAGAGGGTGTTTTTTTTTTTTTAGTTCTCTTTATGGGTGGGAATTCATGTTCGTGTATGGGGTTTGTGTTGTGTCAATTAATGAGTATTCGACTATATGAGTCAACACTAACCCGACACGTATATTAAACGGGTCAAAATTTCTCAACCTTAACACAATTTGTTTATTAAACGAGTCAGTCGTGTCGACCAATTTATCAAATTTTATCAAAATGAAAAAAAAAAAAAACAAATTTTAGTATTAATCAAATTGATCTAAATTATGAAAAACCAAAAAATAATAATTTTTTTTTTAAAATATAAGATTCAAAACTAATGAGTAAATGCATTACAAATAATCATTTAAAATTAAAACATATCTCAATATCACAAATAATCATTTAAAATTAAAACATATCTCAATATCACAAATAATTAATTACAATATGTTAAGAAAAATAAACCACAACAACTAATAAGTTTATATATCTAGGATTTAAAGTTTATATTGGTGAAATATCATATAATTAAATATGTCAGACGGGTTAAACAGGTTCCATGGGTTGATACTAACTCGATACGTTTATTAAACGGGTCAATCATATCAACCCAAATATGACATGAACTAATTAAGTCTCAACTTATAACCTGCTAATTTTATGTAGAGTCGTGCCATGTTTGCGGGTGGTGTCAAATTTTGCCACCTTTGATGCTTTTATAACTTTGGTTTGTATGAATTAAGAGGGTATTTAGTGAGTGTTTCTAAATAACAATTTTCAATTTTTGAACAATATTTTACATATTTTTACACACTTTTTTACTCACATATATTTCCACAAAAATTTTTAAATAACAACTTTCAGTTTTTAAAAAGATCTACTAAACGGCCCTAAGTGTCCGTGCTTATTATTATTATTTGTTTGAAAGTCAAACTCAGCTGTAATGTTAATTAAAAAATAAAAAGTAGTTGCAGTACATGGAATTACATAACTGTAACTTGCATTGATTGCCCCCAAAAAAAATACAGAGATAGTTATTTAGTAATGGTGACGTAACCCAAAAAAGAAACCAACAACAACATATGATATGGGTTTGAGTAAGGCGCCATTTAGACGCTAGCTAATATTATTAATTTAGGAAGATAACAAAGGCAGCCACTAATAATATAATAATTATTAAAAAAAAAAAAAAAAACTGAAATCCTATAAGAGTAGAGACTCCTACAGAATACAGAGAGATAATAGAAAGAAAAAAACCCAAAGCAGTAGGAGAGAGGTGAGTGTGAGAAGTAGTAGAAGTATTCGTTTATCGATTAAATTGGATTGGAAGCTTCCAATTTCACTTTCTTTTTACATTGACCTATTAGTAGTATAATAATAATAATAATAATAATAGTTGGGCGATTGTATTGTATTATTGTGTGCCAGAATCAGAATTAGAAACAGAGAGTGCTGTGTCGCCACTGAGTTGAGTTGAGCTGAGTTGAGAATCAGATTCTTCAAATTTCTAGGGCAAATTTTTGATTTGATTGACTCTCCCTGGTTTCAATTTTCATGGTAAGCCCTCACTTTCCTTTTCGATCTCAATATTAATTCTGCTCTTTGGTTCCTCAGAAACAGTTTTATTTATGTTGCTCAAATCAAAATTGAGCCTGTGTTGTTGAATATTTTCATTTCCAGTTGCTTGTTTATTCAGGTCTGTCTGTGTGAAGAATTGGCAATTCCTTGATGATATAATGTATTTTTTTGGAGGAGGGTCTTTTGAACTACATTAATTATTATTATTATTATTATTATTATTATTATTTGTTTGAGATTGAGATTGAGATTGAGATATTATTATGAAGTTGCGTATAGACTATAGAGTTTTAGAAGAGCAACGAGGTGCACGGGTGATTCCTACCTTTACGATAGTTTCAATATTAAAAATAAGTTAAAAGTTTGACAAAAAAAAAAAAAAAACTCAACACCGTCATCACTCATGCCTTCCATGTGATTCTTTTTTTTTTTTTTTCTGCAGCAGAAATAAGTAGTAACTACTAGATGATAAAAAAAAAAAAAAAAAAAAAAAAAAAAATGGAAAGAAAAAAAGACAAGGTGGGTGTTGATCAATAGTTGAATTTTTTTTTTTTTTTTTTTTTTTTTTAAGAACTACTAATCCATTTATGGGAAAGATAGTGAAGAGGCAGTTTTATTATTTTGAATAAATACTACTAGTAAGAAAAAGAAAAAAGCAGCTGCAATATCATTTTCTATCAAACACATGGATAGTTCTAGTAGGAGTCATTTGAATGCTGCTCGTGAGTAACCTACTACTACTTTTGCTTTGTTGGTTGCCATTTTAATTAATTACTCAATCTTTATGGCTTGCTTCTTGTTCTTTGTTTTCAAAATCTTCCACCTTCCTTGTGAGTGTTGTCTACCTTCTTTAGACTTTGACTGAAATACCCCTTAATTTATCATTTGAGACTTGAGAGAGATGTTACGTGTGCCCCCATTTGTAAATTTTTTTTTTTTCTTCTATGTATATATGTAAGGAAACTTAATGCCATTGAAGCTGATTGACTTTACTTTATTTGGGTTGGCAGAGATTGTAAAAAGTCTTTGAATATGGGATGCCTAGTGTCAACACCAAAGGATACTGGTGGAAATAGGAGGAGGCCTGGGAATATTGGGGATGTTTCTGTGTATGTTCCTGGTTTTCGGATTCCTAAACCTGTTGATTTCTCCCACACATTGGGTGATCACTTGTCCAAGAATTTAGTGGAGCGCCTATCTGCTCTGAGGACTCGTATCGTTGTAATGGCTGGTCAAGAAGCTCCTACAGTTACAAGAACTAGGAGAAAAACCCAACATGGTTTGTTGTAGAAAAAACTTGATATTGCTTTACTAATTGTGAGACCTCAGTTATTGAAACATTGGATAATTTTGTTGTTTGTAGGAGGTTCAACCTTAGCTGATCTTCAGCAGGCTCTGGAAGATTACTTGCCTGTTCTTTTAGGACTAGTTAAAGATGGTAAAGCGTGTATTAGTGCCACTATGATTTGAATGTTTTAACTGTTTTGGATAATTCATAATAGTGGCGCTTATCTGTTATTTGCAGGAAGCCATCTACAATACAAGGTACAATTTGTATGGGTAAATCAGGAGGATGACGCAGAGGTGGGAGTATAGGACTAATCTATCAATTTTCAAATTTCTGTTCTGCCTTTCATTTCTAGTTGTCATTACATCCCTCCTCCGTTCAGTGGAATTGATGTTTTTATATGGATCAATACTTTTGCAGGAAACAGGCATGTCTAATGCTTGGTATGAGGTGTTGTCAGTTTTGCACTTGATGGCAATGCTATCATTATCACAGGCCAACTTATTACTTCTCCCAAGAACATCCGCCGATGGTCACCAGCCAAAGGTATCAGAAGGTAGTTTTACTGCAAAACTTTATGCTTGAGTTATTGTGATCTCTAATTTTGTTATTTATTTGTAAAATTTTTATTGGCTATCATGTATAAACTTATAATAGAGAAACATCTGGTTCCAAATTTATAATAGAATTACTTTTGGGTCTTTTTTTTTTTTTTTTTTTTTTTCTTTTCTTTATATAAAGTTTTCTCTTTGTTCAACATTTTGGAAGACTAATATCAAAATTTTGAACGTATTTTTATTCCTAATAGTCTTCAATGGTTTAGGGAAATTTTTATAAAATTTGGTGATGTGTGGAAGCCCTCCCACTTGGCGGGCCCCCCCCCCCCCCCCCCGGCGGGGGTTTTTGTGTCAACTTATGTAGGAGTTTGTTCTCTGTTTGTCAAGGATATACAATCTTTCCTGTAACAAACCATTTGTTTCATCTTGTAAGAAAATACTATACCAATTAAATTTCTCCATATGTGATGGTTGGTCTTTCAAGCTTGGAGGCTGCTTATTCATTTTTTACTTGTGTTCAATCTTACTAATGAAGTGTCAGTTTGGTTCTTGGTGGCAGAGAGTAGACGTGCTTCCGTTGACATTTTTTTGAAGGCAGCAGGATACCTAGATTGTGCCGTCCGACATGTTCTCCCACAGTTGTCTGCTGAACTCAGGTTTATATGGATGAAAGACTTTCACTAATTACAACTGCCTTTGAGTTTTACTTGGACCAGCTTCATGTTTTTCTAGGGTTGTTCTTACTTGTTTGACTGCTTTTTGATTGTAGGAGAAATCTTCCAGTTGACCTAGCAGAAGGCGTTCTTCGAGCACTTAGCCTACAAGCATTAGGACAGGTGCAAACTCTTTCTTTGGATGAATAGTTGGGGTGTTTATATCTCAAGATTTCATACTTATAATTTGATATTTTCCTGATAAAGATGAGAAAGATAGAGATGAGAAACACCTGTTTGCATAATATTTTAACGATCACCATAAATGAGGTTTATGCTATCCAGTTAGTAATATTTTTTCCCCCTCAAAAGTTGGAGCGATTCATTTGGCTTTTGCCAGGGGGGATGATGTGGGATAATTTGGGAATTGTCCATTTGGTTGTGGTGGGTTAAGGTTTAGGAGGATTTGTGGAAATAGGATTTAGAGTTGTTAAAGAAAGGGTTTTGGGGTTGTGTTATGAATTAAAAGGTGGATTGATGAATTATTTGATGATTATTTGTTAGAACAAAGTATGTGGAGATTTAGGGTTTTGATAAGTAAAAAAGGGCTTGATTTGGGGTTATTTTCTTAACCAAGAAAGGAAATATAACAATTTCTTAACCAATTACATTAAAGAAAAAAAGTTTAGTCCCTAAATAAGATTGATTTACTCAATCAGGCTCAACTGGCAGTAGATTTTAATTGTCCATCCACAAAGTCATTGGGTGGGCAGTCTTTGGTGCCGACATCCGTAAATGGGTGTCATTGGGGGCGCCTGTATCTTGTGTCCACACCAAGGCACTTTCCTTTTAAAAGATTATAACTATTGTTGGTCCTACCTATGTATGTAGGGTTTTGGGAGGGGCGGCTTTTCTATGGTTCTATTTTTAAGTATTTTTGTTGAACGAAGTGTCTGCTCTTAAGACTTGATCAAGGCGGACTTGGAATTTCTTTTTTTGTTCTCCCCGCCTACCTCTGTTTTTATTTTTTATTTTATTTGCATCAATGATATTTCCAATGTATTACGTAGGGTGTTGACATTCAACTTGGAATGGCAATTGATAGTACCAAAGCTACTCTTGCAGTAAAGCGAAGACTTGCATGTGAGATGGTGAAGTACTGGCAGCAGGTATGAACATAATGACTTTTTACTATTGATTGTCTGCTTAAATTTTCCATGCTGCTGTTGCTTCTTCTTGTTCTTTGGATTGTATATATGATTGTTTAATATCCATAGAGTGAATAGGCTTTAGTAATCACTAAATCTATATTTTGTCAGCACTTTAATTTTGATCCATGGCAGGATGCCATCAGAGCGTCTTTTCTGCAACATATGTTACAAGGTTTCTTCTTTTTATTTTATTATTTGGGTAGAAATTCTAATCTCTTATACTTTAACACCCACTTTATTTATGTAGTTTACAGTTCTCATAGTAAATGTAAATGTATTTATAGCATCTTCGTTAAGAAATCACTTATGAACAATAATTAATAATAGGGACAACACACTGGGAATAAGGACTTCCATTATTAGTGTCACAGATGCATATGGAATATGTTTTTTTTCTTTTTCAAAATTTTTATAACTGCATGCATAAAGCTTGTAAGCTTGTTCTGAATTGTGAAATCAATACTCGTGTGTGCATACATGGTTGGAAACTCAAGTATATTCAGTTACTTCCATTATTTGTTTTGTCTTCATTGTTTATTTGGTTGAAAACGTCAGTCATTTCATGCTCTTATGATCTTCAAGTGTATGCGTGTGGCTTTAAATTTCACAATCTAAGCTAGAGCTCAAGTTCAAGATCAAACTCCTTATTTAATCAAGTGGTAATTGAGTAGATTTCTGGTTTCTAGAGCTCAAACATGAACTTTTGATCTTGAGTTGGGCATGGATAGTTGTAGGTTGTAGCCCTACGGTCCATGCTAGAAGGCTGAATTGATTTGCTCAACAATTTGTACTATTCGCCATTGCCATATTCTATGAAGTCCAGATTTTATCCATTTTGGTTGTTTCACTGGTCCAGGTAACACTTACTACCAGTCACTTACAACCAGCCAGAAGCGCAGAATGCTAAAGAATAGTGGCTTGTGAGTAGGTTCCTCCTTTTCTGAAAGGATGACAGGAGAGGGTGTGTGTGTCTGCGTCTGTGTTAGGTTTGCTTTATCAAAACTTTGCAAACCTATTAGTGATTGTGGTTTATCAGTTTAACCTTGGAATAGAGGGGTAAAAGAAGGGGTCTTTCTGTAATATAGAAAAAAAAAAAAAAAAAGGTTTGTGAATGCCAATGAGACAATGATTAACCTTGTCCTTTAGAAAAGTATCCCAAGTGAGCAATGAAAATGGAAATTAATTAATTTTCTACTGATACCCTCAGCTTAATAGAATGCCAAAGCACCAAGTGGAAGGGGGACTTTGGATAGAAATGCTATAGGTCAGACAAAAACCTTCCCCCAGCCCTATCCCAGCACAAAGCATTCTTTTTCTGTTCTTAGGTTCGTTCTTGCCCAATTTACCCATTTGAAATCAAAATGACATTGTATTTGGATCCCTTTCAGGTAGGATTTTGGAAGTGTTTATAAATCTGATGTATTCAGCTGACATTAGCTTTGGCTAGTAGGCTTACAGTTTTCAGAAATGAAGTTACTCCTATTAATGTATTATTGTAACTAATAGAATACATACTTCCTTTTCAGACCTAGTCGCTCAGTTCTATTGTAGCTAAGTGGAATGATCTTTGACCTTTTTATCCTTCTTTATTTACTAATGGCTATCTACTCTCAGAATTTAGATCATATGCCTTTTGGAGCCTACTGTATTACTACTCGAAATACGTTTTCTTGGATGATCATTTTGTCTTTTTCTTCATTAATTTTCTCTTGCTAACCAATCCATAAACAGTGGAACTTTTGGTTAAGCTGTGACTTTTGAGGATTGATATTTTAGAGGAATTTTTCTGCTCTCTTTTTAGACAAGATTTTCATGTATCCACATGGGGTAGGTTCTGTTTCTAAAACTTTTTTTCAGTAGAATTTGATGCAGGAAAGCCTAGGATTCACCACCTAGAACAGCCCTGTAAACCTTAGGCTTCCCTACTTGAATTCAAACTAAATAAATAAAAAAAACTTAAAGTAGGATACAATCCAATGAAAATCTGAAAAAAAAAATTCGGAAATTTGTGCTCCTGCATTATATTCCTCATTCATGTAGTCCTAATTTAGATACTCCTTGTTTCCCCTGATATTAAGTGATTGCTGTTGTTTTTACTTCATGATATATGATGGGGATGAGAAATTTATGATTTTGTACTTCTTGGCTTTGGAAACCTGCTATTGGCACATTTCACATATTTGATTGGTTTCATAGTAATAACATATGTTTTACCAAAATAAATCTTTTTTAAGTGTTCACTTTGTTCCTCAAGAATTATGTATATCATTCAATTAGTAATTAAATTATCTTTTGTTAAATGTAGGTGCAATTGGTTTTTCTGGACATATATATTGCTTTTTATTGATGCTGTTCTCTTTGCAGGCTCAAGATAACTTGATGAACCTTCCATTAACAAATGGTTGGGGGGAAAAACATCGACTCTTTGTGAAGTGGAAATACATTGAAGCAAAGGTAGTTTATTATTTCTTTTGTGTCCATTTTAAGTCTTCCTTCTTGTTATTCACAGATCTCGCTAATTGTCTTTATTTCTTAATCTGCTTTCCAACTTTGGTGTTGTTAGATTGCACAAAAACTTTCACAGGAAAATTAGACTGACACCTTTAACTTATGGCATATGAAGGGAAATTTACTTTACTGTTGAGGGATGGTCAGTT
The DNA here is from genome assembly GCA_023621385.1 of Quercus gilva. NCBI lineage: Eukaryota > Viridiplantae > Streptophyta > Magnoliopsida > Fagales > Fagaceae > Quercus > Quercus gilva. The sequence continues at coordinate 33,966,162 of CM042482.1, read as the reverse complement.
AGAAATATGCACTTACCTTTCAAATATATTAGAGGCTATTCAGCTCATTGGACAAGGTCCTCACTTGATTCTAAAGAGCTTTGTGAAATAAAAGAGAAGCCACTGAATTTAACCATCCAAATTATAAGTTGATGCAAGTGGATTTAGACTCAAATTGATGGTAACCACAAAAGAAGGAAGAAAGAAAAAAAGAAGCTTTCCATAAGGAAAGTCTATATTACTGTACATTCTCTATATATGTTATATTGAGGGCGCTCCTAATATCATGAATTAGACTAATTTTTAAATCAAACTTAGTTTGTCTTACCCAGACTGGATGCTTTATAGATGTATATATGTATCACAATATACCTTTTTGATGAAGTCCTCTAAGAGCATTAATTAGACCAAGTTTTAAAATAAAATTCATGTTGGGCAATATCATATATTGGATGCTTTAAAGATTCTATCTACATCTCACAATATTCCTTAATCACTATATTTCTTTTCAATGAATTGTATTGAAGGCCTCTAATACCATGACTAAGATAGGTAGTTGTCACCAAGTGCTAATCTCTTGAACTTGAGGATGCTTGAGTGTGAGTAGAAAAATGAAATAGAAACTTGAAATGCATACATGTTTCTGCTAGTAGGTTCAAGGTCGAGAAATCCAGTTGCACTTTATTACATTGTGCCATTGATATGGGGAATTTCAGTTCACTTTATGCATTATGCTATTGATCCTATTGCTCCTCATTACATTTTGCTGTTGATATGTGGTAAAGACATAATTGGAGATTTATTTTTGAAAGACACGTTTTTGATATAGCAAACTCCTGTATAATGTATAACATTTTACTTAGGGGATGAGATCTTGTGTCCAATGATTCAAATACTTTTGCTCTAGTGATATCTTAAGATCTTTTTTTAATGGATTTGGTAAATATGTCAATAGTTACTAAAATTTCCAGTTTGGTCTCTTTTATTTCCTATATTTAGCTGATGAATTGTCGTATTTGTCTAATTTCTCTCATGTCACTAGGTATTCATATAGGTTTTAGGCCAGGTGTCCCTAGGAACTGACAGGTCTTTATTGTATTGTCAATAGATGACTGTCAATTTGATTCTTGGGCCCCACCTATTGAGCCCGTCTGGACCCACATGTGAGGTGAAGTGTGAGAGTAATGGTTAAGTGATTAAATTCATTCTTTCCTAACAACTTGTGTTTTTGGGATAAGTGGTAGTTTATCAGAAATAATTGTAATTGAAGTCAAGTATTTCAGTTGAGGAATGGATTCTCTTTCAGAAAGCTCCAATATATGTGGAGCTGCTATGGGGTAGTGAAGGGATAGACCAATTGAGTGAAAATGATTAAATAAAAACTAGCATTGGCTACTATTCAGGACTACTATTGTCTATGAATTAAAAAAATTAATCTACGCGGGATTAGGGATCATTTTCCTCCCTGTCTGAAAGTGTAGAATAATTAATTTGGGGTAAAGATCTTCAAGGCATAAAATTGAGAATGCTCACTGAATTAGCAATTTAATAAGTGGTGCCTGTGGGCATTCCAGATTTCCTTCTCCTTTCATGGTCTATCCAATAGAGAGTGTAGTACTTCTTGGTCATGAGTAATAGGACAAACCATCCCGTGGTTTGCACAATTTCAATCTCCTACTTTCAACTGTGTTAGCACATTCAGCTCTGGTCTTTATTTCATGATCAGAACAGGTTTCTTTCAGAATTTTTCTCCAAGTCTGAAAGTGAAAATGGTATGCAGTTTGGAAGCTAAATTTCTAGGCTTAAGATAATATTTAGTCGTTGAGGTGTGGTAGTTTGCTATATAAATATGCACGTATGTATGTTACATGTTACCTGATTGTATTTGGTTTTTACAATCTGACATCTGGATATGGACATTCCACATAAATTTGACCACCAATATTGACAGAATGACATATTCCCTATATGATTTCTTAACTGAGTATTGAAGCTGTTCAAACCTAAGTGTTACAAGCTTATTTTTCTTGTTCCTTAAAATTTTACCAGGCTGCAGCATATTATTATCATGGTCTGATCCTGGATGAGGGGAACACAGAGAAATCCCATGGGATGGCTGTGGCTGCTTTGCAAGCAGCTGATGAGTATTTCAAAGAAAGTAAGAAGGCATGTGAGGCATTTAATACAGCTCCTCCTCTGTCAAGGTAATCAGCAGTTAGTAAATGATCTGTTTGTTATCACCAAAATAGAAGGGGAAAAAAATAGATGAAAAAGAGATGATGTTTTCCTGAAAATACATTTGTGAGCGGTAGTAGATAAACTGTTTACTACCTTTTTAATCATTGTAGGAGTTTTTCTTCTCATATGCCATAGCTAACTTTTTGAAATAAATATAATTATCATCTTGTGTTTAAAAGGAGGATAATAATAATTCATGAAAGCTGACACACACTATAATTGATCATGTAAGGTCCCAAGTAGTCTTGATATCTCTTCTAAACTTGCTTCTTCTTAGGCTTCTCCTAGTTGCATTGGTAGTGTTTCAGTTCCAATATACAAAAATTATACTAAAATAGTAATTTTTTATTCACAGTTCACTTAATGCCAGTTCAAGGTATTTGTTGATTATCTTTATTTATCTTATATTGTAATATGTAGGCTCTTTTCTCAATGTTGAAGTCGCTGAGTAATTGAATAAATTAAGAACAAATTCAAAGAAATTTCATAGATTTTGGAATTTGAGAGGAGAGAGACATAAACTTACTCAAAATCCTGTCATAAGTTGCTTTCATATGATGTATGCTAGTAGCACTCTTGGACACAAGTACAATGGGCTATATATTTTCCTTCTATGGCGACATATCAAATTGGTCTGCAATCTGCATAATGCAAATGTAGAGTCTGCCATCAAACTTACAGAAAACTTATGATATGCATACAACAACAAAGCAAGTTTTTGGGGTCGGCTATGGATCCTCAATAGATTATTCAGGATCAACCACATGTATTCTTTTGTTCTTTCTGAAATCATATTCTTATTACTTAGTTAACATGTTCTTTTGAACTACTTCTACTAATGTTATGATATAGATATTAGTGTCTAAAAACTGGACAGACATTTATATATATTAAAAAAAAAAAAAAAAAAACCCTGGACAGATCCAGTCACTTGGATCACAATCACATAATCTGCCCAGAACTTTGGGTTGGTAAAACTATGGTTCATGAGGCAAGTTTTAAAGTAGATATATGTGTCAATTATATATGGAAGTTGTGACTTTGTGGACAGGGTGATGCACTATTGTTGTTAATGGACCTAATGGTGTTAGTCTATCGAAATATATATAGAGAGATTGGGAAAACTTTTTATGTTTCATTAAGTTTGAGGTGGGTGATGGTATCAAAGTTAAATTTTGGTACGATAAATGTTGCGATGATCTCTCTTTAAAGGAAGGCTTTCCCAGAACTGTTTCACCAAGCTTTTGTTGTGGATCATATGCAGTTTCCTAATGACACTATACACTGGGCTTTGAATTTAATCAGAACAGTTCAAGATTGAGAGTTGGAGTCCTTATCCTGTTTCTTGCACTGCATCTAGACATAGGTGGTGTGAAGTCAAATCTTACCATAAATCTTTAGTCCCTAAGGAAGAGGTGATTTCCCCAGGAAAAGCATTTGAAGCCTGAGGTCCCAAGAAGAGTTGCCTATTTCTGTGTGTGCGCTCTAGGTTGTTCATTCTTAATGGATTCTAATTGTGTGTTCAAAACTCTCCTAGACCTTAGATTAATTATTAACATATATACATATTGAAAATCTTTTAGATTAATATATCATTTGACATGCCTACTATAGCGGAAAGTCATGTAACTCTGGTCATTCCACTTTCATCAACTAATAGTAATTTTACATAAAGCCTTAGATTGTGGCAGATCATTCCAATCGCCAACCCTTTGTGCCTTTTGTTTCATACTGAGTTAATTGGTGAGGGTCTTGTTTGTCATAATTCCAGCAATTAATTATTACAAGACAATTTGTTTTTAGCTTTTTTTTTTTTTTTTTTTTTTTTTATTATTATTATTATAAATTATTATTATATTTTGTTTTAATTTTTATAAATGAAGGAAATATGTGGATTATGTGGCCTCACTTGCATTCCTTGTAGAAATCCGCTGCTTTGGGGGACCATGAAGTATCTCTCCGAGAAAATTCCAAAAGATACTTCAAGCAAGGTTCGGATAAATCGTGATCTGTACTCTCATGAAAGGTACGTTTTTGCTCAAGTGGAAATAAGTATGATGCTTTTCCTTATATTTGATGGACTGTTGTGGGTAAAGAAAGAAAACGGGAGGGGGGAGATATATATATATATATATATATTTTAATACTTCTTGATTGATGAAGGTTCACAATGATCATGTAATCTTGACTGCAGAATCATGGAGACAGCGCCAACATTGCCCGACTTTGCTTTGGCCCTGAAACCTGATGAATATCTACTTCCTACGGTGCACCCTTCTTGGAATGAGGAGAACATAAATAGAGGGCATGTTGGCTCCAACCAGGTGAAGGGTGATAGAAGATAGGCCCAAAAGATATTTTTTCAGATTACAGAGGCAAAGGGGCCAATCTTAAACATGGAAAGGCCTTCTAAACCAAGTGGACTGCTATTCTTCAATTGTTGTGCTCCAAGGTCCAGTTGAGCTGTTGATTTCTTTTTCTTTTGTTTTTCATCGAGTTTTTTCTCGTCCCTAGGCTCCCACGAAGTCCATGACCTACCCTGTGATAGAGCTTTGTACAAGTTACTGTTATGTGTAAATTGTTCCCACCAGAGAAAAGAAAAAACGATTTATTTGCCAATCCCAAATAATGTGATTATGCCTTTTTGTTTAATAAAGTGAAGCGAGGACGGTTCATTTGTTTGATAGAAAAGCTTTGTACAATCTGACCACTGCATAATAAAGGGATTATGTTTTGTCAGTTTCGTTTTAAAACGTTTTTTTTTTTTTTGGAAAACACTATCATCCTTTTCAAGTGTTCGTTTCCTTGGAAAATTTTGGTCAACCCTGCAAACTTCTGTTAATTGGAAAATGTACACACAAAAGTTGTTACAAGCACAAACTCTCAAACGGAGAAAGGTGGCTGTTGGCTAGGGCTAAGGTGGAAGCCCAGAAGAAGGTCGGTCGTTTGTTGGGGTGAGGGCCAAGCCCAATTTGGCTTAGCTTATTGGCTTCCCTCCACGAAGTCGTTTTTTTATATTCGATAGTGATATTGTGGGGGGGGGGGGGGAGGGATTCGAATTGTGAGTGTTTTTTTTTAAAATACTAAAAAAGTGCTAATTAAGTTACAAGGGTTTTGGCCCCATTAAAATTTAGGGTACGTTTTATAGATTATAATAGACAGTGGCGGCGCCACGTTCAGGCCAGGGTGTTCCCAGGACCAGGAACACCCTGAACCTGGAAAATTTTTTTTTTTTTATATATAATAATTAAAAAAATTTTATTTGTTTACCCTTAAAAAAAATTTAGGAACACCCCCAACCAAAATTAGGAACACTCTCAACCAAAAACAGATTTTGGGCTTAAACAAAAACTCTTGATTTCCCATAAAAAAAATGAAAATATAAACCTATAATCCAAACAAAGCAGATATAGATCAGTAATGGAGGTGAGGAGAAGTTGTGCTGGGTAGAGGCAGCTTGAGAGAGTAGCATGGAGGTGCTATTAGGGATGAACGATGCTTGTTGAAAGAAGCATAGTGGCGGCGTAAAATGATGCTTGAGGAGAACATTGAGAGAGAAGAAAAGCTGTGACTAAAAAAAAAAAAACTGTGACTAAGAAATAAGGACGAAGAAAGCATAGAAGAAAGAAAAGAGGAAAGTCATCTGAAGAAAAATCTAGAAGAGACAGGCACGTGTGAAAGGAGAGGAAAAACGTTAAAACAAAAATGCACATGAGTTAAAAAAAAGAAGAAAAGCCTTGGAGGTTTCTGGAACTACAAGTCCAATGTTTTCTCTGGGCCGTGCTTGTAAAGCTACTGGGCCGGGTTTCCTTTTGTTTGTTTGTTTTATTTTTTTTTCCTTCTAATTAATATACTTCAACCATTTCAGTCAAAAAAAAAAAAAAAAAAAAAGAAGACCTGACGTAGAAAACAAAGGAAAAGAGAAAAAAAGTTATTAAAAATTAAATTAAATTAAAGGGTGGGCCTTGATTTATGGTTTGGGTTATGACATGGGTATAATTTAAGGTTTGGGTTTATCACTTGATTGACCCACTCAACTTTTAATTACATTATACATATTAATTATATACATAACAAATTATAGAAGACAATTGATAAACAAATTAAACAACTAAATTATGTTAGACTAAACAATAATGAAACAATACATTATAAAAGACAAACAAATTAAATTATGTTAGGCTAATGTTTCAAAAAAAAAAAATTATTTAGGCTAAACAATAATTAATAATTTTATAATTAGTGAAACAATAATATAACAAATTATTGTTTATAAAAGACAAGCAAATTAATAAAACAACAATAATTAATAATTTTATTAATATTTCAATGAACTTATAGTTTATTATTTATTCTTTTGCTAAAATTATGGATAAATATTTGATAAGAAAACCATATAGAAGGTAATTGTAAACTTTATGTATTTGCGTGTTTTTTGATTCTTGTTGTTGTCAATATACAAAATTTCTTTTTATTAGATTATGTAATTTATGTTTATTGAGGAACACCCTGAAAAAAATTTCTGGAGCCGCCACTGATAATAGACACTGTAATGTAATAGTTATTCTTATAGTTTAACTATTTAGTTATTTGGTTATGTTTTTGTTACAGAGAATAATTATTCTTTGTGATAAACGATTCTTTAAAATGAGGAATAATTATTCATCTCTAAAAGAGTTGTAATAGCTATTCTTTAGTAGGTGTATTAATTTCTAAAATTAATATATTTCTAAATAAACAAAATTTTCAATTTTTATATGCACATAACAATTATGTAAATAAAAAATCATAAAAAAATAACTAATCTCTCTTTCAAATTTAAAAAAAAAAAAAAAAAACTTATTTTCTAGAAAATATAATTATATGAATAAGATATTTTCTAAAATATATCTTAAGTTTGATTTAAAATGCTTTCATTCCATTGTCTTCAGGATTCTATTTTGTGTTGTCACCAAACAAATTAATAATAATAAGTATTACATTACAGCATCTTGTATTTCTTATAATACATATTCTTATTCATATGTAATTACCGTTACAATCTACCAAACGTGCCCTTAGTTACAAGATATGGAAGCAAAACGCTAGCACTAACATTATCAGCTCTAATAATAGATGCATTGGAAGTGGAATTAGATTGCATTAAGGGCACCCTTGGTACGAGACCACGAACTTCTTCTTTCTTGGATTCTTCGGCAAGTACAAGCACTCCTGCTTGTGTATCTTTAAGCTCTTTAGTGCAGCAACTGAATGATCATTAAGCTCTCAATGAAATCTCCTTCTTGATAATCCTAAGCATGTGTGAAGACAACCACCTCTCAGATCTCACAAGAGATTCACACACACAGCAAATAGAGCAACCTAAAAAACATGGCTAGGGTTTCCTTTTTATATCTAGGGCAAAACATAAAACCCAATACGTCATATAGGCTTAGGGCTGAGTTGGAAATTCTGCAGAAAAAACATTCTGGCCGACTTTCGATTGGTTGAGTCTAATTCTCGATCGATCGAGCCAAACCGAATTGCACAATGAATTCTGCAGCAGCTCGATTCCAATTTTACATAAAACACATACTTTGAGCAAGTCTAAAACAATACTAAAAACCTGTTTTGATCATGGTTTGCCAACAATACAAATTAGAGTTCTAATATATTAGTTCTTAAGTACTTAAAACCTAACATATTTCATTAATGCATTTCTATATATAGTGTTTTTTTTGTTTTTGTTTTTTGCTAAACAATGCGATTAGTGTTTCTGTGACATATATTTGATTTGGTATTATTCACTAGAATTTTAATCTATGAGTATGACATTTATCATCTTCTGATGTTTGAACTCTCTAAGTTAAGATGCCCTAATTCCAAATACCTTGTCAGATTTAAGATATATTTGGATATATTGAAACTTAATTTTGCTATTCTTGAGTTGACTTTGCTCAATTTATGTTAAGCATTATTAAAAACTAAATTGTAAAACTTCATTATTAAAATTTGAGTTGACTTTGCTCAATCTAAAAGCTAATTATTCATTTTAGGTGTGCATTAAAACTAATTATATTTGATTTGGTACCAGTGCGTTGCTGCAGAAAACAGAATTCAATCTATGATATTTTCATCTTCTGATGTCTATTATTTTATTTTTATTTTTTTGGGGTAAGTTTGAAGTTTAAACTTATAACTCTTAAGATTGGTATGTGCTTGTTTTTGTTTTATTTTATTTTTAAGATTGGTAATGTATGTTAAACAATTAATACCTTGCAAGTCACTCATTTATCAAACTAACTTCTTATCATTCTTGTGCAGTATGGTTGCTATGAATGCTGACAAGATTGAGGCTGCGCGGCTTGGACCCATTGATGATTCAATGTTGACTCTACAAGCCCAACATTGGTCAGATGTTATTTGGAATGAGCAGGTAAAACACAACACTAAAACTAGTTGTTATATTCTGAATTCTATCCTTCATATGGTACCCCATTTCATTCATAGAACGTAGACACACATTATGTCGTATAACTTTCTATAGTATTACTTTATGTAAATTCTATGTTAATCCATGGTTCTGTCGTGTGCAGGATCTAGGGGCACTAACCTGCCACAGTTGTAATGAAGAGTTTAATAATCTAGAGCCAATGGTGGATGACCGTGTGGTTGACATAATTATGGGAGTTGGTTTGGAGGGTCTCTTAAGGACCCCAGGTAGAGAGACTGATCATGGATTGATAACGACCTTAGTTAAGTGATGGCGGCCCAAGACTCACACCTTCCACATGCCACATGGTGAGGTGACCATTACGTTGCAGGATGTAAAGGTTTTTTTCGAGCTTCCTGTTAATGGCAAGGCTGTATTTGGGAGCACTGAGAAAGTTTGGAGGGACGTGTTCCGGGACTTCCTTGGCTTTACTGTTCTGTTGGATAATACACCGGTGCTGCAAGGTGAGAGGATTGTCATCAAACGACTTTTGGAGCAAGTTGCAGTTCCATTGCCGCTTAATGCTGAAGAGGATCAGGTGCATAAGTATGCACGGTGCTAGCGCTACTGGGGGACACAATCTTCATGGACTAGTCTGGCGACAGGGTGCATCTAATGTGGGTGCAGTTATTGGAAGACCTTCTCAACCCATGAAGGTATAGTTGGGGAAGTGCTTATCTTGCATGGTTGTACAGAGAGTTATGCAAGGCAAGCAATAAGACAGCCAGTCAGATTGGTGGGTCCTTGCTGTTGGTCTAGTATTGGGCATGGGCCAGGTTCCCATTTTTATGCCCGAGGGTTGAGCATGGCCCACCAGTAAGTGCTTATGGCCCTCCAGTGCATAGTTCATTGTCCATGAAGTAAGTCTCTACCTCAGATACCTCATATACATTCTGTGATCATACCTAACCATGTAACTTGATTACATTATAGATTGATTACATTATAGTTTTAATCATAAAAAAAAAATTAAAAATGTGTTTCTGGGGTTTTAATCATAAAAGTATGTTTGTAGGGAAGTTGTAGATATTGATCCCCTCGTTCTTGATTATAGGTGGTTGTGGGTCCTAAGTAAGAAAAAAGGCCCTCTAACATCTTTTTGCTCTGGCATTATGAGCAAATAGCTTCAATGCTGTCGAACAAGGTACCAAAATGTGTTTTTTGACATGTTTAGGAACATGATATAGCTTTGGTGAACTTTGAAATATACACATTGTAATTGTCTGTTACTCGAAAAGATGGAAAATTGCCTAATGTGTTGCCTACTTGTGTTTTGCCTGTTGTAGGTGGTGTGGCAACCGTATGAAGTTAAATTAAGCGACCTTCCTACATACTACGTTGTAAGGAGGGCAGTGTGGATGGCAACGGTGTCGCTTATATGTTTCCACCTAGTAGAGAAACATACACTGGATCGTGTCATTCGTCAGTTTGGGATGGTCCAGAAAATTACCCAACCCATTAATACTGAAGTAGTGCTTCATGGGATTGATTTGAGGGGGAAGGTCAGTGTTGATTGGATGCAAAAACATGCTGGGCATATCCTCAATTGAGGTAATCGATTTAAACGGCAGTGTCATGCAATGCTTGGTGATATGTCTCTTGACCATGAGTACTTCAACTGGTTCCATAGGGTAACTCGGAGGTTTTATTGATTGCGGGGGTGCTAAAATGATTATAATGGTAAGTTCTTTCATTTCTCCACGTCTTATTTAGTCTTGGAATTTGTTTCCCTGGTAGCCTTTTGCAATCTAAGTTAGGCATGAGAATTTTCAAGAGTTTCCTCATGGCAGCCTTTGATTTCAAACGTTGTTGAGCATCAAATATGCTTTGTCGAATTTTTGTTGTTGTTGGGTTTTATGTTTTTTTTTTTGGTTAAAATGGTTATAAGTAACAGATATATGAAAAGAGTGGTTCATTCTAATCAGTTTGGAAAATATATATACGATAAGAGGACAAGGAGCTATGTTTATGTTTAACCTGAAAGTATTAACTCGATATAGTTATGGCATGGTGTAAATGCGTCATATTGATGCATTACAAACTTATAAAACTTCCTGTAGGGATGGAAAATTTAAATGATTACTTCCTAGTTTTCATGAAGCATACCTTCACCATTAAATTTAATCACTATAGATTAATGCAGTTAAAAAATGTACATAGATTCAGAAAGTGTCATCTGTAATAATTGCTTGTGAGGCTGCTAGATATATCATTTTGCTATTAATAATATAGTCATTAGCAAAAAGACTATATCTCCTTATAAGCAGTAGAAGTTACTAGCATAGTTCTCCATTTTGATTCGGTATTGTATTACTAATAGTAGTAATGTACTTGTAGATTGAAGGATACCTCCATTTGTTGAGGGGTCACAAAGTGGGCACTCTAGAGTATAGGGACATTACTGATGTGCTGAAGGCAATGAATGAGATTGACCATGTATGTGGTCATATCGCTGAGGCCCCGAATGAGGAGGCATTTACTTTTGAGGTAGCGGCTATTGAGAGGCCAAGCATGAACACAGCTCCTGCCAGACGTGGCCATGGTTAATGTGTTGCAACCCCTCAGGTTATCCCCAGCCCTAATCCCTCACCACCGACCCCACATCCATCTCCTACCCCCGACATCCCTCTACCCACCCCACATTCATGTCTTGGGTCTGAAATCCCTTCACCCACCCCATGTTCATTTCCTTAGCTTTCACCCATTCCATCCTTTGACCTAGGTATTGACTTCAATCCAACCCCTCCTGTCATGCACATGGAGCCACCCTTCCACACCAGTGGCCATATAGACCATGAATCCCTCCTACCCATTAGCTCTACTGGCCCCACTTCAACCATCGACCCACCCCATGCCGACCATGTTCAAAGTGAAGCTCAGCAACTACATATGCATGTGCGGTCTGAGCAGGCTGTTAGGTTACCTGTAGAGCTAGAAGGTCCGCCGAAACGCACATGAAAGGCACCTCTTTATGGGACAGGTGGTCACAAATATGGACACAAAGCTAAGCATAAGGCATTTGACCAAGGACATGCAAAACCTCCTCCTCCGCAAAGTAAATATTACACGAGACAGCATAAGCTTCAAAAAAGGTAGCTGACAAAGATTGTAATGTAACTGCTGGTTGACAAAGATTGTAATTGCTAGTACATTGATGTTGCATGTGTAGAAAGACAGGCATTAGTCTAGTATTTTGATGTATCAAATTATGTGAACAAGCAATGGTGATATAGAAAATGCCTTTTTGATGTGTCATATTATGTGAACAAGTACAATTTGATTATGAATATACAAGGAAATGAATTTTGTTTGAAATGGCTTTTGATTGAAATGGAGCTTTTTTTTTAATTATTATTATTTTTAATTCAAACAAAGAGTTATGCCTTGTTTTACCCAAAAAAAAAAAAAAAAATTAGTAGAACTCGAGTATATAAAACTCAAGCTTTATTTAGTACTCGAGTTCAGGGAAATCAGGTTTCCAGGCAGCGAGTTATGCCCCCTTTTTTTTTAAAAAAAAAACACCTCAGTGGAACTTGAGTTCCACAAATCGAGTTTCACAGACTTAATTTGTGTTGGGATTTTTTTTTTTTTTTTCACGTGAAGGCAACAAACAACTAGATACAACCAGAAACAAATCAAACAGTAGATCTAGAGAAAACAGAGCACAGCAGTCCCACACACACAAATATATATATATATATATATTTTGAGGGAATGCTCATATTTTGTCAATTTATTGTTTTTCTACAAGTGGGGTGAACATTTGATATGTAGTACTATCTGATTATCAGGAGAAATATCATCCACAAGAAGTACTTCTATGGTTCAATGGCATTGCTTGCTTTGACAGTTGTATTTACTGTATGTATGTGTTTACTTTCACTACGATTTTGGATTCTCAAGTTTTGAAGTCAATTGCACTAAAAAGATGCACAACAAAACTAATCCAACAAGTACAATGGGTAGAGAATAGTTCGATTACAATACATAGGATAGAGAATAGTTTGATTACAAGTACATTCAGCGATAAACAAAATAATAATTGTGTCGATACAACATAGCCTAGTTAGATAAGTGCACTTATCCATATTGAAGATAATCGCAACTTCCAGCTACAATGCCATTCCAAAATCGAGTCTCCGCTCGCCTGACAAACATTTAAATATGGTCGTTAGTTCACAAATGCGAAATAAAAAAAGCAGATGAAATTCTATACATCTCAGCTACTTTGTACAATCTGAGCATTTTATATAAAAATAGCACTTACGCAATTTGTAACATCACCGCTTGTTGAAGCCCCATGGGAATTGGGACATCTTCTACGGTTATGCCCATCTTTATGACACAGCCCGCATCGCTGCTTCAGTTGAATCTCCCTTAAGTCTGACTCTTCCCTCTAACTTCCCCGTTTTTGCCACACCCGATCCATCTCATTCCTTATTCTTGATTTGACAAGTCGACCTTTGGCTCGCAACAGATTTGGGTCAGGCGCTCACTGTACCATTAACTTCTTTCCACAATGACTCTGATTTTGGCACCATAAATTGATGTGAATATGTGTAAATGGTGTTGTCCAAACTGTAACATGGGTCAATATAGCTGGTCGGATCAATTCGCAGACACTGAAAAACTCTAATTGCATGTGAACAAGGGATCTTAATATTTTGCCACTTTCCACAACCACATGTTCTAGCCATCATGTTTATTTCATGACTGTAGTTTCCCCCTCCACCACTATAGTTGTTGTATAGGGTATCTACTTGATATATACTAGCTTCATGATTAAATGCCCTTATAGAGTGTCCTGAAGCTTTGCGCAGATTTGAGCTATAGATTCCCAAGGCATATTTACTCCACACCTTACCTCGAGAAAGATCAGAAGTAATCTCTCTATATCGATCATGGAAATATGCAACAAGTTTGCACCAAGTGAACTCAACCATTACAGCAAGGGGCAAGCCGTGGGCACCTTTAAGTACCCCATTAAAGCATTCTAACATATTGGTTGTCATTGCCCCATAACGTCTTCCACCATCATGTGACTGGGTCCATGTGTCTAGATCCTCACTCATTAGATATGTGTATGGCATATAGTGTATAGGATTGCCTTTCTTCGTTTGTACCATCATATTCCTCCTAAGGGCATTAATCTTGACTTCTTAATGGTTTGCATTTTGGACTTAAATTTAGCTCCTTGAGTAGCATATCCAGCTTTCAAGGCCAATGCCTTTAGAATCGGGTCTTGAAACTATGCGTTGAAGTTACTAGTAACATGTTGAAGGCAATATCGGTGAAATACACGTAATCTTCCATCATCACCTCTAAGCCACGTTGCAATGGTGCTTTTGATACCGGCATGCTGGTCAGAAATAATGCAAATGCCCTCATTAGGTATCACATGCCCTATCAAAACCTTGAGGCACTCTAAAAACCACCCCCATCTAGGCCTTGGCTCCTTGTTCACAATGGCAAAGGCAAGAGGAAAAATCTTGTTGTTAGCATTGGTTGCTATTGCAATCAACAACACCCCTTGATATTTACCATACAAATAGGTCCCATCAATACTAATCACTGTCTTGCAATATCTGAATCCATCAAAGCATGGAGTGAATGCCTAAAATACATAATGCAGTAATGTAGTACCAGGTACGCTCCTGGGTATGGTGTGATAGAAGTACTGGGTACTCGGATCCTGATCCAAGTATGCCAACAACAACTTTTTCAACCTATGGTAAGATTGTTCCCAATCCTTGAATATCTTCGTAATTGCCTTTTGTTTCACATCTCATATCTTATAGTAAGAAAGCTCATGATCATACTTTGTTTTAATGATGTCCTAGAGCTGATCAATATGAGCACTGTGATCTTGTCGCAATTTTGGAATAATTTCTGATGCAACAAAATTAGAATCCATCATTCTATCGTCTCTTTGCAGGCCAAGGGGTATACAACTTTGTGGACCCACATAAAATGTGACCATCCATAGACTATTAAGTTTAGGCTTCATGAATACCCAAACGTACCACTTGCATGACTCATCAATGCATGTCGCGCACAATTTACTTTTGGTTAACCTACTGATTGTAAAATTTCTATTATCCTTTGCTGCGTAAATTATCAATGCATGCTTCCCCACCTCTTTATTTGCAAAAGTCAACCCTTTACTAAAATTCATCCCCTCATCCCAAGTACAAACAAATGGTATTTGAAGACATGAAGGATCAACCATATTTTTCCAAATATTTGCATAGAATGATGAGGCAGGAGGTGTGTAGGTAGTGGTCGTATTTGTAACATGCTGGGCACCAATATCATTGTCCGCATCACCTTCGTCACAATCAACCATATTTTCATCTTGAAAATTGGGAGCAATTTCATGGTCATTAACATCCCTGTCAAAGTCACCTCGCTCAATCCTCTCTTCGTACTTATCTATATCATCAAAATTTTCACCATTATTGGCAGCATGATCTTTGTCTTCGTCTTCCTTCCTTAAATGTGTTTCTTGAGGTAGGAGTGTTTCACCATTATAAGTAGCATGATCTTTGTCTTCGTCTTCCTCCCCTAAATGTGTCTCTTGAGGTGGGAGTGTATAGCCTCCCATTGTAGTGCATCCATCATCTAGGGCTGTAAAGTATAAAGATGTAGCTGTTTGTTGCACCTCCTCGACACCAACTTCTGCAAGCATCTCCGAATTGACGTACAACTCAGTAGCATTTACTTGGGGTATTTTATGAATCCTATTAAACATCATCTTCACATGTTTGACTTTTTTGATTGCCATATACCATAATTTATCCGTTCATGAAGGACTTCTTGTGGGTAATGATAAATAATCTTTATGTCATAAAAAGCAGGGTTCAAATTCAATTCTTCTATAATTTTCATCTTCAAATCATTCAACGTCTTCAACTTACGACGTATCATCATATAATAGCACTGCACTCAATACCCGATCCTTTAAATGGGAATCTGTCAATCTCGTCAGGATTGATAATGGGTCCACTATAGTATTTATTTATATCAATCATCTTCAGTTATGATTGTGAACCTATTAGAGTCAAGTGCAATATGTTAGTGAAATACTTTATCTCTTTCATTTAACATCAATTACAAAGCCTTTTATCTAGTCAAAGTACAAAAATTACTACTTATTACATCATATGCATATACAAACACACCCCACATTTGCATATACTCACCTCCATTACAAATTTCAAATCATTCTAACATAAGTTTTGATAAAGAAAAATATCAAACCAAAAAAAAAAAAAAAAGAGTCATGATCCATTACATACCCATGATAAAAACCTAACAATACAAATATATCTTAAATAATTTTTACTTTTTATGAAAACCTAGCAAATATATACATTAACAACAAGATACATATGAACAGTATTTACAATAATATCTTAAAAACCTCACTCATAAATCAATGAAATTGGTAGAAGTTCTAAAGTGCAGATACCCTTACCTGATATATGGATTTACGAGCTATGAGTGTTAGGATTGTATGAGAGAGTGAGAGAGTACAATAATGAAGAGAGGTTTTCTTCACTATTCATTGCCCGAGAGACCCACAACAGAGAAAGAGTTGGGGTTTGAATGACCTTTATGTGGAAATAAGGACCCATCGAAACCACTTGGATTAATATCCACCACACTTTGCAAATCGAGCCTTAAAGGCTCAATTTTGCTTTTAAGAAATTGAGCCTCTAAGAGCAACCACATAAGTTCATGGAAAATCTTGCAAAATACAATAAGCAGCTCTTTTTACACATTTTAACCAAAAAACACCCACATCAGTGGGCGTAAAATTGTGCAAAATTGTGCATAAATATACAAGAGCTACAGTAATCGTGCATATATACACGATTACTGTAGCTCTTCTATACATTATTTTAATAATTTCTAATTTTGCTCCTTTTTTTTCTCTCTTCTCCATCTACAAAACCAACGCCCTCATCATCTACTTCTTCCTTTGATACACACACTCCCACAAACAAAATCAAAAATCAACCACAAAAATAAAAAATCAACCACAAAATCAATAACAAAATCAACCATAGACACCACAAAACCAAACACACCCACACATAGACACACCCACGGAGACAGAAAGAGTGGATCGGCGCTTGTGGCAAATCAGCGTGCTTGGATCGGAGTTTTAGATGGAAATTTCAAATCAGCATTTGAATTTCAGATGGAAATTTCAGCTTGGATCAGAGTTTTAGATCAACGCCGTGCTCCCTGCTTGGATCAAAATTTCAGAGAGGAGTTTAGAAAAGAGAGGAGTTTCAGAGAGGAGTGAAAACGTTGGAATAGAGAGGAGTTTCAGAGAAGACTCTAGAATAGAGTCTCGTGAGTGGAGAGAGATGGTTTGAGATAAAATAATAATAAAAAAGTGAGAAAATGATTATTTAAATAAAACAAATAGTAGAATAGATAAACTGATGTGTGTGTTTTGTAAAAATGAGTGTGTAAAATAGAAAAAGTAGATTTCTAATGTAAAATAGAAGAAAAATTTACATTAACTAATGTGGTTGCTCTAAGGGTTGAGTTTAAGGTGGATTCCACGTGGATAAATCACAACATTCTCAGAACACGAAAATCAAGCCTCTAAGAGTCGATATGGAACTCAAGTTAAGGGTCGAGTTCCAAGTGGATTCCACATGGATAAAAAAATCATGTCATTTACGTCAGAACACAAAAATCGAGTCTTTGAGATTTGAGATTTTAAATGTAAACCAAGTCTATTAGGCTCAAGATGTTAGTTTAGTATATAGTTTAGAAACGTTACTTGGGGATTGGTGTTACTTGGGGATTGGTGTTATTACACTGACCAGCTATATATTGCTTGGGGAGTGATGTTATTTGCCAATTTTTGCCTAGTTTGTGTAATCTCAATCTTAATAAATTTCTAAAAATAATCCCTAATCCCAATTCCATTTTGAACAAGAAAAAACCCCAGTGATTGATGGCGGCCACCGAAGATAAATCATCATCATCAGAGGAAGAGGTAATGGTGAGGAAAATAGGATGTTACGGAGAGAAGGTGAGAGTGTTAATGGTTGGGGAAGACTCAGCTGCGGAGGAAACGATGTTGCTTTGGGGAATCCAACAGCCCACACTCTCAAAACAAAACGCACTCGTCTCCCAAACCTCTCTCCAACTTCGCCTCGACGCTTGTGGCCACACTCTCTCCATTCTCCAGTCTCCATCTTCTCTAACCAAGCCTGGTGTCACTGGAGCCGTCATGTGGGACAGTGGTGTTGTACTTGCTAAGTTTCTTGAGCATGCTGTGGACTCCGGATTGCTTGTTTTTCAAGCCAAGAAGGTTGTTGAATTGGGTTCTGGTTGTGGCTTAGTTGGCTGTGTTGCTGCTCTTTTAGGTGCTCATCAAGTTTTTCTTACTGATTTGTTTGATAGACTTAAGTTATTGAGGAAGAATGTTGAGGTCAATTTGGGACAGGGACAAGCCCATCTCAGGGGTTCTGCTACTGTTATGGAACTTGTATGGGGTGATCATCATCCTCACAAGGATCTACTTCACCCTCTACCTGATTATGGTAGGTAGTTTTTCTTTGATTTTTTTCATTTCTTTTTTTTCCATAGTTGTAAATTAACATGAAATTTGCCTATAATATAAATAGATGAAATTTAGCTAACCAAATATATTTATTTATTTATTCATTCATTCATTTTTTGTTACATCTCAATTGGGTTGTGTCCTATTTTTTCAAAAATTACTGTTTCATCTCTTCTTAGGTTATAAACAAAAGATATTTCATTACTTTAGTTGGCTGGTTTTTGGGCATATGTAGGAGGAGGAGACTCAAATAGTACTTCTGATTTTAGAGATAAGATATTGCCTAGATTTAGTGTTATGAAGTAAATAGTCAGGCGTCTTCAGCCAAGGTTTTATTTTGAGATTACACAGTTATTGTGAGCATCAGTATGAAAAATCATTTATCTGTCTGGAGCATCTGTTTTAGGTGCTGCCCTGAAAATTTCATTAGTGGCATGGGCAGCTTTAAGAATATATAAGCTATAATGACTTTTTTTGGTTGTCTTACTCTTCATTGTAGTGAAATCTTTTCTGTGCTACCCGCTTTCTTATAATTTGATACTCATCCATATTTTGTTTTAGGGGTAATTACACTCTTCTCCTCTTCCTTGAGGTTTGGGGAAATGACACTCCACCCCAAACTTGAAGGGAAAAAACACTTTCGCCCTTGTCATTGAATTGACCAAATTTTGTTAAATTAATATTAAAAATATTGTGTACTAACTTGTCATTTGCTTAAGGGCAGGTTTCCAAAATTATCTTATTTCATAATTAAAATTCAATATTTAAAATTTTTAAATTAAAGTGTATTTTAAAATTTTAAGTGTGAATTTTGCTTCTTTCTTTTTTTTTTCCCCTTTTTTTTCAACAAGTTATAGAGAGATTTTCCACTGCAAGTGTTTTGGCGTTTGATAAATTTTGCATTTTTATTCTAAACTTATCTTTCTTTTTTTTTTACTCACAATGGTTAAATTTTTGTAAAGAGATTTTTATAAAAATTTAGAATATGTTATTACTTATATAAACAAAAAGGGGGGAAGTGTTATTTTTTTAAATCTTAATGAAGGGGAGTGTTTTTTCCCTTTCAGGTTTGGAGTGGAGTGTCATTTTTCCAAACCTCAAGGAAGGGGAGTGTAATTACCCCTTTGTTTTATTGGACCTTTTCAATTCTTATATTTTTAAAACTGCCCTTTTTTGTGACAAGTTTCTTTTTTTTTTCCAGTGCTTGGGTCTGATGTAATCTATAATGAAGAAGCAGTGACGGATTTGGTGGCTACTTTACTGCAACTCTCTGGATCTGAAACAACGATCTTTTTGGCTGGTGAACTTCGAAATGGTAAGAATTCTGTTGTTTCCTCTTTCTGTTATGATTATTGTCTCAATACTTCTTCCTGTTGCAGATACTATCCTTGAATACTTTCTAGAAGTTGCAATGAAGTATTTCATAGTTGGGCGTGTGGATCAGACACAGTGGCATCCAGATTACTGCAGCAGCCGTGTTGTTTTATACATTCTAGTGAAGAAGTGATAGAGAGAATTAAGATCAGTTCTTTGCATATTCTTTTGTAAGTCGGTAATTATATCTGCATTTTGCTTGGGCTTTGTCTCAAATGAATGAAATGATAAAGGGTAGGGTTGGGTTGGGGTAACTTGGTTCAAATATAACTTACTAATCACCAAGAAATATGAAAAAAGGGTTGTTAAAGAACCTTTTGGATGAGAAGAGAAGAAACACTTTTTGACTTTGCTTATTGCCTTGTGAATCTGGCTTGGCGGGAGTTGCGTAATTTCTCTGGGTAAACCCCTTACAATCAGATTTAATTGCTTCCTGACAATATATATATATATATATATATTGATAACCTTTGGGCCAAATTATCCGTTGAAGCAGCGAAGTGCCTCGCTTTGACCCTGGTCATTAGAGTGTGAAGGGGTTTATCTTATGGTATAAACATAAGAGCGTAGGCTTACTGAAAAGAAGAATATATGTATTCTTGGTCATTAGAGTGTGAAGGGGGTTTATCTTATGGTATAAACAAAGGTGAGTAGGCTTATCAAAAAGAAGAATATATGTATTCTTTTAAAATAATTGCTTTAGGTACTCGATGGAAATTCTTAACTATGTGATTTAATAATAGCCAAACTGTTAACATTTATTTCACATATTATTCGTGGCAAAAGAATTACTTAATTGCAGTTATCAACCTTGAAAGAAATTAGCACATCTTTCCTAAACTTCTAGTGCTTTTCATGTACATGTTTTTATTCCAAAACACGTATAAACTGAACCATTATGCTAGTCAATTTTTTAGCTCATATGAGACCTTCGTCATATAAATGAACCATCAAAGACATGATGTAGCAAGCTGTTGCGGCATTTTAATTGATAAATGCATTATCAAAGATTTCCAGATCTATGGTAAGATTATCCAAAGTTCTTAGCTACCAAATTATTGTTCCAAATGTTAGTTAATTGAAGCTAATAGCTTAACAACTTTCATCATCAAACCTAAAGTCTGTGTTTAATGGAGCGTAAAAAAATTGGGGAGATGTGGTAAAGGTAATCATTGTGCTTCACTGTCTATTCTCTGCATATTTGTCAGGTCAGCCTTTAATAACTTGTTAGTATTGGATAGAAACAAAATGTACCAAGCCTTCTATAGATTGGAGCTTTTGATTGTCAATGATCTTTGGTCTTTGGAGCTTTTGGTAGAAATATCATCCACTTAGGATCCCTTGATGTGATTGTATGTAACAATGGCAGGGCCAGAATCAGCATTATTGTATGCTTTTTATCGTTTTTGGCTTTTCCAAATTAAGAAAAAAGAACTATTTATTCACAAGTAATAATGATCATTAGTTATTACTTATTAGAGAAGTGAAAATGATTACTAGTAAAATCAAGTACACTATGTCTATGAAGAGCAGGCTTTTTTGTCTTGATATTGTGAAATTGCATACTTAGCATTTGTGATGCCCCTTTGGAACATTTTGCTGAAATTCTCACCATCCCTGTAATAGGGGTTGGCTGAATACTTCCCCCCACTCCCCCCTCCCCACACCCCACCCCCGCCCAAAAAAAAAAAAAAAAACAAAGGGATGAAACTCTGCCTATCATTACTGTTTTATTATATATTAAAGAAGAAATAATTTAGTCTGCTTGTGATGCTGATTATTACACTTGAGATCAATCTCTAAATGATTAATTTCATGCGATTAATGCCTCTCAAACTACCAACAGTTAGGCTGCAGGTAATTTGTTACAAGTTACAACTATTAGAAAATTGTTTTACCTAATTCAGTTTTGCCTAACTGCTTTAGTTTAACTGCTTCTTTACTTGATGGTTTTGTAACTGCACCAGTATCTTGATTCTTGAGTTGCCATTGCACCAGTATCCTCAACATGCCTCCTCAAACTGATGGGCAGGGAGATGAGCATCAGTTTGTCTTGAAGAGAATAAGGGCTTGGAAAAAAAATCAGCTCACTAATCATTGCTCGATATGAACTTGACCTCCTTTCGCACTGCACATTTGCGGACAAAATGGAAATCTACTAATATATGTCTTGTTCGAGTGTGGAACATGGGGTTAGAAAGGATTGATTTATTGTCACACTAGATACGAGGGGCAGTAAGAGCAAAGACTCCTGAATAATGACAAATCATACGAAGGCCGGACAGTTCTGCAGTACACGAGGTTAAGGATCTATACTTACCCTCAGTGGAGGATTGAGATACAGTTGCCTGCTTCTTGGCAATCTAGGTGATTGGCTTAGAGCCAAGAAAAATACTGTAGCCAGCAGTAGATTGATAGTCTGATGGGTCCAACCCTTTCAGCATCGCTGTATGCTGATTGATTCGAGTGATCCTGGTTGAAAGAAAATACAATGATTTAATGAACCCTTGAGATAGCATAAAATATGCTTTGCTGCTGTGTAATGAAGGTCGGTAGGGTTCTGCATAAATTGACAGACAATGTCAACAGTAAAACCAAAATTAAGGCTTGTAAAGTTGAGGTAACGGAGAGAGCCAACAAGACTTCACGGTAGGATCAGCAAGAGTGCTGCTAGCTATTCTATAGAGATGATGGGATGAAGTAGGGCTAGAGCAAGGTTTACATACATACATACATACATACATACATACATACATATATATATATATATTGGTTTGAGGAGGTCCTCTGTATATTTTGGTGGTTGAGATAGAGACCAGTGGGAGTATACTGGATTTGAAGGCCAAGGAAATAATAGTGCAAGGGCCCAAGGTCTTTCAATCAAAAAAAAAAAAAAAAAAAAAAAAAAGGGCCCAAGGTCTTTAAGCTAAAATGCAGCCACAAGTTTCTGAATTAAGGAGGAAAGGAGTATTACTAATGATGAAAATATCATCAATTTAGGAGGAGTAAAGTGGCGGAGGAGGTTTTATAAATGAAAGAGAAGGATTGGTAGCAAAGGGCTGAAAAATAAGAGAATGAAGGTGTGTGGTGAAGCGCTCTAAGCAAGCTCAAGGAACTTTTTCAAGCCAATAGAGATATGTATGGACGTGACAGTCATGATGAGGTTTGCTTGGATCATCAAAACCAGGTGACTGTATCATGTAGACTTATTCTTTAAGCTAGCCATGGAGAAAGGCATCGCTAATGGGTAATTGGCCAAGGGGCCAGTGATGTTGGACAGCAATAGAAAGGATTTTCTGAACTATGGTAGCTTGATAATTGGACTAAAAGTCTTGCCAAAGTGAGTATCTTTTAGCCACTAATCTCAGTATTTAGTGTGTAATGCTACCATCAGGATTGTGTTTTAAGCTTGTATACCCACTTACAGCCCACAATGTTTTTACCTGAAGGAGGAGCAAGAGTCCAAGTAACTTGCTTTTGTAAGGTTAAAAATCATCATACATTGCTTGGCACCACTGAACAACCTTTGAGGCAATTGTAAAGTTAGGCAGTTTGATGGTCAAGTGATTAGTGGTGTGAGCTGCATGGCATTGTTTTCCTTCTAAAATGGTAGATTTGGACTCCATCAACTTGATTCTATTCACTCAAAAGCATTGCGAGCACAAATAGTGTAAGCGATGCACCATGAGAGAGATGGATGCACCATGAGAGAGATGGACCGTCATCCTATCTCTTTTTTTTTTTTTTGAGAAACCGAACCCTAAGGCCCTATGATATTAAAAACATAACAAAGAGAAATTACAAAGAGTCACGAGTGACAAGGGGAGCTATATCATCAGGGGTGGTGTTGTGCCAAACCTGTAGCTCATTACCAGACTTGGAACTTCTGGCTAAACAGTGGGCAACTAAATTGCCTATACGTTTTACATGGGAAAAACAACAAGGCTGCAAATCACTAGCTAAGAACAGGACGTCTTGAATCACGTGGCCATCCTCTGGGTGAGATGAGTCCTTCAGCCTAAGTGCATTTATAATCACCTCAGCATCACCCTCCACAATGCATTGCACAACCCCAAGATCCTTAGCAAAAAACAATGCCTTACGGCAAGCAAGAAGTTCAACAATTACTGCAGAGGAAGGCATCATGATTCACTGGGACAAAGCACTGATAACCGCCCCTGTGGAGTTCCAAACAACCACACTGATTCCTGCACATCCCAATTCCTTGAATGTGGCCTCGTCAAAATTAATTTTGAGGAGGGGTGCGAGTGGAGGGTTCCACCTATCTACTCTAGTCACAACTGAAGAGACCATGGGCTGCGATACCTGAGCTGAATGGAAGTCATGAAGAAGAGTGGCAGCCTTGGCATGAATCCCGCCCAGAGCAACAGAGGGTTCCCCAAGCCTATCCGAGTTTCTCTTACTCCAAACCAGCCAGAAACAAATAGCTAGTAGATTTGGATCAATACGTTCCTTCAACAAGAAAACCATTCCCAACAAATCAGAAAAGACATTAAATTTGTACCTGAGGAGCTTGGTTAACATCTCATCATTCGACCAGACAACCAAGAGAAAGGGACAAGACCAAAGAGCATGGATTGTGTCTTCAGTTCCAGATTTACATCTCGGGCAAAGGGTTGTGGTCACAACCTTACGGTGCCATAAATTGTACAGGGATGGGACTGCATTGTGTGCCGCTCTCCACAGCATATGTTTCACTTTGTGGGGTATTTGTAGACCCCAAATTCCATTCCATAGCCTGTGGGATTTTTCTGGATTAGAGCAGCTTGGTCTTTTGCTTCTATCAACATCAGAGAGCAAATGATAGGCACCCCGAGTCGAGTAGATCCCATTGGGGGTTGGGAACCACACTTGTTTATCAGGAACATTTTAACAGCTGAGGGGGACGCCTAGGATCGTGGTTGCTTCATGCGGTAGGAATTCACTCCTAATTAAGGCAGCCCTCCAGGCATGAGTGTCCTCATTGATGAGCTCACTTACTTTAGCTTCTGGTGGTAACGTGGCACTGGGGGACACCATCCTTGCAGCTGGGATCTTTGGCAACCACCTGTCCTCCCATATATGAACTGATTGACCATTGCCAATTCTCCACCCCGACCCCAAGTCAATTACCTGGCGTGCTTGTAGGAGGCTCTTCCAGGCAAAAGAACCTTTGCTTGAGCTAACATAGTCCATAACCGAGCACTCAGGGAAAAATTTGGCTTTGAAGACTTTATGCAGTAAAGTGTCCTCAGAAGTGTGAATTCTCCAGATTTGTTTAGCCAAGAGAGAGTCATTGAGTATACTAAGCTCGCGGAAGCCCATGCCTCCGATATTCTTTGGGAGATATAACTTCTCCCAGTTCACCCAGTGGATTTTTCTTTGCTCTCCCCTATATCCCCACCAAAATTTCCTAATCAAGGACTGAATTTCATTTATAAGGCCTTTAGGGAGTTTAAAGCATGACATAGTGTATGTAGGGATCGCTTGGATGACCGCTTTTATAAGAATCTCGCGGCCCGCCTGCAGTAGCAATTTTTCCTTCCACCCTTTAAGCTTCTTCCAAATTCTCTCTTTAATTAAGCTAAAGGATTTCTTTTTGGCCTAACCAACTAAGGAAGGTAGGCCTAAATATTGTTCGTAATGCTGAGTAGCCGGAACTCCTAGAAAGTTAGAGATTGCTGCACGGGTTCTGTGGGGTGTGTTTGAGCTGAAAAAGATGTTGGTTTTACCCCTATTTATATTCTGCCCAGATGCTTGCTTATACAGCTGAAGGAGTGATTGGATTTTAACACATTCAGTAATAGTGGCTCTACAAAAAACCAAGCTATCATCCGCGAACAAAAGATGTGAAATCTTCGGACCAGAAACACATATAGAGACCCCCCGTAGAGCACCGTCAACTTCAGCCTTTGTAAACAGGGCATGTAAACCTTCGGTGACCAATAAAAAGAGGTATGGGGATAGTGGATCACCCTGGCGAAGTCCTCTTTCTGGAGTGATTAGGCCATGGGGTTGGCCGTTCAATAAGATGGAGTACGTAATAGATCGAATACAGCCTGAAATGAGAGAAATTCATCTCGGGCTGAAACCCAACCTCAACATAATTTTTTCAAGGAAGACCCACTCCACTCGATCGTACACCTTGCTCATATCCAGCTTCAGTGCCATGTATCCCAGCTTCCCAGTTCTTTTTGTTTTCAAATAATGGAGAGTCTCGTGGGCAATTAAGATGTTGTCGGTGATCAACCGCTTTGACATGAATGCACTTTGTTTCTCTGAGATCAGTTTTGGCAGCAATGGTTTTAGGCGATTGGTGAGGACTTTTGCAACGAGCTTGTAAAGTACATTACACAAGCTTATTGGTCTGAAATCAGTAACCCTTCTTGGACTATGAATTTTTGGGATGAGAGTTAGAAAGGTATGATTGAGGTTGTTAGGGATAGTACCTGAATTAAGCATAGCTAGGACTACTTCAGAAATATCATGGCCAACCTTACACCAAAATATCTTATAGAACATGGGTGGAAGCCCATCCGGACTAGGGGCAGTGTCAGAATCCATTTGTTTAAGAGCAATCTGAACTTCACACGCCTCAAAATGACAAAGCAAATCCTCATTCATAGAACTAGAAACCCTCGGCTCCACCCCATTGAGGACTTGGTCAAATTGTGTGGGGTTGGACGAAGCAAAAAGGTTCGAGTAATATCGGATTAGGAGCTCCCCCACTTGTTCTTCCTCCTCCACCCACTCTCTATATTCATTATCAAGGCCTAAGATAAAGTTTTGTTTATTTCTCTCCGTAGCCCGACAATGAAAGTATTTCGTATTCTGATCCCCATGCCGAAGCCATTCAGTTTTTGACCTTTGATTCCACATACATTCCTCCATATCCATAAGCTTATTAATTTCCTCAGTCAGCACCCCCACTCTTGCATGACTTCCCCTTGACATAGAAATAGCCTCTGCCTCCGCCAACTGCTTCCTCTTTTTTATCAAAGAGGAACGAACATTACCAAAGGTTTTTTTATTCCAAGAAGTCAGTTCAACTTGACAGTTACTTACCTTAGATAATACCCTACCCATTGGATCGCCCAAGGAATCCAAATCCCAAGCAAAGTGCACAACCCCCTCACAGCGACTATCTTTGAGCCACATGGCTTCAAATTGGAAGGGGCGCTGAGGCCTGTAAAACCGGGTATGGACATCATCAGAAACTAACCATATTGGCTTGTGATTAAAGGAGTAACCTGGCACGTGGTGGACACGGACTGAGGGAAACTTTAGCATCCAATCCGCCAAAGCAGCAGCTCTATCCAGCCGAACCCAAATCATTTGACCATCAAAACGCCGGTTTGACCAAGTATAAGGAAGGCCAGAGAAACCCAAGTCTTTCAAACCACAAAAGTCCAAAGAATCCTTGAATTGTTGCATCTGCCACTCTGGTCTGATCGATCCACCCGATTTTTCTTCAAGGCGGGTGATCTCGTTGAAGTCGCCTATGCAAACCCAAGGCATATCAAACTGGGTAGCTAAATGCCGTAACAGGTACCAAGAATCTTCCTGGTTAGCAACTTCAGGAGCTCCGTAGAACCCCGTGAAACGCCAGACGTCATCAATTCTTGGATTTTCCACCGCATCAATGTGATGAGGTGAGAATGTACGGATGTGGAGGTCGAGATCATTACTCCATAGCAAAGCTAGCCCGCCACTCAGATTTCTCCGTGGGACTATAAACAAATTGTCAAACTTCAATCTACATCTCAATGTCTCTAAATAGGACTTCTTTTTCTTTGTTTCCATAAAAAACACCAACCTGGGTCCTTTTGCTTTCACCATATAGGAAAGCTCTTGAACTCACCGGGGGTTTCCAAGCCCCCGACAGTTCCAACTCAAGCAATTCATGATACCCGGCGGGGCTGAGATGCAGCCACCACCGTACCGCCCTTCGAGGAGAGGATGTCATCCTATCTCTTGCATACACACTATCTCACAAAGTTGTCATTAACTCCTATGGGAATGTTGTTGGGGCTCGATTTTCTTTTAGGCAGTGTTATTAAACCCAGCCTGGCTCGCCCGGTCAGACTAGTAACCCAATGACCCAGCACATAGACTGGTTTGGGTCATTAATTGGATCAGATGTGCACAAGACCTAGTCAAAACAGGTAAAATTTGGCGGGTTTTAAGCAAACCATGTGACCTAGCTGGGTTTTAATGACCTGACTGGGTTTGTGAATTGTGAAAAATTACATTAATAGGTTCATCCCATTGACTTCTTTATTGTTTAATAATGTGTGATAATATGGTAATTTAAATAAGGGAAAACCTAAAGAAATATAAAAAATGTACCATTCTATCAATTCTCTGCCGATTCACACTACTCTACCCATCACTTTTCACAATTTTAGTTCCCCAAACTTGCAACTGTGCATCAATTTTCTGCTATGAACAAATCACTTTTTAGTTTCATGTAGCTAATTAGCACATAGTTATGAGTATATCAGTATATGTTATATAGTTTATTGTTTAAACCTTATTTTCTCTTCTTTTGTTTACTTTTTTTTTTTTTTTTGTGTGTTTTATTTGTTTGTTGAATTAAGTTTAAGTCTTTAACATTTTTTTCTCTTCTTTTATTTATGTAGTTTGAGATTGGCTTTTTTTTTTTTTTTTTTTTTTTTTTTTAATATGTAGAATTTAAAGACCTGTAATAAAATTTTATTTAGCAAAAACTTTGTTGCAATCTTATAACATTGGTTTATTTTGCTTGTGAATATTATAGAATTTTTAGTGCTATTACTTGTGAAACCTTGATTTTGAATTATAATAGCGAGTTAAATTTAGGCACATGCCTTTTTTTTTTCTTTGTTAATTTACATATTTATGTTATGATTTCTCAAACTTATATATATATATTTATTTTACCTTGTGGTTCGATTGTTGAACCAGTGACCTAATTCATAGATCGGGTCAACCTCCGGTCTGGGTTTAATAACTATGCTTTTAGGTGCCAACATTATAGAAATTTATTTCTTATCCAATGCATAAATTGCAAAGTTAATAACCCCAAGGGGTGTGGTGTATTGGTTGGGCAAACTCTAGGATGAGCAATAAAACTTTGATGTCTTGGGTTCGAGCAGCTATACGTGCATTCACTCTCTTAGGGCCATTGGAATGAGGGAATTTAATTGTCCCTTGAATTACCCAAGGTGCACTTGCAGGAAACTCATTGCCAAGGGCCTGTGCACCCCCAGGATTAGTTAGGACAAATTCCTGGACACCTGGTGCCAATAAAAAAAAATTGCAAAGTTAATGGCAATTGTGAGGTTCTCTTGAACGGTTATATATACATGTGGAAGACTTGGGTTTTATTAAAAAAATTATTTTCAATTGAACATTTTCCTACAATGAATATGATCTATTCCATCTTAAGGGATTTTATCTAAGCGTTGGAACGAATACAAAGATCATTGGAGCATAGTTTGAAAATTCTTTCAATTGTGTTTAATGAATACGCTTTTGATCTTTTATTTGTTTATGGGCTTACATATTCCTCTTTTAGAAGGTAAGGGCCCGCTTGGTAAGGGAACTTGAAAATTGTTTTATGTTATTTAAATGCTTGAGTACGTGGGCTCCACTTTTAAGTTATGTGTTTGTCAAAGGAACTGAAGGGAAATTCTACGGTATTTAGATAACAATTCTTACCTTAGGTGATTTGAAACATGTATTTGAAGAACTCCTCAAGATGTGTTTTTAGTATTCAAGTAACACTTTATAAGTGGGATTGTTGTAAATAATGTGGGACTCACCCAAATTTAACGTGACAAAGACAGCTCCTAACGATGTTCTCTCCTCCACCCATCCACTACCACCACCACGCCCCCCCCCCCCCCCCCCCCCCCCCCCCCTCTATTTGGAGCACAGTCAACGACAAGGAGTCAAGGACCGTCTAGAATTTTATGGTTTCTATTTAGGTTTTCTAATATTGAATTTTTTTTCGAAATTATTCTCCCTAAACTTTTGATGGGTATAAAACGCACATGCAAAAACCCGATCTAATTGCTAATTGCTAGGATTTTTTGTGGGTTTTTTGTTTGGTATTGTTGCATTCTGTTGATTGTTGCTAGGAGTTTTGGAAATGGGGTTCCAACTTGGGAAATTAATTTTGACCAAATCCTAACTTTTTAATATTGTTTTCTCTATTTTTAAAATATTTTTTCTTTATTGAATACCTAATATAGTTCAATTGGTTGATATAATGGGACAAGTTGATTTTGAGCCACTTTTGTATTCTATTGAATTTCACAAGCCAAGTTTTTTATGATTTTTGCAAAGGACAACGTTTGGCTACAAACTTGGTTGTAGTTAGCTACAACTCTCTCTAACAAAATTAACATAATTATATTTTTTTTAAATCTAACTGTTGGATTATATATTTTTGATTTACATTTCAAATTTCGTACCAATTGAATGTTATTTACTATTTGATTCATAAATTTATTTTTTTTATGCATAATTTTAGACTATGAAAACTTGAAATTTAAAGACTTGATGATGACATAACTATTGATATTTGATCATCTCTAAATTTTACAAGCATAGAGGATATAAAAAGAAAATTTAATTTAATGGTAGATTTCTCAAAATTCACATTCAATTAAAAAAAAAAAAAAAAACGAATGGAGTTCTAGTCATTAGCTATAACTAAGTTTGTAGCTAAACTTTGTCATTTTACGAATGCCACTTCTAACCTAGTTTTCTTTGATTCTGTTATTTATTTATCTATTAAATATTTTTAACAAAGAAAGTTTTGAGGTAGATTATGGTAGCCTAACAAAGCTAAGCCTAGGTGGACAAAACGCTAACTTTTAAACTACAATTGGGCAACATGACATTAGGCCTAAAAAGAGTCTATGGAACAACTTTTGTGCCCTAATTCTTACCACAATCCTAACATATGTGACTACAAATGGTGGAAGAAGTGGTTGGTCGATGTAAAAGCAATAGTTTACTAATCATGGCCACAGATGTCCATCAAGTTGTGACAAAGCGTGTGCACCTAAAATAATTGATAAATAAATTTAATCATTTGCCAAAAAAATTGTCTTTGTCTAACCATAGGTATTGCTACAATCCAACAAATACACCCAATTTGACATATTAATGAATTGTCAACTTATATCACTTTTACATAAATCCAATATTTTTGTATATACCAATCACAACTTGACACATTAGTTGGGTGTGACATAACTTGTGAAATTAGATCCCACCAAAAGGAGAATTCGTGAGACCTTATATAACCTTAAAAAAAAATAAGAAATGTTATGTCTTAGGTGTTAAACTATTACTTATTTTAATTTGGGTCCTAATTTGGGTAATTGTGAAATTGTTGTAAAAATATTTACTCAACTAAAAAAAGTCAAGGGCTTTGTAACTTAATTGGCATATCCTCATGCACAAAATACTTGAGAATTAAGTAGGAAAAAATTGGAATTAAGAGATTATCAGCGTACTAGCATCACCATATGCACTTTACGCATGTGATGAGACTTTTTTTTTTTGGAGTTTAGTGTCAAAACTTTCCAAAAAATAAAAGAGAAAGAAGCAACTGAAAATCATATACAACAATCAAAATCATATGAGCAATTGAACAATAAAAAAAAAACACTAATTAGGGCATGTTGGTAGATTGTAATAGGCACTGTAATGTAATAGTTATTTCTATGATTTATCCATTTTTTTAGTTTGGTACTGTTTTATTACAAGGAATAGTCGTTCTTTATAAATAGCTATTCTTTAAAATGATAAATAATTATTCATCTCTTAAAGGGTTGTAATAGCTATCCCTTAGTAGATGCAACAATTTCTATAGTCCGCCATGTTATTAGTTGCTTCAAAGTTCAACTTGATTGCCAAAGGTATATGAGATCCCTTGGGAGTGACCAAGAGTATTCCTATCCCATTCCCATATTGGTTTACAGCTCCGTCAAAGTACATCTTCCATGTCCTTAACTCAACATCCAAAATGTCCTTATCTGAAAAATCTTTTTTACCATCTTCCCCTTCTATAGGATTCTTCGTGCAAAACTCTAGCAGGACACTCCCTTTGACAGTTTTTTTAGCCACATACTTCAAATCGAATTATGCCAACAAGATCAACCATCTTGACAATCTTCCACTCAAAGCGGGTTTCTCAAAGAGATACTTCAATGGGTCCATTCTTGCTACCACCCATATTTAGAAAGGTAAGATGATATGTCTCAATTTCTATACGGCCTAAACAAGTGCAAAGCATGACTTTTCTATGGGAGTGTACCTAGTCTCATAATTATGGAACCTTTTGCTCAAATAGTATATGGCCCACTCATTTTTGTCCTCGTCTTCTTGTGCAAGCATTCTTCCAACCGCATCCCCTATGATGGAAAGGTATAGGAGTAAGGGTTTTCCATGTTGTGGAGGCACTAGGATAGGTGGGTGGAGGAGACATTATTTGATAAGTTTAAAGCCTTTTTGGCACTCATTGTTCCATGCATATGGGTCATTCCTCCTTAGGAATTTGAAGATGGGCTCATAAGTAGAGGTGAGCTTAACAATGTATCGACTAATATATTGTAATCAACCCAAGAAACCCCTTATTTCTTTCTCACTTTTGGGTGGAGGCATTTCAAATATGGCTTTAATCTTGGATGGGCCAACTTCTATCCCTCTATCACTTACTAGGAAACCTAGTAATTTTCCGGCAGTTACTCCGAAGGTACACTTTTGTGGGTTCAATCTGAGCCTATACTCTTTAATCCTCTCGAAGAACTTTCTCAAGCTTATGGTGTGGCTACCCTTATCCTTGAATTTTACTATCATATCATCAACATACACCTCTACCTCATTATGAATCATATCATGTAGCAAGGTCGTAGCCATCCTTTGGTAGGTTGCCCCAACATTCTTAAGGCCAAATGGCATCGCCGTGTAACAATAGATTCCTCATTCGGTACTTAAAGTGGTTTTGGTCATATCTTTGAGAGCCATCTTGATTTGGTTGTATCCCGAAAAGCCATCCATGAAAGATATCAAGGCATTTCTTGCCGTCTTATCCACTAAGACATCAATGTGAGGGAGAGGAAAGTCATCCTTAGGGTATGCCTTGTTCAAGTCCCTAAAATCCACATACATCCTCACTTTCCCATCTTTCTTATGTACGGGCACGACATTGGCTATATATTCGGCTTGGTGCACGGGTTTGATGAACCTTACTTTTAATTGCTTAGTGACTTCATCCTTGATTTTTAAAAGTCATTCGGTCCTCATTCTTCTCAACTTTTGCTTGATGGGCACCACGAGATCATAAGTATCAATGTGATGTTAAGCTATCTCAGGGTCAATTCCAGGCATGTCTTCATAAGACTATGCAAACACCTCTTGAAACTCCATGAGGAGTTCTTGAAGATATTTTCTTTCTTTTTCATTTAGAGATGAGCCAATTTTAATTAAGCGTGGATTTTCATCATTGCCCAAATTAATAGTTCCAAGAATTGGTTCCATAGGTTCAATTTTCTTTTCCAATTGTTTATTAATTTCATTTTCAAATTCATTTGAATCACTTAAGCGCAAAATTTCAATGTTATGGGACACATCAAAGTAAGCCCAATCAGAATTCATCTTATTGAAAATATTGAAAAGCACATTGGAACTTGCATTACAAAACTTTTTCCCCATGTTTTTAGAAAACCCAACCTAAGTCCAATTATTAATGGGCCCCACAATAGGCATGATGAATTTGGAAGAATCACTTGGCTCTTCATTAGTGATGACGAACATGTCCCCACTTGTCTTCATCATGGTTTTCATTGCTTCAGCATCCATGTAGTTCACCCAATCGACCTCTTCTTCTATCTCTTTGATCACCACAGTAGGCTTCTCCTTAAAAGTGAGCTTTTCATTAAAGAATATTTTCCAACCCGGATACACCTTTCCATCCTTACCTACCCAAGGTTCGGGGAAGCCACAATAAGGGAAGTTCCCCCTTTTCTTCACAAAGTTCCCATTAAGAGTGCCAAGGTTTTTCTTGATTTTGTTGCAGCTTTCGAAGAATCCTAAACCTTCCCTAGTCACTTGAGTCTTGACGTTGGGGAACTTAACTACCCTTTTTCCTTCTTTTCTAAGACCCATGCTAGGCATGAATCCCATGTTCTTCATCATTGCAATCACCTCATGGCTATAAAAGAGGAACAAGTCGATAGCATACCTTTCATCCTCCAACCCATAGTCAGTCATATTCACAAACTCAAAGCCATTTATTTGAAGCTCGCTTCCTCCTTCCTCGAGGCCACAAATCGGTGCTAGAATCTCACCATCTCCAAGCATTATGGCAATCCCTCCTTTCTATGGGATCTTCATCTTTTGGTGTAGTAAGTAAGGGATTGCCCCATTGGGGTGAAGCCAAGCCCTCCCCAAAAGAAGGTTGTAATTTGGGGTGATGTCCATGACATGAAACTCCATCATGGTTTCCATTGGCCCAATCTTGCAAGGAGCCTTGAAAGTGCCCATGACCTTCCTTGAAGTGTTGTCATATGCCTTTACAGTCAAGGGAGAAGGAATGACAATCTCCATGTCTAGGCCAATAGTGAGGGCAGCCCTAAGGTAGACCCATTGTCAATAAGCACCATTAGAACTTTGGCACCCATGCATTCAATGATGATTTGCAAGGGTCTAGTGTGAGTAGATCCTTCGGGAGGGAGATCTTCATCAAAAAAGGCAAGGAGAAGGTGTGAGGAACCCTCAACTCCCATGAGAGGCAAAACTTCTTATGGTCTAGTTTCTATAGGTACTTCTTTCCCATTCAAGGCATCCAAGAGAGCCTTACAATGCTTTTAAGAGGCTATGAGTAAGCCCCATACGGACACATGAGCTTGGGTCTTCTTCAATTGCATTAAGACCCTATATTCTTCTTCTTTATCTCTATTTCCTCTGGGTTCTGTAGGCTTGGATCCTTCCCCTAGATCTCTACCAAAATGGTCATTTTCCAAAGAGGATGGCTTGTAGTGCTTCCCACTCCTAGTAATATTTGCTACATTGTCCTCCAAAACCCTCTTTTTCAATTCCGCCACTCATTTGGGAAGTATTCGCCATATTGCTATCGCTTCCTTTAAGACTTCATCTTCTTCATCCCATATTCCTTGGACTTCCACGACATTGATATTGACATTTGTAGTTTCTATTAACTTTGAGCAATCCCACTCAATCTCATCTACTGGCACCCAATTTTGATATGGATGAGGAGCCCTATGGTAATCGGGCAAATGGTTCTTTCTAATATTGGGCTTGGTGATGATGTTGGGATTTGGGAGGGTTCCATTGTCTATGAGGTATCTCGTGTTTGAGGCGGAAGCAATTATCGGTTTTGTGGCCAGATTTTTGGTGGTAGTGGCAATATTCATTGATTTTCCAAGTGAAAGGTATGGGATTAGGCATGGGTGTGGGGTCTAAAGGCTTGATGAATCATTTGGAAGATAGGTTTTCATATGCTTCAGTGAGGATCATTCCTAGGTCAGAGAATTCTCAGTGAGCTTTCTTTGGGTAGGCTAGTGTTTGTTGGGGTATCACAACGCTCACATTTACGGGATTGGGTGCTTTAGTGGTGGTTGCTCCTCCTCCATATGTTTTCTTAGTTAGAGGCTTACTCTCACCCTTCTCCAATTGCCCATTGTTGATGGCGTCTTCAATTCTTGTCCCACAATCACATAGTTCTCCAAATGAGCTAATAGGCGTTGACAAAAGCCTACTATTATAAGCCGGAAGCAAGTTTTTGATGATCATGTTGATTTGGTCTTTCTCATTTGGCCTATTGACCATTCTAGATGCCATGGTCTTCCATCTAGTCATGTATTCGGAAAATGTCTCCCCTACACCTTGTTTGGTAGTCTCCAAATCCCTTAGAGTCACATCAATCATGGTGTTGAAGATGAATTGGTCCACAAACAACCCCACTAGTTCATTCCACACCTTAGTTTTGCTTGGATCAAGACTATAGTACCACCTTGATTCACCTCTTGTGAGTGAGAGAGGAAATGCATGCAAAGTTTGCTTCTCATCTAGCCCTTTTATTTTAGCGATGCTTAGGTATCTCCTTACATGTTGTTTCAAATCTCCAGTCCTATCGAACTTTTCCGCATCGAAAATCTTGAACTTGGGAGGCAATGCAATAGGAGCCTTTAAACTCATTCATCCCATGTTATAGAGGTAATCATCCATCCCTTGCACCTTGTGGAAGACAAGTTGCATTTTCTCCATCTTTTCCTTATAGCCATGGTTTCTATAGTGAGCTTCTCAAATTGCTTGTTCCTTTCATATTCATTTGTCCTTTTCATTCCATTCTTCATCCTCCTCTTCATCATCATGGATTTCCACATGTGGAGGCTTCTTGAGCTTAAATTCTTCCAACCTAGTGAGACACCCTCCCATTCTCTTAAGGGCCTTTCCGTACTCGTCCAAAGCCTTAAGGATCTTTTGTGCCATTGGGTCTTCTATGAAGGTAGTCATTGTTTCTTAGAGGGGTCTCTTCTTCTTGATGTGTGTCCTCAATCTTGATCAAGTGCCTTCCTTGCTCTCGAATCCAAATGGGAGTGGGGAATTGTTTCCTTGACTTTGATGGTGCAATGATGCCTAAAAAGAAACCCCATTTTCATTAAGTTCATGTCCCAATTAAAGGTTCCTTTTAAACTTAGTTGTTCTTAGAAAATTCTTAAATTCAATTTAATGAAGGCCCAATTACAATGTCGCTTCCTTCCCTCTCATGGATTTTTGCCCCTTGTTTTATTAGGTTTTGGTCCATTTACAATAAAGCTCTCATCTTATTCTCATGGGCTTTCATTAGAATGAACTTAGAAATTTTCAACGTTTGTCTCAAACATGGGCTTACAATGTATTCATCACTTTTGGGCTTTTCCTTTTTATTCATCATTTCATCATTTTTTCTTGAAATAGCCCTTTAGCTAGAATTCATTGTAGCCTTCCTCTGAAAGTCTATAAAATTTTCATCATTTTGGGCCTAGGCATGCAACAAAGAGACCCAAGATTAGGGAGTTTCATTTTGGGCTTTGAAGGATGTTGGATGCTAAGTCCATAGCATATTTGTTACCAAAGGCCTAAAGTCCTCTTTTTCAAAAGGGCTTTCTCCACTTGGGCCTATGATGGCAATTAGACTATGGTCTTATAAACCTTTTGAGTTAAAATATACCTTTGGATTTAGGGACAAACCTCTTATATGTGAGAACTTTTTTTTTTTCTTTTTATCCTAAAATGTCTTAAGGTATACCATAACTCTAGGGCCATCTCTTCCATTTTTAATATCTTTCATTTGTCTTTTAGAATTAGGTGAACACACGATATATGGTTGAACAAACAAGAGATATATAAAGGGTATCATTTGTAATAGGGTCTAGATAAGTAGGTCACTCACAACTAGGTGGACTATAATTTCAACCAAGGGCCTAAGTGGACCCCATAGTGGATTGGTAGCAAACCTTTATTGTACTCAACGCCCATTATAGGCGATGGCACCAATTGTGAGTTGGTGGGATGAACTTCGGAAATTTGGGCCCAAATGGAGCCTTCCATCTTCCCACTCATCACTAACCAAGGTTAAGGGACAAAAGAGAACAAGTGATGTGTGTGCAAAATAAGTATTGAAATAATTTTTATTAAGGTCAAGAAACAAGACACATAGGAATTAAGCTCATTATCCCTAGTGGAGTCGCCACTGTGGACACAAGGGGTTTGGAGTCACCACCTAGTTTTTGCAATGGTCTAGGAACCATATATATAGCGTCCTTTTTAAGGAAGAGCCTTTGATCTTACAACCAGAGTATGGGTTCGGAGTTTAGGTACGCTCTTGAGAAGGTGTTAGCCACCCAAGATTGCGCCCAACCCTAAGGTTGGCCTCCCATCATTGTGTCTTATGTCTTAACCCTATTAAAAACTAATACAACACTTGTATTCTAAACTCACACACACACTAAACATGGCATTTTATCCCTAAACAAGCATACTTATCTATCCACAAAGCAAAAAAGAGCCAAACACACATAAGAAAACCCTAGCATTCATCTAATAGGTGAAATCCCGTCATACAATTAAACGAGGCAACAGCCCTAAACATGGCAGTAAGCATATCATCAAACACAACACTTATCCTAAACAAAGCATTAATACATTATAAACCCTAATCATACATCTAAGTAAGCTTCATCATATCATCAAAATAAAACCATAACACAAATGCATGGACATTTCTAATGCAGGACTTACCCTTTACTTACCTTTCAGCAACATAGCACCTATGGCGTTGATGCATGGACATATGAATGAATGGCATAGCAACCAAAGTAAGAAACAAACATAAAAACCCTAATATAAGTATGTTAAGACAACAAGCATACAAGACAGAGGCACAAATACGTACGAACATATGAAAGGCTTTAAAAAGGGACAAAGTATGTGAAACAAACCAAGCAAACAACATAAGGAATCTGGATTAGGGTTTCTGGGCAAGTGCCTACGTACACAGCTAGAGGCCTGCGTGCGCAGGATTCAACCTGCGTACGCATGCTCATGACATGAATGCGTGGGACTTGTTCAAGAACCCTAACCTAGAAACCCGAAACAGAAAGCAAAACACAAACAAAAAAACCCTAATTCTAACTATCTAGCATGCTCAAAACACAACAGAACTATAAAACTAACCTAAGCAAACATAAAAAAACCTAAACTATGCAAAGAAGCAGGATTAAAACTAAAAAGAAAGACTAAGAATGAAAAAAAGGAAGAAGAAATATTACCTTAAAGTAAAAGCTCCTAGGTTTGATTTTTTACCGTTCCCCTCAGTCAAATCTATCACAATTCAATAAAACAGTGATTAGAAACTTTAAACTCAAAGGATTAGGGCTAGAAAAGGTCCCAATCAAATAAAAATGACTTGAGGGTGTTTTGTGAAAAACTCCTTTTTGATTCATTAATTTCTAGTGAATTATAGGTTTTTCCCGTGGGATTTCTTTTTGTTTTGAAAATGTACCGTGTAAGGCTTTTTATAGTGTAAAAAAATGGGGTTTGGAACGGCTCTAAGATGATGTGGGATTCATTCCAACCCTCAGCCATTATTGCAGAAAAATTGCATTTTTCATGCTTTTGAAACCCTAGCTACGTACGCAAGAATGTGCCTACAAACGTATGCATTGGCCCACATACGCAAGCTGCTGCCCACGTACGTGCGCCGAGGGCTTTTTTGGTCATTTTATTTCCAAAAATAGATTTTTGTGCATTTAAAAGTGATATTTTCCATTTTAACACTCATCAAGTCAATTTGATATCTGATTGGGCTCTAAACTGGCCTTTGGCCTTTAGAGTCTAAGCATCATTAGGGAATGGGGGCCCGAGTCATAAGAGGTATAAAATGCGGTGTCTATACCTAGGTATGTCAATGTCTGTTTTACATTTCCTGTACCTTACTAGGCCATGCCCTTGGAACGTTGGCAATGTAGGTGCACGATCATCGCAGTGTGATTGTCTTGATCCATGTCATCAAGTGACATTAGTTTCCCCATGTATGCGACACGCATCAACATACTTCACGTCGAAAGTTTGGTAAGAATAGCGTTTTGTGTGTTATGACACATTTGAGGCAAATCGCTACCGAATTTTTGTCAAGAAAATAAGGCAAAATGCAGCAGGATTTTCGCCGTGAAAATTTGTCAAATATTCCAAACACACTTGGAAAGCATCGATTGAGACAACACCCATTCCGAAACCAAACCTTAAAACCCAATACGTTTGCCAATGGCTCATTTTCAACTGCCAATGTCATTAAATTATGATTTTACCAAAACAAAGGATTGTCTACGGACAGGCACTGTGGGGTGCCTAACACCTTTCCTACACGTAACCAGACTTCCAAACTCAAGAATCAAGATTTTTTTTACCCATAGACATTAGATTAGGAAAAAAAGACCTTTTTTCTTAGCCTAGGATCAGTAATAAAATCAAATAGGGTCAGGTGACCAATCACACCTAGAAAAACCCAATGATTGGTGGCGACTTCACTTACCCTTGGTAATTTCCATAAAATGGACTTATATTCCAATCACACACCCGAGATACAAAACACCTCCATCATCCATATTTTCTTGCACTAAGACATATGGAGAGAGAGAGAGAGGTGCGCGAGCATTGCTACAATGGGTGGTCGAGCAGCTAGGAGGCGTTGACACCACCATAGCTCTAAATCTTACAAAGTCAAAACCTATAGAAACTAGACATCCAGAGCTTTCCAAGGATAAAAAGTTTGAACAAAATGGAGCTTGGAAAGGCCTCCATATAGTTTTACGAAGATCGGACTAGAAACTGAGAGAAATACAAAATAGCTAGCTTAGGTATAAAAAGTGGGAGGCTATGTGATGGTGTACCAAAACACCATCACATAGCCTCCCACTTTTTGTATTTCCCTAAAAATACCCCCCCCTTTTTTTTTTTTTTTTTTTTGTGTCAAAAGAAGAAGTTTTTGGGAGAAAAAAATAGAAAAATTAGAGAGAAAAATACTAGAAAAATCAGAAAAAAAAAAAAAAAAAAAAAACCCTAGAAAATTCTCAAAAATTTCTCTCTCCTCTTTTTAGGAAACCCATCACAAAAATTTCAGCCCCTCTCATCTTTGTTGTAATCTTTGTGAGTAAGGTGTAGGGATGAGGTAGTTTCTTAATAACTAAACCCATCCCATCCCTCTTTATTTCCATCCTATGTAACATCATCCATTCTATATATTTGAAGTTCCATTTATTTTCTTATTGTCTCTTTACTTTATTACTTTAAATTTCTAGCATTTTGTTGTTGTGATTGTGTATATCTATCTCACTCTTCCTTTATGTTTATGTTACCCATTGTTAATTGTGATATTGTTGTTATGTTTACTATCTCATCACTTATGAAAAAGATTTTCTATCTATCCCTTTTAAATGAGTTTTAAACCTTAAGTAAAGCACAATATGGGAATGTTGTCTTAAGGATGGTTGATGGCTTAGAACTCCCATCTCTTTTTGACAAAGAACCCATAAGGCTTGAAATAGATTAAAAGTTATTTGAGTGGGACCCCTAAAAAACCCATTTCAATGAACTATAGGAGGAGTGAGGCCGAGTACAGAATAGAACCCATAGGCCCAGCCTGAGGACAAAAAAAGGCCCACTTGCACATCAATTCTAGCCCAAACTGCGGATTAGAGCTCGAGGAGGAAAGATGAAAAGGCCGACCTTCCAAGAAGCCTGAGGAGCAAGCGTTCTTCGGGAATTACCAAGCAAGCCACTTGTACCAGAAGATAGGAAACCGAAGAAGGTGGAAGAAACATGTGAGCAAAGAAGAAATGAAATATCTAGATAAAGTAGTCATAACCTTCGCATTTAATGCATTGTACCAACTCAGATGACCACATTAATGAAGGAATGACCCCTAAATAGTAGCCTTACAGCTTGCAGCACGTTTTATCACCTCCAGCATAGCCCAAATGGGACAAGCATCCAAAGGAAGGCCCCTAACTATACAAGTGGAGGGCTAAGATGCAATCCAAAGGACTATATAAGGAAAGGAAACCCCTCCAAATTGGGGGATGAGAAATTGAAAGAAAACAAATGAACTGTGTAGGCAAACCCTGTATTTGAAAACTTGAACTTAATACGAACATTGGTTCTTT
The DNA here is from genome assembly GCA_023621385.1 of Quercus gilva. Lineage (NCBI taxonomy): Eukaryota > Viridiplantae > Streptophyta > Magnoliopsida > Fagales > Fagaceae > Quercus > Quercus gilva. The sequence goes on along the minus strand of CM042482.1, from coordinate 33,924,782 downwards.
AGCTAGATCCGAGGAAGTGTTAATTCCCAATTTAATCCTATTTGAATGATTTGTTGAATTTTCATCTCAAAAATAGCATTTAAATCATAAGATTGCATTAAAATTGACCTCGGAAGCCCATAACTCTAAACAAATTAATGGTATTGGGCCTAACAACCTAACTCCACCACCCTAAGTGGGCCTAATGTATTTTTTGTTGGGATTTGTGACCTAGAATTCTATTGTATGATGCTATGTATTATATTATGTATGACATTATGTATGACATGATGTATGACTTAATATTGCAATTAATAAAATTGTTTTATTATTATCTGAGATAATGGTAACGTGAATATTTGGACATTATCATATAGTCCATGAGATGCATAATATGTGATTTATGTGATTTAGTCACAGAAGATATAAGTCACAAGTTCTTTGTAAACTCAGAATTTGGTTCATAGTCGGTGATGAAATTGGGCATTTCATCTGCGAAGACTATAACATATTAACTAAGATGATTTGTCTTGATCATGGAAGTGGTGACTTCTAGTTGATATGTTGATATGTTTTAAGAGTTAAGACATATTGAACTGGACCGTGTGAGATTTATTATTCTCCTAACGACTGTCAATTGAATAATAAATCTTACGACTTATATTTGCATGAACTCTTAATCCTAAGAGAATAATAGACCTGATCATGAAATGTAGATTGCTTTGATATATCATGAGTGAGATCTAAAGAAACGGTCAAAACCTCAGTATGTTGGGCAGTCACATTTAGTGTTGATGGAACATATATTTTCAAAATGGAATTCATAGTCTCTTAACGGAGATACAAAATATTCCCTTGAGATAAGTTTAATGGATTTGTTATTCAGAGAGTTAGGCCTAACCACTTTGGTAAGATATTACTAAAGTATATATTTATGAAATTGGATTTCATAAATATATGATGAATAACTTAAAAGGATTAAACCGGGTACTCAAGGATTAAGATGTAGTAATCTTCAAAGTGGCAGTCTATATTCATGACTTTGAATTACTACGAATATTTTATGAAGGGGTTGCATGTATAATAAAGTCTTGGGATATAATTTATTAATAAGGCCTAGAGTGAAATTATATTTATATAGTGGTTTTAAATATAATTAATGGTAACTTTGGACTTGTCAAGAGTTGACAGAAAAGCCCAAGACCCATTGGAGCTAGTGTCTTATTGGTCCTTTTGGTCCCACTCCAAGCCACACATTAAAGCCCAATTGGAAAGGCCCAATAAGCCGGCCCAATTAGATAATCAATTATATATAAAGGGAGAAACATACAGAATTTTTATTAGAGAAAAAGTGAGACACCATTGTGAAGTGGTGTGTATGTGCGAGTGAAACCACTCAATTATTCTTCCTTAGAAACTGATTGAGAGACCACACTTCTCGGGCGTAAAGTGGAATTGGAGTGAAGATTAAAAGTGTTCCCAAGTACTTCTAATCTTTTGTTTTGAATTTCACTACACCAAGGTACACAATCTTGTTCTTAAATTCTGAAATTTACATAATGTAAGTTATCAATCATGAATGAAATAGATCCATATTTATTGCTTCCGCTGTGTGTTTTGTATGAGATACAAAACCAATTTAACCAACATTTTTCGAGCCCATACATGAACCTTTATTTTTATTATCATTTAAATTCGAGCTATTTACTTTATTTGTCATTTAAATTCAAGCACTTTACATTCCCTTGTTATTTAATTTTCTTGCAATTTTACTTACTTGCCTTTATTTTCTTGCACTTATTGCTCCTTACCTTTGCTCATTAATAATGTTGCCATAAATTAATAGCTTGGGTAATCAAATTCCTTTAGTATGCTTTTCAAAGGAAATGATTTTTCAAAAGAAAAAAAAAATGTTATTCCCTTTTCAAAAATAAAATCTTTTCTTTAAAAATCCTCCCTTAATCCTTCTTTTTTATTTTTCAAAATGTTCTTTAAAAAAAAAAAATTTCTTTCCTTTAAAAATGTTCTTTCTAAAAAAATGTATATCTTTTCCTTTTTTTTTTTTTTTTTTTAAATCCGAAAATGAGGGTCTTTTCTAAAAAAAATCTTTTCTTTTACCAAGTTGGAAATTTCCTTTCAAAAATATGATAAGAGAAATATTTTGAATTGGTAAAGTTTTAAGAGGAATATTTCTTTTTCTTCAAAGTCATGGGATTTTTGAACCTAAACCTTTTCTTTTGAAAATAAAACCCATGAGCTTTTTTTTTTTTTTAAATCTTTTGTATTCAAAATAATTTTTCCCCACCAAAAATGTCGTCAACCTAAGTCTCTTTCTCCAACAAAAAAAAGCATGGAATTTTTTTTGAAAATTCTAAACAAAATGCAAAAGAGTTTTTTCTAATTCTCCACTTTTACAATATATATATATTCCAAAACTTCCAAACCATTTTCTCAAATAAACTCATGGGATCTTTTCAAAGCTAAACTTTTTTTTTTCCTTTAAAAATAAACCCATGAATCTTTCTTAAAACTCCTTTTTCTTTTGTCTTCTTAATACTACTTTTTTTTAAACGATTATTTTTATAAAACTTCAAATCCCCCTGTAAACACTCGATTTTGCACCCATAATTTAATCAAGGAAGATGGCTAAAATGACCATTCATATACCCAAAATTCATGATTGCAATACATGCATTAATTCAGTCATTGCATATCATAAAAATGATCTTGAGATTTTCACGATCATGACGGTGTACCTGATTTCTAAATCGGACCATTGGATTGAAAGATATTGCATGATCAGGTTTGCATAGCCTGCATGCATTTTGTTTGGGTGGAACGAACCACACATGATTAATTTAAATTAATTTTGGTTGGTTGAGCAATTAAAATTAATTAAATAATTTTGTGATTAGTTGTTAGTTAGTGTTAAAAATAGGCTTGTTTGTATGGGAATAAAAGAGGATCATCAAATAACTACAAAATTGTGAATAATCAAGACTTTTTGGAGTATTTATCTACAAGATAATCATTGCTGAAAAGACCTGAATTATAAAAAAAAAGAGTTTAATTTTTAGAATGTGGATTAAAAACGTGTCTAAGTGCAAGTCCCGGCTAAAAAAACCTCAAAAAAGGAGTTCAAAATGAACTGGAACTCAAACACGAGTTCGGCACCCAAAAGCGCAATTAGGCGCTTTTGGAGTGCCGATTGGCACAAATGCAGGCCACAACTCGAGGGCACTTGGATTGAGATAAAACTCATCATTTTCGATTTTTTAGAGATTAGGACGCGCCCCAGTTCGTATTCTGATCATTTAGCTAATTTTTCGAACATCCCAACCTCTATAAATAGATATTGCATCTCAAAATTCAAGACACTTTTTCACGCTCTCTGACTCTCCTTTTCTGACTCTTCTCCTCTTTTATTTTCCTTCTTACGTTAAAGACGTTCTAGAGGCTCTGACCTTAAGAATTTTTTTTCCATAAGCAAAATATTTTAGGTTTCAAAGAGAATTGAATAAATTTCTTTGAACCCTAAAATATTCCTTCACTAAGAAGAGTACGCTCATGCAAGAGGTAGTTTTTCTTTTCTTTTTCTGTTCCTTTTTATTATTTCTACTTGATGATGCATGAATAGCATTAAAATGTTTTTATTATTTTGATTTTTGATGTTGTTGCCATGTGTTGTTAAAATTTTCTTTAAAGCATGTTCTTGCTATATTTTTGTTGTTATGAATTTTCTTTCAAGTCTCAAAAATCTGCTATCAAAGATTCTTTTTTTAACACATAAAACAGATCTGAATTTTTCAAATTTGATTTTTTTTTTTTTAACTCCAAAAACTTATCAGCATTTTCATTTAATGCAGATCTGATTTTTTTTTAACTCCAAAAACCGATCTGCATTTTCATTAAATATAGATCTGATTTTTTTAACACTTAAAACTTATTTGTATTTTCATTAAATACATATCTGAATTTTTTAACACATAAAATTGATCTGTATTTTCATTAAATACAGATTTGATTTTCTTAGAAAAAAGTTTTCTTTGACTCAATTGTAGATTTTGGAATTTAAAAGAAGAAATTAAAAATTAGATTGAAGTCTTTTCTTTTTCATAACAAGTGATGCATGTAAAATAAATTTATCTCAGGAGTGTGAGTCCTCTTTCAAAAAGTTTTTTTATTTTATGTTCAACAACATATTTGATTTTTTTTACATATGAACCAAAAATCATTTTTTTTACTATTCAAAACAGATCTGATTTTTCTTAATAAAATCACTTTTTTTTTTTTTTTTTTTTTTATAATTTTGCTCAAAAACATATCTAATCTTCTTTACAAAACTATCTTTTTATTTGACAAAAAAAAAATCTGATTTTCTTTACAAAACTAATTTTTTTATCTACACAAAAACATATCTAGTTTCTTTTTATGAATCAAAACAATTTTTTTTTTTTAATTCACAAAAATAGATCTGTATTTTCTTTCTAAAAAGAAGATGATACATTCATAAGATAAATTTATTTGAGTTAATGTTAGTCAAGTGTGTGTCATATATGCAACATATCATTCACATCATGCAAAAAGGGTATATCGGTCATTAGAGTCTAGAAGACCAGACTTTGTCTGGGCGGAATGGGTGCCTAACACCTTCCCATATCGTAACCTAGCCTCTGAATTTAGTTCTTTTGGATAGGTAGATCTATGCCTTGTCTTTCTTTTATTTTTGGGTAGATTGTAACTAGGACAAAAGGCCATGTATTCTTTTGGTAGATTGTAACTAGGACTCAAAACCTTGTAAGATTCAATTTATCAAGCTTGTATTTATTTTTATTTAATCAATGACAATGAAGCATTTCAATCATGTAAATTTGTATTTTTTTTTTATAAAAAAATAAGTGGCGACTCCACACCATTTACCCAGAAAGAGAGATGCCTTTTAAAGCACCCGAATCTCTTTTTTGAGAGCACCTAATTTCCCGATCTCTCACAATGGATGTCGAGGGCTAAGTTTCGTGTTAGACTTAAGTGACCAACAATATACCCTTGTCTTTTGCATGATTTTGCATGATATTGTTGTTTTTTTTGTTTATTTATGTCTTAAGATGTTTGTATGATATTTTTGTTTGTGTTTCCTTATTTTTTTGTTAAGAGCTTTCCCTAAATGTCATAATGTATGCCATCAAAACAACAAATATGTATGCACCCCTTTTCAACAATGTGGTGGTAGTAACCATGGATCACCGATCTTCATTAGATTCGGGTACCCAATGGCAAACTCACCAACTCATAGCCCAAAATCACTGGATCATTTCTTGTTGACTGTAAAGGATAGACCATGCCGTTTGAACCAACGCAATGTTTATTACATTACAAGTTGGGAGGTGTAGCATCCTAACTATGGGAAACAATTAAACAACAAACCCACCCTACAATGTAATGACTTAAAACCTACCCTTAGGACGGTCCATGTTATAATTGCATTGCATTTTGCGTGTGTTTGTTTGGTTGATTGCTGTAGATGGTGACGTAGCTTTGATTAACCCGACCATGCTTGTCGTTAGGGAAGAGTTTGGTCAAGATCCAAAGGAAGGCTGCATAAAGAACCTAAGGCCGACACTCAAGCAAGTAGCTCCAATTCCAAGCCCATCATTTCCATCACGGTACTGAAGCCTATAAGCATAGAAGACATTCTAGTGCTGCAACATCGCAATCCCATATTTGACCTACAAGACAGTTCAAGCCACAAGAAGTCTAAAACTTCTAACACTATGGCAGAAGAGGGAGAACATCTGAACACTGAAGAACCTATGAACACCCAAGAGCTACTCAACACCATGGTAGCTAGTTAAATCCAATTAAGGGAGGACATGAACCTTATGGTACAACAGGTTCAAAGCTTGAAGAGTAATCAAGAGGAGAACAAGGTTGACCATAATCCACCAACCATGGAGAGTGAGAAGAAGATCAACGAAAGAATGAACAAGATGGAAGAGATGGTCAAGAGAGCTTGCAAAATGGAGGACCTCATGGACTACCAATCACTCTCACTTTCCCCGATGTATATGAGGGCCATGCAGCCCCTAGGTGCAATTGAAGAACTGCTTGCTCAAATGTTCCAAAACACTCTAACTGGAGCCGCTCTTAGATGGTTCCTCAACCTAGATGATACTAGAGCAAAAAGTTTGGAGGATATCTGTCGTGAGTTTTACAATCAATATAAGTACAACATAGAGGTGGATATAACAATGAGGGATCTTGAGACCACGAAGCAAGAACCGAAAGAATCTTTCTCTACCTTCAATACCAAGTGGAGGTCTAAAGCTACATAGATGATGAATAGGCCAAGTGAAGAAGAATAATTAGCTATGGTTGTAAAGAATTTATTACATGTATACCATAAGTACTTGTCTGCTTAGTATTTTCCTAATTTTAAATCTTTGATTGCTACTGGAACCCAAATTGAGGATGTAGTAAATAATGGCACTATAAAGAATGATGACCCATCGAGGTTTAAAAAGAATTTAGGATCTAATTCTAAGGCTGCAGAAGTTTCTAATATCCATAAAAATGGTCCTTATCAACTGATTGCACCCATTGCACCCGTGCAAATATCACAAGGGCCACCTCAAAGGCCTAGGAGAGAATTTCATGAGTTATATATGCCTATGAGCCAAGTATTTGAGAAGCTAAAAGCAAAAGGGTTACTAAAGCCCTTAAACCCAAGACCAATTCCAAACCTGCTACCTTCAAGATTTAATGTGAATAAAAGATGTGCCTACCACCAAGGCCCTGGCCATGATACAGATAGGTGTTTTGGCCTTTGTCATGCAATTTAAGACTTAATAGACAACAAGGTGATTGCATCGCCTACAGACCTAGCATCACTAATAATCCCTTGCCCAACCACAATTTTGGGAGAGGACCGAGGATTAATTGTTTGATGATTGAAGAAGAAAGTAAAGAGGACCCATCTAAGTTGATTTATGACCTACCCGAGGGCTTATGATGACATGGGAAGAATTGATGGGTATGACATCCACTACAGGATATGATATATGGAATGAAGTGACCGAGCCCACAAATTACCTGACATCCATAAATGGGGGAGACACTTCAAACCCCAATCAAACAACCTAATACCTATAAATGGGGGGAGACACTTCGAACCCCAATCACACAACCCAATACTTACAAACGGGGGGAGACACTTTGAAACCCAATCAAATAGCCTAACATCTACAAATGGAGGGAGACATTTCAAACCCCAAGACACTAACCTACATAACTCAACAAAAATTGCCCACATCACAAGGGGGAAGACACTTCAAACCCTCACATTTGGAGATAGACAACCCAATAGAAGCTTTGAACAAAGCCACCCAACAAACACCCAATGATGTGGATGAAGTCCTTAAGCAATTGCAGAAAACACGAGCCAATATATCTTTATGGGGTTTACTTATGGCCTTATACAAGCACCATCAAAATCTGGTAGACCTTCTCAACCAAATCCAAGTCCCTACAACCGCAACCTCCCAAGATTTGAATGCTATGATTTGGTCCATAAGTAGGGAACTCACTATTTCCTACTCTGACAAAGATTTGACAAAGAAGGGGAAGCACCACAATGACCCACTGCATATTACTGTAGATGTTAAAGGCAAAAGGATTCCGACGGTTCTCATTGATGATAGAAGTGCCTTAAACGTGCATCCCCTTAAAGAATGCAAGTTGTTTGGGTCTAAGTATTGAAGACTTTGTGCCTACTGATCAACATGTAAGGGTATATGACAATGGTAGAAAAGAGGTCTTGGGAACCGTAACATTGGAACTCACTATAGGGCCAATGATCAAGAGGGTGGAGTTTCAAGTCCTTAACATAGCCTCATACTTCAATATGCTCCTTAGGAGACCATGGAACCATGACACAAAGGCCATACCTTCATCCTTATACCAAAAGGTTTGATTTCCATATGAAGGAGCCATAGTTACTATATATGGTGATACTTTGACCGTGCCAAAGCCCATTCTTGGTATTGATTCTAAGAAAGAGCCATTGACCTTAGATGACTTTGAGATTGAGAAGCTTGGTTTTGAAAGAAGGGACGAAGAAGTGGAGAAGATCCCCCATGGACTTTGCTCCCTACAACAACAATAACATGGTGGCAATGATGAGGAGAATGAATTACCTTCTAGGAATGAACTTGGGAAAGACTGTGAAGAAGCCAACTGTAAGACCCCACAATTCCAACTGCCACACCCATCTTTTGGGCTAGGCTATAATCCCACTGATGATGACTTGTTAGAGATGGAGGTGAGAAAGATGGCCCGAGCCAAAGCCAAAGCAAAAGGACGTCCTTGTCCTTTGGAACTCTTAAAGCCCTATACTCTTACATTGAATGGAAAGTTTGTCAAAGCTGGAGATAGTCAACGCTATTGGGTATTCCCCGAACCAAGATTTGATCCTAAGACCAGAACTATGATGCCTAGGTTTAAGCTACTACTTGATTGCAATAACAAGCTTCCAAAACTGAAAAAGGAAGATACAACCTAGGTCCCTACTAATTGGGCTGATTACATGGACCCTGATGCAATGACTACACTTTTGGGGGATGCCATTTGCAATATAGAGGAAGAAGAGTATTAGGAGGCTTGCCAACATCTATTAAAGAGCCCATATGAAGTAAGAACAAGTGATGAAGATGAGGAAGGGGAAGCAGCCCCTAGTGATGATGATAAAGATAGTAATAGCCAGAGTGACAGTAATAGTGACAGCAGCAGCAGTGACAGTAGAGATGGTGAAGATGATAGCAATAGTGATAGTGAAAGCAACGATAGTGAAGACTATGATAGCCAATATAGTGGCAATGATTGGGGTGAACCCCTAGTGATAGAGAAGATGAAGATGAAGGGCTTTACTATGAAGACTATGATGATAGCGTAGACTACTATGATGGAGATATAGAGGATGATGCCGAAGCTGAACTCTAGATATGGGAAGTAATGCTGGAAGTGATCAATATAGGCTAGTAAATTTACGGGAGGCTATAGGAGAAGAGGTTGAAGAGGCCAACAATATAGCTTATGATGATTACCCTTATGGGCGCCTCTCAGATTGGAGTTATGTTATTGACGTTAGTTTAAGGTCCAGCCCTCAAAATGACAAGCATGGTAGAGAAATTCTTGAGCTAGGATCCTTCCACAACTCAGAGCTTGGCTCACTGACCCCATACACTGAGGAAGAAGATGTCATAGATGTTAGATTGGTCGTTTTAGACCAAAAACTAATGGTTCACAGTCTGAAAACCCTAACACTTGAGAATGCTGAAGGTGATAATGAGAAGATGGAAGGGAATGAGTCAGAATACCTCCCTCAATACACCCACCTGAGCAACAAAGGAAAGCAAGAACTGTTTGGTGAGTGGATGGATAGCATAGAGCGTTTGGATGCTTATGTGACTGACAAGATCACAAATATGGAGATTAATGAAAAAGGCATGGACTATATGGATGAAGACCCCCCGGTACTGATGCTGAAGGAAGAAGGTACTCGCTGGGAGACACCCGCCATCATTGAAGCCACAACTAAGTTAAAGAATTGGGCATGGGAGAGAGCCATCCACCCAATGGAGGACTCTATGAAGAAGATCAAGACCATCTAGCCAATCACTTCTATCAAGAAGATTAAGATCATCGAGCCAGTCACTCCTACCAAAAACATAGTTTCTATTCCTATTGAGTCTATTTCTACTAGTATTATGATTCCTGCTGAGTCTGTTTGTGATAGTACTCTATAGAGTCGGTTTCTATTAAGTCTGTTGAGAACTCTTTTCATTATAATATGATTTTTGATTCTACTTATTTGCTGGCTTTGAATGTTTTATTTTTGAAATTGGTAAAGAAACTCTTAATAATAAGGAATTAAAATAAAGGCATTAAGAACCTATAAAAGAAGAAACTCAACCTATTAACTTGGGAACTGATGAAGAACCTAAAATGGTACAAATAGGCAATACCTTGACCATCTCTAAGTGAAAGCTCGAAATTGTGTGAAAATACAAGAGCTTTTTTAGACCCCCAACTAAAATATATGGCTAGATTGCTTTTACTCTAACTTATCTAAGTGCGGAAACAAGAGTAAATGAAACACAATCAATCGATACTACTCTAATGCATAAACATGACAACAAACAATAAAAGAAAAGCACAAGAGTAAGGAAAGAAAGATGTAAACACAAGATAACACGGCGATGTGTTATCGAAGAGGAAACCGAAGAACTCAGCGAAAAACCTCACCACTGCCCTCCAAGCAGTAAATCGATCCACTAGGCAATAAGTTAGGATACATGAATAGCAAGAGACCTTCCAAGCCTAATCTATCCAATGCACCTAAGCCCTCCAAGCTCCTACTCCAACAAGGCTTCTCGGAAGTGTGTCTTGTCTAGCTCTCCGGATCTCGCAATACACCCGATTGCATCTGCCAAGCCTCACCAGCTTCTTTTGGCAAATCCCCAAAGCTTCCCAAGCTCAAAAACACTCTCTACACTCTGAATAGGTGTAGGTTGTGTTTGGGTACAAATCTCCTCTCAATGTATGACCATGGGAGAGGGAAGGAGAAGAGGCTACAATAATTTCTCACTAAGGATGAGTAGCTCTCTCTCTAAAAGATGGGTGTGTATGTTGTAGAAAACCTATCTCGGATTTTTCTCTCTGAATAACATCTTTTACATTTGTGGGTAATGAGAGTATATATAGTATGGGTGAAGGGTAAGAAAGTCACAATTAAAAATCCTCCAGGCAGAATGTTTCGCGACTACCTCGCGGGAAGGCCTTACCCGCGAGACATTCGCAAAACTAACAACCTAGCACGACTCTTCAGCTTCCAATCATGTGCTTTTCACGTGGCTACTTCGCAAGTTAGCTTCTTGCGAAATCCACTTGATCTTCAATTAAGCTTAAGTTTTCACCAACTTAATACTAAACCCAATACAATAAAATCTCACAAAATACAAGGAACAAAATTAAAGCAATTACAACACTTTTTGTCATGGAATAAAACTAACATTAAAACATAGTTGCCCTACTAATAGAATTCAAAAAGGTATTTGCATGGTCCTATGAAGACATGCCTAGGATTGATACAGATATAGTACAACATTGCATTCCAACAAATCCAACCATGAAGCCGGTCAAGCAGAAATTGAGAAGAATGAAGCCAAAATAGACTCTCAAGATCAAAGAAGAAGTCGAGAAACAATATAGTGCAGGATTTCTGAGGGTGGTCAACTACCCAAAATGGTTAGCTAATGTGGTTCCGGTGCTGAAAAAGGATGGGAAAGTTAGAATGTGTGTAGACTTCAGAGTCCTAAATAAGGCCAACCCAAAAGATGATTTTCCATTGCCTCACATTGATATCTTTGTTGATAATACAGCAGGACATGCTTTACTGTCATTCATGGATGGATTTTCAAGGTATAATCAGATAAAGATGGCTCTAGAAGATATGGAGAAAACCTCATTCATTACTCTATGGGGGACATATTGCTACAAGGTCATGCCATTTGGCCTTAAAAATGCTGGTGCTACTTACCAACGGGCAGCCACTACTTTGTTACATGATTTGATCCACAAGGAAGTAGAAGTTTATGTTGATGACATGATAGTGAAGTCCAAAGACCGTGAAGGGCACATTCCAGCCTTACGAAAGTTCTTCGAAAGGATCCAGTTCTATAAGTTGTGGTTAAATCCAAAGAAGTGCACTTTCGGTGTAACATATAGAAAGATGTTAGGGTTTATGGTAAGTTAGAGGGGAATTGAAGTCGATCCAAAAAAAATCAAGGCCATTGTGGAGATGAAGCCTCGAAGGACTAAAAAGGAGATCCAAGGGTTCTAAGGAAGCTACAGTATATCAGCAGGTTCATAGCCCAGCTCACCATGACATGTGAACCAATTTTTCGACTGCTCAAGAAGGAAGTTCCCATAGTATGGAATGAACAATGTCAAGAAGCTTTTGAGAAGATTAAAAATTATCTGATGAAGCCACCAATACTGGTTCCATCGGTACCTGAAAAGCCATTATTGTTATATCTCACAACTACGGACACAGCGATGGGGGCTTTACTTGCTCAATACCTAAAGGAGTCTAGGAAAGAGAATGCAATCTACTACATCAACAAGAAGATGTTTCCTTATGAAGAAAAGTATTCACCACTTGAAAAGACATGTGTAGCACTTGTATGGGCAACCCGCAAACTCAGACATTATATCCTTGCTTTCAAGATCTTGTTGATTGCAAGAATGGATCCTTTGAAGTATTTGATGGAAAAGCCCATGCAAGATGGGAAGACAACTAAATGGGTTTTGCTTTTGTCAAAATTTGATATTAAATATGTGACTTAAAAATCTATGAAGGGGAGAGCGATTGCTGATCACTTATCCCACTGTTCACCTAAAGAAGCTAAAGAAATCCAAAGAGACTTTCCAAATGAGGATGTTATGGAGATTGAGGTAGAATCTTAGAAGATGTATTTTGATGGAGCAACTAATCAAAATGGAAGTGGCATTGAGGTTCTCCCAATTTCTCCAAAAGGGACACACAACCCGTTCTCTAGTAGGCTCAACTTCCCTGCCACTATTAATGCCATTGAATATAAGGCTTCCATTATGGGGTCGCGAGCAGCCCTAGGTCTTGGAGTGAAAGATTTAGAAGTATATGGTGATTTAGCCTTGATAGTCTCTCAGATTCAGAATAAATGGAAGAACAAAGAAGAAAGGTTAATGTCTTATCATGAATGTCTTCAGAAGTGGGCCTCGAAATTCAACAAGATCCAGTACCAATATGTGCCAAGAATGCAGAATCAGATTGCAGATGCTTTAGCAACAATGGCATCCATGATGGATGGACCTAAGGAAGACGAAACAAGACCAATAGTGGTAGAACAAAAAGAGTAGCCAGCTTATTGCACGTCAATAAAGAATGGGGAAGGTGAATGGTATTCAGACATCCTACAGTACCTCAAGGATGGGACATACCCACCATCTGCAAATAAAAATGACTAATTGACCATACAATGGAGAAAAGCTTTACAGAAGATCATACAATGGAATTCATCATGTTAGGACATATGTGATTCAACGTTAAGTACATATGTCACTATTTTATATAATTGGCTAATCCTTTGACAAAACGCACTTTACTTGTAATTGGATAGATCTAGGATATGTTTAATACTTCAAGAAACAAGGTTTCAAGTTCAAGTGTTAAAGTCATACAAATCTATCCAAGAATCAAGGAATGAAATGTTGGATTTTAAAGCTCAACAGCTAGCATTTATCGAGGTTTAAAAGCTACTGAAGCCCGTGCCTCAACAGCTAGCTCGATAGATGGCTATCTATCGAGATTTATGAAACTCAGTTTTTTAAAACTGTTTTTTCATCCAATCTATGAATGTATGTTTGGGCTTTCTTTTCTCACAACCTTAAATATATATAAGGATTATTCTAAGGGCTGTAAAAGGTTATGCATAGTTGCACAAGAGCACAATTCCACAAGGGTGAAAAACTGTGATTGGAAACCTAGTTTTGCCCTAGTTCTTCTTTCTCCTAAAGAAGCTGCTGTGTTTGTACACCATAGGGTTTTGTAACCAAACAATTTCATGATCTTCATCGTGTGATGAGCAGAAGAACTTTACAGCCAACATCCTTTTCAAGTTGGTGATCAAGTTGCGTACTGGGATCCGCGCAATTGGTTAGTCATGTACTGGGAGCCGTGCATTAAAAATGAGAGATTGTCACTACAGAACAAGTCCAATTGGGTATTGGGGTAAGGGTTCAACTATAGGTTGGTATAAGGTACTGAAATTCTTTTACTTGTAACCGCTTGTTGTGATAATAATAGATTCTCAGGAGTGATGACCTAAAAATCACCCGATGGGGTTTTTGCCGTGTAGGTTTTCCCCATTCATAAAATAATTACAGTGTCAATTTATTTATTCTATATACTTAGTTTAATTAGTAATTTGTTTGTGCCACCACGCATCTTGCATGTTAATGTGATTAATTAATACACTTGGCTAATTAATCAATTAATTTATCACAAGAGGTCAATATATTCTTGGTCTATCAAGTGGTATCAGAGCAGGCACACTCTGATTAGGGTTAATCTTTGCTGTGTGATCCATGACCTCTGTTTGTCATGGATAGAGGACAGTCTCTTATTATACCACCTTTATTTCATGGCACTAACTATACATACTGGAAAGTACGCATGAGAGCTTTCTTGCAGTCTTTAGATGAGAAAGTGTGACAAACTGTGGAGATAGGGTGGACCAAGCCTACGGAAGCGCCGACTGACTAGGATGATGCTAAGATCAATGCGGCAAACTTCAACAGCAGGGCATTAAATGCTTTATTCAGTGCAGTCACAAATGAAGAGTTCAAGAAGATATCCTGCACTGAAACTACTAAGGAAGCATGGACCATCCTCCAGACAACCTATGAAGGAACCAAGGCTATCAAGGATTCAAAGCTTCAAAGGCTCACTACCAACTTTGAAGAGATCAAGATGGAGGAGGATGAGTCGTTCGATGAGTTCTATGCCAAGTTCAAGGACATAGTGAACTCAGCTTTTAATCTTGGGGAAACCATTCCTAAACATAAGATTATAAGAAAGGTGCTTAGATATCTGCCTGAGAGATTCCATGCCAAGATCACTGTCATTGAAGAATTAAAGGACATCGACAAAATTCCTTTGACTGAGCTAGTTGACAATCTGCAGACCTATGAGTTAGGTTTGACAAGAATCGAGAAATCGAGCAAGAGTAAAAGCATGGCATTGAAGGCCAAGAGCAGTGATACTGATGAGTCTTCTGATGATGAAGATTCTAAGATAAAGTCCTACATCACCAAGCAATTCAAAGTTTATGTAGATTGCAAATGCAAAGGGCTTCAACAAGGACCATACACAGTCGAGTTTTTCTCAACCTAAGAGCCAAGACAAAGGGAAGAAGGATGCTAGAGATGGCGGTCAGTACATTGTTCCCTTAGGACCAAAGTGCTTTGGGTGTCAAGGCTTCGGTCACATGAAACAAGAGTGCCTTACTTACCTCAATACCATTGGAAAATGCAAGGCACTTGCTGCTACCTTGAGCGACACCAAGCTTGAGGATGACTCCGATAATGAGGATGATGGAATCCTAAATGCATTCACTGCCACTGTGAATCCTACTGAGGGGATTGTTGAAGATGTGGTTGAAGAAAAGGAATTGGTGGAATCTAAGTTTGAGAAGATGGATGAACAAGATGACATCCACACAGCCTTTGCAAAGTTATACAAGGTCTTAGAAAAGCATGAAAAGTTGTATAGGTTGGCCACCAAGAAGCTTAGTGATGTGGAACTTGAGTGAGAAGAAATCTCTACAAAGTTTGATGAAGCCAATCAGACTATTGGAGCACTGAAATTTGAGAATAATTTCTTGGCTGAGAAGGCCAAGAAGCTTAAGGCAGAACTATTCCAATTCAGAGCTCAGTTGGAAAGGACTTCAAGTGCTAAGCTCGATGAGATGCTCAGTTTTCAAAAATCTGCTTCCGATTAAACTGGTTTAAGGTATGATTTCTTTTCTCCTAGTATTGCTTCTACTAGTACTACTGTTTTTGTTCCTCTTGCTAATAATGTTGAAATTGAAAACAATGATGTTAAGAATGAATTAGCTAGTGAGAACATAGATAAGGGTAAATCTATCTTAGGAGCACCCCCTAAGCCTGATAAGAAAGAGATTAAAAACCCTAGGGCTAAGGAAGGAAACTCTCAAAAGACTAAGAAAAAAAAGCAGCATTTCTGTCATCACTATGGCGCAGTTGGACATACTCGACCTAATTGCTATAAGTGGTTAGCCACTCAAAAGAGCAACAGCATGATCGCCTCGGGAGATCAGAATCAGCTTCTATCCTCTTTTGCTCCTCTTGGAGATCTTCTCAAAGCTCTCATGTTCCTTTCGAACTTGAACGATTTTAACTTTTCCCCCTCACTGCCGGAGCAAGGGTTTACTAAACGGAAAAGTTCTTCCAAGGTGTGGAAGGAAAAGGGCTCCAAGTGATTCTATCACTTATTCTCTCTCTCCCCTTCATGTTTTTGTTTTTGCATCACTTGTGTGTTTTGCTTTATTGTTTTAAGTCAGTCTAATTTTATGCATTGCTTTGTTTTGTTTAACATGTTTTTGTTTGGTTATTTTTCTATTTTTTTTTTTGTTTTGTTTTTCATATAAAAATAAAAATAAAAATTGAAAAATCAGAAAAATACAAAAACAGTGTGTGTATGTGTACATTGGTACTTATGTATCTTGGATGGCCATTGAAACAAAGTTTTCTAAACTTTGTATCTTCTGTAGCTTAGATGAGCATCTCTATGCACAACTAAGCAAGTGAGCTTTATGGCTCGTGTTTGTGATGAGTAAGATTAAGTGATCTCTTGTACTTAATACTTGTATCACTCTTTTTGACGGGAAGGACTACAAAATCCGAAGAGAAAGGCATAAATAACCATCTCACCACTGTTGCCCGCCAATCATGAAATGACATTTGTATGCTTTGTCATAACAAAATTGGAATGTCAAATGCTTAACATAATTGGGTATTTCTTTTCTATCTCTTATATGCCCATGCATGGTTTGCTTAAAAGAAAAATACGTAAAGAAAAATAAAAGCAAAAAGATCAAATGCTTTATATATGATTGCAAGCGTGTATTCTAGGAGATGCGGGAGTTATAAGATGTACCTCAAAGGTGATAGTCCCCATCAAACAAGTATGATTATGTGTGAGTTAAAGTGATTTTCTCATATCTCAAATCGTCATAACAAGAAGACACTTATGCAATCTTGCAATGTTTTTCATACACAACACATAATATTCTTTGCTACTTTTGATACATGTGCAGGTACAACGTGATTTAGCCATCACAAGGAATACATGTATTAATGTATGCTCACTAAACTGTCTTAACTTGTTTTTAAAATATAAAATTGGTTAGGCTTGTTTAGTGTGTGTGTGTGTGTGTGTGTGTGTGTGTTTTGCGATCTATGTGCTTAACATTTTTCTTGTTGAGAGATGTTTTTGAGAGATTAAAATGTTGTTTGAATCCTTGGTTGAGTTGCATGTTTGATTGCACTCATGTCTGTGTTTTTCTCTTCTTGAAAAATTGTTTTAAGCAATCTCGACAGCTCCTCGATACCTCTTGACACCTAGGTTATCTATCAAGCTTTTTAGCTTCTTTTTATCGCAATCTTGATAGCTTCTCGATAGCTCCTCAATCCATCGAGAAAGTTTTTGTCTCCTCGATAGATGCTCGATAGCTCCTCGATCCATCGAGCCTCTTTTTGCCATGGACACCTCTAAACACCTACTTGATAGCTGCATCTGTCAAGATTTAAAAGGTTCTATATATAGGGTCCGCGTGATTTAGATCTCATTTCTCTCAATCTCTCTCAATATTTTTGTTTCTTTTCTCCTCCTAAACACATTTTTCTCTCTAAATACTTCATTCCCAAGAGATTTTTGGCCTCAAGATCATCTTCTTTCATCTGGTATGATCTTTTTCACTCATTCTATCATGCATTTCATGTTTTCTGACCTAACTTTTGGGATTTTTGATAAACTTTGAGGTTTTTCAAAATTAATGGAGTTTTTGTGAAATTTTTGGGATGGGCTTTGTGAAAATGGTTCTAAATCATCATGCATTGCATTATAACAATGTTTCATGCATTATAGGTGTGTGTTTACTTTGTTGAACTGATTGTGTGCTGGTAGGATTGGATTGGGCTGAGCCCATGATGTTTCTGCTATTGCATATCACATGTTCATGCATTTTCATGCATACGTACCTTACATTCTCTATATTCTTATATATTGATTATGTTTGGTGCTTTTCTGCGTGTTTCTCTCTCCCTCTCTCTCTCTTGTTTACTTTAGTTGCGTCATGGCGTCTAAACGTAATTCTACTCCATCCCAGAACCCTCTTTGTTCCGGGGCATCCACTTCTTCTGATCCTACTCCCTCACATGTTCAATTCCGTGATGATAAAGCCCAACAGGACTTTTCGGAGAACTTTTCTAGACGAGGCATTCATTCAGAACGCCAAGTCATTTTGTTGAACTTCTCCGACATTGACCTACCCACTATCATTCACACTAGGGGTTGGGAGTCACTATGTGACGTCTCGGTCACTTGTCCATCCGTGCTTATCCAAGAGTTCTACTCCAACATGCATGGATTTGATTATTCAGTACCTCTCTATGTCACTTGCGTTCGAGGTATGCGCATCGTGGTCACTTCGGATATTATATCCAACGTGCTCCATGTCCCTAGGGTAGCACATCCTGACTACCCTGGTTGTGAGCGTCTTATGACTGTGTCCAAAGACGAGCTTATATCTGCTTTTTGTGAGCGTCCCTATGATTAGGGTGATCGTTAGTTCACTCTTTGTACGGCCTTTGCTAAAGGTCCTCAGTTTCTTAACATGGTTATGACTTTTGTTTTGCATCCTCTTTCTCACTATAACTTTATTACTGAGCCCTATGCTCGATTTTTGCTTTCTCTTTTAGAGCATCTTACTATGATTTTCCCTCTCATTTTATTCTTTCCATCATAGATGTATATAGGGATACGATGACCCGTGATAAGCTTATCTTCCCTTTGGATATCACGAGGATTTTACGCCATTTTTTGGTTCCCTTTCCCGTTTCTAACCACTTCCATGTCATGTGTGCCATAGACACCGCTACCATTAAACGGAGCAAGGTGCAGCTACGTTCGAGGCAGTCTGAGACGGCGACTCCTCCCACTCCTTCAGCTCCATCTAGCTTCGCTCCCTTTTTTTCTGGGGGTGGTGTGACTCTTGATGCGATCATGGCACAGCTTCAATGCATGGATGCTCGCCTTGACACTCTCAGTGTTGAGTTGTGTCAGGTGAACACTCGTGTTGGCCATATTGCTAGACAGCAAGCTCGCCTTGGTGGCTTCATAGAGTCTCCCTCTCTTCCTCCCGAGGCATCCAATGACGATGATGACTCCGACGATGATGATGATGATAAGGATGGGGATGCTAACTCACCCAGTGATGACGAGATGTCTACTTGATATACTTACCTTTTGTCACTCGTGACAAAAAGGGGAAGTAGTTTTGGATATGAGAGTAGTCATACTCATAGGGGGAGGGTTAGTATAGGAGATTTTTGTTAGGGGGAGTGTTTATTTTGAGGGATGTAGTGAGGATTCTATGTATCTTTTCTTTTCTTTCTATTTTAGATACATTATATCTTGTATATTGGTCTTGTGACCATTTTGACATACATTGTACTTATATTTGGTTTATATATATTGATGTACATTCTTTCACCTCTCTCTTCATGTGTTATTTCTTTTCTTTCTTTATACACATGTTTCTTATTTATTGTATGCAATATATTATTTCTGTTTCACGCTAAGATGCCTTGATGAGTTTTGTTTAAAGTGTTTCAGAAATGTAGGTTGTCAAAGTCTACTTGCCATAAATTCTCTTCTTGCAAAGTTTTTCAAGAGTTTGTATTATGATAGATTTTATTGTATTTAACAAGTGAGTATGAGTTGAGTGATTTATGACTTCTCTCATATATTCATTTGTTTGTTGTGGTTTTGTCACGGATTGCCAAAGGGGGAGATTATTAGGACATATGTGATTTAACGTTAAGTACATATGTCACTATTTTATGCAAATGGCTAATCCTTTGACAAAATGCACTTTACTTGTAATTTGGTAGATCTAGGATGTGTTTAATGCTTCAAGAAATAAGGTTTCAAGTTCAAGTGTTAAAGCCATACAAGTCTATCCAAGAATCAAGGAATGAAGTGCTGGATTTTAAAGCTCAACAGCTAGCTCAACAGCTAGCATCTATTGAGGTTTAAAAGCTGTTGAAGCCCATGCCTAGACAGCTAGCTCGATAGATGGCTATCTATCAAGGTTTATGAAACTCAGTTTTTCAGAGCTGTTTTTCATCCAATCCATGAGTGTATGTTTGGGCTTTCTTTCCTCACAACCCTAAACATATATAAGGATTATTCTAAGGGCCGTAAAAGGTTATGCACAGTTGCATAAGAGCACAATTCCACAAGTGTGAAAAGCTGTGATCGAAAACCTAGTTTTGCCCTAGTTCTTCTTTCTCTTGAAGAAGCTGTTGTGTTTGTATACCATAGGGTTTTGTGACCAAGCAACTTCATGATCTTCATCGTGTGATGAGCAGAAGAACTTTGCAGCCAACATCCTTCTCAAGTTGGTGATCAAGTTGTGTACTGAGATTTGTGCAATTGGTTAGTCACGTACTGGGAGCCGTGCATTGAAAAAGAGAGATTATCACTACAGAACAAGTCCAACTGGGTATTGGGGTAAGGGTTCAACTTTAGGTTGGTATAAGGTACTGGGATTCCTTTACTTGTAACCACTTGTTTTGATAATAGTGGATTCTCGGGAGTGGTAACCTTAAAATCACCCGATAGGGTTTTTGTCGTGTAGGTTTTTCCCATTCGTAAATAAATCACCGTGTCAATTTATTTTCCGTTGCATACTTAGTTTAATTGGTGATTTGTTTGTGCTACCACGCATCTTGCATGTTAATCTGATTAATTAATAAACTTAGCTAATTAATCAATTAATTTATCACAAGGGGTTAATATATTCTTGGCCTATCACATCACCTTTTCGCAACTTATGTTCACAAGTGCCATCAATGCCAAGTCCATAGAGATCTGAAGCACATGCCACCTATGCCTTTACATACCATGGCTTCACCCTTGCCGTCTTCTACATGGAGAATAGATATTATTAGGAAGATTCACCCAACAGCGTCCAATGGCCATGAATTCATACTTGTTACTATAGACTATTTCACTAAATGGGTGGAAGCTGCCTCATACAAGGTTTTGAACTCAAAGAAAGTTGCTCAGTTCATTCAAACCAATATCATTTACAAATATAGGGTACCACATGAAATTATCTCTGACAATGGGCTACATTTTAAGGGAGAAACAGAGAAGCAATTACGACAGTTCAACATTCAACGCCACAAATCCTCACCTTACCGTCCTCAGACTAATGGAGCAGTTGAGGCTACAAACAAGAATATAGGGCGAATCTTGAAGAAGAGCACGAAGAATTACAAGGATTGGCATTTACAATTACCCTATGTACTTCGGGGTATAGGACGTCAATTCGATCTTCCACAGGAGCACTCCTTATTCATTGGTGTATGGGATGGAAGCAGCCCTTCCCATTGAAATGGGTGTCCATTCACTAAGGACATTACTAGAAAGTGAAATCCCTGAAGTAGATTGGTTGCAAAGCAGATATGATCAATTATCCATGCTGGATAAGAAAAGACTCAAGGCCCTGTATCACATTCAGAGTTATCAAAGGCGGCTCAAGAAAGCTTTTAACAAGAAAGTAAGAACTAGAGATTTGAAATTGGAGGATTTACTGCTGAAAGAGATCTGAGCCCCGATTCAAGATGTAAACAGGAAGTTCAAACAAAATTGGGTAGGCCCATATATTATCAAACAAATATACTCTGGAGGAGCAATGAGGTTGATGGACTTAGATGCAAATCCTTTCACTGAGCCAACCAACATGGATCAATTGAAGAAATACCACATCTGAGGTGGTAATCACAAAGCACCATGTCTGGAATGGTTGTAAATTATGTTATTTCCCTTCCTAGGTTTGATAAAAAAGGGGGGGAGGGGGGTAGGTTGAAAACCCAGAAGGGCAATCTACAAAAAAAAAAAAAGAGTGAGAGAGCCTACTAGGTTGAAAACCCAAAAGGGCAGACTAGGCAAAAATTAAGGCAAATAAACAATAAACTACATGATGATCTGATCTTTCAACAATGGGCGTACGTAAGCAACCATGCATCGATCTGGTCACAATATCCCCAAACCCACCATTTACCAATTAAGCAAAAAAATTTATTTTCCCAAAACTCAACCATCCCATTAAAATCATGCCATTACACCCACACACACACACACACACACACACACACACACACACAAAAAAAAACCTTCTTGTTTTTTGAGACATAAAATTACTATTGGGCTACTGGTTAAGAAATAATGCAAAACTCATGTTTTCTTTTGCATTTTTTTTCTTCCTTTTTTTTTTTTTGAAAAATATCATTTATTTTCCTACAATTTTTGGATCCATTTGTAGAATTTTGGTACATATTGTGCAAGTTTTGGTCTTTTAATCTATGTAATGGAAGGCCTTGAACCCTTATCAAGAATATTTGGGAATAAGAGGGGTCTTAAGCCTAAGAGCCATCCTTGTATATACATCCAATATCTCACATGTTAAGCCTAGGAACACCCTGAGCTGAAAAAAAAATTATATATAATAATTAAAATTTTTTATATTTGCTCTGTATTAGGAACACCTTCAATCACAAAATTAGGAACACCCTCAAATTTAAAAAAAAAAAAAAATTATTTGTTTTACTTTCAAGCAAAAAAAAAAAAAAATTTTTGAACTAAAATCTGAAGAAAAAAAAAAAAAAAAAAAAAAAAAAAAAACCCAATACTGAGCAAATCACTAAATCAAATCCGAAACTTTGGTCCTTATCGTCCGCTGCAGCCCCCAGTCGATGACTGGCAATAAGATTTCTCCAAATCAGTGCACAGTGGCACTAAGACTCTTTCTCCTTTCTTGGATTGTTGTGTTTTCTTTTCTTTTGCTGAGATTTCTTTGGGTTGATGAAGTCTTTTTCTGTTTGGTAAAGGCGTTTATAGCTTAGTAAATAACGCCAGTTGACTATATACCGCTGTAACAATCTCTGTTTTGGCCACATAATTTGTTTATAGCTAGTGTACCAGTCATATCTCTTTCTTTTCACTTAAAAAAAATCACTTTCTTTTAATTTAATGTATTATATTTAGTTTTTAACTTGGTTGATATACGTGTATTACAGTACCACTGTACCACTACTACCACAGTAGGTTGTAGCTTTAAGAGCTTTAGGCTTCATCAAGTCTCTTTTTTAATTTTTAATAATGTTTTATTAGATTTAAATTTGAAAACAGTGGTTTTCTATTTAGTTACTTTTTTTGAATTATCTATTTTTTTTTTATTTAGTTATTTTAGTAATGATCTTAGTAAATTAACTAAATTTTATAATAAGTTAATCAACTATGATATTGTTATTCCCAAAAAAAAAAAAATACTATAATATTGCTATATACTTATATATTTTGTTTATTTATTATGTTTGCTTAAAATTTAATATTTCTTATTTATTTTATTAAAACTATAATATGAAAAATAATTTTTTTTTACTAATTTAATATGTTTATTTATATTTAATTAATTATTAAATTAATCATGACATCATTGCGATTCAACCTCGATCCCACCTTAAAAACTTTGAACCTCTCTCTTTTTTGGTTCTATGAACGGTCCGAGTTTCAAAACCATGGTTGGTGTTGGTGTAAGGTGTTGGTGAGATTATTAATTGTCTTTTAGTGTTGGCGTTGGTGTCTTTTGGTGAGATACAATTGTACGGGCCCGGGCGGTGCAGGTCTGCCTACGTTATTTGGGCCTTAGGCCAATAAGGAAGGCCATGGGCCTTTTTCTCGGTTCTTCCGGGCCACATTTTAAACCCACCTACGAACAGACCCGGCCCAAATGCCGTCCGAGGATCCAATCCCTTCTGCCGAACATAAGCATTACTGCTGATATGGTTGTCCGAATCATTTCGCCAAACACTTTCATGTTTATCCCGAGTACTCAATAATAGGATTTCCCGGTGGTATCCTGGGAAACATCGCTGTCGTACACACTCGCTGTAGTGGGAATCATTTCCAAAACCACTCCTACCTAAACACCCACTAAACCCTTCTGAGATTGGACCTCTAAATCCATTAAACCTTAGGACAATCATTATCACCCCACTAACAATTCCCTATAAATATGAAATTGGAAGAAGAAACAAGGGTTGGAAAAATAGGAGAGAAAGAGTCATACATAAAGGAGAGTAACTATAGAGTGAGGCAGAGGGAGTGTGAGGTGGTGCATAAAGTGAGATAAAAAGGGGCTCTCATCGGGTCTCCTAGTTGCGAACGACCCATAGTAGGAATTACTATCCCACCATACAAATAGGTTGTGAGACAAGGCGTGGTGAAGCCCATTGGGCCCATCTACGCCACCACAATTGGCGCCGTCTGTGGGAATCGCCTACGAAGCAGTTGTTCGCCTGAGACTCGCGTACAAGACGATGTCCGGGAGGCATTCGGGGAGCGGTGAAGAAAGTGGTTCGGCGAGATCCTCTCGGGGATCATCCTGGCGTGAAAGAAGGCAGAAAAGGCGTGAAGACAGGAACCGTGAACAAGAAGATTTGTCCGGTCTTGGGGAGGGGTCATACCAGACGCAGTGGACGGTAACGAACGCCTCGGGGCAGAGGAAACTCGATGGGAGGGACCAGGAAATAGAACGGTTGAGGAGACGGGTGAGAGATTTCAAGTTAGAGGCAGATGACAGGCGACGTAGGAGGGAGCGAGACGACCGGGAGAGGAGGGCTGGAGATTCGAGAAATCACCGGGAGGTGGGATCTAGCCAGTCAGGGTCCCATCGGCGAAGGGAAAGATCACGTTCGCAAGGGTCTCACTATCGCCGAGGAAGATCATACTCACGGGAGCTCCATCACCGCTAAAGCCGTTCGCGGTCGCAAGGTCATGTGGACCGGGGGTCTGACTCTCCCGAGGAGCAAAGGCCAGGTAATGCCACCATGGATGCGCTGAGCCGCGCCTTACGCGGAGTCGCTTAGTCCCCCTTCTCTGATGATATTGAACGTGCCGCATTGCCGAACAAATTCTCGCGACCCCTATTCAACATCTACGACGGGAAGACAGACCCGGTCGAGCACGTCAGTCACTACATCCACATGATGTCCCTGCATTCTCAAAATGACGCGCTGATGTGTAAGATGTTTCCCTCCAGCCTGGGCTCAACCGCTCTGAGGTGGTTTAATGGACTACGGAAGAAATCCATACACTCATTCGCCAAGCTGGTCCAGGAGTTCGGAGTTCGGTTCGTAACCTGCAGCCGAGTCCCGAAGCCCGTTGATGCCCTGCTATCAATAAAGATGGGGATGGGGGAGACCCTTCGCAACTACGCCAGCCGGTATTGGGAGTTGTATAATGAGATAGGTGGGGGCAACGAGAAAATCGCGGCAAGTACCTTCCGGATGGGCCTGCCAGAGGACTCCGAACTACGGGAATCACTTACAAAGAAGCCGCCCGTGGACATGAGGCAGCTCATGAGGCGCATCGAAGAGTATAAGCGCCTGGAGGATGATCGGCTGCAAAGTAAGGGTAAAGCCCCGCTAACAAGCCGTCCTTGGCAAGCAAATTTCCAGTCGAGACCCAGAAAGGAATGGAAGGCATAGGAACCTCTTTGGCAGGCAAGGGAGGTGAATGCAACGTTCAAGGAACCAGTGCACCAGATAGTAGAAAGAATCAAGGGCGAACCGTACTTCAGGTGGCCGAATAAGATGGGCGGTGACCCATCCCGGTGAAATCAGAACTTGTACTGCAGTTATCATAAGGACAAAGGGCACACCACCGAGTAGTGTCGAGTACTGAAAGATCATTTAGGGCAACTAGCAAAAGCCGGGCATCTGAAGGAGTTCGTTGTGAATCCCGGCGACCAAGGAATCGGCCAAGGAAGTAGGCAGAAGGGAATTCCCCCCACACCACCGCTCGGGATAATCGAGATAATCCTCTTACCCCTGGGGGGCAAAGCAGCTATGAGAAGGGGTGTGTTAACAATGGCACCCGTAAGGGAATCATAGGACGCCGAGAGAGTGGAGAAGAGAGCAAAATTCTGCCAGGAGGCCCTCGCCTTCGGAGATAACGATCTAGAAGGCACAATACAGCCACATGAAGATGCACTAGTGATCACTGCTCGGATAAGCGGTTTCGATGTAAAAAGGGTGATGATAGATCAAGGCAGTGGGGCTGATGTAATGTATCCGGACTTGTTCAATGGACTTGGGTTAAAGAATCAGGATTTGATGAAGTATAACACGCCGCTGGTCTCGTTTGATGGAAGAGTAGTGATACCGGAGGGTCGGATTTCACTAATGGTAGCCGTAGAAGGAAAAGAGGTAAAGGTCACCTTCATAGTGGTTAATTCCTTCTCGCCATACACGGCAATCCTGGGAAGGCCGTGGATTCATGGCATGGGAGCTGTGCCGTCCACCTTACATGTGAAGCTTAAGTTTCCTACCGAACACGATATCGCGGTGGTACGTGGGTGCCAGCGGACTGCCAGCAATGCTTCGTAGCCGCAGCTAACTGGGAGAGCCAGCAAGCTGTACCAGACAAGGAGACCGGAGGAGTTCCATTATAGCAATTACAGCCTCCCCGAGAAGATGCGGGGACAGCCAGCGTCGAGGAGGTAATAAGGGTTGGGATACTGCCGGACACTGGCAAACACTTCCAAGTCGGGGTCAGTTTGACAACCCAAGAGAGAGTTGAATTGTTATTGTTTCTTGTTCGTAGCCTGGACGTATTTGCATGGAATCCATATGAAGTGCCCGGGGTGGACCCCGAATTCATTGTCCACAGGCTCAACGTGGATACATCATTCCCTCCCAAGAAGCAGAAGCCGAGAAGGGCAGCCCGAGAGCACGTTGAGGCTGTCAGATCTGAGGTCCAAAGGCTGAAGGAGGTAGGGGCAGTAAAGGAGGTTTTTTTCCCTGAATGGCTTGCAAACACCGTGGTGGTGAGAAAGAAAAGTGGCAAATGGAGAGTCTGCATGGACTTCACAGATTTGAACCGAGCATGCTCGAAGGACCCATTCCCGGTGCCCAAGATTGATCAATTGGTGGATGCCACTTGTGGACACCCAAGGATGAGTTTCCTGGATGCCTTTCAAGACTATCATCAGATTGCCCTGGCCGGCGAAGATCAGGAGAAGACTGCATTCATATCTCCCGACGCCAATTACCATTACACGGTGATGCCATTTGACCTAAAAAATGTCGGGGCAACGTACCAGCGGATGATGACAAGGATGTTTCGCGACAGGATTGGAAGGACGGTCGAAGTGTATATTGACGACCTTGTAGTGAAGAGCAAGCAGCAGGCGCAGCATGTAGGGGATCTTCAAGACGCGTTCGAGGTGCTATGGTAGCATAGGCTGCGCCTTAACGCAGAAAAATGCGTCTTCGGAGTGGGGGCTGGGAAGTTCTTGGGATATTTGATCTCCAGCCGAGGCATAGAGGTTAATCCAGACCAGATTTTTGCCGTGCAACGCCTCCAATCCCCGAACAACCCTAAGGAAGTACAAGTGTTGACCGGGATGCTGGCGGCCCTCAACCGGTTCATCTCTAGATTCTCGGACCGCTGTCGACCGTTCTATCAGCTCTTAAAAAAGTGGAAGGGGTTCCAGTGGAATGCCGAGTGTGAAAAAGCTTTTCAGGATCTGAAGGAGTATTTAACACACGCACCGATACTGACAGCCTCGGAGTCCGGGGAAGATCTGTTTATGTACCTCTCGGTGACTGACCACGCCGTGAGTGCCATACTGCTAAGTGACCGGGGGATACAACAGCCTGTGTATTACATTAGCAAAACTCTGGTTGACGCGGAAACCAGATATTTGCCTTTGGAGAAGCTGGTTCTCGCACTCGTGCATGCAACCAGGAAGCTACCGCAGTACTTCCAGGCCCATATTATACACGTACTGACCGAGTATCCTTTACAATCCTTGCTGAGACGGTCCGACTTCACGGGGCGGTTAGCAAAATGGGGGACCAGGCTCGGGGCTTTCAACATACGGTATAAGCCAAGGACTGCCGTAAAGGGGCAGGTGTTGGCTGATTTCGTAGCTGAGTTTTCACCCAGGGCTTCATACCAGATAGTCTGTCAGGTGAGCTGCCGCACGTAGAAAGTGTACGTGGACGGTGCTTCCAGTTCCACGGGGGTAGGTGCGGGGGTTGTTGCGATTGGGCCTGATGGGATTCGCCTGGAGCATTCTTTTAGATTTGGTTTTAAGGCATCCAACAACGAAGCGGAATATGAGGCCCTGTTGGCAGGGCTAGCCATAGCCTCAAGTTTGGGAGCCCGGGATGTTGAAATGTATTCGGATTCCCGGCTGATCGTCAATCAAGTTCACGGCAGTTTCGAAACCCGAGACCCTCGGATGAAGACATATCTGGAACGAGTGAAGCAGATTATGGTTCGGTTTGAAACGGCGAAGCTTGTACAAATAGCCCGGACGCACAACAGTCACGCCGACTCCCTCGCCACTCTAGCGTCATCCGTGGCCGAGACCATACCTCGGCTAATATGAATAGAGCAAATCCTGGAACCAAGCATCATGCCTTCCGGTTGTCTGGCAGTCACGGCAATTGCCACGCCAGAGCCTAGCTGGATGGACCCCATCATTGAGTTTTTAGCCGAGTACCGACTTCCCCCCGACGAGAAGGAAGGAAGCAAAATCCGAAGAATGGCACCTCGGTTTTGGTTATCAAAAGACCAGAAGTTGTACCGAAGATCCTTCGGGGGACCGTATCTTTTATGCTTACATCCGGGCAAGGTAGGCGAGCTCCTGTCGGAGCTACATGACGGGGTGTGCGGTAGCCACGTAGGAGGGCGTTCGCTGGCTCACCGGGCAATGACTCAGGGATTTTGGTGGCCTCAAATGCAGAAGGATGCCGCCGAATATGTGCGTAAATGCGAGCAATGCCAGAAACACGCTCCCCTAATCCACCAGCCGGCCGGTCATCTTAATCCGGTTAGTAGTCCCTGGCTGTTCGCCCAGTGGGGGCTGGACATACTTGGGCCGTTCCCCCGAGCAACAGGAAACCGAAGGTTCGTCCTTGTAGCCGTTGACTACTTTACCAAGTGGGCGGAGGCAGAAGCCCTGGCGAATATCCGGGACGTGGATGTGAAGAAATTCGTGTGGAAGAACATCGTCACCCGATTCGGAGTCCCAAATTCCCTGATATCAGACAACGGCTTGCAATTCGATAGCCGGGCTTTTTGGGAGTTCTGCACGGAGCTCGGCATTAACAACAGGTATTCCACCCCGGCATACCCGCAGAGTAATGGCCAAGCTGAAGCTGTCAACAAGGTAATAGTGAACGGGCTGAAGAGAAGACTGGAGAATGCGAAAGGGAACTGGGCCGAGGAACTATCTAATGTCCTGTGGGCATACCGAACAACGCCCAGGAGATCCACAGGGGAAACACCATTCTCTCTCACCTACGGTGCCGAAGTTGTTATACCAACCGAGGTTAGTATATGCAGCGCACGAGTCACCAACTACGATCCCAATTTGAATGACGAGATGTTGGTTCAGCGCCTAGACAAGTTAGAGGAACGCCGCGAAGCTGCTACTATCAGGCTGGCCAAGTACCAACAGAAACTGGCTAGAAGATACGACCGGGGAGTGAGGGCAAGGAAATTTAACGCTGGGGATCTTGTCCTGAGAAGGGCAGTGGGGCACATGCGGGACACCCATGCCGGCAAGTTGGCTCAGACCTGGGAAGGGCCGTATAGAGTTACCGCGGTTGCCGGGGCAGGGGCGTACTACTTGGAAGAGCTGGATGAGAGACCATTACCTCGGCCATGGAATGTTCAGAACTTAAAGAGATTCTATCATTGATCAATCATAGGCCCAGTAAGAATTGTATAGTTGTCCCATGTACGTTTACCTAAGTTAATGAAAGTAGCTATTTGTGCAGGTTAATTATGTTGGAAGCTCTATGTTCGGTTCTATTCCCATCGCCGAGCAGGTGGAAACCTTAAAATCTATCTAAGGACAGAAACCTGACCCTCGGCTCGATCCCCATCGCTGAGCAGGTGGAAACCTTAAAATCTATCTAAGGACAGAAACCTGACCCTCGGCTCGATTCCCATCGCCGAGCAGGTGGAAACCTAAAAATCTATCCAAGGACAGAAACCTGACCCTCGGCTCGATCCCCATCGCCGAGCAGGTGGAAACCTTAAAATCTATCCAAGGACAGAAACCTGACCCTCGGCTCGATCCCCATCGCCGAGCAGGTGGAAACCTTAAAATCTATCTAAGGACAGAAACCTGACCCTCGGCTCGATTCCCATCGCCGGGCAGGTGGAAACCTTAAAATCTATGGACAGAAATATGATCCTCGGTCCGATTTCCATAGCCGAGCATGTGCAAACCCTAAAATCTATCTAACCACATAAACCAGGCGTTCGGCTAGATCTCCATTGCCGAGCATGTGGAGACTTAGGAAAATCTAAGGAACGAAACCTAAAACTCGGTTCTACTCAATTCACCGAGCAGGTAGGGAACTAGAGAACCTTTCTAAGCACAGAAAGTCCCTGCCCGATTCTGCCCTAACCATCAAGAAAAAAAATGCATACATACAACAGTAATAACGGTAACAGCAAGCATGGCAACATGTTACTTAAATAAAACAGGGAACTAATAATAAGTTAATTGTTCGGTCACCAAAGCCCGGTGACAATCAGAGAAAAGAAAACGGAAAAGACAAACAAAAAGTTTGACCACCACAGCCCGGCGGTATGAGCAAAATAGTCATAATAAGGAAAGAGAAAAAAAAGCTGAGGTATCATCGAGTTGGCCGTCACCCGGTAAGGTCCACGGGCGGGCCTCCAGGTCGCACTTCCTGTTGTTGGCCTTCTGGTGCAAGATCTTGGAGTCCCACGTTTTCTACGGACGGATCACCGGCATCAGGGTTGTTGGTCGCTTCTGCACCAACTAACTCGACATGGGCGTCTATCTGTTCCACCAGCTCCCTTAGGCTGTCTGTGTCCTCTTCATCACCGAGACCTTCGAGGCTCTGCGTGGTCGGAGGAGCATCCAAGAATGGAATCTTGCTGGGGTCCCTCAGAGGAGAGTTGGCTGGTACCTTCAGGGCCTGCAGGGCAGCCAACCAGCCGTCATGGAAGGAGAGCCGCCGAGCCTCGTAGACGACCGGCTCCACCCCCTTCTCAACATCCGCGAACCCTTCGTTGTACCACTTGGTTTCGGCTTCCTCCAATGCAGCGCGTAGATCGGCTGACTCCTTGGCAAGGGTAGCATTCCGGCTCACCTCTTCGGCCAGCTTCAGCTCTGTCTGGTGCTGCTTGGCCTCCAGCCCCGCCGACCGCTCCTCAGCCAGTTTTCTTTCTTTCTCGGCAGTGGCCGCCCTCTTCTCGGCAGCATCCGCGGCCTTAGCTTTGTCCTTTGCAGTCTTTACTGCCGCCTCCCTCCCAGTCTTCTCCCGGTCAGCATCCTGGGCGAGGTCTTTCACCCGCTCGTTCAGAATGTGGGCCAGCTGGGCAGCCTGGGATACAGACGGTAAACATAGTATCATGTGCACGGCTTTAAAGATAACAAACTATGAATGAAGTACAGGAAGGTTACCGCAATTGTGTGCCACTGGAGCCTCCTCCCCATATACTCGTCGGGTGCCTCCGAGAAGGAGCTGACATCCTCGGGCAGGAGCAGACCATGAGCCAGGCTCTGGGCAACACGGCCCCCTTCCCCCTTGTCCCATACCCGTATGCATGCATCCGCGGGGAGGGGCTTGCCGTCAAACTCGTAAGTGGGCTGCCATTCCGGAACTGCCCGGGAGGATGACGCCATGCTCGCCCCAACCTGCCCTTGGGGTTCCTGAATGGTGATACCCCTGGACGCGGCTGTGGGGGTTTTTGCTTGAACACCACTAGGACTGGTAGAAGTCTGCTACGTGACCTTCTGCCTTTTCCTAGAGCGAGGAGGTGGAGGAGGAGGAGGGTGTACGGGCGGAGTTTGGACCTGCCCATGATCAGGCTGCCGCTGCGCGGCTTGCTGAGCACCGGGTAAGAAACGGCTGACGGTGAGGGTTTTCCGGGTAACCATCTCTCTAACACCGGGGCGAGCTTGGGATGAGCTGCTTGACTCCGCCGCTGCCTGATCGACTTCTTGCGCAGGCGGCTCTTGATCCACTTGCTCAACTGGTTCAGCGGGGGCTTCTTGCTGAAGGGCTACGTGGGCTAGCTCTCTAAGACGACAAAATGCTACTTCGGTAGACTCATCCCTTATAGGAGCAAGTTTGTCCGAGCAAGTATACCGCCGGCCAAGATCGCGAGCCTCACCGACCATAAGGTTAGCAGGGAGAAAGTTCGCGTGGCGAACGTCAATGTAGGAGAGAAGGGGACTGTCAACTAGGAGGGCTTGACCAAAGGGTTGCCAGGTGGTGTAAACAGGCTCAACGCCGAGGATGAGGTGGGAAGCCCGGAGCTGACCGTCTCGATGAACAAAAATTTCGGAGCGAAAGACAAAATTAAGATCCCGCACGTGGACCGTTCGGAAATGTTGAGTAAACACCGAGCCGTCTGCAACACAAACGGAACAGGTCAATACAAAAGTTAGAGAGAGAAGCAAGGAGATAATGAAAAAATATGTCTAGCAATAACACCCACCCACTTCGCGCCGTGATAGAGGAGGGGGAATATCCCCGGTAAACCAGTTGCCGCGAACCCGGACAAACTCCTCGGCGGAGTTTCTGTTCGAGTCTGGCAGGCAGGAAATCAACCATATCCTCATATCCCTGACCTTTAAGTAATAACTAGTTTTCTTCTTCCCACACAAGCTGTACGTGTGGTTTACATCATGATGGTCCAATTGCAGACCGAATGTATGGTTTAACTTACTTATACAACTCATTACCCGGTAAAAATTGGGGGCGAGTTGATCGGGGCACAAACCGTAATACCTAAGGGCTTCAAGTAAAAGGGGATCAATAGGGAACCTAACCCCTCCTTCCAATATTGACATAAGCGGGAAGAAAGCGGTGTTTGACCCTCTATGGAGAGCAATGTCACTTTTGTGGCAGTACATCACGTCTACGTCATCAGGAATTTGGTAGTCACGCCTGAAGGTGGCTAAGGAATTTCTAGAGTCTAAAAGGTGAGCGAAACCCATCCCAAATGCAAAAGAATCAAAAGAAACTGGAAGGAAATAAACTGAAGCAGAGGAAAGAGGAAGGGAACTTACTTTTGGCACTAAGAGGAAGGATGATTCTGGGGATTGATGGGCAACTAGCGCGATGGGTGCTCGGCAGAGAGAAATCTCAGAAACTAAGGAAGTGAAAAGTGAAAATGTGGGTTGGAGCAGGCTTTTTATAGGCACGAAACGAAGGTGCGCGACGGTTGATGGTGCATTAATGAGGAATAAATCGCAATGATGAGGCACAATGAGCATGAGACTGTTCAGAAATCAAGGGCGTACGCGCGCCTCGATTCACGAGCTGGCAGGCGGATATGGCTGCTGAGGTCATGAGGCCAGGCACGACACGCCTTTTGAGGAGCACATTTAATGGAAGTCTAGTCGCCTCTAGAAGAGCGTGCCTTTTCAGTCTCCCGGGCATATTATCTTCCCTTCCTCACCGTTTCCCTTGATCCGCGCCCGTTTAACCGGGCATGAATCAAGGGGGGGGCTAATGTACGGGCCTGGGTGGTGCAGGCCTGCCTACGTTATTTGGGCCTTGGGCCAATAAGGAAGGCCATGGGCCTTTTTCTCGGTTCTTCCGGGCCACATTTTAAACCCACCTACGAACAGACTCAGCCCAAATGCCGTCCGAGGATCCAATCCCTTCTGCCGAACATAAGCATTACTGCTGATATGGTTGTCCGGATCGTTTCGCCGAACACTTTCATGTTTATCCCGAGCACTCAATAATAGGATTTCCCGGTGGTATCCTGGGAAACATCGCTGCCGTACACACTCGCTGTAGTGGGAATCATTTCCAAAGCCACTCCTACCTAAACACCCACTAAACCCTTCTGAGATTGGACCTCTAAATCCATTAAACCTTAGGACAATCATTATCACCCCACTAACAATTCCCTATAAATATGAAATTGGAAGAAGAAACAAGGGTTGGAAAAACAGGAGAGAAAGAGTCATACATAGAGGAGAGTAACTATAGAGTGAGGCAGAGGGAGTGTGAGGTGGTGCATAAAGTGAGATAAAAAGGGGCTCTCATCGGGTCTCCTAGTTGCGAACGACCCATAGTAGGAATTACTATCCCACCATACAAATAGGTTGTGAGACAAGGCGTGGTGAAGCCCATTGGGCCCATCTACGCTGCCACAACAATAAATTGGCTTTATCTGATTCACTGTGTGCTAGTGCTAGTGCAAGTGTGCAACTAATAATTAATAAATATGGCTGTGTGTTGTGTGCTAGTTGATTAGTTCAACTAATGGTCATAAAATATGTAATAAATCACTCTTTTTTAGACTTGGACTTGAGCTATATGGCCTATATATTTTTGTGCTGCACAATTTATTGAATTTTTTTTTTTTTTTTGTTAAGTAATAGTGTGATATTCCGAGTATCAAACAACCATAGTAATTAGTTGAACTAATTAATTTTGTTTGTTTGGGATATTAATTAACCAATAATTAATTGGAAAAAACAACTAATAAAGAATAATTAATAAGTTAATTAATCAATACATTATAAAATACAAACAAATTAAATTATGTTAGGCTAAACAACAACTAATAATTTTATAATTAATGAAACAACAATATAAGACATTATAGTTTATAAAAGACAAACAAATTAATGAAACAACTAAACAACAATACATTTGGAAAAAATTCCTGGAGCCGCCACTGGAAAAAAATTATACTTCTTAAGGAACATCTTAGGAAAAATTTCTGAAGCTGCCACTGTGTACATTCATCAGATTCATATGTTGTAAGAGACAAAATGTATAAATATAATAGTTGTTTATCAAGATCTTAGTGGTATACATAATATTACCCTTATCTTTACGCATTGAAGACCTCATTTTTTATTCAACAAAAAAAAAAAAAAAGATATAATGGTGGCATGAAATAATTTTCCCATGACATATTGACATATAGTATGTGTTTGAATAACACTTCAAGTTGCGGCTGCGTTTCCTATTTCATGTTTCGGAACTTTTTTTTTTTTTTTCAATGCATGAATAGTAAAATCACTATGCAAGAGACAATTATCACTGTTCACGCACTGTAGCAGCACTGTTCATGCATTAAAAAAAATAAAAAATGGGTCTCACGATACTATTTATACATTTAAAAATTATTTTACTACAGTATTTTGCTACAGCGTTTTCAGTAACAATTAATTTTTATCAACTTTTAACAATAATAAACTGTATCCAAACGGACTCACAGAGAACCCTTAATCACAAACATGACATAAGATGCGTAGAAGTTTAAAGTGATTTGACGTTCTCCGTTTATAATGGCGTTTTGAGTAATATGTTACTTCACCCCTCCTCATGTAATTTTTACGCTTTAAAATTGTGCGTAGTTAAAGACACGTACCTTTTCCCATACCATTCCACGATATCTACTTCGTGAGAATGATATATGAAAAACTTTACCAAAAAAAAAAAAAGAATAATATATGAAAAATGATATGTTCACAGTATTTTTACAATAAATTTTAAGCAGTAAGTTATTACTAGTTGTTATTATTGGGGTAAAAAAGTAATCTTAGTGTTAGGTTCAAATTTGAACCATTAACAACTAACCACATGTAATTTATTATGAAAATATTGTAAAAGTGTCGTGGATATAGCATCTTTCATTATATATATATATTTGTCATCAAAACTCGAAAGGTATCCAATGGTATCTCCTTGCTTAGTTGAACTACCTCTATATACTTTCCATTTTATATATGTCGTTATTAGGTAAGGAAGGTGAGACTTCAATCCAAAAAAAGCAAACCCAAAACGTCAAGAAATAAAGTCAAATAAGGAACCTCAATTCCTTCTATATAACAGCATTATACATACATTACAAGGCCTTTTAGTTGAAGAAAGCATAGGGAAAAAGGTGCAAATTCTAATGTCTATACCAATGGCAAATCACCAAAAAATTCATCCAGCAGTGGATGCGGAAGCTCCAC
Organism: Quercus gilva; assembly: GCA_023621385.1. Lineage (NCBI taxonomy): Eukaryota > Viridiplantae > Streptophyta > Magnoliopsida > Fagales > Fagaceae > Quercus > Quercus gilva. Next base: position 33,888,837 of record CM042482.1, on the reverse strand, counting down.
CAGCAACTCCTTTGGTGTCTCGTGGTTCATCTCTATCAGAAAAAGGTACTCCGGCTCGGCCTCACGCTCCTATACAAATGCGTACTATTCCCATTCCGGTGAGCCATGCCAATCCACCAAAAAATGGATCTGGTTGTTGCAAATGCATATGTTGGACAATTAGCCTCCTTGTTCTCCTACTAGTAATAGTTGGAGCCACTGCTGTCATTCTTTACTTCGTCTTCCAACCAAAACTCCCTACATACTCGATTGATAACTTGAACATAAGCCGATTAGGCCTCAACATTGACATGTCCCTATACGCTGAATTCGACGTGAAGATCACAGCCTACAATCCCAACAAGAAAATTGGAATTTACTACGAGAGAGGAAGCCAGTTGAGCGTTTGGTATACAAACACAAAGCTTTGTGATGGATCACTACCAAAGTTCTACCAAGGTCACCAAAATAAGACTGTGCTTCATGTGCCCTTGACTGGACAAACACAATACGGTAGCACTTTGATGACAGCCCTGCAGCAGCAGCAACAAACGGGTCAAATTCCCTTGGATCTTAAGGTTGATGCACCTGTGTCAATCAAACTTGGAAAGTTGAAGCTGAAGAAAGTCAGGGTCTTAGCGGAATGCTTGTTGGTTGTAGATAGCTTATCTGCAAATAATGCCGTCAGCATTAAAGCTAGTAATTGTAGGTACCGTATGAAGCTTTAAATTTATCTTTCTTGTCCATTATGTCGGGCCTGCTCTCCTCGTCTGGACTTTGTTTTTTTTTTTTGTTTTTTTTTTCCCATGTTTTAGAAGGTTGATTCTTTTTTCCTGCATGTATTGTATCACTGTAGTTACAGTGGCTTTGCCTCTCTCTCTCTCTCTCTCTCTCTCTCTCTCTCTCTCTCTCTCTCTATATATATATATATATATATAATATTTTACATTTCCGACTCGATGACGCATATACTCCTTCTATGGGGGTTAATTCTAGCGGTTGATGTCAAAAATTTTGTATCTCAACTATTAATTTTTTATATTTTCAACAAAGGCAAACTTCAAATTTCTCAACTCTTATTATAAGTATCAAAACAAATATTATAATAATAATAATAATAAATATAAGGGTCGAATCCCCCCATTTACTCTTTTAAGTAAAAAATTTAAAAGAATAAATAGGGAAAAGTAATACTTGGAAGCAAAATCATATGTTGATGATGTCATTTAATCAAACAATATGTCTTGGGTGGGTCAACAACCAATTTTAGTAGGATCCATTAGTTCATAAATATGTTTAATCAAAGAAGTCATTAACAACTTCACCTTTAGTGCCTCAGTTTTGGGATCAAACTCCTCCAATAAAACCTTAATTTTTCTCCATGAAGAAAGCCTTCAATGGTTACTGGTGAGTGAAAATGGTCAAACACAAAACTCACATTAAAGCAAGTCGTTCTTCCACTCCTGCCAATGACTCAAGTCGATTTCCTCACAATAAACAACCCAACAGGACAATTGCAACATTGTTTCAAGACAACATACGATACGAGCACATAGCCAAAGTACTACAATACAAGTCACAGCTCATAGAGAAAATTCTTAGGTCCTCTCAGAGTACGAAAAAATTGTACTCTTTCCTCTCATATTCATAATGGACCCTGCCATGAATTTAATAAATGGACCCCATCATGAATGTGAGAAGAAGGGGCACCATTTTTTGTGCTTTGGAAGTACCTAATAATTACTCATAAGTTCTACCCACAGTTGCGAGCTTCCTTAACCAATGTCAAAGTCCGCAACTCCTTCTGGGTTTTACGACCCCTAATCTTTCTAAGTGCCCATTTGGAAACAGCTTATCTAACTTTTTGTTGAAAGTTTTTTTACTAAAAGTGTGCTAAATATACTTGTACCTTGAAAAAATGGGAAAAAGTTAGACATGGAAAACGAGCCGGTCGGGTTAGTTGACCCATATTTTTCACATGAATTTTTCTTCTTCTTTTTTTAGAAAACAAAATGTATTTGCCATTTGAAAAGTCACAAAACAGATTACTTTATGTAAAATGCATTACTTTGAATTCACTACTTGTAAGGACTGGGTTTTTACACTGTTCCCAAAGGATAAGTGAATCCAAGCCTAGCACGCCCAATACAATAAATTTGTAGAGAGTGGGTAAAAGAACTGGGCTTTAATGGGTGTAATAACATTTGAAAATGATCTAAAATGCAAATAGATAAAGCAAATGCAGGATTAGGCAAACAATTTTATCCTCGGAACTAGTCGAGGGAACTTGGACTTATTATTCCTCAAATATTAACGATAGTGGTTACAAAGTTCGTTCAGATTTCTACCGTGTTTTCTCTGGTCAAATCCTCCCCCCCCCCCCCCCTTTTCGTAGGGCGTCTTCCTCCTTATATACTAGTTTTCTCCTTCATCTCCACCGTACACGTGCAGATCAAATCTGCTGTTATTGATCTTTGTCGCATCAACCTCCTCTCAGAGCTCCTAGGTAGTAGCTGTGAGTCTGAAAAGCCATTGCTCAAGCATCATTTCCACATTAATGCGGCCAGAGTGTTAGTTGAGTAGATTTAATGTGGAGGCAGCAACTTTTCCTAGAATTACTCTATCGCCATGCTTCGGCGTGCTTACTTACTGTACTCGCTTTTTCTCTGGGATGCTTTGGAAGGTTGTCTTTGCTTGGTGAATCACTTCTCCTTAACCTCGGCCTTGGCTAGTTGAGGACAGAGTCTTCCTCAGCATGGTTTCCTGGGCTGCTATGGACATCATTGTTTTCTTCATATGAGGTTATGGGCCTCGACAAGGGCTTCAGGCCCAGTACAAATGGTGAATGTAGACTATTGGGCTTTATGACTCCACACTACTCATATTAAGAATGGGCTTAGTTAAAAAAATTAATACATGTTCAATAATTTTAAAATTATACAAATTTCAACATTACTAACAAAAACAAAATAGCACAAAGTATAAGTAAAATAAATACACAAGTTTCGTTTTTACACAATATCAACATCCCAAAACATAAAATAAAATTACAAATTCCATAATTGATAACTAATTTGATAAAGAATAAAAACATATAAGAAAGTTACAATCTTGAAAACTAATTTTATAATCTCTTATCAATTGTGGGTGGTACTCTATTTCAATTTGAAAATATTAAAGTTTGATTTTTTCCTTATTTATACATAGTTTATTTTATGAATATCATACATAGTTTATTTTATGAATATCATGTCATTGTTAAGCAACACACACTCTAGGAAATATTATAATTTATTTTAAAAAACCGTTTCTTTTGGACATGAATTGTTAAAAAATAGGCCTAAGCATTCATAATTTATGCTAATTTCATTAATACTTTAGCTTCACTCTTTTCACACTTATGAATATTTATCATACATGTCTATAATTTTAAATATATGTTTTTAACTCTACTATAACTAGATAATCTTGGCATGTACTTTGTTATTTGATATCTAAAAATCTTTACTCATTACAAAATGCCTCAGCCATTTATCTTTCAATTCATTCGTACGCAGTTATGTAAATGTCTCAATTGTTTCCTTAAAACTCACAACAAACAATTAAACCAATATTGTTTTTTTTTTACCAAAATTTTTATAAAAAAAAATTATTCTAGAACAAATCGGGTCGAGTTGACCCTCAAAAAATAGGTCGGGTCACGGGTCAACTTATTTTTGCTTCGTATAAAAAGAAAATCGGGTTCAAGTCAGGTATTTTCGGGTCGAGTCAGCAAATTCTAACCTTTTTTGCCATGTCTAAAAAAAGTGAAAAAAAAAAAAAAAAAAAAAAAAAGGATTTTAAGAGGTTATACATAAAAGTTATTAAAAGGTAAAAGCTAATACTAAAAGCTTGATACCAAACTCACTCTAAAAATGGGCTTTATGGCCCAGAACTTCTCCACACAAAAGGGGTGTTTGGGTACTCAAAAGCCTGAGACATTTACAAGCAAAAAAAAATTGATGTGCTACCTCACTCGACGCTCACACGTCTCATGTGCTGGGGAGCTAAATGTTAGTGACGCTTTTTGAAAAAAAAAAAAAATAATAATAATAATAGGTCTATTAGAATATTTATTTCAAAAGAATAGACAAAACATGAACACATAAGGGCATAAGGCAAACCCGCCAATTACCACTTTTTTTGAAAATATTTTGTGATCTTACTGTTTGTGAAAATATTTAGCAATTTATCACTTTTTTTAAACTTGATTTTGTGAAAATCGAGTTTTTCATGGAACTTGAATACCTTGAAAAAATTTTGAAATTTTTTGATGTAACTCAAGTTTATGGAACTTGATTTTCACAAAATCAAGTTTCAAAAAATCGAGTTTCAAAAAAGTGGTAGATTTCTAAATATTTTGCAAATAGTGGTAGATCTATATATATTTTTTCATACAATGGTATATGGCTATTTTGGCAAGGCAAACCATGTATACTTTTCCTAAAGAAAAAATTGGGATTTGTGAATTGGAGGGTGAAAAAGGATCTTTTTGGGTTTAATGGGAAACTTTGGAAATAGGCATGGGGTGTCTGCAACAACTTCAAATCCTTCACAAATTCTAACCTCATTACCATCAATGTTGATTTTTACAATCCCACAAATTTAGTGGGTCTTGAGGATTGCATTTCCTTTTAGAGAAACAAACCCAAGTGGGATTAAGTCAACCTAATCAACATAAACCGGGTAATTCTACCATACCCCCCTCCCCTCTTTCTTTGGGGGATACAGTATCCACTAGTAGGCAACCTATTATACCAGGTTACCAAATCCTCATATTTGACAGTTTCATCCTCACATTGTGTAATTCCAACATCACATGTGACAGTTCTTTTGTCACATTTGGTGGTTCCTTTATTTTTTTTCTCACATTTGACGGTTCCATCCTCACATTGTGCAGTTCCAACATCACATTTAACAGTACTTTTGTCACATTTGGTGGTTCCCTTATTTTTTTTCTCACATTTGACGATTTCATCCTCATATTATGTAGTTTCAACATTACATGTGACAGTTCTTTTGTCACATTTGGTGGTTCCCTTATTTTTTTCTCACATTTAACGGTTCCATCCTTACATTGTGTAGTTCCAACATCACATTTAACAGTACTTTTGTCACATTTGGTGATTCCCTTATTTTTTTTCTCATATTTGACAGTTCTATCCTCATATTGTGCAGTACCAACATTACATATAACTGTACTTTTGTCACATTCGGTGGTTCCTTCATTTTTTTCTCCATTTGATGGTTTCATTCTCACATTATGCAGTTCCAAAATTACATGTGGGTGTTCTTTTGTCAAATTTTGGTGGTTCCCTTATTTTTTTTCTCACATTTGATAGTTCCATTGTCACATTCAGCAATACCAACATCACATTTGACAAATCTTTTGTCACATTTAGTGGTTCCCTTAATTTTTTTTTCTTACATTTGACAATTCTATTGTCACATTAGTTAATACCAATATCACATCTAACAGTAGTTTTACATTTGTGCCCACCACTGAAGTCCCTTTTATACTTACTTATTTCTTTATATATATGCTTGTAGCAAAAATTGATTGATGAAGATGGCAATCCCACACTAGAATGGTTTTAAAATATATATATAGGGACAATGATAAGTATATGTCATAATTGATGTTTTGTGAACATGTAATTTTAATCAACACACTTTGTATTTTACATTAACACATACTAATACATTGTTTATTTGTACTTGCAAATTTATATCCTTATAAATGACAATAATAGTCACTAGTACTTATGTGTCATTGATTTTAGTTTAGAAAGATGTATACATATATTGGACTTTTTGCCAAGCACAACTGGGCAAGACATGTGAACAAAAAATGTGCAAACAGTGGTATTGTTTCTTTCTCTTTGTGCTTAATAATAATTTTGATATGTGATTTTGTTAAGTTTTGTACTTAATAATTGCTTTTTGGCAAGCACAACTAGTCTGAACATTTGCAATATAAGTTGGCATCAAATCTAGTGCTTTCAAAAGAAAATGAATGTTCCAAAATTATAGAAATTGCTAGAAAAATTCCACTACATGATTATTTTCAGTTACTAAAATGACAGTGATTTGTATTAAATGATGACTGAGAGATTGTTTATGATTTAGTGAATTGTTTTTATATTTAATGAATGGGAGATTGAATGTTTATCTTTAGCGATTTAGTGAATTGTCTTTTTCTTTTTCTTTTTTCTTTTGAAAGGGAGACTGATTTTTTTATCATTCAAAAATAAAATTATTATATGAGAAGCATTAAAAAAAATTATATGTAAAGAAACAGCAAGGAATCCATGATTAAAATTTCTTTAATAATTAAGCACAAGCTACTTTCTCAAAGTTCATTGCCAAAACATAGATAAGTTGGTATTTTTTGGCATTCAACTTGAGCCTTAGTTTTAAATAAGCAAAGCTTGAGCCTTAGTTTTAGGCTCGTTTAATAAAGAAGTCGAGCCCAAGCAAAAACAATTGACATGCATGAACATGCAAGGTTTCAGGGAAATATTTGTCAATGAGTGACAGTGAGAAGCTAGTAAGAGAAAACTTGCATCTGCATCAATGTGCCCAACTGTTTCTCTCTATTCGACATGCATAAACATGCAAGGTTTCAGATAAATATGTGTCAGTGAGTGACAGTTAGAAGCTTTCATAGCCTGAACATTGATTAAATTCAATACTTGTAACATTAGAACTCACATTTTTTTGGATTTAAAACTCTGCCTTTCTAATTTTTTAAAATATCATTTATTAGAATAAGTATCACAACTTGCATCAAAATTATTAGAAATATAATTGGAATTTTATAACTGGCATGGTGTAACTCAAAACAACATCTTAATGTACAATTTAGGAAGATGGATAAAACATGACGTGACAATGATGCATCAAGCAAATATCTGTGACTAGTGCCTCCAAGATGCCATTGATTCTGCAGAGAATAGGTACTTTACTCCTAAAAGAACAAAATCATGTGTAGGATCATAAGGATGGTCTTTGGAAGGAATCTCCATAATAACCAAAATTAGCTTGTTGTAACTATCTACCAAAAGCCTCACCATATTTGCATCCTAAAGATCAAAACATTCAAGATCCACAAACAACACTTGCAGAAAGCAATCTGAAAGCTTTAGGCCTTTCTTCTCCTGATTAACCGAAAGGGTATCAGTTCGAAACTTTACAAAGTCTAGGCCATCAGACCTCACACTTGAAACAACCAAACCATCAGACCTCTAAATCACAAAGACCAACCTAAAGCAAAATAAACCCCTACTCAAAAACAAGGGAAATCCAGCACAAATTCAAAGAGTCTTACCTATCATTTTTTTTTTTTTTAACAAACAGTCTTTAAGTCTATGGGTCGAGATATATGGTTGTCAATGAGTTTGGATTGCTCTAGTTAACAATGAGTAGTATAGACCATTATTGCTGTAATAGGAACACAAATCTAGAATATTACAAAAGAAAATTAGGTCTTATAGTTTTAATTGTAAAGAGAACATATAAATCCAAACATATGTAGGAAGGCGATTTCTCCCAACAAGCAATATGAATCATAAATTCATAATACTTTACTTAGATGTCCTAGTCAATATAATTCATGTACTTTAGAAAACTGAAGAACATATAAATTCTTGGCACAGATGGATATGGCATTTCTGCTATTGTCGAGATGATAATTTTAATTAACCAAATAAAGTAAAATGAAAAAAAAAAAAAAATAGAAGTTTATAGAGATAATTTAATTAACCAAATATAGCACCATCTTTTACTGCCAGAACCTGTACATCCAGTCCCCCTCCCCACCCACCCTGTACACAATACCCACAATACAAAATTAGACTCCGGCCATATCAAATGGAGAGAAGGATCAATGATTAGAGGTGCAATAAACTCTAATCAATTGATCTAAAAATAGTTGAATCCAAAAAACTAACAAACAATTTGGGTAAAGAAAACAAACATGCTAATAAATTAATTCAGAGATTTCACAACTTGCATGAAATTAGGGTTTTGTCATTTTCATCTTTACCTTCAACAATAACAAACTGATTTCGATCAAACAGGTTTAAGAGAGAAGAATTTTGAGGGAGAGAATGGGGCAAGTCTTTTTTTTTTTTGAGAATCTTGCACCGAATGCAAGAGAGGGAAGCAATTTGAGAGAGAACGAGAGGCAGAGAGCAAAGATTTTTTTTTTTTCTGTGTTTTTTTCTTTTTTTTCTTTTTTCTTTTGCTCTTTTATACATTACCTACTTGACCGGTGACAAGTATTCCATTAAAAATAAATAAATGACCAAGATTAAAACAAGTAAAATTTACGGTCAAAATTTACATGGTACCGTACCTCCCTAAAAAAAGCATGGGTACCGTAGAATGATCCTAGGCTAATGTTTTTGCCGTATACACTGACCAAATCGGGTTCCCCCTTCAACTAGAGGATCTTCCTGATGCCTCTAAATTGTTATGAAGACCTCAAAAGCTCCAGCCTCTAGAGTTCATCTCACATCTCACAAAAAAGTCAAAGTCTTCATTAATTTATGTACGGTAGTACCAGTGCATTCATTAAATGCTGGAATTAGTTTTCTTTGTCTTTGGAAGCACAAACAAAGAGTTTTTTTTTTTTTTTTTTTCTCCCTCATAATTGCTCCAAATATATATCCACTTTAGTGATTGGAAAACAAATTGGTTGGAAATTTCCTCCTTTTTTTTTTTTTTTTTTTTTTTTTTCTTCCTCTTTTGTGGGTTTGTTGATTCAAGCACAATTACAAAGCGCACTGCTAACCATTTTCACTTTCCGTGTTGATGCGAGTGGCTTCCCCAACTTGAACATGGGTCCGAAAGGCAAGCAAAAAAAGTTTGATGATGCATGGCAAAGCAATGGAAAGACCCCAACATGATTCCTACAACTTACTAATTGTAAGAGTGTGTAATTTTGCCTTTTCGTGCCTGATTGTGATTTGCTTACTAAAACCTAGGTGTGAGTGATGTCTACTGTATACTTTCTTTATTTCTGTTCTATTCACAATTTTTTTACCAAACAACCATCAAACACATTCAAGATCCAATCTTTTTTTTATTACTTAAACCTACATTAAGCATCAAACCCTATTCAAGGACCCTTCAAGATCTCTTTAAAAGAAACCAGCAAAAAAAAGATCTCTTTAAAAGAATATATATATATATATATATTACAACTGAATTCTTAAAGATCCTACGTACATCAATTCATTTGATTTTGACCTACAGTTTAGAAATGTTTTTTATAAAAACCCAGACTCTTCATAATTCACAAATCACTGTTCCTATCAGCTTAAAATTATAAAAAAAAAAAATTAAATTAAATAAATAAACCAAAACCCATCTCATATCCATTTTAATATTCTGAAACCAGTCTATTAGGGTATATTTGGATTGGGAACCCTCCCAAACCAAATCTATTACCATCCCTGTAGTGAGAGAATAAACAGGTCATGACAATTTGAACCGCAACATACAAAATGTTGTGGATTTGGCTGTTGGATGTCTGCAATAAACACTCCTTATCACGTAAATTTGAAAAAAGATCCCTGATGATGATACTTTTTTATTAGACAGATAGACTTTGCAAGAAAAAAAGAGATGATTTCAATAAAATTAATGTAACAAAACGACCGTTACTTGGTCCCCCAGACATGCAAATATTTTAGTAGCAATAACAACATGCAAATATTTTAGTAGCAATAACAAGTCGTTCTTCATTGACGTGTGAAAATATTAATTGAAGCAGCCAAGCAGCTAACTGTTGGCGCGGATCAACTCTGTACAAATGTTCAACTAGGTATTAGTTAATGTACATATATCAAATTCTGTCCAACTAACTGTGAGATGCTGTTACCTACAAGGCTGTTTATTAGGCAAGTCTCAAGACTCTCAACACTTCGTTACTATGACTAATCACCAGTTAAAGCCCGTGGTCTATGTTCAATAGTAAACAGGGACATTCCAGTCTGTGAAATTGCTCTGACAAATGCCATATTCGCTGTTACAGTTGGAGCTTGCCAGTAATCACCAGTGCCAAAAACAACCTTGTTCTTCAGTGCCAACTTTCTGGTAGTTGGGAGGCCCATCACACGTTGGGAAGGACTATCAGCCACAACCCTGTTAAAATCCTCAAGCTTATCAGCACACAATGTCATGAAAATTATTTAATTGGTATGAACTGTAGAGTTAATGAAGGAGGTGCAAAAAATTACAAAATGTATTATTTAATTTCCATATAAATAAATAAATATTGGTAAGTTATGCACGCATCCAATAGGTTTTGAATCAATAACCTCACCCTCCTCCAACACTTGTGAGTTGTGAAAGGAGGAATTTCCATTTGAGAGGGCTCGTTGGTTATATAACTACAATTTGCAGTGCAAATATCAGAAAGCAGACATACAAGTATGAGTGGAACTAAATTTGATTTGATAGGGTTTGTCCTAGTTATATCCAATCAACCTAGATTTGTTCTCATTTACATACGGTTATGACCCAATTGTTGGATAAATTATTTGAATTTAGTTTAGTGATAAAATAAATCTTCCTAGATAGATTAATATTGTTATTTATTTGTATTCAATTTAATTCCTATGTTTTAGGATAGGATTAGTTCCTTTGTTTTAAGATTTGTTGATGAGGTTATCCCATCCTTGGCTATTTATGTATGTTAAATGCATTAATGAGAATTAAGTAGAAAATTAACCAAAAATGTCTATTTCCTCTCAACTTCAGGAGATTGGTCATCACAAATTGACTACACTATCTTTTATTTCTCAGTTCACAACATTTGGTATCAGAGCATTTCGATCCACATCTCCCTTAGAAAAAGGCAAAAAATAAAATAAAATCTGTCAAGCCCCAAACAACCCGTTCCATCAAGAGTCCAACTTGTCAACCAGTAAGCATACCACCTCCAACTTGCTTTTTATTAGCCCCTGCCTTAAACCCCAAACAGTTCCGGACCCAGCCAAAAAAAAAACCCACACACACTAGTCCCCACAACCCACACCCAAAAAATATATATATATATATATATATATTTATTGAAGATTCAGTTTTTGCATCAAGCTCAAAGTAAATCATGTCTAGCTCATATCAAAGCTTCAATCCTGAAGAACAACAGACAATGTTAGAGATTGTCAAGGACATATCCAAAAGCATAGCAAGGATGGAAGCAAGGACGCAAGATTCATGGGATCAAATGATAGAGTCTTAGATAAACAATCCAATGTAATTTTGGAATTAAAAGAATAATCAATAGTTCAAGGATCCCATGAAATTTCGGAGAATCAAAGTGATGTACTCGAACATCACCAATAATTCTAGAGAGTACTATGTTGGAGGATGCACCTGCTATACAAATCGCCTTTGAAGATCAAAGGATTAATGCAGTGGAAAAGATAGATCAAAGGGATCTTGTGATTTTAAATAAGCCTAATCTAATTTCACACATTGAATTTGTCATTCCCGATCAATTCAAGGATGTGAAAATCAAAGCTATTCTATATTCACAAAAATGGTTAAAGAATTGGCGAAGGAATCCATGGTCCAAATTCTTATAGAATTCGAGGTCGAGTTCTCTCCAATTGGAAAGAAGGATATGGTGTGAGGAAGTATCAATTTCCATGTTTCGGAATCTTGAGGACAAGATTCATCTTGTAGGGGAAGGGAATGTTATGACCCAGGTGTTGGATAAATTATTTGAATTTAGTTTAGTGATAGAATAAATCTTCCTAAATAGATTAGTATTGTTATTTATTTGTATTCAATTTAATTCTTATTTTTAGGATAGGATTAGTTCCTTTGTTTTAGGATTTGTTGATGAGGTTATCTCATCCTTGGCTATTTATGTATGTTAAATGCATTAATGAGAATTAAATAGAAAATTAACTAAAAAAGTATATTTCCTCTATCAAGTTCAAGAGATTGGTCATTTTGAATTGGCTACACTATCTTTTATTTCTCAAAAACAAACCCATTGACTATCAGACCCAAAGAAAACTCTATCGAGTTTGATTTTGGAGTAGGTCATTGCTTTATGTGATTTTTTACCATTGACTACGTAGTATGAAAAGAAGAAAGGCCTTATCGAAATCTTGTTGTTCATGAAAACAATAAATTGAATTCAGAAATCAACATTCCAACTGCAAAAAATGTTGTAAGATACCAAGTCCAAGCCTAATAAACATCCGACACTTGTATACTTGGATCCATGGTACCTTAATTTACTCAAGAAATATTTGAGTCTACCATTGGGTGCTATGTACAAAGTAATATCAATTTGAGATGTAATTATTTACAAGATGGAAGGAAAATTGGCTGGTTGGAAAAGGCTCTACATCCAAGGAAGAAGAATTACATTGATAAAAAGTACCATTTCTAACTCACCAACTTTCTTATCTTTTTCCTATCCCACTTAGTGTTGCTAAAAGCGTTGAGAAGTTGCAACAGGATTTCTCATGGGGTGGAATAATAGATGAGTTCAAATTGCATCTTGTTAATTGGTCTCATATTTGTGCAGCAATTCAGTTGGGTGGCTTGGGAATCAAAAACTCGTTAATATTTAAAAAGGCACTATCAGGGAAGAGTCTTTGGTAGTATGCGATGGAAAAAGAGACTCTTTAGAGTTTTTTGGGGAGAAGGGTGATTGCGGTGGCGGGGAGGGGATTTTGTTCCAAACAGTTAATGGTTCGTATGGGTAGGCTTACAGGAAAATATAAGGAAGGGATGGAGAACTTAACTTTTTCTGGATCTTTTAGATTCATGATGGGAGACGGAACACATTTACTTTTGGCAGGATGTTTGGTGCAGTGACGAGGAGGCCTTTCCAAAAATTATTTCATACAGCTTGACATAAGTATGTTTTGGCAGTAGATCAATTTTTTTTTTTTTTTTTCCAAATAGTAACTTTAATCCCTATCAATTTTATTAGATCTGTGAAAGCTTGGGAGTTGAAATCTTTATCATCTTGTATTATTATTGTCTATTTCCATAAGATTGGGGCAGGATGGAGAAGACAAATTGTGTTGGACCCCATCCAAAGACCAAACTTTTGAGGTTAAATATTTTTTTTATAGGTATGGAAGTTTATTTATAAGAAAAGATTACTTCACGTTCACAATTATGAACACAACGTAACCCAAAGGAATTACAAAAGGATTATGTACAACGGTAAAGTGATTCTTTAAAATCTAAAATGGAAATGCTAGTAATATGACCTCATGGGCAAGACCAATCAAATAGAGTTCAATCAGCAATGCTTCCAACTGAGTTTGTGATCTCTCCAAATCTTCAAAAAAAATACGATTATTGAATTCCAGAGGCTCTAAAAACTACACCCATAAAGCATATGGAACTCCACAATGGATTAGCTAATGGTCCATTGTCTCCCCATTACACTGGCATACACCAACCAATTAGAGAGAAGCCTCGCCCCAAGTAAAAATCTTTACCCAAGCTGTTGACCAAACGAAAACGAGACCCTCCTTGGGGCCTTAATACCCCAAATACTATTGCAAGGGAAAGAAGTAGCTTTTTTGACCTCGGAGGACCTCATAAAAAGAAAGAAAATCAAAGCACCCACTCCCTCTCAATCTCTATCTCATCCTATTGACTACCTACCTCCTGGGGACTTTTGTAGACAAGATCTAAAAAAGATTTCGCCGACTCCAATTCCCAGTCATGGAATCCTCTACAAACTCTCACATTCTGCGCTGCCCCATCTAACTAACTCACCATGAATAAATCAACATAGGCATTCTTATCAACTGAGCACACATATTAATTAGGGTACACTTCGTTTAGAGGATTCCCACAACAAATATCATGCCAGAACTTAACTCAAGTGCCATCCCCCACCTCAAAACACCCAAACTAAAGAAAAGTGTTCCAAGTTCCAACCTACCTTGATACTCCTCCACAGACTACACCCGTGGTCCCTAGAGCTATATTCGAAGTCCAACCACCCCAATCCTTCCCATACTTCATAGCAATAACCCATCTCCATAGATGTGTAGCTTCATTCCCAATCCTTCATAACCATTTCCCCAATAAAGCTTGATTAAAGCTTCCAACCTTTCGGGAACAATAAATAATAAGTTGGCAAGCTTGAAAGCATACTTTTTAACAATGCTAACCTCCCTCCCTAGGACAAATATAGCTTCTTTGAACCAGACAATCATTTCCCTTAGAAGAGCATATAGAAGACCAAGGCCCCAATGAGTCATCTCGCAAGGACAACAGCATTAGGTAATCCTAACCATGGACAATTTGAGAAAATGCCATATCATAGTGGTGGATTGGGATTGTGTGTGTAAGAAGAGTGTGAAACCATTGATTATTAGTTTTCTATTTTGAAAGAGTCAAAGAACTTTGGGATTATGTTTGTTTGGAGTGTACCGCATCATGCCTACGGGTAGTGTGTTTATTAGTTTGTTCAAAAACATTGATTATTAGTTTTCTATTTTGAAAGAGTCAAAGAACTTTGGGATTATGTTTGTTTGGAGTGTACCGCATCATGCCTAGATGGGTAGTGTGTTTATTAGTTTGTTCGAAAGTACAGTTTGCTTAGCACCAGAATGTTGGCTATGGAGCCCCATTCCATTATATGCCAATGCTCTGTATTTGGAGAGAACAAAAATACTCAAAGCTTTAAAGATTTGTGCAATAACTATTTTGAACTCATAGTTCATGCTACAGAAGAATGTACATCCTCTTTTTATTTTTTAAAGGTAAGAAAAAATATTATTGAAAAAGGAATAGCAGGAAAAATACACAGGGTTCACAATAGTGAACAAAGAGTAAAAAGAAGCAAAAATTAACAAACAATCACTAAGCTATTCTAAGAGACGAAAGAAAATTCATAAGTGTAGAACAATTTGAGAGACCCCAACACCAAAACCAATCAAAGAGGGTCATTGGCATAAATCTAACTACTAAGCCAGAGATTTCCCAGTATTCTCAAAAGAACGCCAATTCTGTTCAGTCCAAATAGTCCACATTAAACAGCCTGGAACCAAATTCCAAATATCAAAATTATGTTTTCCAAGCCAATGATACCAACAAAATAATAAGTCTCCAACTAAACCTGGCATGACCCAATCAAATCCAAACAACTGAAGCACATACATCCATAGAGAATGAGCTACCGGACAAAAAATCAGTAGGTGATCCACAAATTCCTCATTACAACAGCAAATACAATAATGATTCGCCAAAGGGCGACCACGAAACATAAGGTTATCCAAAGTTAGAATTTGGTCATGAGCTGCTGTCCACATAAAAAACACCACCCTTTTAGGAACCTCTACTTTCCAAATGCCCTTCCAAGGGAAAGTAGAAAGAGTAACATTTCAAATTTTATGATAAAAAGACTGAATGTCAAATTTCCCACTTCTATTGAGACACCAACAAAGTCTGTCACAATCTCCACCCCTAGGAATCCGAGTTTGGATGAAGTAAAGAAAGGAGTAGGAAGCCACTAACTCCCAAACGTTGAATTCTCTATAAAACCTTAAACTCCACACTATCATTATCACCAACTAGAGGATTTAACACTTCAAAAATACAAGCTTCCTTATTGGTTGAACACACAAATAATTGAGGATAAAGAGTTTTAAGAGAATTATTCCCAATCCACTTATCATGCCAAAAAAGAATACGAGAACCATCCCCCACCAAAAAAGACAAATGCTTAGAAAAACTTTTCCACCCTTCACTTATATTTCACCATAAACCACAACCATGAGCACTTCTACAAACTCTAGTGCTCCACCCCCCTTTCCCTTCCCCATATTTCATGGCTATAACCCTCCGCCATAGATGAGTAGTTTCATGGCCATGCCTCTAAAGACATTTCCCTAATAAAGCCCAATTAAAAGACACCAAATTCTGAATTCCCAAACCACCCAACTCACGAGGTAAGCAAACCTTTTCCCAAGCCACCAAGAGGTATTTGAAGCACTCAACTAAGGAACCCCACAAAAAATTCCTCTGAATATGTTCTAATCTAATCGCCACAACTTTAGGAACAGTAAAAAGGGAAAGATAATAAGTCGGAAGGCTTGAAAGGGTACTTTTCAACAAAGTGAGTCTGCCATCCTTTGACAAATAAAGCCGCTTCCAACCCGAAAGCTTCTTATCCATCCTCTCTAGAATCAAATTCTAGATAGAAGTTGTCTTATACAAAGTTCCCAATGAAATTCCTAAATAAATCATAGGCAAACTGCCCACCCTACACTGAAGAATATTAGTCAAAGTGTGAATGTTGCTCACCTCCCCAATAGGGACAATTTCACTTTTCCCCACATTCACCTTCAAACCAGTAAAAGCTTGAAAACAAGTCAAAGCCAGCCTAATGGAAAGCAACTGCTCCCTAGAAGCATCGCAGAAAAGAATGGTGTCATCAACAAATAATAGATGAGAAATACAAATACCAGTAGTATTAATTGGTCCCACAAGAAAACCCTGAATGAGACCACCTGCCTCAATTTTTTTTAGAATCCAACTTAAAACCTCCATGATCAAAAGAAAGAGATGGGGAGACAACGGATCACTTTGTCTTAGACCTCTAGAGCTACCAAAGAAACTAGCAAGAGATCCATTAACCAAAACTAAGAAGCGGACAATATTGACACAAGCCTTTAACCATCTCCTCCATCGACCCCCAAAGCCCATCCTCTCCAACAAAAAGAACAAAGTGTCCCAATTGACATGATCATAGGCTTTTTCGATGTATAACTTACACACCACCCCCGAAGTACGACACTTCATTCTACTATCTAGACATTCATTAGCAATAAGCACTGAATCTAAAATCTGTCTACTACCAACAAAAGAATTTTGCGACTCCAAAATGAGTTTATCCAGCACCATTCTCAATTTGTTAGCCAACACCTTAGATAGCAACTCATACACACTGCCCACTAAGTTGATAGGCTGAAAATCTTTGATATTCAGTGCATTATTTTTCTTGGGAATCAAAGATAGAAAAGAAGCATTCAAAGACCGTTCAAACTCTGAGCTCCTATGAAAATGATCAAAGAATGCCATAACATCATTTTCCACTACACTCCAGCATTTATGAAAAAAGGCCATAGTGAAACCATCAGGACCTAGGGCTTTATCACCCTCCATCTCTTGAAGGACCTGTACCACCTCCTCCTTAGAAAAATCCCTCTCAAGAGCAAGCTACTCATCCTCCTTAATACTAGCAAACTCCAAACCGTCCATAGAAGGACGCCAAGTAACTGACTCCGTGAACCCTAATAAAAATGAACCACCTTAGACCGCACATCTTCCTCATCCTCATAAAGGACACCATCTACCCCTATATCTCGAATATGATTAGTTCTTCTATGGGAGTTTGCTACCCGGTGAAAAAAGTGAGTATTATTGTCACCCTCCTTCACCAACAATATCCGGGACTTTTATCTCCAAGAAATCTCCTCCAAAGAGGCTAAATGTGCAATATCACCTTTAATCTGAATACGACGAGTTTGTTCCTCCTGCGAAAGACCCAACAAGTCCTCTCTAGCATCCAAACCCAACAATTCAAATAATAGGCATTTCTTCCTAAAGGCCAAATCTCCAAATTCCTCCTTATTCCACTTTTTCAAGTCATCTTTAAGAACTTTTAATTTGCGAGCCACAATAAAGCTCGAAGAACTCAGAAAGCAATACCCATTTCACCATTGCCAAACTCTCTCCACAAAACCCTTTTCTTTCAACCACATATTCTCAAACTTAAAGGCACTTCGACCTTTATTGACACTACCAGCTACCACCAAAAGTGGGCAGTGATCAGAAACTACTCAGGGGAATACCCTTTTAGACACATTCCCAAAATGATCTACCCAATCCACTGATACCAAGGTCCTACACTACCCTTTTCTTTCAGCCACATATTCTCAAACTTAAAGGCATTTCGACCTTTATTGACACTACCAGCTACCACCAAAAGTGGGTAGTGATCAGAAACTACTCAAGGGAATACCCTTTTAGACACATTCCCAAAATGATCTACCCAATCCACCGATACCAAGGTCCTATCAATTCTTGACATACAATTTGTCCCCAAATCTCTAAACCAGGTGAACGAAGCACCTTCAAGAGGTAAATCCACAAGGTAATTAGCCTCAATGAAATCCGGAAAAGCAAACATAGCCAAACTAAAAGCCTCGCAACCAAATCTCTCACTCGTATATTGAATGATATTAAAATCACCAATCATACACCATGCTGTATTCCACCTAGAGTGCATCCTTGTAAGCTCCTCCCAAAAAGCACCCCGTTGGCTATCATCATTAGGACCATACACTCCTGAGCAAGCCCATACAAAATCATCCACAACCCCCTTCAGTAAAACATTAACAGAAAACTGACCTATAGCACTGTCAATTTTTTCCTCACTTTTGTTTTTTAAATTTGTTGGAATTTCTTTATCTTTTTACAATCTCTTGAGATTTTAATGTATCCCATCTATACTTTCTGTTTACAAGGGTTATGCCCCTTTGCTCTATTAAAGCACATCTTATTCATGCCAATAAAAACCATATCATTTTCTTAATGTGATTCATTTGTGCTTTTGTTCCATGTTAACTTCAAAATTAAGTAGGAATCTCAAACTTTAGTGAAGCTGATACAGTACAGTGGTTGCATGCCTGCAAAAGGAATTTGTGTAGGGATCTAAAAGCAAGAGTAGGACAAACTTATGGATTCCCCACGTAGAGCTGTTTGAATCCTAGACTTTGCCACCTAGAGTTAACTTGGCATCACCACCAAGCTACGGAAAATTTCCAAAAATTAAGAACCTTTTCATTTATCAAAACTAACATACTAGTAATCTTTCCTTTAAGGTTTATAAATAGTGTCCAAAATCACATCAAATAAGGAGAATCAATTAATAATTAAACTGCTAAAAAAGGTTATATGACCAGCTGGAATTCCCCCAAGTACTTTAAGGGAAAGATGAAACCAAAAGCAGACAGATTATTTGAACTTATGTGTATGTGACACACTGAAGAGCTTTTAGCATGTGGAGGTGGGGGTGGGGGGGGCGGGGGTGCACTAGGGTGTGCATAAGACCAAAGAAAAATATTCAATGAAGATAAATTCTAGAACAATTTTGCAGAAAAAATTAGTAAGCACAATGCAATTGCAGAAAAAATAAAGAGTATTCCCTGATATAAGTAGAGAGTTAAAAGTAAATTCAGGAAACAGAAATCTCAATTTACTTGAAGAACAAGTTTATTTCTATTCTTATCAAAACAAAGTAATTTATAAGTAGATGACTTACAAACCACAAGCCCTCTTGGCCCAAGTGGTATTCCCAGCTCACCCCATGGGGGAGAGAACTCAGGTTCAATCTTGGGGTTTAGTCACGTAAGAAACTTACTGTAGAAAACAAAAACAAAAACAAAAAACAAAGTAGGCGTCTTATACAGAATACATTACATGACAACCTGAATTACATATTGATTGGACAAATTTTTTTATTAGAGAACCTAAAACTTAACATATTATGGTTAGTCACACAAATTTCAAGGACCACTAAAAGCTAAACATTAGTTAATCATTATGCTAAAAGTAATAAAATCTTGAAATAAGGAATTGTATCAATATTGATTTTAGATATTAAAAAGCTTAGTAATAACAAACAAAAAAAAGTAGTAAATATAGATGAATAAAAAAAAGTAGTGGTATTGTTTCAATGGTTATGTAGTAAGCTGCGAGGTCCCTCCTATAAAGTATAAACCAGAGCCCCTTCATTCAGTTGATCAATGCTTGTTAACTTTTATGGTTCACACTTTTTGGCTCTACCTATGTAATTCTTGATTGGTAAGTTACACAAGCACACAATGGGTAATGAACCCATGAACTCATCCTCCACCTAGCATTGCTAGGGGGAGGAGGTGCCAACTGAACTAGAGCTCATTGGCCTTTTGCTCTACCTATGAATTATCCAGTAATCAATCCTTTTAGCTCTCACAAATAAAAATCCACCAAGTATAGAACCGAAAATCGTTCTCACAAACAAATCAATGATGATGATCTCAAAAGTATTAGATGACAAATTTGATTTTATAACGTGCATATATATTTCCTTCCAAAATTGTTGCAGATCAAAGACTTCAAGAAAGAAATAAACTAGTCAAGAAACTCACGCAGGTGCTTCAGCAATGGTTCGCACTCTTTGGCTCTACCTATGCATTTCTTGATTGGTAAGTTACACATGCACCCAGTGGGTCATGACCCATGACCTCATCCTCCACCTAGCTTTGCACAGGGGAGGAGGTGCCTGTTGAACTATAGCTCATTGGCCTTTTGCTCTACCTATGAATTATTTAGTAATCAGTCCTTTTAGCTCTCACATATAAAAATCTACCGAGTATAGAAATGAAAATAAATCTCACAAAAAAATCAATGATAATGATCTCAAAAATATTAGATGACAGAGTTGATTTTATAATGTGCATATCTATTTCCTTCCAAAATTGTTGCAGATTAAAGACTTCAAGAAAGATATAAACTAGTCAAGAAACTCACGTCAGGTGCTTCAGCAATTGATCAGCTCTGAATTTCTCATTAGGCCCTCCACACATTAGTACTAACTCCTTGAACTCTGAATGAACACTTTCACATATTATGCCTAGCTTTCCAGATATTATACTGCCCAATTCCACATGAATTGGATTTTGGATTTCAGACATCACCTAGCAAAAAGCAATGGAAATATTAAGTACTCTTGAATGTTGATGTTAAAACATGCTAAGAGCATTGAATAATTGAAAATTCACAAATGGATTAACAAACTTCAACTGTCAGCATCATAAAGGTAGACCGACATTCAGAAAATAACTAAATGCAAGAAAAAGAGGCAGGGGGGAGGGGGATTCGATGTAAATTTTAAGCAGGGAAATCCTGTCCCACTGCTAAGGGAGAAAAAAACAAAATCTAATGATTGTTTCTTTTGGGTCAGTATTTCTCTCTTTTTATTTTATTCTTTTTGGAGCATGAATGGGATAAATGCATTGTCTTGGGCTAATTATCCAAAAGGATGGGGACATTGAAGAGGATGTTACCCATAGGTTTTGAGTAGAGTGGGTGATATGAAGAAATACAACTAGAGTATGATTTGAATGAAAACACATAGAAAGCAAAGGAAACAGGCTAGAGAAGTAAAATACAAGAAGTTGTGATTGATTGGTGTTGCATGTGTAAGAGGGATGGGAAGACCATAGATCATTTACTCCTACACTGCACTGTAGCTAGAGAGATAAGGAATACAGTGTTTTAACAGGCACAGAACTTCAGTATATGGAGCAGATCCCTTTTGCCTCATTTGAATGGAGGAATGCACATACGTTTGAAGGGAAAAGAATGCACATACATTTGAAAGGAATGAGAGATAGATTCATGACTAGAAACTTTCTTTCTTCCAGACTTTGTTTGAATGGGGAAATGCTTCGGGTTTTTTTTCTTTTAATTCTTTGCCTAATTTGCTTGATTGTTGTACTTTCCATGCAATTTCATTTTTGACACTTAGCTGATTCCATAGTCTACTTCCTGTGTGATTTGGTTCATTGTATTACATCATCTTTTTTCAATGAAGTTCTTAACTTATCCATAATAATAATAATAAGAAGAAGAAGAAGAAGAAGAAGAAGAAGAAAATAATAAAAATAAATAAATAAAATAAAATAAAACAGGCTACAGAAGCTGCAAAGGGATTTTTTTTTTTTGGAACATAGGAAGGACTGTCAAAAAATAAGTAGCTGACTGATGCCTGTTGATGTTCTCAGTAGCCAGTAGCCACATCATTGAGCGTGCTGAGTTGTGCATGGTGGGATGCTATATCAGACCATGTTTTAAGCAGTGTAGCTATAATTCATACATGAACATATCAAGCATTTATTTTACACACATAATTACCAAATATTGATAGTGCTCAAACTTAAAAACAAATGTTTCACTTTATATAAGCATTTTATTGTCATTATTACACAATTAAAATTAAGGTCAAGCCTGGCTCAGATTGGGATAGGTACTCCACAGAACCTACATAGCACAGGTTTTTACACTTTCAGTAAATAAAAATCATACAGCCGACATAGTTCCCAACATCACATTAATGGTTTATGCCTTAAAAATTATGTTCCTACATCCTAATAATCTCAATCTTTTCATTGGGCGCTAAATTGGCAGAGATAATGTGACATATGCTAGATGCTACCAATACAACAACACATGAAGATGCTAAAGATTATAGATTGACTAAGTATCATGAAGCACAGAACTTAAAACAAATAGGATAATATACCTGTCCAATCACAAACGCATAGTTTCCCTTAAACCGCTGCCTCAATTCACTCTCTGGAGTAGCCAGAAGTTTCTGAGTACAACCATTACTGATCCCTGATACAAGAGCAATCAAAGCTGTCGTGTCAAAGTTAACAAGATCACCTTCGGCGAACAAACCCCTCATTTCCAGCTTTTTTGTAACATGTGAAGGGAAGATTTTGAGGCCCGAAATGAGTGAACAGAAAGTATCAGCCGCAAGTTCCGAAAGCTTTGGCACAACTGAAGCAACAGTTGTTGAGCCTTTGACAGCACTTAAAACAGTAATGTCGTCGTCGTCATCATCGTCATCACCACCACCACCACCAATCTTTATTTCAAGCACACATGCCCCTCTATACGATCTTCCAAGTACGTTTACATTTACCCACTCACCATCGGAATCATCAGAGAAGTAGAAATCAAAATCAAAAACAGAAAAGTCCAATTCAATCTCAGACGCCCCGAATTCTTCCCAAAGTTTTTCTCTAATAAAGGTGTTACAGTAAAGTCCCTTGGAGAAGAAAAGAATGATAGAGGAAGGTTTCAAAGTTGTTGAGGAGCGGGCTAAAGTAAGGAGTTGTTGAAGTCGAAATTTCAAGCCCTTAGGGGATGAATCCCAGGAAATGTAGGTAGGGTTTCTATCGGATACAATAATCCAAACAGGGTTCCTGTTGAGAGTACAAACAATATCAAGGTGATGGACAGGTGAGGAAATGGGTTTGCAAACTCGAGAAACTCCAGTTATAAAAGGCTGTTGGAGAATGTGAACAATTGCCTCAAGGTGCCCAATATTCAAACTGGAAGTGGATGATGAACGGGTGAGAAAATTGAGGTCAGAAAGGGCGAGTCTGAGGAGAGTGCGCCTGCATGACTGGCTCACGCCCAATCTCTCTATCCTATCTATCACGCCCTTGCATCTCTCTTTTGCCAATTCCACTTCTTCTTCAACTATACCTTTCTGCTTCATCATCATCTCTCTCACTCACTCTAATTCTATTCTACAATTGTAATTTATACCGATCCAGAAAAATAATAATAATGGCATGTTTGGTGGCAAAATTTGCTAAGCAGTGTAATTTTCGAAAATTTGAAGCCGGATAGCACGCGTTCAAAGTTATTTTGTTAGTTAGATTCTTTTTAGAAGTCGAGTTTGACAAACTCGACTTTGGGCTGAGAAACAAACACTATAGTGACGTTTGTCAAAACGCCACTATAAGTATCTTATAGTGGCGTTTTCTATAAACACTGCTATATTCACTAAAAAAAAACGCCACTATAGTGTTTGTTTTCCAATCCAAAGTTGAGTTTGCCAAACTCGACTTCTAAAAAGAGTCTAACTAACAAAATAACTTTGAACACGTACTATCCGACTTAAATTTTTTGAAAATTACACTGTTTGGCAAATTTTGCCCATGTTTGGTAGACTGTGACAACATTCCCATCAACGGTTCTAAAAAATTTTTGGCCTATTTGGTAAAAAAATATACGTGCGGGTAAAAAAATTGTATTAAAATGTGAAAATATGTGTTAAAACTTGTTCACCAAACAAGGCCTTAGCATTTACCATCTCAAAATCCAATTTTATAACATATAACACACCACTTTATAATACAACATATATCAAAACTTCTATTTTTTTTACCATTTCATTTAAATATTTTTTATTTTTTATTCGGTCTCTCTCTCCCTCTGTCAAAACCCAAAAGTTGTCTCTCTCTCCCTCTGTAGAAGACTAGAACCTACTTCCTCTCTTTGATCAGCTCTCAAACCCGTGCTCCATGTCTCCGATCTACTCTCAATTCCACTTCTTCTTCTATACCTTTCTGCTTCATCATCAAATCTCTCTCTCTCTCACTCTAATTCTATTCTAAATTGTAATTTACACTGATCCAGAAGAATAATAAGAGGGAATTTGCAGAGTAGACTGATGAGGGGATTCTATGTAGTAAAGGGAAAACGCTTTAAAGTGTTAAGAAAAATAGCATCTCGAGTTTTAGAAACTTGAGATCCATATTAAAACTCGAGTCCCAAATACTCGTTTTGCGAGTGTTTAGCTAGATGACTTGGATTGAAAATGCCACATAGATCTCGAGTCTTTAAGACTAGGGAGCCCTATAGTGGCGTTTTTAAGTCTTATAGTAACATTTTAAAGCCCTATAGCGGCATTTTTAAGCCCTATAGTGATGTTTTAGAGCCCTATAGCGGCGTTTTTTTGCAATTTATGGAACTCGAGTCTTTAAAACTCGATTTTCATGTGAATTTTTTTCCACATCAGAGCCATCCTCTTACAAATCGAGACTTAAAAACTCGAGTTTTATCTTGGAACTCAAGTTTTAGACACTCGAAATGCTAGTTTTCAGCATTGTTTTGAAACATGAAAACTAACTAAATTTTTTTATATTTATTGTTATTTGAAAAGGGTGTTCAGAATAATAATAATGGTAGACTGTAACAGTGTAATGTAATAATTTTTTTTTTTTTTAGAAGAGTAATGTAATAGTTATTGAGGTTGTTTAGCTATTTTTTAGTTTTGTTATGTTTTTATTACAATGAATATTTCTTCTTTATGAATAACTATTGTAGGGGCTCAGTTTGTAATGAACCCTTAACAATAAAATTTGTAGAGATGTGGGTATAAGGATTTGGCGTCACCGAAATAAACAACGGTTAATTTGGTGTTTATAACAAATGATAGGTGATATGGCGTTCGTCAGAATCTCCTTTAAGAAATTTGGCTAAGTGTTTTTATAGGGAATGACCATTACTTTGGTTATGTGTTTACGAAGCATATTTATCCTCGGACCAGGCCGAGGATCTATTTTTTTCTTAGAGTTCGTAGATCTTCTATCCTTTTTTCTTTTGACTGATCCCCCCCCCCCTCTTTTTCTTGGGAATTCTGTTGGTTATATAGCATCGTTTTCATTAATCTCGGCCGTCCATCTGTCAGTTATTCGGCCACTATGGATAGGAGTTTGTCCCATCATCTGAGTTTATAGGCTTTATGTTAGTTCTCAGCCGTCCTTGCAGGCTTCTTATTAGTTGTAGTAACCAAGGCGACTGGGTCCGTTGGTCACATCACCATTAAAGTGGTCAGAATGTTAGTGAGATATTTTCAACGAATGAATTGATATTTTTCTTTTTGACGAAGTCGGTGTGCCGAGGACGTGTCATCCTCGACCGGGCTGTTAGGTAATTTAAGCTACTTTCGTTATTCTCAGCCTTCACACTATCCTCGGCGTGGGCCTTGGGCCGGGTATAGAGTGGGTCGGGGATGGTTTCAAGCGAGTGGTACCCCACAACTATTCTTTAAAATGAGGAATAACTATTTTTCTTTAAAATGATTGTATTAGTTATTTCTTAGTAAGTACAATAATTTCAAAACTTAATATATTTCTAAATAAACAAACTTTCCATATACATCTAACAATTATAAAAATAAAAAATCATAAAAAATAACATATATCTCTCTTAAATTTAAAAAATAATAATTTTTAAAGAGATATAATTGTAAGAGTAAGATATTTCCTAAAATAAATCTTAAATTTTATTTTAATGTTATAACTCACAGCTAAACTTATGAATAGGTTTAGTAATACTTATGAATAGGTTTAGTTATTACATTACAACACATTTTATTCCTAGTAATAAAGATTAATCTTCATTCAGTGTACCAAACGTATCCTAATATGTGCGTGTGTGATAATTGATAAGGTTTTATTTTTTTATCATAATTTTTCGTTCGTCTCATCTCAATTTACTTTTCTTTTCTTTTCTTTTCTTTTAATGGGATCTTAATTTGCATTTTGGTTTTTCATAGATAATAAATTAACAATTGTCTCATCATTTTTTTTGTTGGTGGCTAGCTTAATTATGCTTTGAGGCTTTTTTTTGTTTATGTATAATTTTGTATTTGTTCCAATTTGAGGTTTATGTATATGTTCAATAATTTCATGCATTTGAGAACTACTCATACAGCTAAGACTGTCGTTAGGCTAGCCATAAAATAAATAAATAAATAAAAAGAGAGAAAAACATTGAAATAATATTGGAATCATTTGTTCATGTGTAAATGTGTTCATTATTTTATGCATTTGTGGGTGTATTAATTTTTTGTGCTACATCTCATTACACTGTATGTATTTTTGTGATTGAAAAATACGCCAACCACGAATTAGAATAAATGAAAACTGTTAACAATTTTAAAAACATAAGAGTTTTTTAGCACGAGCCTAGTGCAAAGATGGAGTCTATAGTTATGTTTTTAAAAATATTAGGAATTAACACACATTTGAAATTATCACATTTATGTGACGTCACATATCTATTCTTGAATGACATTTTACTTTCTATCATTGAATATATACATACATACATATATATATATATATATATATAATGATGCTTTATCAAATAATATTTGAATAAACCAAAATAATGCAAAATTGCATACACTCCACTTTGGATTTTAACATGTTCATAGATAGGAATACGAGAAGAGACAAACTATTGAGTATGTCATAATTATTTGAAAATGCCAAAATTTCTAAACTATTGAAAGTCAACTTCAACAAATTAAAAGGGGTTTAAGTGAAGGTCATTAAATTAATTAAATTAAATAATGACACGTGTCATCCAAATTAAGATCACATTGACATATTAAAATTTGTCACATAGCATTTGGCCCATAAGATAAAGATAAATTTCCTATTCAAAATTAATGGATAACTATCTTTATTAAAATAAAGATAAATTACTTATTCAAAATTGATGGATAATTATCTTTATTAAAATAAATAAATAAAATAGAAATAATTATTTATTTTTTGTGCTATGCTGGGCTGCCTCCTGCGGTACTAGGCCCAAGTGTTCTAAGTAAAGGAGTTGAGGCCGGTCCAACTGCAACTCAACTTGGTCCGGCTTGTGCGTAAACTATGAGTCCAAAGTCCAAGGGAAGACGCTGCAAAGTGGGCTTATCCTTTGTTTCTACCGCAGAATGAACTTTTGTCCAATTTCTACCGCAGGATTGACTTTTTTGTTTCTACTGCTACTAGTTTCTACCACAGGATTGACGTTTCTGCCATAGGATTGACGTTTCTACCGCAGAAGGAACTTTTCTCCAATTTCTACCACAGATCTGACTTTGTACTATGCAGCAAAACTTTCTGCCGTGTAGTAAAACTGTCTACTGTGCTTTAAAGCTGTCTGTTCTGCATAAAAGCCTTCTGTCGTGCAGTAAAACTTGCTGCAACGTGAAGGACTACTCTTCATTTTACTGCAAAAATATTTTTTTACTTCCTACACATAAACAAATCTAAAACCCAAAGAAAATACCCATCAAACAAATGTTAGCTTACATGGGTTAGTATATTTTCAAATATATACATACATATATTTGCAAATAAACTTATACGTATTCACATATAAATATATAAAATATATTTTCCAGAACATGAGAAACAACATTTATGTATATATATACTTATGGCAGGATAATGATTAGTTTGTGTCAAAAGTAAAACACGAAATAACAAATAAAGAGGAAAGTTTCGGCAGATTAGGTTTAGCTTGTATAATAGTTAACACGGTAAAAATAATAAAAAAGGGTGCTACAGCAAAATAAATAGTACAGCAAGTAAAGACACCACAGTAGGACAATTGATGCGGCAGACGTGATAAAAAAACGTGCTACAGCAAGATGACTAAATACAGCAGATATAAGTTATAATGAGAAAAATCAAATATATTTGCAATCAAAATCAAGTATTGAATCTTCCTATAGAATAAGTAAACTAAGAAAGAACCTAAACCCTAACTTGAATAACCTTTGTCATAAGTTTTTGCTATCAAAGTTGTGAATTTTGGTGAATAGGCCTAAATGGCTACTTGCTATTACTTTTGGGGACATCAAAGAGTGGGTTTGCTAAGAGGGAGGGAAAAGATGGTCTATTGATGCATGCCTCTATTCCTGCCGTATTTTCTCTCTTTGTTTTACCACTTTCTTTCTTTTTCTTCGTTCTTTTTACTCTTAGTTTCTAACTACAATCTTGTTGTGGGTTGTTTTTCTCACTTGGGCCTTTTCTTTTCTTGGGTCTCACTTTCTGGGTGCTTACTACTCTTCCTAAGTGCCTCCCTTATATTCGGATCCCCTCCCTAGGTGTTTTTCTTCTTCCCCTGTTTTTCACTCTTTCCCCTGTTTTTTCCTCCTCCTTTTCTGTCCTCCTTTTTTTCTACCACGGCTACCTCCCTTTTATAGTGAGCTAATTTAATGGGATTTCTCCTTTTTACCCCTAGGGCTTCACCAACTGTTTTTGGTTTGTTGTGGGCATCCTTTCAAGATTATCCACCCACCCATTGGTTGCCCCTGCCATTACTCAGAATACGTCAACTGCACCATTACTTATTCCACGACAAAATTCCATTTTGTTTGTTCCTGCTGTATACCTCTACCTCACTACCTAACTCTATGGCATGCATTAGATGGTCTCAACCATCTATTACTTCTTTTGGGTAAGATACCATCCCAGCAGGATATATTCCCAAAAGAAGTCATGGCAGGAAACCAAATATAGACTCCCTTTTCCCCCCATCACCAAACCACACCCTCTGAATCCCCTTGACCGTGGGTCCACCTCCCTTGTATTGGCTGGGTACAAGTTGGTAGTGCCCCGGCCCTTTTATGCTTGTCTCCCACGCCGTTTTTGCTGTAACATATTAGCTTTGTTTTGTTCTGCTGTGTGGCTCTGTCTTATTTCTTCACGCGTTTCCTACTGTGTTTTGTCATTTCCTTTAGTTTGACTCTTTCTTCACGCAATTCCTGCTGCTGACACTTCCTGCCGTTCTCTGTTTCTTTTTATCGTGCTTCTTCATATTAGTTTTCACACCTATCTTCTTATACAAAAGAATTTGGGCTTTTGTGGGCCAAATAATGTTGACTGGATCAAAAAAGTCTTGGGCTCAATTTATCTTCATCTGCCGAAGCCATTTTGCCAGAGAACTGTATTTTGCGGCAAAGCTGTATTCTACAACAGATTTGTATTCTGCGGCAGATTGCTCTCCCTTAAACCTTTTTCGTTGGACCTTTCTTGCTCTTTGGTCTTCTTGGTGGGTCTACGGGCCTTGCTTTTCATTGGGTTTTCTTCCTCATAGGCCTTTGGGTACAGATTTGCAAAAATGGGCATCAACACTTTGTTAATTATTATCTTTATCAAAATATGATCTTTATCAAAATAGATAAATAGAAATAATTATCTCTAAACAAAATTTAGGCCAATTAGAGTCTACTACATATCTTCAAGCATTTCAATTTTGAGTAGAGCTTATCCCTTGAAACAACTATAAATAGAGGACATCCCCTATCATTTTCAACACCAAGTTTTCAAGAAGCTCAATCTCTAGAGAAATTTTGTCTCAAAAATCTTTGAAGAACTTGAAGAACATTCGAAGGACTTGAAGAACAACAAATATCTAACAAGCTCAAAACTAGAGATTTGTTGTGAAGACTGTTCGATCTGTCTTCCAACCAAAGTGATGAAAATTTTGTAAACACCTTTTTCAATTTGTTTGATTTTCAACAATTGAGAAAATTATGTGTTTACACTTTACACTCACCTCCTCCACCCTATATTATGATTATAAATAAATTAAAAATAAGGTCAACAAATTAAACCATTTAAACTTGATTGAAAGAAAAAAAAATTAAACCATCTAAACGGTTAAAATATTTTCTATAAAAAATCTAATAAATTAGAATTGTTTAACATCTTCATACCCTAGTACAAATATCAATAAATAACAACAAAATTACTATTGGAAAAACTATTTTTGCATCTCATACAAAACTCACAGTGGAAGCAACACAAAGAATCTATTTCATTCATGAGAGATAACATGTAATCTTGAATTTTAGAACAAAGAACAAAAAGCGTACCTTGATGTAGTAGAATTCAAAACAAGACTTGAGAATATCTTCAATCTTCATCCTAATTTCACATGGTACCCAAGATGAGTGGTTTCTCAATCAGTTCTTACATACATTGATTTTCCTTATGAAAAGTGTATTCCAAAGATGCTGCAAAGAAAAACTTTTTTTTCTTTTCTTTTTAATCATACGTAAGTTTTAACTGCCTTAACAATTACTTTATTTAATAATTCTTATTAAATAAACAACTAATTATCTAATTAGGTTAGCCTTTTAGGCTAGTCCAATTAGGTTTTAGTATGTGGCTTGGGATGAGACCAAAGGGATAAATAAGACTCTAGCTCCATTAGGCCTCAAGCTTATCTGTCAACTCTTAACAAGCCCAAAATTACCATTAATTATATAACAAGTACCACTATGAGAATATAATTGCACTCTAGGCCTTATTAATAAATTATATCCCAAGACTCTAATATGATATCATTTGACCCCTCCATGAAATATCCATAGTGAACAAAATCATAATAAACTGTTACTTTGTAAACAACTATTTTATTTCTTGAGTCACTGGTTTAATCTTTTAGTTATTCATATTTATGAAATCTAATTTCATTAAATATAAGTTTTAGTAACTCCTTACTAAAGTGGCCGGCCCTGAATAACCAGTTCCCATTAAACTTATCTCAAGGGGATATTTCGCATTTCTATGAAAGATATTATAGATTTCATCTTGAGAATATATGTTCTATTAATACTACGTGCGATTACCTAACATATTAAAATTTTAACCGTTAAATTTGATCTCACTCCTGATATATCAAAGTAACCTACATTTTATAATCGGATTCACTATCCTTTCAGGATTGAGAGTCTATGAAATTAGAAGTTGTGAAATTAATTATTCAGGTGACAGTTGTTAATTGAATAATTAATCTCACAGCGGTCCAATTCAATATGTCTTACACACTTTGTTGATGCCTTTTTTTTGAATTCGTATCCAAAAGCTTATACAGAGGAAAACCCAATGAAAAGAAAGGCCCAAAGGCCCACCAAGAAGACCAAAGAGCAAAAGAGGTCTAAAGAAAGAAATGCAAGGGAAAGCGATCTGCAGCAAAATTCAAATCTGCCGCAGAATACAACTTTGCCGCAGAATACAGTTCTCTGGTAGAATGGTTTCGGCAGATGAAGATAAATTGGGCCCAAGACCCTTTTGATCTAGTCAACATTATTTGGCCCACAAAGGCCCAAATCCTTTTGTATAAAAAAGATGGGCATGAAAACTGATATGAAGAGGCATGATGAAAAGAAACAAGGAACAGCAGGAAGTGTCAGCAACAGGAATCACGTGAAGGAAAGAAAAGCCAAACTAAATGAACTAATAAGTGCAGCAGGAAACGCATGAAGAAATAACACAAAAAACACGTAGTAGAACAAAACAGAACTAATCTGCTACGGCAGAAATGGTGTGAGAATGAAAGAAGACAAAAAACAAAAGGGACAGAGCACCACCAACCTGTACCTAGCCAATACAAGGGAGATGGGCCCACGGTCAAAAGGATTCAGAGGGTGTGGTTTGGTGGTGGGGGGAAAAGGGGGTCTATATTTGGTTTCCTACCATAACTTCTTTTGGGAATATACCTTGCTGGGATAGTATCTTACCCAAAAGAAGCAATAGATGGTTGGGGCCATCTGATGCATGCCATAGAGCTAGGTAGTGAGGTAGCCTAATCTTTATCCATTTGAACCTTGAGGTAGAGGTATACAGTAAGAACAAACAAAAGGGAATTTTGTCATGAAATGAGTAATGGTGCAGTTGACGTATTCTGAGCAGAGGTAGTGGCCGGGCAACCATGCCATAGAGCTAGGTAGTGAGGTAGCCTAATCTTTATCCATTTGAACCTAGAGGTAGAGGTATACAGTAAGAACAAACAAAAAGGAATTTTGTCATGAAATGAGTAATGGTGCAGTTGACGTATTCTGAGCAGAGGTAGTGGCCGGGCAACTAATGGGTAGTCCTGAAGGGATGACCACAACAAGCCAAAAAACAATTGGTGAAGCCCTAGGGGTAAAAGGGAGAAATCTCATTGAATCAGTCCGCTATAAAAGGAAGAGGTAGTTATGGATGAAATGAAGGACCAAATGGAGAAGCACCTAAGGGGGGAACCCATGGAAAAGAGTAGTAAGCACCTAGGAGAGGCACCCAGGGAGAGGGGGATCCAAAAGGGAAAAGACCCAAGTGAGAAAAAAAACACACACGGCAAGATAGTAATTAGAAACTAAGAGTAAAAAAATGAAGAAAGAAAGTGGTAAAAAGAAGAGAGAAAACATGGCAGGAATAGGGGCATGCATCAATGAACCATCTTTTTCCTCCCTCTTAGCAAACCCTTTCTTTGAAGTCTCCAAAAGTAATAGCTAGTAGCCATTTAGGCCTATTCTCCACAATACACAACTTTGATGGCAAAAGCCTATGATAAGGTTGTTCAAGTTGGAGTTTGGGTTCTTTCTTGGTTTACTTATTCTATGGAAAGATTCAATACTTGATTTTGATTGCAAATATATTTGATTTTTCTCATTATAACTTATATCTGCTGTATTTAGTCATTCTGTTGTAGCACGTTTTTATCACGTCTACTGCATCAGTTGTCCTGCTGTGATGTCTTTACTTGTTGTACTAGTTATTCTACTGTAGCACATTTTTATTATATTTACCGTGTTAGCTATTATACTAGCTAAACCTTTTCTGCTGAAACTTTCCTATTTCTTTGTTGATACGTGTTTTACTTTTGACATGAACTAATCATTATTCTGCCATAAGTATATATACATATACATTGTTTCTCATGTTCTACAAAAATATATTTTATATATGTATATGTAAATACGTATAAGTGTATTTACGAATATATGTATGTATATATTTGAGAATATGCTAACCCATTTAAACTAACATTTGTTTGATGGATATCTTCTTTGGATTTTAGATTTTTTTATGTGCAGGAAGTAGAAAAGTATTTTTGCAGTAAAAATGAAGAGTAGTCATTCACATTGCAAAAGGTTTTACTGCATGGCAGAAGCCTTTAAAGCACAACAGACAGCTTTGGCAGAAGGCTTTAAAGCACAGCAGACAGCTTTAAAGCACAGCAGACAGCTTTAATGCACAGCAAACAGCTTTATTGCACAGCAGAAGGCTTTACGACAAAAGACTTTACGGCAGAAAGCTTTACTGCACAGCAGAAAGTTTTATTGCACAACAGACGGTTTTACTACACGGCAAAAAGTTTTGCTGTATAGCAGAAAAGTCAGATCTGGAGAAACTAGAGAAAAGTTCCTTCTGCGGTAGAAATTGGAGAAAAGTTCATTCTGCGGCAGAAATAGAGGATAAGCCCACTTTGCAGTGTCTTTCCTTGGACTTTGGACTCAATGTTTGCGCACAAACTGACAACGGCAGAATGGTATTTTAGAGCCCATTCTATGGAGCGCCAGACCCAACTTCCTTCTTAGAAAAAGCCTAGACTAAGCGTTGTCCAATAACATCAAAACGCGTGTCTAAGGTACAAGAAACGTAAAAAGAACCCTCAACACACTTAAGACACATCAACACATCAACTAAAAGTCTCTACTTCTATAATCAAGACAAACCATCTTAGTTGATGTGTTATAGTCTTCGCAGATGAAATGCCCAATTTCATCATTGACTACGAACTATATTTTAAGTTTACAAGGAGCTTGTGATTTATATATTTTGTAACTAAATTACATAAATCACATACAATGTATCTCAAGGACTATGATAATGTCCGATTAGTTCATTTACAAATAATCTCATATAATTAAACAATTTAATTATTTATAACATGTCAATAAATTGGATTGTAGGGCATAAACCCTAACAATTACATGATGTCTTCAATCCATGGTAAATAAACCATATCTTGTTCCTGCAAAAACACGAATATACTTTCTCTCAATTGGCCATTAAAATTGCACAAAATTATTTTTAGTGCTTTACACAATAGTTTCCTTCATAAAAGCTTGTACCCTCTCCCAAATTTTTTTTTACTTTGTTCAAAGATTGCTTTCTGCTTCAAAATTTTCTGTTAAAATTTTGAAAGATTTAATGATACGTAATGTCAAATTAAAGACCATAACCAGAAACAAAGTTCAAGCTTTGTTTTGAGATTTGTACCTTTATCGGAAAATTTTCCAATAGGATCATCTAAATGGAAATTTTGGAACTTCTCAAAAAAAAAAAAAAAAAAAGAACTTCTAGAACTCCTAATAAATCTACACAAATTAGATTATATAACAATAATCATACGAAACATTTATCTAAATGACACTTTGAGTATTTTTTTTTTTTTTTTTGAGAAGAACACTTTGAGTATCCTGATTCCCCAACAATATTATTCTTGGCCTTAGGCCCTTTTGGATATACACCACTGTAAGTTTCTTTAAAGAATCTTCTCCCCCTCTCCCTGTGTGTGTGTTAAAAATGCTTAGTTTTCTTTAAAAAAAAAAATTCTTGAGTCTTCACCATTAGAGGCATCATGATTTGGATCATTTAATCATTAACCTTTTGGAACTTCAGACCCATTGCCATCAGCCATTCACCGAAGTGAATCGAAACTCAGTAGCGGTGATGCTCCTGTGACATAAATTCCAGATCTTGTGTGCATTTTTTTTTATTAATTATATGACATGAACTGAAAGAAAATGTTGAGTAAATACTTTTTGGATTTTGTTTTTGATTGTCTCCCTTTAGCACATAGTCACTTGTTACCAAAATGCAAAAATGGTTGTTGCTCTTGGTACAAAAAGAGAGGACTTGAGGATAGGAATGGGGAGAGATTGGATAACATTATAACTACTCAATGATAATGGGGAAATTTGACATTGTTGGGTGGAAGTTTGAAGTTATGTGTGTTAGAATTTCCAAGCCAATTCAATTAGCGGAGGATTTTATTTTTTCTATACTACTATTTAAGGGGATTCCTCTACTTGGAATCCTTATTTTTTTGGTTACACCCCTATGTTTAAGTAGAGACAAAACTAAAGGACAATCTAGTAAAAATACAACTCTATCTCCCACTAAAACATTCCCTAAAAAATAGGTCACTCCCCTGTTAATTTTCAAATTGCGTTATCCATTTACTAGCCTCATCATAATTTCCCTTTTTAAATTTTTTTTTTTTTTTGGATAAGTTTGTTTTGAAGACATGGATCAGTAATAGAGTGCCCTATTTTGTTGACATTTTAAGTGGAGTTTGAGATATATTTTTGCCGGATTGTCCTCAAGTTTTTTCACCGTTAAACGTAAGGTTTAGGGGTATTTCAAAATCGCTTAAAAGTCCAATCCAAATAAGGGAATCCTCTTATAAATAGTATAAATAAATTAGATTCTCAAAATAAAAATTATATATATAAAATAAAAACGAAAGTTTTTTTTTTGCTACAAAATAAGACCACTAAGCCCAACTTTTTCACTTTTTTTCCCCTTTATCAAGACTTAAACAATTCTCTCTCTCTCTCTCTCTCTCTCATTTTTTTCCAATCTCATTTCTTCATATTTATTCATTTTTTAAAAGTACCCTCATGACACTCCTAGTTGTATTAGTAGTTCTAAATGAATGAAAAATTATGACACTAAAAAAAAAAAAAAAGAGGTCTCATCGCTTGCGCGAAGTATGTGTGATGAGGCTAGTTTGTTTTTGAAAAGATGATAATTGATTATAGTTTAACCTATCCAATTGTTAACTGTTTTAAGTGGAGACTAAAAGTCTAAAACGGGGGTTTCTTTGTATTTTTTATGTAACTAGTTTAAGACTCGTGCGTTGCATGGTTTTAAGTATAAACTCATAAAACGTATAATTGTATTTTAAAAATAGCTAAATGAATTATTATTTTATAATTGAAAGTAAAAATCATGCTACATGTGTGTGTATATTTTTAGTCAAAATGCCCCAATAAAGACATAAGTTGGTGTATCATCAACTTAATGAACATACATTAGTCTAAAAATAAAAAATATAACTAATGGTGTTGAATGACTAAAGAATGATTAAATAATTATAATCTTATATAAATATATATAATCACTCTGAAAACACTTATTATAACCATGTATAAATATAATCACTCCAAAAACATTGTTCATTAAAATTGCTTAAATAGTAATATTTAAAAGCCAAATATATATATATATATATATAATTATGAACTTAGTTTCAAATCTAAACAATATAGATTTGTCTTTATAATTCTAACTATACCATGAAATTGTTTGTAGTTCTAAGCAATGACACTCCTAATAGAGAAATCATTATTCATTCATAATCAATCTTCTTTTTAATCTTGCAAGTCTTGTTATTTCAACATTGTTCAACTATTTAACCCAAAAAATATATGTGGCAAACAACTATAATATACACAGCCAAACCAAAGTAACTATACATATTATTTGAAAGACAAATTAAGTGCATGTAAAGTGTAAAATACTTGCATGTAGGTCAGTGGTGGTGGTGGTGATGGTGGTGTCTTATCCCTGTCTAGCTAATTCTTGTTATAATCCCTTTGTTTCATACGGAATAGTATTTCAATTGTTGGTTTTGGTAGTTAAAGGTTAGCACATGCATAGCAGTTAATAATTTGCAGATCACTTTGAATTTTTTTTTTTAAACCAATCCCTTAAAAAAGGATTTAGTGGGGTTTAAATCACATTAATAAATTAATTGTCTATTCAATTTTTTTTAAAATCACGTTAATAAAAAGTTACTAAAGTCATAAAACTATTATAAGTAAACTATTCAATTTCTTAGGTTTATCTATTTAGCTTTGTTGCCAAGTTGATATCAACTCTTTTATTTTATTTATTTTTTTAGAAAAAT
This sequence comes from Quercus gilva, assembly GCA_023621385.1. Classification (NCBI taxonomy): domain Eukaryota; kingdom Viridiplantae; phylum Streptophyta; class Magnoliopsida; order Fagales; family Fagaceae; genus Quercus; species Quercus gilva. The sequence goes on along the minus strand of CM042482.1, from coordinate 33,851,640 downwards.
ATAACACAACTAAAAACCTATAAACAATAATTTAAATTTAATATTAAGAATATAATCTAACTTATTCATAATTTAAAATTAAGAAACTAACAAAAATCATAAATTAAAATATAAACGTAGAAAAAGAACAAAGAATATACCTATTTGTTTCCTCTATCACTTTGAGAGATGAAAGCGTGAGTAAGTGTGAGTATGTAACGAAAACCTAAACCAATTATTGTAGAAAATAACAAATGGGTACAATAGTTTAATATTATGAATTAGGTTAATCTATCTATCAATTTCTAAATGAATTCATGAAGATGACAAATGAGTATTGACGATACATGAAAATCAGTAAGCTGAATGGTCCGGACTACAATGACAGTTTGATGACCTAAAGAGAAAGAAAGACTGTCAAGGGTGAGCGGGGTGAACCGGCCAAGGACCCTTCGACGGTTGAGTCAATTTTCTCTCTAAAACACAAGGATAGTGAATCTGTGAATGATAAAACATACCTTGGGCTGATGGGGTCAGATCCTTTTTATAGAGAGTTCTTAGTGGGTCTACTTGTTCGAATTGCTACCATCATGGGAGATGTGTGTAGTTGGTGGAGAAAATGGAGCGGATTTTGAGGAATCCTCCCCATGTTTAGAAATGATAGATCGTGGTTTGATGGCTTGGTGTTAGTAGAGAAAATCCTCTGAAATTTGTTAAGTGTTATTTGGTTGTCCATGTCTTTGAGTCTCATGGATGACCAGGTCACTTTGGACAATCATGACGCTCGTGGACGGATCCTATTCATATCCGTAATGCTTTGGCTGGGTTTCCTTTCTTGTAAAATAGTTTGGTCGTAGCTTGGTTGTGGACGACCATCATGGACGAATGAAACTTAATTTAATCTACCATCACTTGCCCCCTTGTCCTTATGTCGTCCATGTCACTATTGAAAATTTTGTCGTTATTATATATATTTTAAATATGGCAGTTTCTCAATGGTTGATGAACTTTCTAGGTGGCATATCGGGGTGGTTTGGGAGCTAACATCCTGGATGCTAACACATGGCTTAATCCTAGCGGTCTGCAAGTCGCGTCGTTTCATTCTTCAAAAAATTGCCACGTGGCATATCCTAGTTGGTTCGCATCGCTTTAGTGTCCCACCTTGTTGCCTATAAATAAGGCAATACCTCTCCTACCCTCTCACTTTCCTTAAATTTTCTCTCTTGACCTTCTCGTCTTAGTTCACTTTTCACGCTTCGTCTAGAAGTCCTATTTTGTCCTTAGTCCTTTTTGTCTAGCATCAGGTATTCTCTTCTTCTCGTTGGTAGGTTTTCTCCTTTAGAATTCTTTACAAATGGCTAACATTGTAGTGTCTTTGTCTAGCGATAGAGTTGAGAGGGAGATAGAAGAGTATCATGACCAATCTAGTAGTAGCAGTAATAGTAACGAGAGTAGCAGTAGTGGTAGTGATTCTGTAAAGTTGTAATTTACAACTGTGTTTTTGTTGGCTTTTATTCCGTGCCAAATTTGATTGTAATTATGTTCAATCGTTTAAAACCCTGTATTTGTTGTGGGATTTGTTGTAAGGGTTGTGTGATAGAGAGAGTGTTTGAAGACTCAAGCATTTGAAGAACTGAAGGATTCTCGCGGGTATCTCGCGACCTAGCATCCCGCGAAGTGACCCATGTGCCAGGCACATGCTGGAATGCGAAGAGTCAGGCCAGGTGGAGACAACTGTGTCTCGCGAGTATCTCGCGGGTAAGGCCTTCCCGCGAGACACCCGCGAGACTAGCTGTTCTGCCAGCCTGTACTTTTTGAGTCACACCTTTTGCACCTCTCCTATATATACCATCATTACCCACAATTGTTGAGGAATGCTTCAGAGAGAAAACCCTAGCCAAACACATTGGTAATTAGAGATTGTCTTCCCCATCTTTCTCTATACATTTGCTTGTGGTATTTCCTCAACCCTTCCCTCTCCATTATCCATATCTTTGAGAGGTTGATAGCCCAAACACTTACCACACCTTGTGAGTGCTGTGTGACGTTTTGGTGCTGCTGGGAAGCATTGGAAGAAGCCTTGAATGGCAGATGCAACATGGAGCTTGTTGCGGGATCCGGATAACTAGGACAAGACACGGTTCCGAGAAGCCTTGTTGGAGTAGGAGCTTGGAGGGCTAGGTACAGCGGGTAGACTAGGCTTGGAGGGTCTTTTGCTAACCCATGTATCCCAACTGATTGTCTAGTGGATCGATTTCCGCTTGGAGGGCGGCGGAGAGGTTTTTCGCCGAGTTCTTCGGTTTCCTCTTCGAGAACACGTCTCGGTGTTTTCTGTGTTTGCATCCTTCTTCCCTACTCTTGTTTAATTCCATTATACTGCTGTGTTGCTTAGTTTATGGATTAGAGTAGCTTACTTGTTCATCCGCTCGCTTTTACACTATTCCGCACTTTGTATTAAAGTTGTGTAAAATCTATCGAGCCGTAATTTTAATTTGGGGGTCTAAACAGCTCTTGTGTTTTCAACACATTTTCAAGCTTTCAATTGGTATCAGAGCGGGTACACTTGCTGAGGTTTAATTACCTAAGTGTGATCCTTGACCCTTGTTGAGATGGACCGGTCTCAATCACTCAATGTTCCACCATTTTTTGATGGAAATAATTATGCATTCTGGAAAGTTAGAATGAGAGCATTTTTATGCTCTATTGATGATACCGTTTGGGATGCGGTTGAGATAGGTTGGACTAAGCCGGAGGCTCCTAAGTCCACTTGGGATAAGGCAGCTCTAGCGGCAGCTAATGCTAACAGTAAGGCTTTAAATGCCATTTTTTGTGGTGTGTCCCCTGATGAATTCCACAGGATCTCTCATATGACAGTAGCCAAGGAAGCTTGGGAGATTTTGGAGACTACCTATGAGGGTACAAAGAAAGTTAAGGACACGAAGCTTCAGATGCTTACCACCAAATTTGAAGAACTCAAGATGGGTGATGATGAACCATTTGATTCGTTCTATGGGAAGCTCAATGAAATTGTCATTGCTAAACTCAATCTTGGGGAGAAGATTGGAGACACTAAGGTGGTGAGAAAAATTTTGAGGTCCCTACCTGAAAGTTTTAGAGCAAAGGTTACAACCATAGAAGAAAGCAAAGACTTGGATGAGATTAAGATTCAAGAGCTGATTGGGTCTCTACAAACGTATGAGCTGGGACTGCCTTCCCATAAGACGAGCAAATCGCTTGCTCTTAAAACCATCACCGAAAGAATAAATGATTCCTCCGAAGAAGATGGAATGGAGAAGGAAGTAGCATATCTTGCAAAGAACTTCCGTAAGTTTCTGAAAATGAAGAACAGTGGAAAACCGTTCAACAGAGGAAAGTTCTCTCCATCAAGAGGTGATAAGAAAGAGTTTAAAGGAAAAGAAGGGAAGGATTATCAACCTTCTTCAGACATTGTGTGCTATGAGTGCAATGGCCATGGACATTTAAAGAAGGAGTGTCCGAACTTTTTGAGGGGAAAAGGGAAAGCTTATGCTACAACGCTCAGTGATTCTGACTCTTCTGATACTGACTCGGAAGAGAGTTGTGACGGTGAGGGAAACTACTCCGCATTCATGACCATTGATCATGTAGACTCCTCGGATGACTTGGGTGCACTTGTGAAGGAACTTGGTGAGCATTCTGATTCAGAGTCCATTGGAATTGTAGAAGAATCAGATGAAGAAAAGGATGAGAGTGCAGCTAATCTTCAAGAAAACTACTCATTACTCCTTGAGAAGTCGGGAGAATATGCAAGGGTAGCCAAAGTGGCCGTCAGAAAAATGAAGAAGGCTGAGGAAGATTACCGGAGCCTCATGGTCAGACATAGGGAGGCAAAATGCGAGATAGAAAAGATGAATGGTGAGCTGTCAGAAGCTTACTTAAAGATCAGATTTCTTGAACAAGAGGTGGTTCAAGCGCAAGCCAAGGTTGATAGGGTCTCCTCCAGAAAGTTGAATGATGTTATCTCATCCCAAAAACATTCCTCAGACAAGTCCGGATTGGGATATGCCGGAGTGAGTAGCTCATCAGTCAAAGCTACCAAAGAAGTAAAATTTGTGAAGGCCGTAGAGCAAATTGTAGAGGAGGCCGTTCCTGAGAATGTTAAGGTTGAAAAGAAGAATGTAATTAAGCAACGGATGGTGAATAAGCCCCGAAATCAATCTGTAGGAAGACATGAAACCAGAGCAAGATCCTTTTCAAGACCTCAACGGGGTCCTAGAACAGATTATGTGTGTCACTATTGCGGACTGCGAGGACATACCAGACCAAACTGCCAAAAGCTGAGAGCAGACAACAATACAAGCGCACCGCGGTCACGAGGAAGAAGGAATGACAATAGAGCTTGGGGTGGTGAGAACTCAAGAAGTCAAAATCGTGATCCCGGAGTGACAGACGTGATGAAGATGATTGGTGCCTTCACCACTTGCCTGGAGAGTTTTTCAAGGAGGTTTGAAAGTCCCAACTCTCGTACCCAATCCGTCAAGGATATCACCCCAAACGCACGTGACATGTAGGTGAAGAGGGGTACTCATGCATAAGCATTATAATATGTCCATGCATCAATTCTTTCCATGTGTAGGGACATTTGTTGTTGCATCATTTCATGCATATTTTTTTCTTTTTGTCTGGTTTGAACCTGTTTTTGTTGATCTTACTTCTTTTGTTTTGTTTTGGGTGTGTTTCAAAAATTCAAAAACCCATAAAAATTGAAAAATCTCAAAAAGTTTGATCACTTGTTATGTGCATATCTCATGTGAGTTTGGCCTAGTACCTTCGTACTTATGGCATAGTGCATTTACGATCTTCGCTTGTTCGTATGCACTCTTTTCTGTGTGGAAGAAACCCTGAAAACTATGTGTGACTATTGTAAATAGATCTTCAAGCCTGTCATGAATGATTGGTCAATAGTCTTGTTGGTCTTGATACTTGCATAGACTTGTGTCTATATCTCTTCCCACTTTATTTTTATGTTTTTGCAAAAAGAGCTCACCAATTGTAAATCTCCAAATGAAAAGAGATATTAAGCTGCAAAAGCCTGTCGCACACACTAGTATTTGACTAGGAAAAAGGGAAAGCGGCTCTTTTTAAAGTAAATGTTATGGTGCTCAAAAAGGCCAAAGGCTTCTCATCAATGTTGAAATATCATAAATTTCAAACACCTTCCTCAAAATGAGATGTTTTGTCCATACAAAATGAAAATGGACTAATTGTTATGAGTTATAAGAAGCCAAATGAAAAGCTTCTAAGTTATGTTTTTAATGTGTGGGAGGTCATATATACTCATTTCTATAATGGAGATAGTCCACATGATTTCGTATCAGTTGTGTATGACTCGTGTGAATTGATCATTGAAGCTTCGCTCTGGTCTAAGGACTATTTCACATTTGATACTCACACACAACACACAAGTTTTTGATTCAATCAATGCCTATCTCATTTGTGTGATTGTATATGTCCAAATGTGATGTGAATGCCCATGAACTTGTTGATCAAATCCAAGAAGATTTTTGTGAGTTTTATTAGTTTTTGAAAGTGATTTTATACTTTCTTGTGTTTCTTTTTGGTCAAAATGTTTTCTGTGTGTTTTTCATCAAAAAACTGGTTCAGGGGCTCTTTCGCGAGAAGCTCGCGACTAAGCTGCTTCCCGCGAAAATATTTGAGGGAAATAATTTTTCTTCCTTGTCACACAGAGACTTTCGCGACTGTCTTGCGACTGTCTCGCGACTAACAGCTTCTCGCGAAATGCTGTTTGGCAAAAAACTGAAATTCTCTCAAAATCAGACAGAGAATATCGCGACTGTCTCGCGACTGCTTCACGACTTAGCGCTTCTCGCGAGATATTTGTGCTTCAGTGGCCTCTTTCGCAGTTGTCTCGCGACTGTTTCGCTACTCCCTATCCCGCGAAAAACGCGTGTTTTCAGTTTTATAGGGCTGATGTGACAGTTTTTCAAAACACAAAAACTTCCCTCCCTCATTTTTCTTCGAACCTCTCTCAACCCAAAACACTATTCCATCAAATCCCTTTCCAACTCAAGACTTTTTCTGCATTTTCTTATTCAAGGTATGTTTGTTAACCATTTCTTTTCAAGTTTTTACTTAGATTATGCAGAATTTTTTGTTAGGGCTTTCAAAATTGGGAATTTTCGAAACTTTGATTGGTTTTCAAAATTGGGTGAAGTTTTTGTTAAATTTTTGATTGGGTGTTGTTTCTTCTGATCTTGATGCATCTATGTTGGCCCCTTGTGGCATTTTATCTTGTATTTAGGCATAATTTTCCCTATGTTCATGCAGTGCTCATACATGAAGTGCTCATATGCATATTAGGTGTTTGATTTAATGTCTAAATGATAATGTTGTGCCTAATTGGTCTCAAGTGAGTCCCAATTTCAATGGTTTCATGTGTCTTACCATGGTTTGATCTTGAATTGATCTTTGCTCTTGTGTAGATTGCATTTTGAATATGTTACATTTACTTGGCTCATAACTACACACCTAGGCACACCCTCATGCATCACTTGTTGCACACACATGCATACACACAGACACACACACTTGCACAGTTATTCTATTTCATGCATAAATTTTTTTTGCATTATTGTTTTTGATTTAGTGCTGTATGTGTTGAAGCTTGCTTGTGTAAATTGGTCATGCTCTGTTTTTTTTTGGAATTTACTCTGTTTTGGGAATATCTCAATAGGTGCAAACTAACTTGAATCTAATCAAGTCTTTACTCTTATGTTTTGTGCACTTATGCTATGTGTGTTGTGTCCACTTGTGCAGATGTCTCCCACCAAGCATGCTGCCTCAAAGAAGAAGGCCCCTAAGCGTGCTCGCACTGAATCCAATCACTTCAAATCCACGGAAGCAGATATGAAGTACAATGATTGCTACAAGAAAGCAACCATTGTCATGGAAAGGGTGGTCCAATTGGAGGAACTTGAGCACACATGCATTCCAGATGCATTTAAAGAAAGAACTTGGACAAAATTGTTGAACCCAATTGGAACCGTGTACTCAGAAATAATCAGAGAATTCTTCTCCAATGCTGCTGTAGAAGATGACAAGATAATCTGCTGGGTGAGGCACAAAGAATTTGAGATCAAAAGGGATAGCATTCAAGATCTTCTGGAGATCCGTCCTACCTCACAGCCGATGACGGTTCAATATGATGAGAGATTGGGGTCTATCACGGAGATGATATCCACTCTTGGTGGGGTTCCAAAGAAATCTTCAATGGATACTCTTAAGTTCTCTCTAGAAATGAGGACTTTGAGCTACGTTATGATCCATAACCTGTACCCGGTCACCAACCTCACCACCTTATCAGCTCCAAGGACGAGATTTCTCTACGACCTGTTCACTCACAAGGAAATAGATATCTGCAGTCACATCTTCCATGTCCTGAAAAAGAGCATTATAAAGCAAAATTCCCGAACCATAATGCCTTTTCCATCACTGATCATGGGGTTTATTGCCAAGACGAAGCTGAAGTTCCCTAGTGGGCTTACGGTTGTTCAGAGGGATTACCCCATTGGTGCAAACACTCTGACTCGGAGCACTGCACACATTAAAGGCCCCAAGACTGGTGCCCATCTCATTCCACCGCCTCGGGTTGTGCCTCAGGATGCACCAGATGAGGGTGGGGATACAGAGGAGGAGATTGACAGGTTTACTTCTGCTCCAGAGACTGCACATCCAGAGACTGCATAGCCATCATCTTCTGCTCCAACACAAACACAAGGTCTCAGCAAGCTTGATCAGATCCTAGCTAAGATGGATCACATGTCAACAGTGCTTGACACTCACGTTCAGCACACAGCGAATCAGTTTGCATACCTCCAGGAGCAGATCACTACATTATCAGCCCAGATTCAGAGCTTATCTCCTACACATGGTTCAGACTCGAAATCCGACCAATTCTAGCCCTTTGGCCATTCCGGTCAAAAAGGGGGAGAAAATTTTGAGGGGGAGCTGATGAAGAAGAGCCTGCACAGACTTAGGGGGAGCGTAGCTTAGATACATAGTTACATTAACTATTGGTTATTGGTTTTACAGACGGGTTTTACTAAGTTTTTTTTCGGTTTATAGTTAATGTCTTACTGTTTTTTGGTTTATAGTTCTGACACTTATGCTTTAACTTCAGTATTAATTTCAGTATATTCAGTATATTTTCAGAACTGTGTGTTTAATTTCTATGCTTTGTGGCATATGTGCTATGTGGCAATTTATTTGTACCCATGATTGCTTATGTAAGCTTTAGGGTTTGTTTCATGCATAGTTTGTAGGTCTTTGTGGTTTGTGCCATGCATTTGCAATATCATGCTTATGCAACCTTCATGCATGTTTGCTTGTTGTTCAATGTCATGCATTCTACTTCAAGTACATCACTCTTGTGCCCATGTAGGATTGTTCCTAGATGCATACATATTCTATGCATTGGTTGAGTGATGAACACTCTTGTGCCCATGTAGGATTGTTCCTAGATGCATACATATTCTATGCATTGGTTGAGTGATGAACACTCTTGTGCCCTAGTAGGATTGTTCCTAGATGCAAATACTTCGTGTATTTCGCATTGGTTGAGTGTTGGAGTTGCAAGTGACTCTCTTCAATTGAGCGTATCTTCTTGCAAATCCGGATGTTCATTCCCTGTGTGAATGAGCATAGTAATTGCTTCAGTATAGTGATTACCTGTTCGATCTTGCCATGATCTAGTGTTTCTATTTCATTTAGCTTGATCTTGCTTTTATTGCTCCATATGCGTTTCAAGTTTTTCTGCATACAATGATGTTATTGTGTTGTTGTGTTTCAGGAGTTACTTGTTCATATGTTTCAAGAGCACTTCAGAATCTAGAATTAGGTGTGAGTGAGTTTTGCCTTTGTTCCCAAACTCACGTTTAAGTCTAGAGTCTGTTTTAGGGTTTTGTCACGGAATAGCCAAAGGGGGAGATTGTAAAGTTGTAATTTACAACTGTGTTTTTGTTGGCTTTTATTCCGTGCCAAATTTGATTGTAATTATGTTCAATCGTTTAAAACCCTGTATTTGTTGTGGGATTTGTTGTAAGGGTTCTGTGATAGAGAGAGTGTTTGAAGACTTAAGCATTTGAAGAACTGAAGGATTCTCGCGGGTATCTCGCGACCTAGCATCCCGCGAAGTGACCCATGTGCCAGGCACATGCTGGAATGCGAAGAGTCAGGCCAAGTGGAGACAACTGTGTCTCGCGAGTATCTCGCGGGTAAGGCCTTCCCGCGAGACACCCGCGAGACTAGCTGTTCTGCCAGCCTGTACTTTTTGAGTCACACCTTTTGCACCTCTCCTATATATACCATCATTACCCACAATTGTTGAGGAATGCTTCAGAGAGAAAACCCTAGCCAAACACATTGGTAATTAGAGATTGTCTTCCCCATCTTTCTCTATACATTTGCTTGTGGTATTTCCTCAACCCTTCCCTCTCCATTATCCATATCTTTGAGAGGTTGATAGCCCAAACACTTACCACACCTTGTGAGTGCTGTGTGACGTTTTGGTGCTGCTGGGAAGCATTGGAAGAAGCCTTGAATGGCAGATGCAACATGGAGCTTGTTGCGGGATCCGGATAACTAGGACAAGACACGGTTCCGAGAAGCCTTGTTGGAGTAGGAGCTTGGAGGGCTTAGGTACAGCGAGTAGACTAGGCTTGGAGGGTCTTTTGCTAACCCATGTATCCCAACTGATTGTCTAGTGGATCGATTTCCGCTTGGAGGGCGGCGGAGAGGTTTTTCGCCGAGTTCTTCGGTTTCCTCTTCGAGAACACGTCTCGGTGTTTTCTGTGTTTGCATCCTTCTTCCCTACTCTTGTTTAATTCCATTATACTGCTGTGTTGCTTAGTTTATGGATTAGAGTAGCTTACTTGTTCATCCGCTCGCTTTTACACTATTCCGCACTTTGTATTAAAGTTGTGTAAAATCTATCGAGCCGTAATTTTAATTTGGGGGTCTAAACAGCTCTTGTGTTTTCAACACATTTTCGAGCTTTCAGATTTTATAGACAAGCAATACTCGTTTAGAGTCCCTGGAGTTCCCTTAGAGGTCCTCTAGGAGGAAATGAGGAAAAGGGCTGCCTCTGGGTCGTCTGCTGGCCCATCCACTAGTGCTCAATCGTCCATTCCTTCTTTCAATGTGGAGGAGGATATTTTGTATTGTTGTGCCATGGACATTCCATCCAAAATAGATGAGAAGAGGTTTTGCATGCTTAGGGGTAAATACCAAATCCCAGACGAGGTTAGCCTCTGTCTTGTTGCCCCTGGTGAGTGGTGTTATACCCCAAATTCTAGGGTTGGTATATATGAGGCCTACCTATTAAAGGGTCTTAGGTTTCCTTTGAATGACTTTGCTAGGGAGCTCCTTCATAGGTTAGGTGTAGAGCCAAACCAACTTAACCCTAATGGATGGAAGACCATTGTGTCCATGCAAATGTTGTGGAGAAAGGTTTTTGACGGGCACCATCCTCTTACTGTGGACGAGTTCTTGTATTGTTATAAACCCTCTAAGATAAGCCAATCTTTAGGTTTCTATCAATTTTTCGCTAAGGGTTCTAGTTGTAGGTTGATAAGGTTTCTCCCTCGTTTGATAGTTTGAAAGACGAAGTTTTTCTTCGTTTCTAGGTGTTGGGTAAGGAACCCTGTTAAGGTAGGTAGGGATTTGTTCCCTCCTTACACTAGTGAGATGGGTCGTCTACGTCCTGAGGGTATGTTGCTTTCTTCAGCTCGTCTTACCTATTCCATCATATTTATCTAACTTCATTTTTCTTCTTATTTTCAGCTGTGAAACATCCTTCCCTGGCCAACTTCTACCTGAACCGCGTCCAACATGTGCGCTCCTTTATTGATAGAACCTTCCATTTCTTAGTGAAGCTTCGTCATCTAGCAACTTGGGGGCTTGGACCTGAACCTACAGAGGAAGCTTTAGCTCACGAACTTACTATCCGTCATTGTAAGTTATGTACACATTTTTTTTACTTATCTCAAACACTAATGATCTTTTCTCTTTTTCTTATAGGAATGGCAACCATGAAGTAGAACAAAGGAAAAGGCCTTGTTAATGAGGTCGTCCAAACGAGGGATGACGTCCTTATTCAAACTCATCCACTTACTCCATTTGTATTGAAGCTCGCCCCTCCAGCCTCGTTGAAAAAGAGGAAAACCGTGTCTAAGAAGCTTGACACAGGTAACCTTCCTAGCCGTCGAGGTAATAAAAGGCCGAAGGTAGACTCCTTGACGCCGTCCACAACTCCTGTCGTGGTTCTTGACCCTACTGCTCCTATTGCCTCTGCTCAACCACCTGTGGTTTCTAAGGTCGACGCTCGCCTCCCTCCATTTGTTATCGAGCCATCTAACTCCTTTCCCAAAGCCCCTCCTCCTAAAGACGGTCCCATAACTCTTTTAAGGAGTGAGAACCTGGCCTGGAATAGGTTCAAACAAGTGGTGAGGAACGAGGATGTCTCCATATGCTACGATATGTCCGTCAAGGAATTTGAGCATTCCATGATCCATGATCGCAGTCTAGTTCAATATATCTTATACACTTAATATGTTTTAAGTGTGTAAGACATATTGAACTAGACCGCCGTGAGATTTATTATTCATTTGACAATCGTCAATAGAATAATAAATCTCACGGCAGTCCTGTTCAATATGTCTTATACACTTAATATGTTTTAAGTGTATAAGACATATTGAACTGGACCGCCATGAAATTTATTATTTTATTAACAAATGTCAAATGAATAATAAATCTCACGACTTCCATTTATTTAAACTCTCAATCTTGAGGGAATAGTGAACCTGATCACGAAATGTGAGTCGCTTTAATATATCAGGAGTGAGACCTAGACAAATTCTCAAAACCTCAGTATGTTAGGCAACCACATGTAATGTTGAAGGAACACATATTCTCAAGATGGAATTCATAATCTCTTTAAAGAGATATAAAATATTTCATTCAGATAAGTTTAATGAGTTTGGTTATTCAGAATGTTAGGCCTAACAACTTTAGTAAAAAGTTACTAAAGTTGATATTTTATGAAATTAGATTTCATAAAATATATATGAATAACTTAGAGGATTAAACCGGGTACTCAAGAATCAAGAGGTAGTAATTTTCAAAGTGACAGTTACACATTTTGACTTTGTATTACTACAAATATTTTCATGAAGTGGTTAAATGTTTAATAAAGTCTTGGGATATAATTTATTAGTAAGACCTAGAGTGTATTTATATTTATATAGTGGTATTAAATATAATTAATGGTAACTTTGGGCTTGTCAAGAGTTGACAGATAAGTCTAAATCTCATTGGAGCTAGAGCTTTATTTGTCCATTTTGGTCCCACTCCAAGCCACACACTAAAGCCCAATTAGGCTGGGCCAAAAAGGTAACCCAATTAGATAATCAATTATTTATTTAATAAAAATTATTAAATAAAGTAACTGCCTAAGTGTAGAAATATACGTATGATTAAAAGAGAGAAATATTTAGAGCTTTCTCAAGATACTTAATTATTCTCTTAAACAAATACGTATAGAACTGATTGAGAGACCACACATCTTGAGCACATTATGGAATTGGAGTGAAGATTGAAAGTCTTCCCAAGTTCAAACTTCATCTAGTTTTTGAATTTCATTGCATCAAGGTACAACTTCTTGTTCTTTGTTTTTAAAACTCAGATGTTGCATGTTATCTCACATGAATGAAGTAGATCCGTTTATATTTCGCTGCATGTTTTTGTATGAGATACAAAACTGTATCTTTCCATGTGTTTTTCCAACAAGAGAGAGAGAAATAGAAGACTGCTCTGGAGGGGCTAGGCCCCCTAATCTACTGAACATTGCCTTTTGTGAGCTTGCATCCTCTAGCTTGCATCCTTGCCCTTTTTGCTCGCGCCTAGGAGGTTGCACCCTTGCTTCAATCGTCTTCACTCCATTCGTGTACATGTAAAGACAAAAGAAACAAGCTAGCAGACAAGTATAGAAACAAATGGAAGGAAAAGCATGACAAAGACAAACTAGGAAAAGATGCCAAAGAGGGCAAACAAACATGTGAAGCATTTGAAAAGGCAAAGAAGCATGTTATCAAACAAAATGGGGTGTCCTAGGAGGACAAATGTAGGCTTGGATCAAGTGTTCATAGTTCCATTGGACTGGAGTACGGACGACACATAGACTTATGTATGAACATGTAGGCAAGCGTGCAAAGATACAAAGAAGCAAAAAAATCCAAACGGGTGGCACAAAGCAAGCATGGCAAGCATATCAGCATCGCACAGAGTAGAGAAAGGCGTATATCAAGCACACCAACACCACGGGGGTGTATCTCACAAGTGGTTACATCCAAATAGACCCTAGGAGGGACGGATGTAACCACGCAAGCACAAGCCCACAGAGGGCACAAAGTATGGCAAAGCCTAGATCTAGAGATGCTAACATGGAGATAAAGTATAGAAGCAAGCAAGCATATATAGACATGCAAAGGAAATAATCCAAACCCTTTAATATAGGCCTAGGTGTGCGGATGTAGGCCTAGACCATAGGATCTAGATCTACGCCCTATCGGAAAGGACAAAAACCAAGAAAGAGAGATATCAAGGGACAAAAAGGGCTAAAGTAGCACAAGGCATAGCAACCAACGTAGATCTAGACACACAAGCATGATACGGAGCACATAAACACGTAGATCTAAGGATAGGAACATAGATCTAAACACTAACATGTAGATCTAAGCAAAAACATGGCAAAGAACACATAGGCATTTGGATCTAAGCATAAACATGGCAAGGAGCCTAAAAACATGTGGATCTAAGCGCAAATATTAAATTTAGACATATCCTAGCCCAAGAAGATTAGGCCAACAACATCAAAGCGATAAATCATAGCACAAGCAAGGAAACATGCTATAAAAACTATAAAGACATGCTAGGAAGCAAGAATATGCTAGGAAAAGCAAAAAAAGCATTTTATTAAGCAAAACAAAGCTAGGGAAAAGCAATAAAGAGAAAAGGGTGTGGATTGTAGCCAAAAAGCTACATCCACACCCCTAAACCTCAACTCCGAGGTATGGAACCAAGGAGAGGAAGATTAGGTGCAAGAACACTACCTTGAAGATTGAAGAAAAAAGATGAGGATCTAAGGTGTTTGAGGGTGTTTTGATGTTTTTGGATGTGTTTAGGGGAGAAAGAGAGAGAGAGAGAGACAGAAGGAGAGAATTTGCCTAAAACTGCCCAGAATTTTTTTTTTTTTGGCAAAATGAGGGGTCTAGGGCATTTATAGTGAAAAAGTGACTCCTTAGCTACAAGCACACCTTGAAGAGCCGCTGGCCACCTTGTTGATGTCAGCAATTCTAGCCTTTTCCCGATTCAATTTTTGATGCATATTTGAAGGCATTTCTTGACTCAGATTAAGTTGATCTTGGTGTCCTTGGAAAGCTTTGGATATCTAGTTTTTAGAACACTAAAGAAATTGAAACTCCAATGATCGGATCAAAAGTTACGGCCTCAAGAAGCGTGTTGATGCGGTTTTCACGATTTTCTGGATATCTCAGCCATTTTAACTCCGATTTCGACCCATGAATAGTCGTTGGAAATGGAATTTAATAATATTTGCAATGGTGCTAGTCCTAACCCATTCTGACAATCTAATCAAAATTAGGATTTCTGGTGCCCTCGAGAATCAACCTTGGGTCAAACTTGGTCAAACTTGATGAAAATCACCGAGTAGCTTGGGTTTGATGTAGAAACATGAAAAATGTCATTTTGGGATGATTTTGACCGACTTTGACTTTTAGTTGACCTAGGGTTAATCAGGGGCATTTTGGTCAATATGACTTGAAATGACACTTCGAGTGCTCCTATGCCCAAACGAGTTGTGCAATGTCAATCTAGATGCTTCCACAGCCCCATGGAGAAAAGATAATATTTTTGGAATTTTCGGGGCCTGGCACGCAAATCGAGGGTTGACAAAATATAGTGTCTACAGCATGCTTAAGAAAGCAGGAAAGCTTCGCACATAAGAAAATACCTTAAAGCCAGTTTTTGGAAAACCATTTGAAAACATTTTTGAGTTTTAAAAATAGTTTACTAAGGATATAGTAAAAGAATTTTTTCAAAAAGAAAGCCTCGGAGGCTAACGCCAATTTCAATTTTTTTTGAAAGCCAATGTCCAAAGATTAAGATCTTATCAAAAGCTCTAAATACTAAACCCTCTAAGTGTCCCCTATGAAGTCTCCAGTTTGTTAATGCCTTGCAGCTGTTTGACCAGCCATCGCGGTGAAGCTCACGTGCCTTAGAAGTGCTTAGGTAGGGTATGTATGCGGGCTCAGAGCTCGGGTGCTGTGAAAAAAGGCAGACTTCTGGTGTGTGACTGGAAATAAGTCAATTTTAATCGAATTACCGAAGGTAAGTGAAGTCACCACCAATCATTGAGTTTTTTTTCTAAGGTGTGATTGGTCACCTGACTCTATTTGATTTTATTATCAGTTCTAGGCTAAGAAAAGGACCTTTTTTCCTAATCTAAAATGGATGGATAAAAAAATCTTGATTCTTGAGTTCGGAAGTCTAGTTACATGTGGGGAAGGTGTTAGGCAACCCATAATGCCTGTCTGTAGACAGTCCTTTGTTTTGGTAAAATTTTAATTTAAGGACATTGACAATTTAAAATGAGTTATTGGCATTAGCTTTCGGGGCTTTATCAGAATTGGGCTTTGAGGTTTGATTTCGGAAATTGTGTGGTATTGATTGATGCTTCCCTAATGTGTTAGGAATTGTTGTCAAATTTCCACAACGAAAATCTCGCAGCATTTCGCCTTATTTTCGTGGTGGAAATCTGGCAGCGATTCGCCTCAGGTGCATCATAGCACAAAAAACACTATACTCACTAAGCTTTTGCTATAAGAATACGGCAATAGAGGTGCCCTATTTTCATGGTGAAAATCTGTTAGAGTTTTGCGTTTGGTGCACTATGGTGCACCGGCAGGATTTCATGTTTGTGTATATGGCGCATGCCAACATGCTCATGCTGAGATAAGCTAGAGCCTTTCAAAGCATCAAACATATTGATGCGTGTTGCATACACGGGGAAACCAATGTCATTCAGGTGACATAGATTAAGACAATCACACCGCGATGATCACACACACAATATAGCATAAATATGCACCTACAACAATTGCCTTGAGCACATACCCACACTACAAGGTCAAGAGCACTCATGACTACAAAGGATTGCTCTCTTAACCATGAGAGTCGATCATACAAAGTGCACGATCACCCACACACAAGCATATATAGATATACATACATCACGCACAATGTTCCAAGAGTATGGCCCTGCAAGGTACAGGAAATGTAAATCAGACATTGCCATAAGCAAGGAACACGACCCAAGCAAAGTGTAGGAAAGATAAATGAAACATGCCTACATCCAAAGAGTATGGCCTAATAAGGTATAGGAAATATAAAACAGATATATGCCATACCTTAAGAATGCGGCCTAAAGCTGGATACAAGGATAAGTATCCTAAAACAAGGCTCTATAGAAAGGCTGAGAGAGAGAGAGAGAGAGAGAGAGAACACACGGCGAGGCTAAACCTCCTAATCTATTGAACATTTCCCTTTTTGGGCTTGCGTCTTCTTGCTTGCATCTTTGCCCTTTTTGCTCGCACCTAGGAAGTCACGCCCTTGCTTTAAGCGTGTACATGCAATGACAAAGGAAACAAGTCAATAGACAAGCAAAGAAACAACTAGAAAGAAGGCATGCAAAAGGGCAAACTAACAAAGAGAGCCAAATGGGGGCGAACAAGCATGTTAAGCACACGAAGGGGTGAACAAACATGTTATCAAACAAAATGGGGTGTCCTAGGAGGGCAAATGTAGGTTTGGAGGGTGTCTATAGCTCCATTAGATTGGAGTACGGACGCACACGTGCCATCAAGTAAAATTCCTAAAAGGGACTCGGGGTCTCGTGTATCAAAGACGAGTGTGAACCCGAACAAGATGGTAGGAATTAGGCTTGATGATACAAGCAAGCACAATGACTCATGCATGAACATGTAGGCAGGCGTGCAAAGATGTAAAGAAACAAAGAGAGCCAAATGGGGGTACAAAGCAAGCAAGGCAAGCATAACATTGCACGGAGTAGAGAAAGGTTATGCGTCAAGCAAACCAACATCACGGGGATGTGTTCTCACAAGTGGTCACACCCAAACAAACCACAAGAAGGACGGATGCAACCACACAAGAAAGTGGCCCCAAAGACCAGCAAGCACAAGTCCACGGAGGGCACAAAGCATGGCTAGAACCTAAATCTAGCCAAAAAAAACATAGATATAAAGCATAGAAGCAAGCAAGCAAACACATGCATAAAGAAAATGATCCAAATCCTTTGATGTAGACCTAGGTGTATGGAAGTAGGCCTAGACCACAAGATCTAGATCTACACCCTACCTAAGGGGCAAAACACAAGAAAAAAGCATAACAAGAGATAAAAAAGGCTATAGCAAGCACTAGGCATAGCATCCAACATGTAGATCTAGGCATAGACATGGTAAGGAGCACATAAACATGTAGATCTAGGCATAAACATGGAAAAAAGCATGGAGACAAGTAGATCTAAGCATAAACATGGCAAGGAGCACATGAACATGTAGATCTAAGCATAAACATGGCAAAAAGCACCTAGGCATATGGACTTAAGCACAAACATAGTATTTAGGCATATCCTAGCCCAAGAAGGCTAGGCTAACATCATCAAAGTAATAAAACATGTTAGAAAGCAAGGAGACATGCTACAAAAACTATAAAACATGCTAAGAAGCAAGATAAAGCAAGAGATATATTATGAAAAGCAATAAAACATATTATAAAGCAAGATAAAGTAAAGGGTGTAGATGTAGCTTATAGTAGCTAAAAAGCTACATCTACACCCTTAAAATCTCAAATCCAAAGTCCTAAGACCAAGGAGAGGAAGAAGAGTGCAAGAACACTACCTCTTGATTGTTGAGAAAAGAGAGAAATTAAAGGTTTTGGGATGTATATGGGAAAGTATATAGAGAGGAAAAGAGAGAGAATTTGCGAATTTTTTTTTTTATTATTATAAATTTGGAGGTCTAGGGTGTTAAATAGGCTTTTGGCACACTTCTCGAGGCTTGGCACGCCTTTAAGTTGTGCCGGGTCAGCCTAGCAACCACTTTATATGCGCCAGGTTGGGTATGCTGACATTAGCAATTTTGTCTTTTTCCCGCCTGATTTCGATCGCATATTGGAAGGCATTCTTGGACTCCAATTGAGCTGATCTTGGTGTCCTTGGAAAGGTCTAGATGTCTAGTTTCTAGAACACTAAAGAAATTGAAATTCCAACGGTCAGATCTACTTATGGCCTCGGGAAGTGTGCTGACGTGCTTCACACGGTTTTCGAGATATCTTAACCGTTTTAACTTCAATTTCGACCCATGAATAGTCCTTGGAAAGGGAATTCAATAATATTCTCAACAACGCTAGCCCTAACCCATTCTGATAGTTGGATCAAAATTAGGGGTTTTGGTGCCCTCAAGAGTTAATCTCAAGTCAAACTTGGTCAAAGTTAACAAAAATCTCCGAGTAGCTTAAGTTTGATGTAGAAACATGAAAATTGTTGTTTTGGGATGATTATGACCAATTTTGACTTTTAGTCAACCCAGGATTGACCAATAGCGTTTTGGTTATTTTGACCTGAAGTGGCACTTTAAATGCTTTGATGCCTGAACGGGTTGTGCCACATTAATCTAGATGTTTTCGTGGCTCTATGGAGAAAATTTAATATTTTTGGAACTTTTGGAACTCGGCATGCAAATCGAGGGCAGACAAAATACGATATCTACAAGAGTTAGATATTATTTTTTAGCATGTTATGCTTAAGTTTTATCTTTACTTTTTAGTGGGTTTTTATTTTATTTTTTTAACTCAAAACTTTGAATAAAAAAGAAAAACCAAAGGTAATAGATTAAGGAGCCAGGAAATAGGGCATTCAAAAAAAAAAAAAAAAATAGAAAAAAGAAAAGAAAAGTGAAAATGTGGATACTTAGTTTGAAAACCATGTACCTATTTTGTGGGCAGTATTATATGTGGGAAATAGAAATGTATTTTTACTATATTATCCTCAAGTTTTGTCTTTATTTAAACTTATTGTGTAAGAGTATTTTTGAAAAAAAAAAAAACGTCCATTTTAAATAGTAAAAACCTCTTAAATAGTAGTATATATGGTATGTATTTATATTACTTTATTATTTTTTTTTTGAAACCATATTATTTTATTATTAGAGTTTGGTTTAACTCCAGTACATTAAAACAAAAAGAGATTCCTTTAAAAAAAGTATTAGAAGTAAGCTAAACTCATTTTATTAATCAATACTAGCCTCATTACACGCGTTTCGTGTGCGATGAGGTTTTTTTTAAGTGGTCCGGTTTTGTAGAGAAAAAAAACTGTTTTTATTTTATTTTATATATATATATATAATTTTTATTTTGAGAATCTCATTTATAAGTGAATAAAACAATTTGAAAATCAATAATAAAGTAACCCTATTTTTTAGGCCATATTTTAGTGAGAGTTAAATTATATTTTTACCGAATTGTCTTTTAATTTTATCTCTATTTAAATATAGGAGTAGAATATTTTTGTACCCAAAAAAAAAAAAAAAAAGAGGGCCTTAAAAACCCCCCATAAATTATAGTATAAATAAACATCCATACACACGCTTGCATCTCAAAAAAAAAAAAAAAAAAAATGCGAGGGTTTACGCTTTACACAAACATTTCCCAAAGTACCCAATTTCCAAGTGGGGCAAAAGGGGAAATCTGTAAAATATGTAAGGGCATATTTAGAAGAAGAAGTAGAAGAATAAGAGGGAAAAAGATCGGCCGATCAGCTCTCCCAAAGAAGAAGAAGACGAGAGCCAGAGGAGATCGGCGTGAGAGAAGGAGAGAGAGGAAACTGATTTTGGGTGCAAGGGGCACTCTCTAAACGCAGCGTTTCAGGTTAGGATTTTTACTTTTTATTTTATTTTTATTCCCTCTACTCGCCATGTCCCGGCCGTGTCCGATTGTCCTGTACGCGAACGACACAGGCACGGCAGGAAAATTGCCGTGTCCGTGCTTTAATAGGAGGGAAGGAGGTTCTTCTAATACTAACATAACATAACAACTGTAGAGATAATTTTGAAATAGTTCCAAGAATGCATATTTTAATTCAGATCAATAAATGTTTGGTTGATAAGCTCTTTAGGGATATACTTTTGAAGTTTAAATATTTGGATAATTTTTCTGATGAATGTGCTGAGACTGTTTTTCTTAAAAAAAAAAAAATACCAAATAAGAAAAGACATGCTTTTTAAAATTCTAAAAAGAGAGTTGTAAGCTAAAGTAGCTTTGGAACAAAAGCCTTATCCTATATTTTTATTTTTTATTTTTTATTTTTTATAATTCGATAGTTAAAATGGGGGTTTGCAGTAAGAATAGAAGCCTGGACAACTCCATTAGAAACACCTAGTTGAGCTACAAGGCACTTGGCGAAAACTTAATTGTTGTTGAAGCTGTAGCAATGTAGATTAATATAGATTACTTTGGTGACTATGTAAATGGAAGTTTATATGAAAACAAAGATGATTCTAGTAGAACTTGTATGGAGAAAAAGTTATATGATACAGGTACTATTAGCATTTCCTTTGCAAGTCTTTAATCTAAACAAAGTATGAGGTGAAACAGTTTTCATAACTTATTAGAAAAGAAGTGATGCACTTATGTTTGCATGATTCCCAATTTTTTATTTATTTGTATGTACAGCACTGGTGCATTGATGGCTGCAGAAGAGGACTCCATTGAACAAGCTGCAGCAGCTCGCCGTGAGCGGCTCAGAGCTCTTAAAGCTGCTCAAGAACTGCTAAACACTCCAGATGAGGATTCCGCTCAAGTTGAGTATAAGACAAATGATGAGAATGGAACTAATGAAGAAAAGTGAGTGTACAATATCTTCTCTTTTTGAATTTTTTTTTTCTTCTTTCCATTCATTATTTTCTAATTTCCAATTTGTTATGCTTTTTTGTTAGTGTATGAGTGTATGCTGTAGGCCTTTTTTCTAAACCCTTGTAAGTTTTACGTATTAGTGCTTACTTCCATTTAAGAATTTCAAATTATCAATGAAGGGATTCCAGTAGTTGGTTTTACATTTTAACTTGAGCTTGCATCTATGAGGACATATGGGTTGTGATGGCTTTGCATTTTGTAGTGGAGCATTGCATGGGTTTTGAATCATAGGTACAAGGTGATGAAACATAACACTGATACTATAAGCTCAATTGGGGAGAAAGTATAGCAAAGCATAAAGATAGTTCATGTACGACCTAGGGTAGATTTTCTCTTATGGTGTGCTGCTTTGGGGAAAATTTTGGCAACAGATAATCTCAAGAAGCTGGGGATAGTTATTATGGATTAGTGTTATTTGTGTAAGAGTCATACAGACTCCTTCATTTTAACATTGCTAAGGAGTTTTATATCATTTTGCTTGGTTGGTATGAATTGGGTTGTTGTTGTTGGTGAGAATGAATTGGATTATTGTTGTTGGTGAGAATTGGCTAATGCCTTGCTGTGTGTTGGATCTATTATCATGTTGGAAAGGACACTATGGCTAGAGAACAGGTGGAAGGCTGTTCCGTTATGCTTAATGTGGTGCATATGGAGAGGGAGGAATGCTTGATGCTTTGAAGGGGAGGAATTACCTTTTTTTATTTGATGAGTAGAGGAGGTACCTTTGTCAAAGTTGAAGTTTCATTTTGCAGGCTTTTTGATGAGTGGACTTCGGCTCTACTTCATTCTAGATTTTAAACTTGTTAGGGTTTGTGTGTGTGTGTGTATTCTTTCCTTTGTTATCTTTTGGCATTGCCTTTTGTATTCTTCCCCTGTACTAGTGTTGCACTCATTTTGGGTTTTTTTTTTTTTTTTTTTGGTCAATGAAGTTCTTACATATAGATACAAGATAGTATGGAATCATATCAGATTTACATCTTATCTTTGGATGACATGGCTGTTGCATTTAAAAGACTGTCCCTGTTAATAAATAATTTACAAACAGAAAATGCAATTGTTTACAGAAATGTTGAATCTTCATCATGCTTGCATACATTAGGGTGGGGATTAAAGGTCAATAGTCTCAATAGTCTCAATTTCTTAATTCTTTTTTTTTTTTCCTTTTCATTTCTCATTATTTCAAACACTCTGATCTTGGTTACTTGTTATTTTTGGGAGGCTCTATATTGGCTCCTGAACTTACTAAGCTTATTCTGCTGCATGTTCAGTGACCAAAGGGGAAGGTTAACTAAGTTTTGTATTTAAGTAAAATAATCAAATCATGCTCAAAAGCCTTCTACTATTTTTATTTTTTATTTTTTATTTTTATTTCTTACCAATACATGGTAATTTGACTTCATATCATGACGAATGTACTTGTTTACTTTGATTGTTGCTGATGTTTTTAGATTATCAATAAGAATTAATTGGCATATAATACATGTTTGGAATGTGTAAAGGTTTGTTCTATTTTTGGCTGTATGCATATTTGGCATCTGCTTTGCTAACTTTAACTCATAATTTTGTTGCAGTAATTTCAACATGAAATTTCGGAACTATGTTCCTCATGATAAGCAACTTCAGGAGGGAAAGGTTTCTCCACCAGTGCTACCAAAGTTTGAAGATCCTATTGCAGCTGCACCTCTACCATCAGCAGAGGAGGTAATTGATTACTTCCATTGTGAAATTCTCTGAATTAGTAGCTTTAACATGTGTGCTTTTGGTTTCATCTTCTATGTTCGTATGCTTTAATTTGAGAGAAATATTCAGGACCCATTTGTGAATATTGCTCCAAAGAAACCAAACTGGGACCTCAGGAGGGATGTGCAAAAGAAACTTGATAAGCTTGAAAGACGCACCCAGAAGGCATTATATAAACTTATGGGTAAGTAATTACAATTTTCTTCTTAATTTTTTTCCCCACGAGTGTAAAGGGTGGTGATGGTTACACTCAACTGTCCTTTAGTCCCTGTTATGTTAATTTATTTGCTCATTATCTATTGATTGATGTTTTTCTCTTCCTTTGCCACTTGGTTTTGTATCTGTTTTCTTTGCCAAGAGGTTGTTATTGCTGTCCAATGTAAATAATTTCATCAAAGTTCAAAAAGTTCAAACTAATGGCCACTTGGCAACATTTTTTAGGTTCCATAAGGTTTTGGTGACAAAGAATGCTCTTTCTGAGGCCTTTTTCTTTTTTTTGATAGGTAAGAAAGATGTATATTCAAAAAATTGCTAAATGCAAAGTAGCAGCAGCATATCAAAAGTAAAAAAAAAGATGGAAAAGCAAAAACAAAAAAAAACACTAATTACAAAGAAGAAAAGAGCTAAGGAATAAAGGAAGAGAATCACTAGATGTGAGTCTGCAAGCCCTAACCCAATCAAAAAGGGAACTAGAAAAGAGAGCAAGCAGTTGGTCATCGGATCTATCCAAATCCTCAAATGTCTGCCGATTGTGTTCCCTCCAAATACACCACATTAAACACAATGGAACTAAATTCCAAATGTGAGATGAATGCTTCCCCAACCAATTTCACCAACTAAAGAGAAAATCTGACACTGTACATGAGGGGACCCATGAAATCCCAAAAATTCTGAAGATAAAGCACCACAGCCGATAAGCCTTTCTATAATGTAATAACAAATGATCCACTATTTCCCCACTGTTTCCCCACAATGACACATAATACACCAGTCAACGAAGTCAAAGCCCCTAAGCCGCAAGTTACCTCTCGTGAGAATTCTATCCCATGCGGCTATCCAAACAAAGAAAGAGATACGCCGGGGTGTCTTAACTTTCCAAATACCTTTTCATGGAAAAACCATGGAAGAAGAACTATGTAACTTATGATAATACGAGCGGATAGTAAAATCCCTGGTCTTTGTCAACTTCCATCTCATACGATCACCATTAGTCACTAAAGGTAAATTGGATGCCAAGAATCTAAAGAAATCATCCACCACATTTGCCTCCCAATTATTAGGACCCTGAATGAACCGAACATCCCAAGTTCTCCTATCTCCTGCACCTTGACATATCAAAGATGATTCTATGGAAGCCTCTTTGTTTGTAGCAAAATTGTACAAGATCGGAAAAGCCAAATGGAGAGGAAGATCTCCACACCACTTGTCTGTCTAGAATTTCACTCTATCCCCCACCCCAACCTTAAATTGGACATTTTTTCTAAACACTTCCCAGCCCATCTGGATGCTTCTCCACAAACGACACCCATGAACACCCCTTCCCAACTTAGAGGTCCATCCCCCCTACTCTTCTCCAAATTTCAAAGCTACCACCCTCCTCCAAAGTTTGTTCTCCTCAATCTCGAAACGCCAAAGCCACTTTCCTAGTAAGGCTTTATTGAAAGTGGTCAATTTCCTAATACCCAAACCACCATTAGCAATAGGCATACACACCTTATCCCAACCCAACAAATGTGTCTTAGAGTCACCCCACAAGAAGTCCCTTTGCAGCTTCTCAATTTTGTTTGCCACGTGTAGGAATGGTGAAAAGAGATAAAAAATAAGTAGGGAGGCTAGATAGTGTACTTTTAAGCAATGTCAGTCTACCACCTTTGACAAATACAACTTCTTCCACCTTGCTAACTTTCGATCAATTTTTTCCAATATAAGGTTCCAAATAGAGGGGAACTTATGGGACACCCCCAATGGCATACCAAGATAAGTCATTGGTAGGGCCCCAACCCTACAACCCAATATCTCTGCCAAAGCATGCACATTATTTACCTCCCCTATAGGAACCATTTCACTCTTAACTACATTAACCTTCAAACCGGTCATAGCCTGAAAACAAAGTAGCAACAATCGAACATGTAGGATTTGCTCCACCACTGCATCACAAAACAAAATAGTATCATCTGCAAACAGCAAATGTGAAACATATTCCCCTCTGCCCCTCCTACCATCTGCCCTAAAGCCACTAAGTAATCCTGCCCCCTCCATTCTCTTCTCCATCCTACTAAACACCTCTATCATAACTAAAAATAACATGGAAGATAGCAGATCCTCGTCTCAAACCTCTAAAGCTACCAAAGAAGTCAGCTGGAGACCCATTGACTAACACAGAAAACTGAACTGTAGAGATACAAGTTTGAATCTAGTTACACCATTTCTCCCCAAAGCCCATTTTCTTCAACAACTTTAGAAGTGCCTTCCAATTCACATTGTCATAAGCTTTTTCAATATCTAACTTATAGATCACCCCCGGAATCTTACTCTTCATTCGGCTGTCAACACATTCATTGGCAATGAGAACTGAATCAAGGATTTGTTTGCCTCCCACAAAACTATTCTGAGATTCAGATATCAGTTGATCTAACACCATTTTCAATTGATTTGCCAAAACCTTGGCCAGGATCTTATACATACTCTTTACCAAAATAATAGGTCTGAAATCTCGAATGTTAGAGGCATCATTCTTCTTAGGGATTAAAGCTATAAAGGTAGCATTAAGAGATTTCTCAAACTTACAATACTGATAAAACTCTTCAAAAACTACTAAAACATCTATTTCTACAACTCTCTAGCAATGATGGAAAAAAGCCATAGAAAAGCCATCTGGAACTGGAGCTTTATCCCCTTCCATATCTCTGACCACTGATAGTATCTCGTCCTTCTCAAACCTCCTCTCCAGCCAGCCCCTTTCCAACTCCCCAATTTGATCAAACTCTAGACCTTCCACAAAAGGTCTCCACTCTTGGGACTCCTGATACAGAGTATTATAAAATTGAACTACCTAAGCTGCCACTTCTACTCCTTCCTCATAAATCACCCCATCCACTTCTAAGAAACTCAGATGGTTATACCTTTTATGAGAATTAGCCATCTTGTGGAAGAACTTAGTATTATTATCACCGTTCTTAATGCACAACATCGTCGATTTCTGTCTCCATGAGATCTCCTCTAGGGAAAGAAGATGCTTTACTTGCAATCTCCCTTCATTTCTCTCATTCATCACCGTTTCAGTGAGTCCAATAACCTCGTCCTTAGCATCTAATAACTCTAAAGCCCCCAATAATTCTTTCTTCTTGCGACCAACATTGCCAAATTCTTGGCGATTCCACTGAATGTTGTCTTCTTTCAAAGCTTTCAATTTTTTAGCAAACACATAACTAGGTGTACTAGAAAAAGATTGGCGATTCCACCATGAATCAACTCTATCAACAAACCTTCAATCACATATTCCCAAACTGGAAGAGACTTTTCCCCCTCACCATACCCCCTGCCTTCAAAAGAATTGGGAAATGATCTGAAACAGGTTGTGGTAGAATCCATTGGATCACATTCGAAAGTGTTGCTCCCAGTAATGTGACACCAGAGCTCTATCAATCTTGGACATGGATGGCTGGTCAGTACCACTAGACCATGTATAACTCCCTCTCTCCAATGGCAAATCTATCAAGTTTAGGTCCTTAATAACTTCAAAAAACTTTTCCATAGCCAAAGTAAGTCGAGACCCACCCCTCCGTTCACTAGGAAAACGAACAACATTAAAATCCCCAAAACAGCACCAGGGAACATTCCAGTAGTGCTGAATATCAACCAACTCATCCCAAATATAACCCCTCATATTGTTGTCATTTGGGCCGTACACTCTTGAACATGCCCAAATAAAACCATCCTCCACACCTTTCCATTGAACCTACACCAAGAACGAATCCACTAGAACCTCTAACTTTTCTAAAACCCTTCTATCACATAATCAAGACTCCCCCAGTCGTTTGATCAGCATCTAGAACCACCCAATCCACATACGGACAACTCCACAAACTACAAACCATCTGTCTATCCATGCCATCAAGCTTTGTTTCTTGAAGGCACGCAACATCGCGCTTTCACTCCCGTAACAAGTTTCTCACTACTAGACGTTTTTGGGAGTCATTCAATCCTCTAACATTCCATGAAATCATTTTCATCTTCATTAGTACTTTTATTTCCCCATTGCTTCTTCTATTGCACTACCAACGCTTTATCACCCATCATAATTAACTAAGGAAATTAAATTCCTCAACTCTCTTTTCCCTTTACCTGTAGAGGAGGCTGCCTTTTGGTTAATTGCTGCTTTCTTCTGTCATTCGTTACTACCTCCATCTCCCTTTCTAGCCTTTGAAGATAGTTGATGCACAACCTCTCGTGATGGTTCATAGAAAGCCTAACCACTTTACTAAAACCTGGGATCCTATGCTTCACCCAACTTGAAACATCCAGCCTACTACCAAGACCCAAGACCTCAACATCCTTGTGTATTTCCATTGACAGGTCTAGCCCTGGAGGAGCAATAGTGGACGGCGGATTGCAATCTGCCAAACTCTCCTCCTCACCCAAAAGAGCCACTTTTGAGAAAGGCCCCCCCTCCTCCATCGAGACACCCAAATCAGATAGGCCACAATTTGACTTTGATTCGATCAACGCTAAATTGGGCTAATCAATCTCAACCACATCTATTTGACTGGTGCACTTGTCATCCAGCCCTTGAATCAAAGGCACTCTACTCCCAATTCCAACTTTATCCACACCATTGACACCAAAATCCACCAACCCAACATCCATCATTCTCTGAAGGGAAACTGCCAAGAAAATACCAATCTAAAGTGGTGTATCTACCCTGTGGGCCTTACCCAGAGCCACTACGGAGTCATCAGAGCTGACTGCAGCACTATCCAACACCATCTGAGTCACCGTGTGGCCTTCATTAGAGCCACCCCAAGGCAATTAGAACTATTCCCAGCCACCATCTGAGGCACCGCGAGACCGTCGGAGTTAAAACCATCCGAGAAGCTACAAACAACCTTTGTCGGAGCCACCGCACTTCCATCGGAGCTAATCCCAGCCTCCAACTGAGTCACCATGAGACCGGCAAAGTTGAAACCACCAGAGAAACTACTATTACCCTCTATTGCAGCCACTGCAATTCCATCTGAGCTAATCCCAGCCTCCATCCGACCCACCACAAGCCTATTGGAGTTAAGACCAACAGAGAAATCACTATTGACCATCATTGGAACTAGCACAGAACCATCGACACTAATCCCAACCTCCATCTAAGCCACCGTGAGACTATCGGAGCTGGTTCCAGACAAACAACTACGCTGAACAACCATTGGCTAGGTTGCATGGACACGCCATTTTTGGCGTCGTGTCCGTGTCCGACACGTGTCGGACACCGACGCGTGTACGACGCACCAGATTCAAGTGTCCGGCAGTGTCCCTTTTTTTTTTTTTTTTTTTTTTTTTGGCTTCTCCGACACGGCGCCGATGAGGATCCGATGCGTCTGACACGCCAGCAGTGAAAAAAAAAAAAAAAAAAAAAAATTCACAGATTTTCCCAGGTAGACTTACCAATACCATTGATTTTGTGATAACCCTAAATCAATAAAGCAAGTTTAGAGTCTCGGAAAGTTGAAACTTGAAACCACATCTCAAGCTCTTCTCAACCCACCCTCCCTCTGTCGTTGCCGCTGCCCTCTGTCCCTCACCGGAGTTAGATCGGGCCGATCGGCGAGCTCCGACGTCGACGCCCACCCTCCTTCTGTCCTCTGTCCCTTCCGATCTCTCTATCTCTCCCTTCCGATCTCTCTGTTTTTTTTTTTTTTTTTTTTTTTTTTTTTTTTTTTTTTTTCAGATATTGATTTTGAGGAATGGGTGGGTGTACTGTTACTTATTTATATAAGTGTAACGCGTTTTGGTTTTTTTCTTTTCTTTTTTTTCTTTTTTTTCACTGCTGCTGTGGGTGCCCGGGGCCCTCTGTCCTTTTTTATTTATTTATTTATATAAGTTATAACTTATAAGTTATAAATTTGTTTTTGTGTGTCCTACTATAGTTTTATTTATTTATTAAAGTTAAATATTGTAGGTGATTTTACTAAAATGAATACTGAAACTAATGTTTGTACTTGTAGGTGTTTTTGTGTGTCCTGCTATAGTTTTATTGATGTTGAACTTGTTATCCTTTTATGGTTTGTACTCTAAACATTTTATGTATATTATTGTACTACTTTAGGTGTTAGTTTACTTATTTGTAGTTCTTACAAAATTTAAATTCTAGATATAAACGTATTTTATGTTTAAAAATATTAAAAAATATGCCTAAATATAAAATATAATTAATTATTTAACTCCCGTGTCGTGTCCTTATTTTTTAAAAATTGCTGTATCCCCGTATCCGTGTCCGTGTCCGTGTCCATGTCCGTGTCCGTGCAACATAGACCATCGGAGGCCCTGCCTGTTGATCTGCCACCACTTCAGTGAGCATAGGGGACTTGGGTTTGTTTGAGAGAGCTTCCGCCATTATCACCGAGTGGGCCAAGGGTGTCGGACTGGCTTTGGCAGATGGCTCGCCCATTTCATGAGAGCTTGGGCTTGAGAAGCTTGCCATGGTCAGCTGAGTAGATCCCAAACAAGGTTGGGCCAACTTGGGTTTCAAACTTAAGCCCACTGTTGGCTTATTTTTACTTGTTTCCCTTGGAGCCCACTTAAAGCACTTTGGTCCACCTCTGTTATAATCCCATGAAACCCTCCTCTTTCCTTTCTCATCTATCTCCATAGTCAAACCTTTCCCTGTCCAGCATGCATTCCTTAAATCACTCCCAATACCATAAACAGCTTCTTTTGAATTTGAATTAAACTGTAACGGAAATCTCAGTTTATTTCCTGCTGGCATTTTCTCTCCCAAATTAATATCCCCATTAATGCTCTGAGGTTTCACAGCCCCTCCACCAGCATCTAGCGGGCAAGAATTGACCACCGGTCTACTGCTCACCACCTTCTTTGCATGTTCAGGATCCGGCACCACCATCTTCTCCTATCCTATCTGTGTCTTCCCCTTATCTGTGACACATAATTGCATTGGATGCTTTCTATCCTCTGCTTTTACGTGATAGCCTTGCACCATTTCAGCAAAAGTTCTAGAGTTTTGAATCTCCGAATTTTGCCTGTGCAGTGGAGCAACCAATTTCAATTGGCTTGAGCCACCCACCGCATATTGTGAAGGATACATCATCTTTCTTAATTCAATCCCGAACATCCTCCAACCATTTTTTGCTCCGCCTTCAGGGATAATGACTGACCTCCTATAACCACCAGCTTTGAGTTCAGTCAATAATAAGAACTGTCCAAAAGAGTTGGCGCTCCTTTGGAGAGTATAAGCAATATCACTGTCCCTAAATGTAAAAAACTGTTTGGAATTAACCCCAATGACAATGTGCTCAATATTCTTCATCAGCCATTGTGCTACATTCTTCCCCATAAAAACTGACCTCATAGAGTATTTGCCACGCTCGAATATCTGTAGCGAGAAATAATGTCCCCCTTCGTCTATAACTAATTGAAAAAGCTTGGATTCAATGAAGAAATTGTGATAGCCCCCCATATCTGATTGGAGAAGATGAAAAGAACAAAATATCTGACCTCATAGAGTATTTTCTCCATGTCTATGAATGTTTCTTTCCATGTTTTACTTGCTAAGAAACTCCAGAATGAGGTGGGTCTTTGTGTGGTTGGTAGATGGGTGCTTCTCTTGCTTCAGCATAAGCTGCATGACATCCAATTTGGTATTACCTTGACTTTGAAGAGGTTCAAAATAGTTTGGACAGAAATCAAGTGTAGAAAGCCGGTTTAAGGATGGAGAAATGATGACCAATAGGACATTGTTTTCATTCGCATGACCAATAGGACATTTAGGGTGTTTGAACTTGAGCATGGCTGGATGATGAAATTTTTTTGAGCTGTTTCTGCTTAAATGTGTTTGTTTTGGGGATCTTCCCTATGTCTATGCATCTGAAGACGAGAAGAGGCGTAGTCCAGTCATTTTGCGATGCACTTAAAGGGCTGCTAAATATACTAAACAAATTGGTAGCTTTTCTTTAGTCAAGAAGAATAAATAAGAGATTGTATTGCTTATTAAGTGTGAGGCATTTTTTTGGATGCTAAAGTCTCTTATAACAGTTGATGTGGGTTACTTGGTGGATAATCTTCTATAGAAATAGTTGTGCTATTTTCTTAGCAGGTCAAGACAAGAAGGGTCTATGATATAATTTGGAGCTAGATATTGGTCACAAATACCTAAGCTGTTTAGATGTTTATCAGCATCCTGTTTTATTAACCAAACATATGGATATTGGTATGGCAATTTAGTACTCCACTGCTTGTAAGAGTAAGGTGGAAGGTGAGGTTGTGGTTTCAAGATCCACTGGGTGCTTGTGTAAGTCATAAAAAAATAAAAAATAAAAACTGAAAAATTAAACAAATAAGAAGCTAAAAACAGCAAACCCTACTCATTTCCAATACCTAGCCTGATTGTGAATGGTGTACCTGTTTTACTAATTCTACGGTATAAATGTTATACAGCTAAAATTTGACTCTGATCTCATGACTTGTTCCAAACATTAAATATCAGATTTTGTAATCTAGTTTGGCATATTTTAACCAAAATTTCAGTAAGAGGGAGAGAGCAGATGTTGACAGCATTTGGTTCGATCTGTGATTTATATGATGTTTGGTGTTCCTTGTTTGTATGACACTGCTGTTGAGGTATCTTTCATGAATAGTGCATGATTAGTCAAACTCATTGGTGCAACTAGCCATAGGTAATTAAATGAATTTGGGACTTTGAGGAATTTTGAACTTTCTTTACTTATGAATGTTTGTTATGAAATCAATGTATTGTAGGCTCACATGCTGTAACAAATTTGCTTTATTTAGTTCGTAGATTTCCAGTCAATAGTTTCACTTTATTGCAGTTGTCATAAACACACTAATTCTCTAGACTATGATATGATTGGGTGGCTGTCACTGATTGTTGCTCTTTTTCCTTTCTTTCTTTTTTTTGCTGTTGCTGGTTTATTGATCCTTAATTTAGGGTTTTTTTTTGGGGGGGGGTTAACTAGAATGGTTTTGTGATTTTTGCAGAGGAGCAAGAAAAACAGAAGCAATTTACTGAAGAAGATGGTGGCACTGGTGCAGAAGATTAGAACTGAACTTAGCTAGGCAAAGAAAAGTGGGATAATTCTGGCCGAGGTGGTGCAGAAGAGATGAATATAGTCTTTACGTAAGTACTATTTCAGTTGAATAATTATAAAAATTATCAATTAGGAAAAGAAAGGGTTGGGGTTCAGTGAAGCCTCATATTGCTGCCATGTTGATAAGTCTTCTCGATATTGTTGTGTGCGATTTTTTTTTGAATTTTGGTACTTTTTAAGTTTTGATGGGCTGAGTAGGGTAGGTGTTAGTTGTATTAGCACTGAAGTCTGGAACCAGGATCTGGTATTATAGCTCATTTTCAGTCGTTCCAGTTTCAATATTTCGCCCAAGTTTTCTGTGCTGACTGCTGGAACTGCCTAATTGATAACTGAAGTGAAGCAAATACCTTTATATATTGCCCCGTGTTTTTGCTTTTCTCAGTTTTCTGTAGTAATTTTCCTGATTGTTGAAGGATACCAGGAATGTGTCGAAGGATACCAGGAATGAGAGCAAGTAATGTATGTATACAGTGCCATAAGGGTGTAATTTGCCAATGTCGCCTACTCTAAAATTTCTCCATTATGTAGGGTTGGGTTTTGTTTTTTATGTATTTTTTCCCTCCAACTCCTCAAGGATATTTAAGAAATAGTATTGACCTATGCAGGCAAACAATTGGGTGGTTAATGGTTAATATTCACTCACCATTTTACTTCCAAATCCTGTTGAAACTGGGATTTCTTAATGACACACTTGTGTGGGTTTGGATTAATATTTTTTGCTGAACGTTGGTAAAGTGTAAGGGCAAAATACTACCTTAGGTTCCCTTTTCAAATTTTTTCCATCTGTTTAGTTAAATAACCATTCAAATGGCGTTAAAACACTCTCTCTTCTTTTCTATTTTATTTGTTGGTCCACGAGAAAATCCATCCGCTTCAAACCTCTCACACAATTTCCTTGTTCTATCCCATATCAACACCCAGATCAGACGCACTGCAAATAGATAGAGGGTCTCCTTCGACTTGAACACAATCTTGATGAAATTTTTGTCACTATATAGAATAACTTGAAGCCATCTTGATGCTATTTGGAAATACATGGTGAAGTCCTGAACCTTTTTGCTTGGAGAGAACGATGACTCGATGAGGCGAGGAGATTACTAAGGTGGTTGCAGTGAGTAGAGGAAGAGGATTGGGATTGGGTTAGGATGGAGTACTAGCAGTAGGTCCTGATGCTATTTGGGAATGAATATGGTGGAGCGCCTGTTGTTATAATGGATATTGTTCCAAACATAAGAGGATTGGGTTCTCAAAGGAGAACGGCACTATGGCAGTCTCTTAAAAAAAAAAAAAAAAAATCAGCGGTCTGTCTAGCATACAAACATAGCGATGCAGAAAATCGTTCTAGCTATGATTTCCAGCTCCTTTGTCCTCCTTTGCTTGATTTCGATTAAAAATTTGAGAGTTTGAGCGTGAGAATTATAAAAGACTATGTTTTTGTTTGGTTGGCGTCTGCAGCTGCTGCGTTTGCCTTTTTTTTTTTTTTTTTTAGCTCACCTCTTGCACTGTTCATGTCCCATGAACAGTGTAAATTGGCAAATGAATGATGCTAAATAGTAATGAACAGTAACTATATATATATATATTTTTTTTTTTTTAGTTTTTAGCAAAATAAACGGTATCTAAATACACGTTATATAAGCCATATTTCTTCTTCTAGTATTGTGCTAGAGAAGTCTGAAAGAAGCCTATGGTTTTCTCGCAAGTTGAGCCCACAAAAAAAGAGGTGAAATTGTATGTAGTGACTGTTATGGGTTGGGTATGTTGGTGAAGTTTATTATGGTGTTTTAACGCCATCTATTTAGTTAGTTAACATGACAGAAATTTAAGAGGAGAACTTAAGAAATCAATCAAATTTTCAATAAATATATAAATAAAAGCAGAGACTTCAAGAGAGCTTAGATATAGTAAGATTCACTTGGTGTAGATGAGATGATAAAAGGAGAATCGCATGTTTTCTTTTTTGTTTATGCGTTATCTTTATATATTAAGAGGATTCAGAAAGTTAATTATATCTTTAGAAAATGTAAAAAATACCTCTAAGCTAATTAGATAATCCTTATTCTTAAAAAAAAAAAAAATAGAGTTAAAATTATAATTCAACAAAACTAAAAAAAAAAAAAAACTACTAGAGGAATTTTTTTCTTAAAAATTAGCACACTCTACTTAAATATATCTCATGCACGTTTGATATATATATATATATATATATTTAAAAAACTAGCACACACCTCAGCAGTTTATTATATTTCAAATCCTAAATTTTAGTTTCTTAAAAATCCCTTCCTATGCAACTCTGTTTATTAGTCAACTTCTTGATTCTTGGGTGAAAAGTTCTGGGTGAGCCATGTTTAATTTATGAATTCATCTTTACAAGTGGTATTTAGTAGTCATGAGGACCCATTTTTGGGCTGTTTAAATATCTTATGATGCAAAATGTGTTGTCTGCTATGATATCATAGACAATTGAGGTGATTCAAATGCCATGAACATTTATGTTCTTACATGAAACTATGAAAGAGTACCTAGTTATCATGTTAAACTAGTTGCAGAAGAACGCGATGTGTGGAAATATATATAAATATAATGTAATGGGGTGTAATATATAAAAAGTAACATTTCAAGTATTGTCAATTTAAAAAAAAAAATTATACAAGTATTTTTATCTTTTTATCTGTACAAATATATCATTCTATTATTTTTTGTGTGTTTAATTAATATTTTTTTAAGGTGAATCTTATCTTTCTAACTTTTGTTGTTCAGTGTTATATTTGTCTAATATACAACTAAACTTTATAAGTTTCAAATTTCTCATCTTTTAAGGAATACTGTGATTATCATAATAATTAAAACTTACTACAAAATTACAATGTTATCTTAACCAGAATTAAAATAAAATCGAAGGAATAAAAGATAAGACTTTAGGCTAAAATGCAAAACACAGAATTTAAGTTTTACCATTTTTCATTTCAGTTCTATAAGTTTTAGTTTTGTTATTTCAGTCCTCTAAGTTTCATTCCTTATCAATAAAGTTATCCGTTAATTGATGGATATATACATGTATGCAGTAGAAAAATAATGGATTTATTTTATTCGTAATTGATAACATGTAATATGTAAGTTTCAGAATATAGAATAAGAGAGTGTATCTTGGTGCAGTGAATTTCAAAACCAAAGATCAGAAGTTCTTGGGAACACTTTAAATCTTTACTTCAATTCTACTAACGCCCAAGATGTGTGGTCTCTCAATCAGTTATATGAGTTTGTTATAGAGAGAATGAGAGAGTGTCCAACACTCATATACATACCATTTCATGAACTTCTTGTTTTTCCTTTTTTAATTCTGTATGTTTCTCTCAATATAACTGATTATTTAATTGGGCCAGCATTTTGGACATTTCCAATTGGGCTTTAATATGTGGCTTGGAG
The DNA here is from genome assembly GCA_023621385.1 of Quercus gilva. NCBI lineage: Eukaryota > Viridiplantae > Streptophyta > Magnoliopsida > Fagales > Fagaceae > Quercus > Quercus gilva. The sequence goes on along the minus strand of CM042482.1, from coordinate 33,816,040 downwards.
TGGGACCAAAAGAGAACAAATAAGACACTAGCTCCAATGGGCGTTAGGCTTTTCTGTCAACTATTGACAAGTCTAAAGTTACCATTAATTATATTTAATACCACTATATAAATATAATTGCACTCTAAGCCTTATTAATAAATTATATCCCAAGACTTTATTGTACATGTAATCCCTTCATAAAATATTCGTAGTAGCACAAAGTCATGAATGAAGACTTCCACTTTATGAATTACTACATCTTAATCCTTGAGTACTCTGTTTAATCCTTTAAGTTATTTATCATATACTTTAGTAATTATTTATTAAAGTAGTTAGGCATAACATTCTGAATAACAAACCTGTAGGGTCGAAATTTAATAGGCTAAACAATAACTTCCCGTGTTACAAACCCAACAAATCCCCAACAATGAATTTGTAGGGAATGGGTTGAACAGCTGGGTTGAATATGGATTTAGCAACGGTTCAAGCAAACGAAACAGGGCAAGAAAGCATTCAGACGATTATTCAATAAAAGTATCTTTTATCCGAAGAGGTCTTGCCTTTTTCTCCTTAGTAAAATATAAATCTCCCCCTTTCTATGTTAGACATGTTTCTTTATATATACACCTTTTTCCCTCATTCTCACCGCACACTTGTCCTTCATCTAAGCGTCCACTTGAGTATTAGTCACATCAGGAGTTTGCTTTAATCTGCAGTGAGTGGTAGTGGCTGAGGTTTCACTGTTCAGGTGTCTTCTCCACATAAATGCGGTCAGGAAAGTTGTTGCAGTGCATTAAATGCGGTGATGACAGCTTTATTTGTAAGATATTTCAGGATATCTCCGTGCTTAGGAATGCCCAGCACTCCCCTCTGAGGAATCTTCTACTTGATCAAGTTCTTTGGAGGTCTGACGAGCGGAACTTCTTCAGACATGCCAGGTTATCTTCGGACGAAATAATAATCATTCCTTGGTTGAATTTTTGCCAGGACGGCAAAGTATTGATCCTTTCAACCTCTTCGGACAGAAAGTTATATTCAAACTGGGCCACAGGCCCAACATATGACGTTGGGCTTTCTCACACACAATAGCCCCTTAAAATTCCAATTTTTCCTTCGCATCCAAAGAGAAAAAATGGGGTTTTGATCTTGCCCAGTGAAAGCATTGAATTTTTGACTCCACACGTGTGTGCGCGCATGCATCTGGGCGCCTTCTTTATTACCACTGCTGTTGCGTCGTTTCCGAGGCGTCATTAATTGCGCTAGGCAGCGTCTTGTCCACGAAATTTAATGGCACGTCGCAAATCCAACGGACAAGATTCCCCTAAAAATTTCGGGCGGGATAAATCCCAACGCCTTGCTCACTTCTATATAAAGTCCTAGAGGGGGTTGTTTTCTCACTCTACAAATTTCAGACTCTCCAGCGAACTCAAGCGTTCAGACTCCCAAAGCCTTCTCTGTCATCTACTTCGGATCGTCTTAGAATCCGCTACCATCTTCCCGCGAGGCTAAAGAACATCTTCCAATCCGATTCTGCGTGAGTTATTTGCTCGAGATTTTCGAAATCTATTCAGATTGCCTCTTCGGCCTTTGGTAGATTTTCTTCAGTTGCTGTTTCGCATTCCCCTCCCTCTAACCTAACTCAAAAATGGGTAGATTTAAATACCTAGTGGACAGCCCCTCCCAGATAGAGAAGTTTAGGGCGACATATCGCATTCCTCAGGAAGTGGGCTTGAAGTATTGCCCCACGAAGGGCTTACTGACGGACCGAGAAGTGGGTGAAGTTATAATCCCCATTATCGCTTTCCTGGAGGGGGGAATGACCATCCCCATGGGTCCAGTTACCAGAAGTTACCTTACCGCCCATAGGCTTAGCCCTGACCAGTGCGCACCTAATACGTTTAGGGTTTTAGGGGCAGTTGACGACCTAAACCGTCACTTAGGATTGGGACTAACCTGGCATGATGTGGTACACATGTATGAGTGTCGTACCAAAGAGGGAGCGGGATACTATCTAAGGTCCCGATCCGATGTCGTCAGACTTCTCTCCTGTCTCCCCAAGTCTAATAAAGGGATGATGGACGATTATCTGATCGTCTCGGGCGCATGGCATGATGGAATTCATTGCCTAACCCAGCCAGGAGAGCCAGGTGGGACATCTCCCATTGAGATTCTCTAACATTTTTTGCTTTCGGCTATTTGGCATTCCCTTCGTCATATTTCAATCTTTTTTTGACAGTTCTATTGCAATGTTCACAAATAGACGTCACGTAGGTCCTCGGCTGAGTCATACTAATACCGCAGCTCTGAACTACCTTCTTCGGTCGGAGATTTTTGTAAGTGAAGACGGACAGCTCAGGTCCGTTCCCCTCATCCTCGGCTATACTCCGAAGACCGAACTTCAGCCGATCGGTAACGCAATAACACTCGGGGATCGCCGCATCAACCGCATTGACGTAGCTCGGAAGAACTTCTTAGCTCCCTTCGACCTCGCCCCGGTGCCCCATCCTAATCCGCAGGGTATACCACTGCTCGTTCGGCCCGTTCAACAAGTTCCCCTTGAACCAGTATCAGAGGAGGAAAGAGTTGCTTCTTCTACACCCTCACTTGACGAGCAGATCGACCAGTTCAGATTTGAGGGTGAGTCTTCGGAAGAGATTCAAATTATAGAAGTCGAGGAAACAGATAGGCAATCGGCTGTCAATCCAAAGAGACTAACCGTGTCTGCCTATTCTTCGGACGAAGACATGCAGAGCTTATCAGAGTTGATGAAGAATAGAAAACAGAAGGCCGCCTCCAAAGGCACTGGTCCATCCCAGCCAGCCGCGGATCTCCCTCCTCTTCCTCCTCAGGCCCCTTCAGATTCCAGCTTGATGCCGCTGCCGGATCTAAAGAAGAAAAGGGTTGCGACCGAGGCTGAAGGCACTGAGGCTGTGCCTAAAAAGGGGCCCAAGCAGCAGTAGGTGGCCCACGATACCAGGGGAAAAAGGGCTTTATCTACTGAAAGTAGGGAGGAACCTTTAGCCGCCGAAGTGCGCCGGGGCTCTCGGACATGGCCTCCGAAGGTGACGTTGGATGGTGCGGACATCCCCTATGATGCCTCCATCAGAAATTATGGTGGAGGCAAGGCCGGTTACATTGCGGACGCTTTGGAGCAGCCCCTGCTCCTTCCCAGGGACATGGATTCGTACAGGCGCTTCAGCCAGCAAGAGCTTTTCTTATCCCTAAAAAGGGATCTAAGCATGGTAAGGGAATTGACCTACTTACCCTCTTTTTACTATGTCCAATAAATAACAATAAGGAACATTCGTCTGTTGTGCAGATCGCCCAGCAGATATTTGTCGCTGAGGAGTGGAACAAAAAGAAAGAGATTGAAGTGCAAACTGAGGTGCAATCAAAAGAGGAGGTCAAGAAAGCACTAAGCGTTGCAAAAGGCGAGTGCGCTCGCATCTTCGAGCAGCTGAAAGAGGAGACGAAGGCGAAGAAAAGTGCGGAGGCAGGTCTGAAGAATATCGAAAAGCAAGCCGAAGACCAACGCCAGAAGTTATATATCACCGAAGTCAATCTGGAAACAGAGAGGGCGTTGGTGAAAGAGCTTCGGGCTGAGCTAGACAAGGCCAGGGATGCTGCTACAAAGGCCAAGGAGGACGCTCAGTTAGCCAAGGAAGCAGCTGAGGCCGAGAAGCAGGCTGCCTACCTGCTGGGGGTGCAAGAGACCCAGACAAGGCTGACCAAGGAGTTCGCCAAGGTCTGTAGGGGGTACTGTGAGATAACGTGGGGCAAATGCCTTGACGCGGCCGGAGTTCCCCCAAAGTCTACACTGAGGCAGCCTGGGAGTGTCTATTACAACCCTGATCTCTGTGACCTGCCAGACGCCTCAGAAGCTATCTCGGCCGGTCAAAACCTTGCAGTTCCAGCCGAGACGAGCCAAGCACCTCTTCAGACCGGAGATGCGGGTGATCTGCCAAAGATTGATCCAGTGCCTCAGGATAAGGCTTAGGGTGTTCAAACTGTGTAATAGTTAGGACCTTTATCATCTATTTTGTAATGAAATTGCCTTTTCAATGAATGAAGTAGTTTACTTTTTGTTCATTGTTACTTTTACAGAGTATGTTAGATTGTGTCATTATGGTTAACAATGATGGTTTAATAACTAATGAGCCAGCCAAAACCACGGTAATCTTTTAGACACGTTTAAACAAGGCCTTATGATAATGATAGTTGACGTAATTTTAGCTTAAGTTTGCATATTCCGCCAAGCACCAGATTAGATTAATAACGTGAACGTGTGTCAACTAACCCGAATCATCTGGTCCGAAGACTGCAGGCATGATTGGATTTAAGTTTAAACACTTAAGAACCGTAAAGGGAGTGTTAACTAACCCAAATCATCTGGTCCGAAGACTGCAGGCATGATTAGATTTAAGTTTAAACACTTAAGAGCTTAACATAACAGAATGGTATTATGATTGAAAGGAAAATTTTTTTAATAGTAGTACCTTTTGAGGTTATTTACATTCCATGGCCGGGGCACTACATGATTATCCAGGTTTTCTAGGAAGTATGCTCCAACGCCAGCCTTCGAAGTGATGCGATACGGCCCTTCCCAGTTCGGTCCCAGCTTTCCCCAGGCTGGATTCTTTACATTGCCTACTACCTTCCTTAGGACCAGATCACCAGGCTCTAGGGGTCTCAGCCTCACATTGGCGTTGTAGCCCTGCTTTAGTTTCTGCTGGTAATGCGCCAGTCGGACCATTGCATTTTCCCTTCGTTCTTCAATTAGATCCAAACTCTTTTCCAGCTGCCCGTCGTTACTGATCGGATCAAAGGAGCTTGTCCTGTAAGTTGGGAATCCAATCTCTAGAGGTATCACGGCTTCAGCCCCATAGGTCATCGAAAAGGGGGTTTCTCCAGTAGACCTGCGAGGCGTAGTTCTGTATGCCCACAATACGTGAGGCAACTCTTCCACCCATCTACCCTTGGTTTCGTCTAGCCTTTTCTTCAATCCGTTAACGATGACTTTGTTGACAGCTTCCGCTTGCCCATTCCCCTAGGGGTATGCAGGGGTGGAGTATCTGTTCGTGATTCCCAGCTCACTACAATAGTTCCTGAATGCTTTACTGTCGAATTGGAGCCCATTGTCCGATATAAGGGTACGGGGGACTCCAAACCGCGTGACAATATTTTTCCAGATAAATTTTTTCACATCCACATCCCTGATGTTTGCTAGAGGTTCGGCTTCGACCCACTTGGTGAAATAGTCCGTGCCGACCAGGAGGTACTTCTTGTTTCCCGCTGCCTTAGGGAATGGGCCTACAATATCCAGCCCCCATTGAGCGAAAGGCCATGGGCTGGTCAGTGGATTAAGAACGCCTCCGGGCTGATGTATGTTCGGCGCAAACCGCTGGCATTGATCACACTTTTTGACGTACTCGTGGGCCTCTTTCTGCATATTCGGCCACCAATAACCCTGAGTAATGGCTCGATGAGCCAAAGACCTCCCACCGGTATGGCCTCCACAGATCCCTTCATGCAACTCCTCTAGTAAGGGTTCAATTGCCTCCGGGTGCATGCACAATAGTTATGGGCCTGAATAGGAGCGTTTATAAAGTTTGTGATCCTCGGACAACCAGAATCTTGTAGCTCTTCTCCGTATTTTGTCCGCTTCCCCTTTTTCTTCGGGCAACGCATCATCCTTCAAAAACTTGATGATGGGGTCCATCTAACATGGGCTGGTTCCGACGCAAAGAACCTGGGATGCCTTTTTTCTTAACTCCGTAGGCCTTTGTATGTCTTCGACGAGGATAACCCTTGGCAATTCCTGTGCCGAAGATGTGGCAAGGGTGGCTAAAGAATCGGCATGTGTATTGCCACTTCTAGGGACGTGTCGGAGGTTGAAGGATTCGAACTCGGATTGTAGGGACTTAGCCAGGCTCAAGTATCCCTGCATCCTTTCGTCTTTCGCCTCGAACTCTCCCAACACTTAGCCGACGACTAGCCTTGAGTCCGAGAACATCTCAATTGACCTTCCCCCCATTCTTCGTACCATCTTCATCCCCATCAACAGAGCCTCATATTCTGCCTCGTTATTTGTTGCTGAGAAGTCTAGCCTTAATGCTTTTTCGATGATAATTCTCTCTGGGGATATTAGCACTAGCCCCACTCCTGAGCCTCGCTGATTCGATGCGCCATCCACGTACACTCCCCAGGGCAAAGGGCTCCGTGAAGAAACCATACCAACGGTCCTTCCTTTAGTGCCCAGCATAGGTGTTACCTCCTCTAAATGGGGTTCTGTGAACTCCGCGACCAAGTCCGCAAGGACTTGGCCCTTCACCGATGTGCGTGGCATGTACCTGATATCAAAAGCCCCGAGGATCGTCCCCCATTTGGCAATCCTTCCGGTGTAATCGGCGCTTCGGAGTATGGCTTTAAGAGGAAGCTGGGTGAGGACTATAACCGTGTGGGCTTGAAAATAATGGGGCAGCTTCTTCGTACCCAACACAACTGCCAGAATGGCTTTCTCCAGCGGCAAATAACGAACCTCCGCTTTCTGCAGTGACTTGCTTACGTAATAAACTGGTTTTTATACACCACAGTCCGTTCGGATCAGCACCAAGCTGACGGCATTAGGAGCCACAGCGATGTAAGCAAACAAGACTTCATCTGGCTCGGGACTGGACATGATGGGAGGTCTAGCCAGGTAGTCTTTAAGCTGCTGAAAAGCAACAGCGCATTCCTCCGTCCATTCGAAATCCTTCCATTTATTGATCAATGAGAAGAAAGGCCTACATCTGTCTGCCGATCTGGAAATGAATCTATTAAGGGCAGCGGTCATCCCCGTCAGCTTCTGAATTTCCTTGGGGTTCCGGGGAGCTCGCAAATTATTGATGGCCTTTATCTGATCGGGGTTAACCTCGATTCCCCTGTGAGTGACCATATACCCTAAGAACTTGCCCGATCCGACACCGAACGAACACTTGGAAGCATCCAAACGCAGTCTGTGTCTCCTCAAGATCTCAAAAACATCCCTAAGGTCCCCATATGCTCAGCTATGACCTTACTTTTTACCACCATGTCGTCGATATAAACTTCCATGCTTTTACCCAATTGCGGCTCAAACATTCTGGTTATCATCCTCTGATAGGTAGCCCCTGCATTTTTCAAGCCGAATGGCATTACCTTGTAGTGGTAATTCCCCACAGGGGTTACGAAAACCGTTTTCTCTTGGTCGGCGAGAGCTAGCGGTATCTGATGATAACCCTAGAATGCGTCTAAGAAACTCATCCGAGGGTGTCCCATAGTAGCATCAACTAGTTGGTCTATCTTTAGCATGGGAAACGGATCCTTCGGACAAGCTTTATTAAGATCGGTGAAGTCCACACATACCCGCTACTTTTCGTTCTTCTTTTTTACCACCACCGTGTTAGCCAGCCATTCGGGGTAAAAGATCTCTTTAATAGCCCCCGCCTGCTTGAGTTTCATCACTTCATCCTTAACCGCGTCAGCGTGTTCCCTCGAAGGACGCCGTAGCAGTTGCTTCTTGGGGACAATGGTGGGATTAACGTTTAGATGGTGGCAAATAAAATCTGGGCTTACCCCAAGGGCTTCCGCAGAGTCCCATGCAAATACATCTACGTTTGCCCTGAGGAACTCTATCAGCTTTTCCTTCTCTTGAGGAGGCAGCATGGATCCGACTTGAAAAAACTTCTCTGGGTCGTTATCCACGACTACTTTTGCCAAACCTTCGCATTCCGATTCTTCGGCTGAAGTCTCGGTGTCCAGCACCGAAGGCTTTGATTGCTATAAACTCTCTTCGTTACGGTCCAAGGGCTCAGCCTGAGGTTGGTGCTGGATAGCTGCCACTAGACATTGCCTGGATGTAGACTGATCTCCTCGGATCTCCTCGACTATCCCGTCGGACGGATATTTAATTTTCTGATGAAGTGTGGAGGATATGGCCCTGAGGGTATGAAGCCAAGGCCTGCCCACAATAGCAGTGTAGGGTGAGTAGGCATCCACCACTATGAAATCTACCTCCACTGTCTCACGTCCAGTTTGCACAGGTAGTCTAATTTGGCCCTTCGGGATGATCACTTTGCCATCAAAACTGACTAAAGGGGAGCTGTACGGAGTTAGGTCTTCGGGGGATAAGTTCAGCCCCCTATATAGGTCTGGGTACATTATTTCTGCGGCGCTGCCATCATCTACCATCACCCTCTTCACGTCGTATCCACCTATTCTCAGAGTTACTACCAGGGTGTCATTATGCAGCTGCACAGTTCCGATTTTGTCCTTGTTCGAAAATCCCAAAACCGGAGCTTCCATCCTGGGTCTCTTCGGCTCTCTTTTAGCACTCTCCGACGACAACCGAGCAACAGTCAGTACTCTGGATGGGCAAGATCCTGTCCTTCCCGGTGCGGCAAAAATAACATTGATTGTACCCAAGGGAGGTTTCACAGAATCGCCTCTCCTGGGCCCCGCATTTGCGTGATTTCCCTGACCGTATGAGTGGTGTAGAAGGTGTTTTAGTCTGCCTTCGTTGACCAGCTGATCCAGATGGTCCCACAGGCTCCTGCAATCCTCAGTAGTATGCCCATGGTCAAGGTAATACTGACAGTAAAGATTGTGGTTGCGCCTTTCAGGGTTTCCTGCCATCTTGTTCGGCCTCTTGAAGAACGGTTCATTTTTTATTTTATCCAGGACTTGGTGTACTGGTTTGCGAAAACCGCATTGACCGTTTGGAAGTTCGTTGTACTTTGTCTGGCCCAGTCCTTCCTCGGCCTGTTGTGGTTCTGCCTGTCCGTCCTGAAATCCCTCCCTTCCTGAGGGGTGACCTTGTCCTTTTCCTTACTCTGTTGTTGATCTTCTTCAACTTTTTTATACTTATCGATCATATCCATCAACTGGCGTATACTGATAGCAGGCTTGCGCGTTAAGGACGCCCTTAAGGGATGTTCAGTGGGGAGGCCCAGTTTAAAGGAGCTGATAGCCACCAATTCACAATCTTCCTCTACCTCGTTATATGTTTCCTAGAACCTATCTGAATACAATTTCAGAGTCTCACCTCCTTTCATACTGACTGACAATAGCGAAGCCATAGACTGTGGAACCTGTCGGCATGTGACAAAACGTGAACCAAATGCTTGAGTCAGCTCTTGGAAAGAGCTTATAGATTTTCCTTTCAGATTGTCAAACCACCTCATGGCTATCGGTCCCAAGCTGGATGGGAAGACTCTGCACATCAGGGCTTCGTCCCTGGAGTGGACGGCCATCCTCTGGTTGAAATGGCTCACATGTTCCACTGGGTCCGTCCGGCCATTGTAGATGGTGAATGTAGGCTAGTGGAAACGTCGAGGAAGTCTAGCATCCTCGATGTTACGAGTGAAGGGAGATCTGGAAATCTGCTCTAGGGCTTTACTCATAGAGTCGTTCCCTACGCCTCTAGGTAAGGGATTCTGAGGGTTCCCCTCGTCATGACGCATTTCCTCATAGGTAAAGGATTCGCTGACTGGCGCTCGAAGTTTCTGTTTGTAAACAACCTCCTGTTCGTCCTCAGCATCTTCATCAGAGTACGAGGGACTGCGCTTTCTCTTCGCATGACGCAACTCCCTCTTCAGCCTATCGATTTTCTTCTGCATGTCTCTGTTTTTCTCTGCATGGGACATGTGGCTCTCTCCATGTAACTGGTTTTGATCGTCACGTGCGGTGTGTACGCTGCCCTCACGATCTTGCCTCCGTTCCAGATGAAGAAAAGGGTCGGTGTGCTGAGACGACCTGGACTCCGCTGGTCGTTGCCTTGGTTTAGCCATTCTTCGAGGTGTTGCTTCCACCTTGGCTCAAGCTGTCCCTACAGACGGCGCCAATTGTAGGGTCGAAATTTGATGGGCTAAACAATAACTTCTCGTGTTACAAACCCAACAAATCCCCAACAATGAATTTGTAGAGAATGGGTTGAACAGCTGGGCTGGATATGGATTTAGCAACGGTTCAAGCAAACGAAACAGGGCAAGAAAGCATTCAGGCGATTATTCAATAAAAGTATCTTTTATCCGAAGAGGTCTTGCCTTTTTCTCCTTAGTAAAATATAAATCTCCCCTTTTCTATGTTAGACATGTTTCTTTATATATACACCTTTTTCCCTCATCCTCACCGCACACTTGTCCTTCATCTAAGCGTCCACTTGAGTATTAGTCACATCAGGAGTTTGTTTTAATCTGCAGTGAGTGGTAGTGGCTGAGGTTTCACTGTTCAGGTGTCTTCTCCACATAAATGCGGCCAGGAAAGTTGTTGCAGTGCATTAAATACGGTGATGGCAGCTTTATTTGTAAGATATTTCAGGATATCTCCGTGCTTAGGAATGCCCAGCACTCCCCTCTGAGGAATCTTCTACTTGATCAAGTTCTTTGGAGGTCTGACGAGCGAAACTTCTTCGGACATGCCAGGTTGTCTTCGGACAAAATAATAATCCTTTCTTGGTTGAATTTTTGCCAAGACGGCAAAGTATTGATCCTTTCAACCTCTTCGGACAGAAAGTTATATTCAAATTGGGCCACAGGCCCAACATATGACGTTGGGCTTTCTCACACACAAAACCCATTAAATTTATCTTAAGGGAATATTTTGTATCTCCGTTAAGAGATTATGAATTCCATCTTGAGAATATATGTTCCATCAACACTAAATGTTGCCGCTCAACATACTGAGGTTTTGACCGTTATTTTAGATCTCACTCCTGATATATCAAAGCAACCTATATTTCATGATCAGGTCCATTATTCTCTCAGGATTAAGAGTTCATGTAAATATAAGTCGTGAGATTTATTATTCAATTGATAGTCGTTAGGTGAATAATAAATTTCACAGCGGTCTTGTTCAATATATTTTAACTTTTAAAACATATCAACTAGAAGTCACCACTTCCATGATCAAGACAAATCATTTTAGTTAATATGTTATAATTTTCACAGATGAAACGCCCAATTTCATTACCGACTATGAACTAAATTCTGAGTTTAAAAAGAACTTGTGATTTATATCTTTTGTGACTTTTCACATAAATCACATATTATGCATTTCATGGACTATATGATAATGTTCAAATATTTATGTTACTATTATTTCAGATAATAATAAAACAACTTTATTAATTACAATATTAAGTCATACATCATGTCATACATAATGTCATACATAATATAATACATAGCATTATACAATAGAATTTAAGGGCACTAATCCTAACATTAATGTTCTGTTAGTTTATGCAGTTAACTTTGGGGATATTTGCAGACTAACGATGTGAAGGGATAGAATATAGTAAGTTAATATGAGTTTGGAAAAAATTGCAAACTAGCGTCTCGAGTTTTAGAAACTCGAGTTCCAAATCAATCTCAAGCCTCAAAGACTCACTTCCCAATTGCTGAGTTTGTTGAGTGGGACATAAAAATGTCACATCGGTCTCAAGTTTTTTATACTCGATTTCAAACCCAGAAAAAGAAGAAAGAACCCGAAGAAAGAAAGAACCCAAAAAAAAAAAAAAAAGAACCCAAAAAAAAATGAAGATCTAAGAAGAGAAACCCATAGAAGATCTGAAGATGAAGAGAAGAATCCACAGAAGATTTGAAGAAAGAACGAAGAGACGCTGGGCAGGCAATTTGGCTGGAGAAGAACACTGGGTGGAGCGATGAAGAAGAACACTAGCGATGCTGGGCGATTTGGCTGGAGAAGAACGCTGGGTGGAGTGACGAAGAAGAACACCAGTGACAAAAAAGAACAGAACACGAACAGACGCAAGGAAGAATAAAATGGTGGAACTCGAGTCTTAAAAACTCAAGTTCAACGTGGATTTTTTCTCTTGCATCACGACTCACCACTTACAAATCGAGACTTAAAAACTCGATTTTTATCTTGGAACTCGAGTTTTAGACACTTGAGGTTTTCCACATTGTTTTGAAATGTGACAACTAACTAAATGATTTTTTTTTTGAGAAATAATTACAACATGCTGCTAACCCTACAGCTCGAACCCTTTGCCCCCTAAACCCCCAAGCACTTTGTACATGGGGAGGTGTCAATTCAGCTACAAGGCCTTTGACACTAAATGGTTTAATATTTAAGGTTATTTGGAAAAAAAAATTCAGTTAACTTTTATTTATTTTATATTTAATTTAATTTTTTATTTATTTCTTAATTTTAGAAAAAAATTTTAATAAAAAAAAAGAGAGAAACCCCACTCCACCCGATCTGTGAAACCGATAATGAGAAGGAGGGGAAAAGAGGGAGAAGAGTCGCCAAATCTGATGAAACCCAAGTTTTGGCTTTCTGTGTTGGTGTTGGTTTTGGTATCAGTTTGTTGTTACATAGCTGAATCCAATTGTAGCACAAGATGTGATTTGGCTTTAGCTTCATACTACGTCTGGCTTGGGTGAAATCTCACATTCATAGCTCAAGTTTTTTAGTCTAACAAGCAAATGATATGCAAACCTAACCAAGTCTGAGTTGTTGCACAAGTATAATACCTATCTCCCAATAATTTACCTGATTCTAATTCCAATGCCAAGTTGAAAGTAGCGGTCACATGTTTTTGTGGCAATAGCTCGGTTTCGGAGGATTACGGTTTGTTTACTACTTACCCATTTCAGCCAGAGGACACTACGGAATTGATTGCCTCAGTTGCAAATGTAATTGTGGCGTTGCTGGAGAGTTCGAAATTGGCAGCGAATTTTACCCCACTCCAGGTGTACTCTCATGAGATTAGCCGCCGAATGCTTGACACCATTAAGATTCGTGCCTCCTCTGCCACCTCCGTCTTTTATCTTTTCTCCCTCTTTCTCCCTCTTGATCTCTTAGGCCCCGTTCGTTTGGGGTGAAATAGGGAGGATGGAAAATAGAGAGAGGAAAATAGGGTGGAAAATGTTGTTTTCCACTGTTCGTTTGGGGAAGGAAAATAGGAAGAATGGAAAACTGGAGAAAAAGTTTTCTCTCTGGGCCCACATTTTTTTTCCTCCCAAATTGGGAGGAAAACTTGGGGGAGAAAAGTGCTAGTGTAGCACTTTTCCACAAATGCCCTTCCCAAGTTCTCTTCTCTCTCTCTCTCTTTTTTCAATGTGACGTTCTATGTGTTTTTTTTCCAATGTGACATGCTCTTTTTTTTTTCAACGTGACATGCTCTTCTTTTTTTTTTTTTTTTTTTCAACGTGACGTTCTCTTCTTCTTCTTTTTCAACGTGACCTGATCTATTGTCCCCATTATACTCCTCATTAATCTTTTTTTTTTCTTGTTGATTTTTTGGTTTTTTTTTTCTCGTATGACATTAATTTTTACATTATAATAATAAAAATAAAAATAAAAATTTATATATATGATGTTGTAAATTTTATATTATTTAATGGGTACAAATAAATCTATTTCTTACATAATATATAACAAGGTATAATAGTCAATTTATATAAATTACATTTTCCATCCTTTCCTTTTTCTCTCCAACCAAACAAAAGAGTTTTCCACCCTTCCACTTTTCCACCCCTTCAACCGAACACACAAGAGGGAAAACTAAATATTTTTCATCCCCCCATTTTTCCATCCTCCCACAATTTTCCATTCTCCCACTTTTCCATTTCTCCAATCAAATAGACCCTTACTCTCTTGGATTCTTAAATCAGGAATCGGGAGGGGTGGGGTGGGGTTTTCTCATTTTTTTTAATTAAGAAAAAAAAATTAAATATAACAAAATAAAAGTTAATGGTAGAAACTAACTGTACATTAACAGAGGAATTAATTGGAAAATAAATGAAACTTATAGTACTGAAATGACAAAACTAAAATTTATAAGATTGAAATGAAAAATTGTGAAACTTAGAGGGCGTTTTGTGCATTTTTTCCTAGACTTTATAATAATTTATTATTCAAAATTTTAAACAATTGGTAGGTATATTCAAATTCATATCCAAGTAGATTGTGTTTTGATATAAACTTAAATTTCTATTTCTACAAAAAAAAAAAAAAAAAAAAACCTAAGTATTAACCCAAACCAAAATTCAACCAAAGCTATAAAATAGAGAGGGAAGACTCTGCGATGAGAAATTAAAACACAATACCAAAACACATATTTTAAAAAAAAAATCAACTAAGAGAGAACAAAAATTCACAAAAAGAAAGTTAAGAGAGAAAGAGAGTATTCACAATTTTTGTGTGAGAAAAATATGGTCTGAATAGAGAAAATGATATAAAATTTATACAAAAATAAAATGGGAAGGAAAAGAGTTAAATTATAAGAAAGAGAAAAGGATGGAAGAAGTGTAATGGTGAAGTAGAGAGTAGTGAGGGAGGTAAAGAGGCAAAGAGGGAAGGGAAATGTTGGAGGGAGTATAACCGTAGGTGTGGACTAATATGGAGAAGAAGAGGTTTTTGTTGCTGTTGTTGTTGTTGTTGTTATTTATTTATTTTTAAGAGTAGTGAGAAGAAAGGTTTAAAAGAGAAAAGAAGAGGTAGAAAATAACTGGATGATGTGGCCCAATGATTGTGTAACAATATATATATATATATATATTTATTTATATATATTTATGATGGAAAGAAAATGACACTTAATGCTGAAAGGAGCTTTCAGTGTAAACAATAGACAATTAGAGTTTAATTTTGCCTTACTCATTCAATAAAGATGGAAAAGCAAAAAAATAGTGATGTGGTCGCTTATTTGGCTCAACAAGAAAATAAAAACAATAAATGTTATGCTTCACCTTTTAGATAGATATATAGACTAGTCGTGGATCTGCTTGTTGAACGTAATAATTTTTTTGGTAAATTATTATTTTGATCTCCAAACTTTTCCAAATGTTTGTTTTTCATCTCTAGACGTTACTTAGAGTACTGAAATGACAAAACTAAAATTTATAAAGCTGAAATGAAAAATTGAGAAACTTAGAGGGTGTTTTTTGCATTTTGGCCTAGACTTTATAATAATTTATTATTCAAAATTTTAAAAAATTGGTAGGTATATTCAAATTTATAGCCATGTAGATTGTGTTTTGATATAAACTCAAATTTCTATTTCTACAAAAAAAAAAAAAAAAAAAAGTATTAACCCAAACCAAAATTCAACCAAAGCTATAAAATGGAGAGGGAAGACTTTGTGATGAGAAATTAAAACACAATACCAAAACAAATATTTAAAAAAAAAAAAATCAACCTTAATTAGAGATATAAGAGAGAACAAAAATTCACCAAAAGAAAGTTAAGAGAGAGAGAAAGAGAGAGAGAGTATTCACAATTTTTGTGTGGGAAAAATATGGATTGAATAGAGAAAATGATATCAAATTTATACAAAAATAAAATGGGAAGGAAAAGAGTCAAATTATAAGAAAGAGAAAAGGATGAAGGAAGTGTAATGGTGAAGTAGAGAGTAGTGGTAAAGAGGCAAAGAGGGAAGGGAAATGTTGGAGGAAGTATAACCGTAGGTGTGGACTAATATGGAGAAGAAGAGGTTTTTGTTGTTGTTATTGTTGTTATTTATTTATTTATTTATTTTTAAGAGTAGTGAGAAGAAAGGTTTAAAAGAGAAAAGAAGAGGTAGAAAATAACTAGATGATGTGGTCCAATGATTGTGTAACAATATATATATATATATATATATAATATGATGGAAAGAAAATGACACTTAATGCTGAAAGGAGCTTTCAATGTAAAAAATAGACAATTAGAGTTTAGTTTTGCAATACTCATTCAATAAAGATGGAAAACCAAAAGAAATAGTGACGTGGTCACTTATGTGGCTTAACAGGAAAATAACAACAATAAATGTTATGTTGCACTTTTTAGATAGATATATAGACCAGTTGTAGATCTACTGGTTGAACGTAATAATTTTTTTGGTGAATTATTATTTTGATCCCTAAACTTTTCCAAAAGTTTGTTTTTCATCTCCAGACGTTAAAAAGTTATTTTTCATCCTTAAACTTTGAAAAGAGTTTTTTATTTTATTTATTTAAGTTTAGAGGCAAAAATAAAGATGTTTAGAGACTACTACTCTATAAGGATAGTGGCTAATTAGTTTTTATTGTATTTTTCATAATTTTATTTGTAACATTTCTTAACATTATCATATATTTACTGGCTTATGATTTGTATAATAGAGACATTAAATGAGAGGTAGAACTGTCCATTAGATTTCTAAAAGTCATGGTTGTGGACACAATAGGGAGTCGTCACTTAGTTTTTGCAATGGTCTAGGAACCATATATATAGTGTCCTCTCGAGGAAAGACCTTTTGGTCTTACTACTAGGGATATGGGTTTGGAGTTAAGGTATGGTATTAGAAAGGTGTTAGGCACCTAAAACTGCCCAACCCTAAGATTAGTTTTCCTTCATTGTGTCTTATGTCTTAACCTTTTAAAGGCATACTCAACATTGCATATATACTTACACTAGCATACATCTAAATACACAATATGACATCAATCATCTCTAACCATACATCTATCATTCTTGCCAACCAAAGCCTAACATTCATCTAATTATGTATATCAAACAACCTAACATTCATCTAATCATGGCACATCATCACATTACAAACCCTATCATACATCTAATTGTGACATATCCTAATATTCATCTAACATACATGTTACATCATCCTAGCATTCATCTAGCATGGCATAACATAAACCCTAGTATGCCACTATCATCATGTCATCATATTCCATCCAAGGCAGAAGCATATGAACATCAAATCAGGATAGAAACAAGACAAATCATGTTTATCACCTAAAGCATTAAGAACACAATTGCATCATTAAACCTAAACCATACCAGGCATGTACATTGTGAATGCATGACTTACCTTTACTTACCTTGCAGCAACTTAACACCTATGGCATTATGCATGAACATGTGAATGAATGGCATGACATTTAATAAATAAATAAAAACAAACCCTAATTTAAACATGTGAAAGACAAACAAACATGTGAAGTAGAGACTCCAACTCATATACAGATACATAGAGGATCAAAGTAGGGTTATAACATGTGAAACAAGCAAAGCAAAACTTAAATTAGGATTTCTAGATAATAGCTTGCGTATGCCTATAGAAGCCTGCGTACGTAGGCCAAATACTTGCGTGCGCAGGATTTGACCTGTGTACACATGCATAAAGCATGCATGCCTAGGGTTGTTCAAAAACCCTAACTTAGAAGACACAGAAGCAAGGCAGAACTTAAAATTGTTAATCTAACACTGTAACATGCTTTTAAGACATACAACAACGTAAGCCTAGACTACACAAACATATTAAAACATAAAACAAGTAAAGAAAAAAATAAAACGAAATTAAGCTTAAAGAAAATAAAAAGAAAAATTTGAAATGAATACCTTAAAGCAAAAGCTCCTAGGCTTGATTTTTGACCATTTCCCTTAGTCAAATCTATCACAAATCAATAAGAATGCGATTAGTAATTTTAAAATTCAAGGATCAAGGCTAGAAAAGACCCTAATAAAATAAATTTAACTTGAGGATATTTTGTGAAAACTCCCTTTTTGATCCACTATTTCTAGTGAATTTTAGTGTTTTCTTATGGGATTTTTGTGTGTTTTTGAAAGGTACCATGTATGGCTATTTATATTATGAAAATTAGGGTTTAGAATGGCTCCCAGAGGATGTGAGATTCATTCCAAACCTTAATATTAATGCAGAATACTTGTCTTTCTTATGCTTTTGAAACCCTACCTACGTGCGCAAGCTCGTGCCTACGTACGCAGGCTTTTAGGCTACGTACGCAGGCCTAGGGTTTCTTTTGGCCTTTATTTTTCAAAAATAGATATTTTGCTCATTAAAAAGTTATATTTTCCATTTTTAGATCTTTCAAGTCAATTTGTAACTTGATTGGGCCCTAAGCCAACCTTGAGCCTTAGAATTTTGGCATCATTGGGGAATGGGGGCGCGAGTCGTAAAGGGTTTAAAATGTGGTGTCTATAATGGTGTACAAAACATTTTGTTTTGACGTATGGCTCGGGCCCAATCCATGCACATGGCACCCAACACGCATACATGGGGCGGGGTGTGACTCCGCAGAGTCGCGTGGGATTCATATGTTTGAATTCTCACATTTGTTGCTCAGGAAATGAGCAACGACAGCTTCATTATCCCAGAACCTGTTTTGCCAATTGCAAGCAAAAGGCGAGTGACTCATTATCCTAGAGTCACTTAAAAAAAAAAAAAAACAAACAAGGGTGCTCTTACGAGCTCAAACAACCAAACAAATAAGGGTGCTTTTATGAGCTTAAAAGGATATATATATATATATATATATGTGTGTGTGTGGTGTCCATTTAGGGCACTTGCCTCAAACTTCTCTAGGTGGCTTGCGCCTTTTGTCTTCTCCATCTCTATCTCTATCTGTTCTCGTGAGGCTCTTGCTTCAAGGTGACCTTGGCCTCCATCTCACCTCTACCTCTTCTGTTGTGCCTGCATGTTCAATTCCCTCACGATATGTGCATAAGTCTGTATGATGTGCCGGCATGTTTAATTCCTTCAGGATATGTGCACGAGTTTTGTCTGTTTTGACACACGAGGGAGTCTTGGGTGAATGATCCACTAGGGATGATAAAGGGGAACTCACTGGGGAGTATGATCTTCTTGAAATTTTGGTGACCCTCGAGGGAGCCTCCAAATTGGGGAAAAAGAATTTGTTGAGAAGTTTGGTGATTATGACCTATGAGGAACTCTTTGAAGATGTGTGATCCATTGGAGAAGATTTTCTTTTTCTTCATGGCTTACCGGGGAACTTGTGTTGACTCTACCCACGAGGGGGTTTCATTAAACCTATGAGGATTATTTTCTTCACAACTCATGAGGGGATTGCCATTGTGCCTTGGACCCATAGGGGAGTCCCTTCATGATATTGTTCCAAATTGGGATTTGTTTGAAAATTTGAACTCACGAGGGAGTCCTTTTGGTGACTTATGGTTTGCTGAAGGATGCTCTTGATGCTTTCAATCTGCTGTGGATGCTTGTATGGTCTTCGTGTCTTTTACCCAACTGAGGGCGTTTTGGTCATTTTGACATGTTCTTGGATTTTTCTTTTGCATTTCCTACCTTTTGGGAACCCAATGGAGATTTTGAGGGATTTTTTTTTTCTAAACTACACGTAGTTTAGTGGTGGCCTAAACTACGCGTAGTTTAGTCACCAAGTGTGTTCCCACCTCTTCATTCTTCCACAACGGTTACCAACCGTTTCTTTTTTTTTTCTTCATCTTCTTCACCTCTTCATGTTCTCTCTACTCTTCAACTTCTCTCTCTTTTTTTCTCTACAAAAGCTTCAGCCCTCTCTCTTCCTCTTTCACCATTTGAATCTTCCCTCTCACATTCTCTCTGAAGCTTTCTCCCTCCCTACACTTTCTCATCTCCTCCATGGCACTCAAGTCCGAGAAGACCTCCTACATATTCTTAAGTAATGCCTTCAATCTCACTCGTTGGAGTGGGGCAGTGAGGCTGCTGGAACCCCCTCCGTTGACATACTAGCAGAAGGATCATCTTTCAACAAATGCCTGGGCTAGATTGGTGAGTTTTCCATTTTTTTCACATTTTTTGAGTTTTCCTCTAATCTTCCATTTTAATATATTTTTGGACTTGTAAATGCTTAGGTTTTGTTGTGTGATGAGTTTAGATGAAAACCTAATACCTTAGGAGGGGTAGGAACATGTTTAGGATGAATTTTGGTTGAGATATGCTTGAAAATGTCGAAGAACACTTCTTTGCGTTGGTTCATGTGTACGGGGACTCCAGCCTGCGTGTGCGGCCTATATTCATGCGTACGCAGCCTCTCTTCTTGCGTACGCGGGCTTGTTCTTGAGAGTCTGTGTACATGGGCTTCAGCCTGCGTACGTGTGCTTAGTGTTTGTGTACGTAAGCTTTGGCTCACACATGCACACCGCTAGGCAGAAACCCTATTTTGACAATTTGAACTCCATTTTCATTTGTTTTTCATCCAATTGCAAATTTAACACTTCCTTTCCTTATTTATGCATCTGAAATGTGATTCTAACACGGTTTTGTACCTCATTAAAATCTAAAACTCTATTTTGACTGTTCCTTGATCCAAATTGTGAATCTAACATCACTGCACTCCTTTTTGCAAGCTATCTCCTTGTACTCTGGTAGGGGTAGTACCAACTGTGTGGTTAAGTGGTATGGGGACCTTGTTGAGGTGAAAAAGGCCCAAATTCGTGCTGCGGGCTTTGAGCGTATGGTTTGCATTCTATCAGAAAGGTCGGCGAGCACCATCTGGGTGTAATCTCTCGTCGAGAGGTAGTGGGACACTACCCATACCTTCTATATTGCTGAAAGGGAGATGACTGTGACTCCTCATGATTTTCACCACATGACTGGCCTTAGGTATAACGGTGCTATCATAAACTTGGAGGGCGAGTCGGGCGCTCAGTTGGCGATTGACTTGCTCGAGAGGAGGTACTCCATAGACACGATTTGCTACTTCAATATTGAGGTGGATTATCGGCCCCTTTCCCAGGAGATAGTTGAGGACTGTGCCTGGATGGCTAAGGCATTCTTGCTATACATTCTAGGGGCATATCTTTTTGCCAATGGAGGGTAGACTGTATCCTTGAGGTGGTTAGCCCTCTTCCGTGACTTCGGGGCCGTTGGGGGAGCTAATTGGGGGTAGGCTTGTCTTGCCTATCTGTACTTGTGCCTAGATACACTTAACTGGGGGACCTTGCGCTAGCTAGTGGGACCTTGGAAGCTTTTAGAGGTTAGTTTCTTTCTCTTTTCTTTTGTAGCTCTTGTACATGCTAAAGAAAATTGTAACTCATGTTCTTGCAAACTGTCTTCATACTCTCTTTTGCCTTGCAAATTGTCATCTTGCAAACTGTATTCATCTTGTACACTATATTCTCGCAAACTGTATTCACCTTGTACACTATGTTCTTATAAACTTTTTTCACCTTGTACACTATGTTCTTGCAAACTACATTCATGCCTCCCTTTTCTCCTCAGCGCTGAGCCGTTCGATATGCAATTATTGTTCAAAGGCTGGACCTGAGTCTTAGAAATTCCCTTGCAGTGAGGGTCCATCTTGAGGGGTTGTCTTCTGACGATGTGAGTTTGAAATTTAATACCTTTTATTGTTTTCTTCACGTGCTTCTTATGCTTTACTTCTAACCTCATGCATTTTTAAAAATTAACTAGAACCTATGGGCCGGCGTTCCTCCTGCTGCGACTCCAGACTTGGAGGCATCTATTATCGTCGCCTTCGAGATTATCTAGCCTTTAGAGGGTGCGGGTTTAAGGGTGCTTTACTTGGCAGAGTGAGTGCGCTGCCAACTAGTGGGTGAGGATGCCCCACAGGTACTTATAGATCCTACGGAGTTCATGCTTGCCCCGCTCTCTATAACCGATGCTGAGTACGCCTTGTGGAGTCCTAGTGTGGCTTATGTCAACTGGCTTAGGGAGGAGTTGGACTATGATGAGTTCAATCGTACTCGCCTCATGCCTTTCTTTACTGTCGATGTATTTCTCTTTCTTCCCATCCTTTCCATTCATACTCTCTTCTTTTTCATTCTTGTACATGGTGACATTTAACTGAAATACTTGTACCAGGATGCCCTTGCTCCTAGCGTTCGTATTGACCCTCTTCATCTGCCTTGGACGGTTTATGCTTATGGACCTAATGGCTTCGTTAGGGAGTGTCCCATGCCTCGCAACACAAATGTTACGGGCTATCCTTTTCCAGACGGCACACGGGTGGTGAGTTCTCTTCCTTTTCTTTCTTCTTTGCTTCTTCTTGTCTTGCATCTTTCAACTGCTTATTATAACTTGTTTTCCTTCAAATTTTAGCCCACTATCTAGGAACATGAGGAGTTGGTTTCGCGGGCTGGGAATCTCAAGCCGGAGGTGACTCAGTAATCGAAGGACTTGTACAGCCTTGAAGGACTGGCCTATCTCGGTAATGATGATGATGATGATGATGATGATGATGATCATGATGGCGGTGATAGTGATGGTGGTGAGAACTTAGAGGCGAACCCTAGTTACCAACCAAGGAAGAGGCGTTTTCGGTGATCCCTACATGAGAGATAGATAGCACAGCATAGCATAACATATCTCTTTTCTTTGTTGCTTTTATTATTATTTTCTCCTTTTAGCACCCATTTCTACACTTTGGATTTGATTAGAGACATTGGGTTGTATTTTAAGAACATCTTTTACATTCATGCTTTTTATTTGGGATATTTACTTAATTTACAACTTATGGGAATAGATGCACAATTCTATGCTTTTCTTGGTCTTCGATGCTTGAAAATTTAAGCTTGAGTTGTGTCTTGAATAGTCCTTTGGGCCATAGGATCCATAGGAGAAGCATGTGAAAGAAAACTAGAGTCAAAACAAAGAAAATTAGGTTTTTACCTCTCGTCGTGCATATGGTAAAGGAGCCTGCATACACAATTGTGACCCTGCGTATGCATGCCGCGGGTCAGAAAAACTCTAGCTACTATTCCTTAGTATAAAATAGCCGCTGAGGACTCCCAAACCTCACCAAACTTATTTTCCTCCTAGAAAACACTTTTTTAAGGCTTCCCAATGGCAGAATTCTCCCCCTTCAAGGTCTTGACTTGGATTCGAAAGCTTGGTCCTAGTTTCATAGAGGCTGTCATTCCTTATGGTCTCTCTTGCATTTTTCCATACCATAAAATAAAGGTGGATGAACCTCTTCTTCGTGCTGTTGCCAATTATTGGATTTCCTCTCAACATGTTTTTCAATTCAACGGTGTGGAGATATGCCACACTCTTGAGGAGTTTAGTGCGATCATGGGTGAACCTTCGGTGACCGACCCTATCTTTCCCATCATGGGTGGTGATCTTCCCACCTTGATTCAAGTTTTGTTGGGTGTTCCTCTTGAAAAGGCAAAGCAGTAGAGTGTTTTTGGCAAGTTGAATGTTCGTCTCATCTTTGCATACTTTTTTCGGTTAGCTATCCCAACGACCGAGATACTGTGCTCTCGATTTCTTAATGCCTTCTATTTATATATGCTTGCAAGATACTTCTTGGTTCATGAGACCTATTGTGTGGATCACAGGATGTGCTTGGTGGTTGCCGATTTGAGGAATAGAAATCTTGCAGGCATGATCTTGGCTGAAACCCTCAATGGCTTGGATGCATTTCATAGAAAGGACATAAACTTCTTTGCAGGGAGCCCTCTCCTTCTTCAAGTCTGACCCGTAATTTTTGCCTAGGTTTCCAACCTAGTGGGTTTCCTTTAATTTTTGCATGGATTGCCTTTCGGTTTTCAACTCATTGAGGCACCTTATATCTTCTTTTACATTTTTTAAAAATTTTATCTTTTTTTTTCCACTCAGGCTCTTTTTTTTTTTTATTTTTTTTTCTTCTTTTGTAGATATGGCTGTCTGAGAGGCTTCGTTTGCTTCAACCCCCCACTGTTCCTCCTAGCCAGTATCTCCCCAAGCATTACCGTGACCGTAGGCCCAAGCATGTTGAGATAAGCTTTGAGGAGTTTACTGAGCTCATGGAGCGTATTGATGCCATAGACATCCATTGGGTGGTGGAGTAGTGGCGTATATCAAACATGACTCACCGTATCCTTAAGGACAATTGTTTTCCTTTGGTGGGACTTCGCTATTACTCCTGCTACTCCACATGTCGCATTGCCAGACAGTTTGGTGATCGCCAAGGGGCTCCAAGAGATGATGGCTCTTTCCATTCCTTGGAGTTCACTAATAGGACTTTGAGTAGGATCTGTAAGGCTTGACCACGGCAGAGGGTGACTAGGGACATTCATCCTCCTCAATTCCTTCATCCAACTTTAGGGTACCCGAAATGCCTGCAAGATGACATGAAGTGGGTCCTCATAGATGAAAAGGCTTACAAGAAGTCCAGCAAAAGGAAAAAGGGTTGAATGACAAACTTGATATGACCCAAATTTTACTTTTCTGCACTTTATTCTTCTCATGTATTTTCTTTTGAATTCAATAAAGGATTGGAATGTTCCAAATCCCTACGGAAAAAATTTATCATCTTTTAATTTGAGCAATAAGAGAATCATTTATCTATTATATTTGTTTATTGCCTTTATTTTCTTTCTTCTTCTTTTTTCCATGCCATGTAATTTTTGCCCATGACGTCCTTGAAGGAATTTTTGTCATGACCATGGTCTTTCCCCTATCTTTTGCCTAGACTGCCGTTTTGGATTTTCAATCCAACGGGGTCCTTTTGCCTAGACCGCCATTTCGGGTTTTCAACTTAGCAAGATTTTTTCTTTTCTTTTCTTTTTCAAACATTGTATTTCCAGAGTCTATCCATGTTGATTTGGGCGAAGCATCTCTTGACATAATCTTTTTGATAATGAAAGGCCTAGACCATCTTGGCTTCATCTTTCCTCTTGGATCAAAAGTTTCATCTCTAAGTACTTTTAGGACCAAGTCCCCTTCTCTAAGGTTTCTAGGTTTCACCTTTTTGTTAAATGTTCTAGCAATCCTCTTTTGGTATCCATGTGCATGGTATTGTGCCCTACCTCTCTTCTTATCTACTAAAGCCAATTGCTCATATCTTGCCTTCATCTAGTATTCTTCTAAGACCTTGGTTTCTACCAGCACTCTTAAAGATTGTATCTCCACTTCAATTGTAAGCACCACTTCACTCCCATAGACCAAAGAGTAAGGTGTAGCCCTAGTTGATGCATTAATAGAAGTTCTGTAACCCCATAAGGCAAATGAAAGTTTTTCGACTCAATCCTTGTATGTCACTACCATTTTGGATAGGATATTCTTGATATTCTTATTGGCTATTTCTATGACCCCATTAGTCTGTGTTAAGGACATATTTTATGTAGTTGGCTAATCCTTTGACAAAACGCACTTTACTTGTATTTGGGTAGATCTAGGATGTATTTAATACTTCAAGAAACATGTTGTTTAAGTGTAGTATTAAAGCCATGAAGATTGAACCAAGAAACAAGTGAAGAAAAGGTGTTCATTAAAGTTGGATAGATAGCTCGACACCTGCGGACAGATAGCTTGACAGCTGCTCGACAGCTGCTCGACACCTCTTGACAGCTAGGCTATTTATCGAGCTCTTAAGGCGTTTCTTATCGCAATCGACACCTTCTCGACAGCTGGTGGATCGATCGAGAAAGCTGCTGTCCCTTTAATAGCTTCTCGACACCTAGTTATCTATTGAGGTTTAAAGCTCGATACCTCCTCGACACCTAGTTATCTGTCGAGGTTACGAAAATTAGAATTTTCAGATCTAATTTTTGGGCCATGCTTATGTATTTGTGTAGAGTTTCTTTTCTCACAACCCTAGACCTATATAAGGCTTATTTTAGAGGCCGTCACATAAGAGAATACAGGGAGAACATATGCAAAAGGTGACCGAAGCCTTATTCTCTCTAAAAGAAGCTATTACGTCTTTACGCCTTAGAGTTTTGTAACTAAGTGCTTCTTGATCTTCATTCTTGATGAAGTGAAGAACTTTGCAGCTAACATCTTCTTTTAGTTGATGATTGAAGTCGCGTACTGGGATCCGCGCAATTGGTTAGTCATGTATTAGGATTCGTGCAACAAAAGGGTGGCGTTCATATATTGAAGAGTTCAGAGGTTCTGAAGCGGTAGAAGGTTTCTGCTGTGAGTTTATCTACGGGGATTGTAGAGTCTAGGGACAAAGGTTTTGTACTAGATCTGAAATTTCTCTTTACTATAGTGGATTTCTTTTCGGGAAGGTTTCCCCCTAGGTTTTTTTACTGTGAAACTGGTCGGTTTCATTGGTTTCATTGGTTATCATATGTTGTCTTATTTACTTTTCCCTTGCATTCATTATTGACATGATATTGATGTTTGTTTGTTTTAACACGTTTTGTTCATAATAAATCTAATTAACAACTTGGATTTAAAACTTGTTAATTCTATCAACTGGGGTCTAAATTTCCCAACAGTCTGTAATCGATATGGTGAAGACTTCTGATGCTTAGTGTTATACAACTCCCTAATCCTTCGAACCTCCCTCTCAAAGTGGGAGCCATTATCCGAAATGATCTCTTGGGGTACCCCATATCGGCAGATGATGTTATTCTCTATGAACCGAGCCATATGCTTGGTTTTCAACACGGAGTAGAAGACTGCATCCACCCATTTGGTGAAGTAGTCGATTGCCACTAGGATGTACTCGTGTCCATTTGAGGCCTTAGGGGCTATTCTTCCAATCACATCTATGCCCCATACTGAAAAGGGCCAAGGAGAGGTCATACTATACAATTCACTAGGTAATATGTGGTTCAAGTTCACATGCGTTTAACGATCATGGCAACTTTTCACAAAGTCTACATAATCATTTTCCATCGTGCTCTAATAGTACCATATCCTTAGAATCTTCTTGGCTAACATCCTCCCATTCATATGAGGACCACAAATCCCTTGATGAACTTCCTCCATAACTCTCTCTGCTTTTCCTTTCTTTAGGCAATGAAGGTGTATACCATCATAGGACCTCCTATAGAGCTGTCCTTCACATAGGATGTATTGCATTGCCATCATCCTAACTGAACGATGCTCTCTCTTATCAGCACCATTCGGATATGCCCCAAACTCTAGGAACCCCTTCCTCTTCCTCTTCTATAACCAAGACTGAAGCTTCACTATTCTCCTTGTGTACGAACTCATAACTTTATTTAATCTCTAAAGGTCATGTCTATACTCCTTCGAGTATTTCCACCATGGATGCTAAAGTAGCTAAAGCGTCTGCAAACTGATTATGATCTCTATAGATGACTCAATTTTGTCAAAAGTTTTGGTCAAATCCTCTAGATACCTAAGATAATGTTTCAAATGTTCTTCCTTTACTTTCCACAACTTCTAGTATTGAGTTATAACCAAGATCAAATTTCCAAACACCTTTGCCTCTTTTACCCCTAACTCTCGGAGAGCTTCCATTCTGGAGATACAAGCTTCAAACTTTGCTATGTTATTAGTTGCCTCAAAGTTTAATTTGACAGCCAAAGGTACATGGGATCCATCGAGGGTGATCAAAATTATTCCTATTCCATTCCCATGGTTCACAGCTCCATCGAAATACATTTTCCATGCCCCTAGCTGAATATCCAAGTTGTCCTCGTTTGGGAAGTTTTCTTTTCCATCCTTTCCTTCTATAGAATTCTCGGCTCTAAAATTAGACATGGCATTACCTTTGATAGTCTTCCTTGCCACATACTTCAAATCGAATTCTGCTAATAGGATCAATCATCTTCATAGTCTTCCACTCAAAGCTGGTTTCTCAAACAGGTATTTCAAGGGATCCATTCTCGCTACCACCCATATCTAGAACGGTAGGATGATGTGTCTCAACTTCTGTATGGCCCACATGAGTGCAAAGCATGATTTCTCTATGGGGGTGTACCTAGTCTTATAATCGTGGAATCTTTTGCTCAAATAGTATATTGCCTTCTCGTTCTTATCATTGTCTTCTTGTGCAAGCATGCTCCTAATCGGATCTCCTGTGATAGATAGGTATAGTAGTAAAGGCTTTCCTTGTTGTGGAGGTACTAGGATAGGCGGATGGAGGAGGTATTCCTTGATAAGTTCAAAGGCTTTCTGACATTCATCATTCCATGTGTGGGGTTCATTCTTCCTTAGGAGTTTGAAGATGGGTCATAAGTGGAGGTGAGCTTGGCAATGAATCGACTGATATATTATAGTCGACCTAGGAATCCTCTTAGTTCCTTCTCATTCTTGGGTGGAGGCATCTCCAATTTAGCTTTAATCTTGGATGGATCTACTTCTATCCCTCTGTCACTTAC
Source organism: Quercus gilva (assembly GCA_023621385.1). NCBI lineage: Eukaryota > Viridiplantae > Streptophyta > Magnoliopsida > Fagales > Fagaceae > Quercus > Quercus gilva. The sequence goes on along the minus strand of CM042482.1, from coordinate 33,788,245 downwards.
TAGGAAACCTAGCAACTTTCCAGTTATTACTCCAAATGTACACTTTTGGGGGTTCAATCTCAATCTATACTCCTTGATCCTTTCGAAGAACTTCCTTAAGTTAATGGTGTGACCTCCTCCATCCTTAAATTTTACAATCATGTCATCTACGTGTACCTTAACCTTATTATGCATCATATCATGTAACAAGGTTGTGGCCATTTTTCGGTAGGTCGCACTTGCATTCTTGAGCTTAAATGGCATTACTGTGTAACAATAGATCCCCCATTCCATGGTGAAAGTGGTTTTAGTCACATCCTTAGAAGCCATCTTGATTTGGTTATACCCTGAGAAACTATCCATGAAAGACATCAAGGCACTACCAACCATGTTATCCACTATGACGTCTATATGGGGAAGGGGGAAATCATCTTTAGGACAAGCCTTATTCAAGTACCTAAAATCCACACACATTCTCACCTTTCCATCAACATTGTCTATCCACTTAGCTTGGTGCACGGGCTTAATGAACCCTGCTTTAAACTGTTTCGTGACCTCTTCTTTGATCTTTAAGAGCCATTCAGTTCTCATGTGCCTCAACTTTTGCTTAATGGGCACCATGTGGGCAGGGGTATCAATGTGATGTTGGGCTATCTCGGGATCAATTCTGGGCATATCTTCATAGGACCATGCAAACACTTCTTGGAATTTTGTGAGGAGATCCTTGAGATCTTTTCTTTCTTCTTCATTTAGGGTTAAGCCAATTTTAATTAAGCGTGGATTCTCATTATTGCCCAAATTAAGAGTTTCAAAAGTTTGTTTCATAGGTTCTTTTTTTTTTTTTTTTTTTTTTTTTTTTTTTTTCTGATTGTTTATTACTTTTATTTTCAAATTAATTTGAATCATTTAAGTGAAAAATTTTAATATTATGGGACCCATCAAAATATGCCAAATCATAATTCATCTTATTGAAACTATTGAAAAGTACATCGGGACTTGTATTACAAAATTTCTTTTCCCCACTCTTAAAAAACCCAACCCAAGTCCAATTATTAAGTTTCCCCACAGTAGGCACGATGAAGGCAAAGGGATCGCTTGGCTCCTCGATGGCGATGGCGAACACGTCCCCCTCTATCTTCAGCATTGTCTTTATTGCTTCAGCATCCATGTAGTCCACCTAGTCGACTTCTTTTGGAACTTCCTTGATCACTATAGTAGGCTTCTCCTTGAAAGTGAGCTTCTCATTGAAGAATATTTCCCATCCCGGATACACCTTCCCATTCTTGTCTACCCAAAGCTCAGGAAAGCCACAAAAAGGAAAGTCTCCCCCTTCCTTCAAAAAATTTCCATTAAGGGTTCCAAGGTTCTTCTTGATTCCGTTGCAGCCTTCAAAGAATCCTAAACTTTCCTTGGTCAGTTAGGGCTTGAAATTGGGGAATTCAGCCACCCACTTTCCTTCTTTTCCAAGACCCATATCAGGCATATACCCTATGTTCTTCATTATCATAATCAACTCATGACTACAATATGGGACCAAATCCGAAGTATAGCTTTCATCCTTCAATCCGTAATTAGCCATGTTCAGAAACTCGAAGCCACTCATTTGGAGCTCACTTCCTCCTTCCTCAAGTCCATAAACCGGTGCTAGGATTTTACCATCACCAAGTACTACAGCAATTCCTCCCTTCCATGGGATCTTTATCTTTTGGTATAGAGAAGAGGGAATAGCCCCAACAGGATGAAGCCATGCCCTTCCTAAGAGAAGGTTATAGTTAGGAGTGATATCCATGATGTGGAACTCCACAGTTGTTTCTAATAGGCCAATCTTGTAAGGAGCTTTGAAGGTTCCCATAACTTTTCTTGAAGTGTTATCATATGCCCTAACAGTCAAAGGAGAAAGAATGATAGTCTTTATGTCTAGACCAACAGTGAAAGCAGTCTTAAGAGGGCATACATTCAATGCGGATCCATTATCAATAAGCACCACCAGGACTTTGGCACCTATACATTCAATGGTGAATTTGCAAAGGCCTAGTGTGAGTGGCTCCTTCGGAAGGAAGGTCCTCGTTAGAAAAGGCAAGTAAAGGGTGAGATGAAGCCTCGACTCCTATGAGAGATAGCACTTCTTGTGGTGTAGTTTCTATGGGCACTTTTTTCCGTTCAAAGCATCCAAGACGACACTATGATGCTTATGAGAAGCCATAAGTAAACCCCATACTGATACATGAGCTTGAATCTTCTTTAATTGAGTTTAAACCCTATCTTCTTCCTCATTTTCTTCTTTTCCCTTATGTTACATGGGCTTAGATCCTTCTCCTTTGTCCCTACTAGGGTGGTCCTTTCCTAAGAAGGATGGTTTGTAGTACTTTCCACTCCTTGTAATATTTGCCACATTATCCTCTATGACTCTTTTCTTTAGTTCGGTTATCCCTTTAGGAAGTATCCCCCAAATAGCCTTGCATTCTTTAAAACCTCATCTTCTTCATCCCATATTCCTTGGACTTCCACAGCATTAACTTCTACAGTCTTTATCAACTTTGAATAATCCCATTCAATTTCATCAATTTGCACCCAATTTGATATGGAGGAGGAGCTTGGCAATAATCCGGCAAAGGGTTCTTCCTAATACTAGGCTTAGTGATGATGTTGGGATTTAGGAGAGTTCCATTGTCTATGAGGTCTTGTATTTTGTGTTTGAAGCAGAAGCAATTGACGGTTTTATGGCCAGGTTTTTGGTGAAGTGGCAATATTCATTAAGGTTCCAAGTGGGAGGTTTAAGGTTAGGTATAGGTGTGGGATCTAAAGGCTTGATGAATCCTTTGGAAGAAAAATTCCCATATGCTTGGGCAAGGGTCATCCCTAGGTCCGAAAATTCTTGGCAGGCTTTCTTTGTGAAGCTTGGGTTGGCTAAGGTTTGTTGAGATATGATGGCACTTACATTCATAGGATTGGGTGCTTCAGAGTTGGTTGCTCCTCCTCCATATGTCTTCTTGATTGGAAGTTTGCTCTCGCCCTTCTATAATTGCCCATTGTTGATGGCATCCTCTATCCTAGTTCCACAATCACATAACTCTCCAAAGGAACTAATAGGCGATGACAAGAGCCTACTATTATATGCTAGAAGCAAGTTCTTGATAATCATGCTGATTTGATCTTTCTCATTTGGCCTATTAACCATCCTAGATGTCTTTCCTTTCCACCTTATCATGAATTCAAAGAATGTTTCCCCTACCCCTTGTTTAGTGGTCCTCGAATCTCTTAAAGTCACATCAATCATAGTATTAAAAATGAATTGATCCACAAACAACTCCACTAGCTCATTCCACTCCTTAGTCTTGCTAGGATCCACGTTATAGTACAACCTTGATGCACCTCCTGTGCAACTCTGTTTATTAATCAATTTCTTGATTCTTGGGTAAAAAGTTCTGGGTGAGCCATGTTTAATTTATGAATTCATCTTTACAAGTGGTATTTAGTAGCCATGAGGACCCATTTTTGGGTTGTTTAAAAATATTATGATGCAAAATGTGTTGTCTACTATGATATCATAGATAATTGAGGTGATTCAAATACTATGAATATTTATGTTCCTACATGAAACTATGAAAGAGTACCTAGTTATTATGTTAAACTAGCTGCAGACCAACGCGATGTGTGAGAATATATATAAATATAATGTAATGGGGTGTAATATATATAGAAAGTAACACTTCAAGTATTGTCAACTTAAAAAAAAAAAAAAAAAGATTCATACAAGTATTTTTTTTCTCTCTACAAATATATCATTATGTTATTTTATGTGTGTTTAATTAATATTTTTTTAAGGTAAACCATATCCTTCTAACTTTTGTTGTACTATGTTATATTTGCTTAATATACAACTAAACTTTATAAGTTTCAAATTTATTATTCAAGTTTCTCATCTCTTAAGGAATAATGTGATTATCATAATAATTAATACTCATCACAAAATTACAATGTTATCTTAACCAGAATTAAAATAAAACCAAATGAATAAAAGATAGACTTTATAATAATTTATTGTTCAAAATTTCAAACAATTGGTAGGTATATTCAAGTTCATAGCCATGTAGATTGTGTTTTGATATAAACTCAAATTCCTATTTCTTTATAATAAAAAAAAAAAGTATTAACCCAAACCAAAATTCAACCAAAGCTATAAAATGGAGAGGGAAGACTTTAGATGAGAAATTAAAACAAAATACCAAAACACATATTAAAAAAAAATCAACCTTAATTAGAGTTATAAGAAAGAACAAAAATTCACCAAAAGAAAGTTAAGACAGAGAGAGAGTACTCACCGTTTTTATGTGGGAAAAATATGGATTGAATAGAGAAAATGATATCAAATTTATACAAAAATAAAATAGGAAGGAAAAGAGTTAAATTATAAGAAAGAGAAAAGGATAAAGGAAGTGTAACGGTGAAGTAGAGAGTAGTGGGGGAGGTAAATAGGCAAAGAAGGAAGGGAAATATTGGAGGGAGTGTAACCGTAGGTGTGGACTAATATGGAGAAGAAGAGGTTTTTGTTGTTGTTGTTGTTATTTATTTATTTTTAAGAGTAGTGAGAAGAAAGGTTTAAAAGAGAAAAGAAGGCGAATAAAATAACTGGATGATGTGGCCCAATGATTGTGTAACAAAATATATATATATATATATATATCTGTGTGTGTGTGTGTGTGTGTGTAATGATGGAAAAAAAATGACACTCAATGCTGAAAGGAGCTTTCAATTTAAACAATAGACAATTAGAGTTTAATTTTGCAATACTCATTCAATAAAGATGGAAAACCAAAAAAAAAAAAAAAAATAGTGACGTGGTCGCTTATGTGGCTCAACAAGAGCATAGCAAATAAATGTTACACTTTAGCTTTTAGATAGATATACAGACTCGTCGTGGATTCGCTATTGAACGTAATAATTTTTTTGGTAAAATACTATTTTGATTTCTAAACTTTTCCAAAAGTTTGTTTTTCATCTCTAGACAATAAAAAGTTATTTTTTCATCCTTAAACTTTGAAAAGAGTTTTTTTTTTTTATTTTATTTTTTATTTTTTTATATTTAAGTTTAGAGACAAAAATAGAGATGAATAGAGACTACTACTCTATGAGGATAATGGCTAATTAGTTTTATCATATTTTTTATAATTTTATTTGTAACATTTCTTAAAATTATCATGTATTTACTGGCTTATGATTTGCATAACAGAGACATTAAATCAGAGGTAGAACTGTTTATTAGATTTTTAAATGTCATGGTTGAGGACATAACGAGGAGTTGCCATGTAGTTTTTGCAATGGTCTAGGAACCATATATATAGTGTCTTCTCGAGGAAGGACCTTTTGATGTTACTTCCAGAGATATGGTTTAGAGTTAAAGAATGGTCTTGGGAAGGTGTTACGTACCCAAAACTGCCCAACCCTAAGGTTGACTTCCCTTCATTATGTCCTATGTCTTAACCCTATTAAAGGCATACTTAACATTGCATCTATACTCACACTAGCATACATCTAAACACATAACATGACATCAATCATCCCTAACCATATATCTATCATGCTTGCTAACCAAAGCCTAACATTTATCTAATCATGCATATCAAACAACCTAACATTCATCTAATCATGGCACATCATCACATCACAAACCCTAGCATACATCTAATCATGGTATATCCTAGCATTCATCTAACATACATGTCACATCATCCTAGCATGGCATATCATAAACCCTAGCATGCCACTATCATCATGTCATCATATTCCATCCAAGGTAGAAGCATATGAACATTAAATCAAGATAGAAACAAGACAAATCATGTTTATCACCTAAAGCATTAAGAACACAATTGCGTCATCAAACCTAAACCATACCATACATGTACATTGTGAATGCATGACTTACCTTTACTTACCTTGTAGCAACTCAGCAACTATGGCATTATGCATGAACATGTGAATGAATGGCATGACATTTAACAAAGAAATGAAAACAAACCCAAATTTAAATATGTGAAAAGCAAACAAACATGTGAAACAGAGACTCTAACTCATACACAGATACATGGAGGATCAAAGCAGGGGTATAACATGTGAAACAAAAAAAGAAAAACTTAAATTAGGGTTTTTGGACAATAGCCTGTATACACACATAGAAGCCTATGTGTGCAGGATTTGACCTACGTACGCATGCACAAAGCATGTGTGCGTAGGGTTGCTCAAAAACCTTAACTCAGAAAACAGCAGACACAAAAACAAATCAGAACTTAAAACTGTAAATCTAACACCCTAACATGCTTTAAGACATACAACAATGTAAACCTAGATTACACAAACGTATTAAATCATAAAACAAGTAAAGAAAAAAATAAAACAGAATTAAACTTAAAGAAAATAAAAGAAAAAGTTTGAAATGAATTCCTTAAAGCGAAAGCTCCTAGGCTTGATTTTTGACCGTTCCCCCCGTCAAATCTATCACAAATCAATAAGAATGCGATTAGTAATCTTAAAATTCAAGGATCAAGGCCAGAAAAGGCCCTAATCAAATAAAATTGGCATGAGGATGTTTTGTGAAAATCTCCCTCTTTAATTCACTATTTTTAGTGAATCTTAGTGTTTTCCTATAGGATTTCTATGTGTTTTTGAAAGGTACCATGTATGGCTTATGAAAATGGGAATTTGGAACAGCTCCCAGACGATGTTTGATTCGTTCCAAACCTCAACATTGATGTAGAAAACTTCCCTTTCTTTGCTTCTAAAACCCTACCTGTGTGCGCAAGCTTCTAGGCTGCATATGCAGGTTCATGCCTGTGTACGCAGGTCTAGGGTTTCTTTTGGCCTTTATTTCCATTTATAGATTTTTTATTCATTAAAAAGTTATATTTTCCATTTTAACATCTCTCAAGTCAATTTGTAATCTGATTTGGCCCTAAACCAACTTTAGGCCTTAGAATTTCGGTATCATTGGGGAACGGGGACCCGAGTCATAAGAGATACCAAATGAGATGTCTTCAATGGTGTATAGAGATTATAAACATTTAAGGATACATGCGCGTGTGTGCACACACACACACATGTTAAAGGAAATGTCTAAAATATGAGATTTAAAAATTTTTCAACTTTATTTCTTATATATTTTCTATTATTACTAGAGAACATTTCCTTTTTAGGTATGATAGGAAATACGGTTTCTCTAATGTCTCATTAAGATAATTTTATTTATTTGAATTTAAGTAAAATATTATATGTTTAATTTTTTAAAATAAAAAAAGAGAGAAAATATAAATATTTATTGATATGGAAGATATGGCTGAATTTAAATATTGAATAAAATAAGATGAGAAGAAAAAGTAAAAATAAAATATATAGCAATAAACATCAAATTATTCAAATCATGCTATGTAATAGAATAAACTTGTATTCTAATATACTATTTTTATAATGCAACAAAATAATAATTAACAATCAAAAAGAACAAAAAAGATAACAAGTTAAAACACAATTAAATCGCATCAACCCAAAGTAAAGTTTTAAAGAAAATAAAATATATTAACCGAGAGTAGAGATGCAAGAAAAATAAAAATAAAAATCCACCAAAAAAAAATGAGAGAGAGAGAGAGAGAGAGAGAGAGAGAGAGAGAGAGAGAGAGGAGAGAATCTTTTTTTTTTTTTTGGTGGAAAAACTATGCATAGAATGGAAGAGAGAATGAGAAATATATAGTAAGAGGATGAGAATAAGCGTAGTCAAAATAAATGAAGATAAAGGGATAGAGAAAGAGTGATGTTAAGGTAAAGATTAGTGGGGAAATGAAAGGGTAAAAAAAGAGGGAGAAAGGTTGGAAAAAGTGTAACAATAAGTTGGAATAATAAAAAAAAAATGATATTTTGATCGTTAAATAATGGAATTTTTAATTGACCTTAAATGAGGAAATGTTAAAAAGAATGTAGGAAAAATTAGAAAGAAAAAGGATAATAACATGATTGCTAATGTGGCTCAACCGAAGTATAGCAACAATAAATACTACGTTTTGGCTTTTAGATATATAGAGATAGATTGGTATGACCTTATGTGCAACCAATTGCTTTGGATCTACTATTTAATTGGTATATCTTCTCCAAAAAAAAAAAAAAACTATATAATTGGTAGCAAGGTTTGGAAGCTGTTATTGAGCAGGGTCTGGGTTTCTCATAAAGAGAATTATGTATTGCATGAAATGTTTTCATCCAAAGAAACATGAAAATCCAGCATCATTAGAAGATGAGATTAAACAAGTATGCCACATTATTGACATTATAGAATATAGTATATATAAAATGCTATTTTACTCAAAATCCACTACAGTCAACAAAGCTCAAAATAAATTGTGTCTCAACAAATAGAGTGAACTGTGAAAATTATATCACAACTCACCAATCAAATGCATGACAAGTCGCACAAACGTAAGCCAAATGGAAGTGATAGCTTAGCAAAGAACAAAATAATATGAAATGTCCACGTTGATGGAATTGATATGAGCTTGATTGCTAGCAGGACCAGGAAAGAATTGTTTACTGCATGAAATATTTCAAGAAAAGAAGTATGTAAATCAGGCAGCATTAGATGATAGGATGAAACAAGTATGCGACGTTATAATATATCTAAAATGCTATTGTCATAAATCACAGTGCTGCTTTTTCATTGCAGTGAAATAATAAAGTAGGAAATTGCCATTAGGAGCCAGAGGAACCTTCGGAGGTGCATAATGAGTTGTTTTCTTGCTGGTTCCAAGATTGAATACTTTCCTTTTCGTTTCAATATGTTTCAAGCTTGTAAATTATCTAAACTAATGACACTTGGTTATTTTCTACACAAGAAGGGCAATCATATCCAGGTTGTAAATAAGCTAAGGGAAAATTACAACTTACCCACCTGTGGTTTGGCCGAAATTTAAGTTGCCTACCTGTAGTTTAAAATTTTTGACACTATGCCCACCTGAGGTTAGCTTAGTTAGAGTTCCGTAACCCAAGTTTGTTAAAAACAAGGTTAAATATGCAATTTTACTCCACTTTTATGTCTATCATGGGATTTCAAACCACAAGTAGGCAACTTAAATTTTGATCAAACCTCACGTAAGTAAAGTGTTAAATTTTAAACCACAAGTAGGCAACTTAAATTTCGGCTAAACCACAGGTGGGTAAATTGCAATTTGCCCATAAGCTAAACTAAGCCAAGTATTACAAGTGGGACAAAGTTTGGTTACAAACTTAGTTGTAGCCTAAGGCTACAATTGCACTTAATATCTTTTTATTGAATTTGAATTTTAACAAATTCATCATTGGATCACATTTTTTTTTAATATCCGCCATCAATGTTTTGAATTCTGTTCCGTTCCTGGTCAGAACAACTGGAATTTTTTGTTCTGGTGTGTAAATTGGTGCAAAGGACCCTTTATTCCATTTCGTCCTAAATGCTAGCTTGTACTGGTCTGACTTGGCGTTCCGAGCAAAATTCGGTGTTACGAGCAAAATTCAGTGTTACAAGCAAAATTGACGTTTCGGACCAAAATGAATTTGTGGTACTCTTCGAACTACTACCTTTCTTCTTTGCTTGAAATGGAGGAAAAAAAATGATGGATCTGAACCCTTCTAAGTTCTCTATATTCTAATTGTTGCTCTTTGGACTAATATGCAAACAAAGGAGGTGAGAAAATAAGATACTGAACAAGATGAAGTAAGAGATCTAGTGATGTGGTGAGAGGAAAAAAGAAAAGAAAAAGACGAAGCAGAGGAGAAGAAAAAATTGAGGAACAATGAAGTGAGGAAGGAGAAGGAAGGGTAACAAGACAGAGAAGACAAAATGGAGAGGATACCGGGCCAACAAGTCTTAGGATTTAGGTCTTAAACAACTAGCTGTGTGTTGGTGCTCCTTATATCCCATCTCCATCCCAAGCGATCGACCTAAAAAATAAGTGAGTTTCTTACACAAACCGGGAGTATAGGGTCTCGCTTAGGTGGGCAAGGTGCTACTATGGTCACACTTAAGTAAGGAAGCCACACTGGTTGCCCCCCTCTAACCATTTTTTGTTTACCCAAAAAAAAAATGATAAGAAAAAGTGGGTCAGTAAGTAGGAACCTTCCCAGAAGGTTCATATTTTACATTACCTAACATGTTTTGCTTATTTACCAAAGGACCATAAGTGATTTTTTAAAATATTTTCTAATTATTATATTTGAAATATATATATATATATATATCTGGTGCGTAATCTCGAAACGGTGCACTGGTACATACCAATACCAAAATATTTTGTTCCAGTAGCCAATATGGAATGTAATTCAAAACTTTGTCATCCATGCTTGCAAAATTTTAAGAATATCAAAGGTTAATCGCTATGTCATTAATTAATTGTTTCTAGTAACACATAGGAGAACTGAATCTTGGAACATGCTCCGTCGACTAAATGATCGCTTTACTCTTCCTTGGATGTGTGCTGGAGACTTCAATGAATTGCTAAGAAGTTCTGAGAAGTTGGGAAGAAATAGTAGAAGTCAATCCCAGATGCAATTGTTTAGAGATGTTGTCGATGAGTGCGGCTTTCTTGATCATGGTTTTGTGGGTTTCCCAATTCACATGGCAGAAGCACTTCTTGGATAGCCATTCACTGTGGGAGAGACTAGACCAAAGTTTCAAAAACACAGCTTGGTTTTTGCAATTTGTTGGATCCCAAGTTCATCACTTGACATCAAACGCATTTGGCCATTGTCCTCTTTGGATCACTCTTAATGGTCTTGATGCCCCAAAGCTGTCCAAATTCTAAACCATTTCATTTCGAGAAATGTGATTGTTCGATAAAGGTTGCATAGAAATAGTGGAGACTGTGTGGGCTACTCACACCATATTCGATCTTGCTTTCCATGTAGTAAAAAAAATTGAGTTGTGTGGACTGGAACTTAAGCGATGGAGTTGTAAACATTTTTGTTAGGATATATGTGATTCAATGTTAGGAACATATGTCACTATTTTATGTAATTGGCTAATTTTTTAACAAAATGCACTTTACTTGTAATTTGGTAGATCTAGGATGTGTTTAATGCTTCAAGAAACAAGGTTTCAAGTTCAAGTGTTAAAGCCATGCAAGTATGTCCAAGAATCAAGTAATGAAGTGCTAGATTTTAAAGCTCGATAGCTAGCATCTATCGAGTTTTAAAAGCTGCTGAAGCTCGTGGCTCAACAACTAGCTCAATAGATGGCTATCTATTAAAGTTTATGAAACTCATTTTTTCAGAGCTGTTTTTCATCCAATCCATGGGTGTATGTTTAGGCTTTCTTTTCTTACAACTCTAAACATATAAAAGGATCATTTTAAGGGCTGTCGTAGCTTATGCAACTTAATGCAAAATTCTTTCACATACATATTGTGAACCGGAGACATATGCCCTAGTTCATCTTTCTCTTGAAGAAGTTGCTGTGTTTGTACATCATAGGGTTTTGTGACCAAGCAACTTCATTATCTTCATCGTGTGATGAACAGAAGAACTTTGCAACCAACATCCTTCTCAAGTTGGTGATTAAGTCACGTACTGGGATCTGCGCATCTATTGGTTAGTCACGTACTAAGAGCCGTGCATTGAAAATGAGAGATTGTCACTATAGAACAAGTCCAATTGGGTATTAGGGAAAGAGTTCAACTGTTGGGATTCCTTTACTTGTAATCGCTTGTTTTGATACTAGTGGATTCTCGGGAATGGTGACCTTAAAATCACCTGGTGGGGTTTTTGCCGTGTAGGTTTTCCTCATTTGTAAACAAATCACCGTGTCAATTTAATTTCCACTGCATACTTAGTTATTTGGTGGTTTGTTAGTGATACCACGTATATTGCATGTTAATTTGATTGATTAATAAACTTGGCTAATTAATCAATTAATATATCATAAAAGGTCAATACATTTTTGGCCTTTCAAGAGGTATCAGAGTAGGCACACTCTGATTAGGGTTAATCTTTGCTGTGAGATCCATTGACCCCTGTTTGTCATGGATAGGGGACAGTCACTTATTATACCTTCTTTATTTGATGGCACTAACTATGCATACTGGAAAGTACGCATGAAAGCTTTCTTGCAATCTTTAGATAAGAAAGTGTGGCAAGCTGTGGAGATAGGCTGAACCAAGCCTACGGAAGCGTCGGCCAACTGGGATGATGCTAAGATCAAGGCGGCTAACTTCAATAGCAGGGCATGGAATGCTTTATTCAGTGCAGTCACAAATGAGGAGTTCAAGAAAATCCTCTACTGAAACTGCTAAAGAAGCATGGACCATCCTCCAAATAACTTATAAGGGAACCAAGGCTGTCAAGGATTCAAAATTTCAGAGGCTCACTACAAGCTTTGAAAAGATCAAGATGGAAGAGGATGAGTCGTTCGATGAGTTTTATGCCAAGCTCAAATACATAGTGAACTCAGGCTTTAATCTTGGGGAAACCATTCTTGAACCCAAGATTATGAGAAAGGTGCTTAGATCTCTACCTGAGAGATTCCATGCCAATATCACCGCCATTGAGGAATCAAAGGACATCGACAAAATTCCTTTGACTAAGCTGGTTGGTAATCTGTAGACCTATGAGTTGGGTTTGTCTAGGATCGAGAAATTGAGCAAGAACAAGAGCATGGCACTAAAGGCCAAAAGCAGTGACACTGATGAGTCTTCTAATGATGAAGATTCTAATATGAAGTCCTACATCACCAGGTAATTCAAGAAGTTCATGAAGAATGCCAATGCAAAGGGCTTCGACAAGGACCGTAGACAATCGAGTTCTTCTCGGTCTAAGAGCCACGATAAAGGGAAGAACGATGCTAGAGATGGCGGTCAGTATATTGTACCCTCAGGACGAAAGTGCTTTGGGTTTCAAGGCTTTGGTCACATGAAACAAGAGTGCCCTACTTATCTCAAGACCATTGAAAAAAGCAAGACACTTGCTGCTACCTTGAGCGACACTGAGTATGATGATGACTCCGATAATAAGGATAATGGAATCTTAAATGCCTTCACTGCTATCAAAAATCCTACTGAAGGGATTGTTGAAGATGTGGATGAAGAAGAGGAATTGTTGGAGTCTAAGTTTGAAAAGATGGATGTACAAGATGAAATCCACACGGCCTATGCAAAGTTATACAAGGTCTCTAAAAAGTATTAGAAATTGTATAGGTTGGCCACTAAGAAGCTTAGTGATGTGGAGCTTGAGCGAGAAGAAATCTCTACAAAGTTTGATAAAGCTAATCAGACTATTGGAGCATTGAGATTTGAGAATAATTTCTTGGCTGAGAAGACCAAGAAGCTTGAGGCAGAACTGTTCCAAGTCAGAGCTCAGTTGGAAAGGACTTCAAGTGCTAAGCTTGATGAGATGCTTAGTCTTCAGAAATCTGCTTTCGATCAAATCGGTTTAGGGTATTATTTCTCTTCTCCTAGTATTGCTACTTCTAGTTCTATTGTTTTTGTTTTTGCTGCTAATAATATTGAAACTGAGAACAATGATGTTAAGAATGAATTAGCTAGTAAGAACGTAGACAAGGGTAAATCTATCTTAGGAGCATCCCCTAAGCTTGATTAGAAAGAGATTAAGAACCCTAGGGCTAAGAAGGGAAATAATCAAAAGCTTAAATAGAAAAAGTAGCATTTCTGTCATCACTATGGCGCAGCTGGACATACTCGACCTAATTGCTATAAGTGGTTAGCCACACAATAGAGCAACAATATAATCGTGTAGGGAAACTAGAATCAGCTTCCATCCTCTTTTGCTTCTCTTGGAGATCTTTTCAAAGCCCTCATATTCCTTTCTAACTTGAACAATTTTAACTCTTCCCCCTTATCACCGGATCAAAGATTTGCTAAACGAAAAGATTCTTCCAAGGCGTGGAAGGAAAAGGGTTCTAAGTGATTCTATCACTGTTTCTCCCTCTCCCCTTCTTGTTTTTGTTTTTGCATTACTTGTGTGTTTTGCTTTTATGTTTTAAGTCAGTCTAGTTTTATGCATTGCTTTGTTTTTGTTTAACATGTTTTTGTTTGGTTAGTTTTCAGTTTTTCTTTATTTTGTCTTTCATATAAAAATAAAAAAAAAATTTTTGAAAAATTAAAAAATACAAAAAACAGTGTGTGTTTGTGTACATTGGTACTTGTGTACCTTGGATGGCCATTGAAACAAAATTTTCTAAACTTTGTAACTTTTGTAACTTAGATGAGCATCTCTATACACAACTAAGCAAGTGAGCTTTGTGGCTTGTGTTTGTGATGAGTAAGGTTAAGTGATCTCTTGTACTTAACACTTGTATCACTCTTTCTGACGGGAAGGACTAGAAAATCCTAAGAGAAAGGCATAGATAACCATCTCACCAATGTTGCCTGCCAATCATGAAATGACATTTGTATACTTCGGCATAGCAAAAGTGGAATGTCAAATGCTTAACATAATTGAGTATTTCTTTTCTATCTCATATATGCCCATGCATGGTTTGCTTAAAAGAAAAATATGCAAAGAAAAATAAAAGCAAAAAGATCAAAATGCTATATATATGATTGCAAGCGTGTATTCTAAGAGATGTGGGATTTATAAGATGTACCTCGAAGGTGATAGTCCCCATCAAACATTTATAATTGTGTGTGAGTTAAAATAATTTTCTCATATCTCAAATCGTCATAACATGTAGACACTTATGCAATCTTGCGATGTTTTTCACACATAATACGCAATATTCTTTGCTACTTTTGATAGATGTGTAGGTACAATGTGATTTGGCAATCACAAGGAATACATGTGTTAATGTATGCTCACTAAACTATCTTAACTTGTTTTTGAAATATAAAATTGGTTAGACTTGTTTAGTGTGTGTGTGTGTGTTTTGGGATCTATGAGCTTCACATTTTTTGTGTTGAAAGATGTTTTTGAGAGCTTAAAATCTTGTTTGGATCTTGGTTTGAATAGCATGCTTGATTGCATTCATATCTGTGTTTTTCTCTTCTTTGAAAAACTGTTTTTAAGCAATCTCGATAGCTTCTCGATAGCTCTCGATAGCTTCTCGATAGCTCTCGATAGCTAGTTCAATCAATCGAGAAACTTTCTATCTCCTCGATAGCTACCTCGATCCATCGAGCTTCATTATGTTGAACACCTCTCATTAGATCCTTGATAGCTTGTTCGATAGCTAATACACGCCTCTTTAAAGCTCGATAGCTCTCGATCAATCGAGATTTATGAAGATTTTAGATCTCATTTCCTCGATCTCTCTTGATTGCTCTCAGCCGTTTCACCTCCCAAACACACTTTTCTCTCTCTAAACTTCATTCCCAAGAGATCATTTCTTTCATCTAGTATGATCTTTATCTCTCATTCTTCATGCATTTCATGCATTTAGGTATAAGTTTTGGGTTTTTGAAATTTTTTTAGGGTTTTTCAAAATTGGTGAAGTTGTTGTGAAATTTTTGGGTGGGTGTTGTTTAAATGAGTTTAAAACTTCATGCATTGCATCACATGTGCAATATAAAAATGTTTCATGCATTTTAGATGTGTGTTCACTTTATTGCTATGTTGTGTGCAGGTAGGTTTGGATTGGGCTGAGCCTATGATGCATTTAAATTAGCATGTCACATGTTCATGCATTTTCATGCATACGTACTTTAATGTTTTTATCATTTGATATTATATATGTTTGGTGCTTTTTTGATTCTCTCTCTCTCTTGTTTATGTAAGTTGCGTCATGGCACCTAAACATAAATCCACTCCAGCCCAGAACCCTCTTCGTTTCGAGGCATCTTCTTTTTCTTCTCCTTCTGACCCCATTCCATCTCACATCCGGTTCCGTGATGAGAAGGCCAAATCAGACTTCTTGGAGAACTTTTCACGACGAGGCATTCACTCGAAACGCCAAGTCATTCTATTAGACTTTTTTGACATTGATCTGCCTACTGTCATCTACAGTAGGGGTTAGAAGTCACTATGTAGCGCCCCGGTCACGTGCCCTTCTATGATCATACAGGAGTTCTACTCTAATATGCACGGATTTGATTACTCTATACCCCAGTTTGTCACTCGCGTTTGGGGTATACTCATGGTAGTTACTCTGGGTATTGTATTCGAGGTACTACATGTGCCTAGGGTAGTGCATCCTGACTACCTTGGCTGTGAGCATTTGAGGATAGTGTCCAAAGACAAACTCTCGTCTCTATTCTGTGAGACACCATCTTCTTAGGGTGACCGTCAAAACACCTCATGCTTGACCTTTGCTAAAGGTCCAAGAATCCTTAACATGGTGATGACATTCGTTCTCCATCTATTGTCTCACTATAACACTATCAGAGAGCCTCATGCTTGGTTTTTGTTATCCCTCATTGAGGGACTTACTATTGACTTTCCCTCTCACTTCATACTCTCCCTTATAGATGTCTATAAGGATATGACTCTTTCGCAATTTTTCTGTCTCTTATCCTGAGTCTCCCCACTTCATGTTTATGTGTGCCGTTAAGCAAAGTCTTGCACAGCTTCGCATAAGGTAGCCCCGGACAAAGACAGTAGCTCCTCCAGCTTCTACCACTCTATCCACCTCCGCTCCTTTGTCTTCAGCAGGTGGAGTGACTCTTGAGGCCATCATGGCACAACTTGTGCGCATGAATGCTCACCTTGACATTCTTAGCGATGAGTTGTGTCAGGTGAACACTTGTGTTGGTCGTATCACACGACGATAGGCTGTTATGGGTGGTTTCACTATAGCTTCCTCTCCATCTCCGCCAGCCTCTAAGGATGGGAGTGCCGATGGTTCTGACAGTAATGATGCTAATGAGGATGATGATGATGGCTTGCCTAGTAATGATGAGATGTCTACTTGATTTACTTGCCCTTTGTCACTCATTAAAAAAAGAGGAAGTAGTTTTGAATGAGAGTAGTTATACTCATAGGGGGAGGGTTAGTATAGGAGATAGGTGGAGTGTATATTCAAGGATGTAGTGAGGATTTTTGTATCTTTTCTTTTATTTCTATTTTAGATACATTATATCTTGTATATTGATCTTGTGACCATTTTGACATACATTGTATTTATATTTGGTTTATATATATATTTTGATGTATGTTCTTTCACCTATCTCTCCATGTGTTGTTTCTTTTCTCTCTTTATGCACATGCTTCTTATATAATGTATGCAATCTATTATGTCTATTTCACACTAAGATGCCATGATGAGTTTTGTTTAAAGTGTTTTAGAAATACAAGTTGTCAAAGTCTTCTTGCCATACGCTCTCTTCTTGCAAATTTTTTCAAGAGTTTGTGTTAGGATAGATTTTATTGTATTCAACAAGTGAGTATGAGTTGAGTGATTTATGACTTCTGTCATATGGTCATTTGTTTGTTGTGGTTTTGTCACAGATTTCCAAAGTGGGAGATTGTTAGGACATATGTGATTCAATGTTAGGAACATATGTCACTATTTTATGTAATTGACTAATCCTTTAACAAAACGCACTTTATTTGTAATTGGGTAGATCTAGGATGTGTTTAATGCTTCAAGAAACAAGGTTTTAAGTTCAAGTGTTAAAGCCATGCAAGTTTGTCCAAGAATCAAGTAATGAAGTGCCATATTATAAAACTCGATAGCTAGCATCTATTGAAGTTTAAAAACTGTTGAAGCCCGTGGCTCGACAGCTAGCTTGATAGATGGCTATCTATCGAGGTTTATGAAACTCAGTTTTTCAGAGATGTTTTTCATCCAATCCGTGGGTGTATATTTAGGTTTTCTTTTCTCACAGCCCTAAACATATATAATGATTATTTTAAGGGCCGTCGCAGTTGATGCAACTTAATGCAAAAGTTTTTCAAAAGCATATTGTGAACCGGAGACATAGGCCCTAGTTCATCTTTCTCTTAAAGAAGCTGCTGTGTTTGTACACCATAGGGTTTTGTGACCAAGCAACTTCATGATCTTCATCTTGTAATGAATAGAAGAACTTTGCAGCTAATATCCTTCTTAAGTTGGTAATTAAGTCACGTATTGGGATCTGCGCATCTATTGGTTAGTCATGTACTAGGAGCTGTGTATTGAAAATGAGAGATTGTCACTACAGAACAAGTCCAATTGGGTATTGAGGTAAGGGTTAAACTGTAGGTTGGTATTGTTGGAAAAATACATGTTTGTATCGCATACAAAACATACGCAGCGGAAAAATTAATGGATCTACTTCATTCGCAATTGATAATATGTACTATATAAGTTTCAGAATTTGAGAACAAGAATGTGTACCTTGGTGTGGTGAAATTCAAAACTGAAGATCAGAAGTTCTTGGGAAGACTTTTAATCTTCACTCTAATTCCACTTGATACTCAAGATGTGTGGTCTCTTAATCAGTTTCCAAAGAGAGAATAAAGAGTGTCCAACACTCACATACAAACTATTTCATACCTTATGTGATCTTGATGAAAATCCACTATGAAAGTCTTATGAAAACCTTCATCTTAACCTTATGAAAAGCAGTTATGAAATTCTGTATGTTTCTCTCCTTATATACAACTGATTATTTAATTGGGTTAGCCTTTTGGGCCATTCCAATTGGGTTTTAGTATGTGGCTTGGAGTGAGACCAAAATGGACCAATAAGACACTAGCTCCAATGGGCCTTGAGCTTTTTTTGTCAACTCTTGATAAGTCCAAAGTTACCATTAACTATATTTAATACCACTATATAAATATAGTTGCACTCTAGACCTTGTCTATAAATTATATTCTAAGACTTTATTACACATGCAACTCCTTCATTAAAATATTCGTAATAATACTAAGTAATAAATGTTGACTGCCACTTTGTAGATTACTACATCTTAATCCTTGAGTACCCGGTTTAACTCTTTATATTATTCAATATATATATATATATATATTTATGAAATTTAATTTCATAAATATATATACTTTAGTCACTCCTTACTAAGTAGTTAGGCTCAACATTTTGAATAACCAAACTCGTTAAACTTATTTCAAGGGAATATTTTATATTTCCGTTAAGAGATTATGAATTCCATTTTGAGAATATATGTTTCATCAATATTAAATGTGGCTGCCCTACATACTGAGGTTTTGATCGTGACTTTAGATTTCACTCCTGATATATCAAAGCAACCTACACCTCATGATTATGTCCATTATTCTCTGAGGATTTAGAGTTGATATAAATAGAAGTCGTGAGATTTATTATTCATTTGACAGTCGTTAGAAGAATAATAAATCTCACAGCAGTCCAGTTCAATATGTCTTAACTCTTAAAACATATCAACATACCAACTAAAAGTCTCCACTTCCATGATCAAGACAAATCATCTCAGTTGATATGTTATAGTCTTCGTAGATGAAACGCCCAATTTCATCACCGACTACAAACTAAAATTCTGAGTTTACAAAGAATTTGTGATTTATATCTTCTGTGACTAAATCACATAAATCACATACTATGCATCTCATGGACTAACATAATGTCTCATTAGTTCATTTATAGATAGTCTCATATAATTAAACTATTTAATTATTTATGATATGCCAATAAATTGGATTTTAGGGCACAAAACCCTAACAGGTATAAGGTACTAGGATTCCTTTACTTGTAACCGCTTGTTTTGATAATAGTGGATTCTCGGGAGTGGTGACTTTAAAATCACCCGGTAGGATTTTTGCCGTGTAGGTTTTTCCCATTCGTAAACAAATCAATGTGTCAATTTAATTTTCGCTGCATATTTAGTTATTTGGTGATTTGTTTATGCTACCATGTATATTGCATGTTAATTTGATTGATTAATAAACTTGGTTCATCAATTAATTAATATATCACAAGGGGTTAATACATTCTTGACCTTTAAATTTGTGTAATGTCAAAAGGGAGTTGGAAGAAAAGAAAAAGTTGTTGAAGAAGGTTGAACTTGAAGCTCGAAGAGCTGGATTAAATTTCCAGATTAGAGAGTTAAAGTTGGAGATCAATGATTTATTGGATAAGGAGACTCGCACGTGGTTCCAACGATCTAAAACTCTATGGGTAACTCATGGAAATAAAAATTCCAAGTATTTTCATAGCCAGGCCACACAAGAAGAAAAATTCAATCTTGAAATTTTGGAAGAATGATGGACAGTGGAGTGTCAATAATAAGGAGGTTGCTGACACCTTGATAGCCTATTACTAGGATTTATTCACCTTGGCCAATCTACAATTTTTCTGCTGAGGCCACAAATTCTATTCATGCTATCATCACAAATGATATGAACATCTAACTTTCCTTAGAATTCTTGGAGTGTGAAGTCCGTGATGCCATTAAATAGATGGCCCCATTTAAGGCACCTAGTCCCGACTATATGCCCCTTCTTTTTTATCAAAATTATTGGGATGTTCATGGTGATGATGTTACACAGGTTGTGCTTAATTTTCTTAATTCTACATCTCTACCTCATCAACTAAATCACGCTAGCCTTTTTCAAAAGCAAAGCCCCGGAGGCCAATGCCAATTTCTATGTTTTCAAAAGTCAATGTCCAAAGATTATAGTTTTGTCAAAAGCTCTAAAGGCTAAACACTCATCGATCCCCAGTGAAGTCGCCAGTTTGTCGACGATCGGGCCCCGAACGGTCAGAAAGAACCGCCACCAAGCCTTCATTCAACCACCTGCTGTGGCGACGCTCCAGCGTGCGCGGGGCCTATTTGGGGCCATTCTCGATGATTTTGTGTTGTTCGCGCAGAGCTTCGAGTGCTCTCTCTCTCTCTCTCTTAGTGGAGGAAGGTAGGTATACCTTTAGAGGTGTGGCAGGAATCTTGGCCAAATTTTAAGGGAATTACCAAAGGTAAGTGAAGTCGTCACCAACCATTGGGTTTTTCTAAGGTGTGATTGATCACCTCTTTCTAGTTGATTTTATTACTAAGCCTAGGCTCAGAAAAGGACATTTTTCCAAATCTAATGTGGATGGCAAAAAATCTTGATTCTTGAGTTCGGAAGTTGGGTTACGTGTAGGGAAGGTGTTAGGCACCCTACAACGCCTGTCCACGGACTGTTCTTTGTTTTGATAAAACCTTAATTTTTGAAGATTGGCAATAAAAAACATGATTTTGGCATTGGCTTTCGGGGCTTTGCTTGCATGTAGGGCTTTTGAATTAGTGTGGTCCCAATCTATGCTTTCCTAAGGAATTCAGGCAAAGTACCAGATTTCCACAGCGAAAATCTAGCGACACGTCACCTTACTTTCGCGGCGAAAATTAGGCATCGCTTTGCCTTAGGTGACATGGACTGTGACAATCACACCGGGAGTGGCGAGTAGGTATATATATATATATATACATACATCATGCACAATACTAGCACACAGAGCAGGAAAGTAAATGCCTACATCCTTAGAGCATAGCCTAAAATATAGGTGCAGAAAAGTAAATAGGGGTCACCATACTTTAGAGATGAGGATGAATGGTACATGGCACGATATACCTAATACAACCCATCTAAGAGAGAAAAGATGGTGAAAGGAAGGGGGTTTAAAAGAGTACATAACCAATTGGGAGAAGCTAGACCCCTAAATCTACTGAATATAGCTGCTTGGCTTATATCCACATGCTCGCATCCTTGCCCTTTTTGCTTGCGCCTGGGAGACCATGCCCTGACTCCATGCATCCTCGCTCATGTATGTACATGCAAAGGCAAAGACAAGAAACCAGCAGACAAGCAATGGAAGGAAAAAGATGCAAAAAGCATATGAAAGAGGCATAAAGCAACTATGCATGATAGACATGACAAGCAAAGAAACAAGAAAGTAGGTAAATAAGCGAGAAGGCAAACAAGCAAGAAAGCAAACAAAAGGCGGTGTCCACGAGGGACAAATGTAGGTTTGGATCGAATGTCCATGACTTCATTGTGCTAAAGTATGGACGACACACTAGTAAGCAAAACTCATGCATGGACATGTAAGCAAGCATGTAAAGATGCATAGAAAGCCAACGGGTGGCACAAACAAGCATGGTAAGCATATCATCACATGGAGCGGAAAAGAGGAAAGGTATGCACGAAGCAACCGGTATCATGGTGATGCATTCCAAATGGTTACAGCCAAAAAAGGCCTCATGGGCGTTGGATGTAACCACATAACCACAAATCCACTAAGGACGTAAAGCGTGGCAAAACCTAGAACTAGAGAGGCTAACATGGAAGATAGAGCATAAAAGCAAGCAAACATAGACATGCAAACAAGGATGATCCAAACCCTTTGATATGGGCCAAGGTGTGTAGATGATGATCAAGACCATAAAGGGGGTCAAGATCTAAATCCTACCAAATGGCCAAAACACAAGAAAGAGAGACGAAAGCGATAAAAGGGATACAATAGCACATGGCATGACAAACATAGCTTAGGTCTAGGCACACAAATATGGCATGTAGCGCACAAGCACATGGAAGATAGTGTAAAGCATGTAAAGAACATAGATCCAAGCACATAGGCATGTGAAATCATAGGTCAAGACAAGTAGGCATAGAAACGTACACATCAACATGTACAAGCCTAGCACATAAACATGGAAGAACATGAATCCAAGCATATAAATATGTGAAGACGAGGATCTAACCATATAGCATGGAAATAAATACATAAACACATAGATCCAAGCAAGGCATAGCCAACGACATCATACAAGAATGTGAGCATGTAACCCTAACATCAACATAGAGCAATAAGAGGAACAAAGTATAGGAAAACATGGCATAAAGCATGTAGGAAAGACAAATAGACATGTAAACAAGCATAGAAACATGTGGATCTAGCCATACAACACATGGGAAAGATAGATTTAGGCATAAACACATGGTATGAGACATGGAAGCATGTGGATCTAAACATCAAAAACATAGGAAAGAGAAGATCCAAGCATAGAAAGCATGGCAAAAAGCATAAAGCATGAAGAAAAGGCAAGTAAACATGTAAACAAGCATGGAAGAACATGGATCTAAACTAAGAACATGCTAGGAACAAGATAAAGCAAGAAACATGCTAAAGAAAGCAATAAATCATGTTATTAAAGTAAAAAGAGCAAGATAAATGCTAAAAAAAGATTTAGAAAGTTAGAGGGGCGTGGATAGTAGCTAAAAAGCTACATAAACTCCCTTAAACCTCAAATCCAAAGTGTAGAACCAAGGAAAAGAAGATTGGACATAAGAACAATACCTTGTATTTTTGGTGAAGAAAGAAGATCAAGAGGCTTTGATGTGTTTTTGTTTTTGGAAGAGAGGAAAAATGTGTTAAAATCATCCAGACAGAGAGAAAAACCCTAGGAGTCTACTCTTTTTTTGTTTGGATTGAAGGTGCCTGGGGCCTTTTATAGCCCCAGTGCGCTTTTCGAGGTGGCAGCCTTTCGAGGGCCACCATTTTCAAATGGCCTCGGATTGGGTTGATCTTGACACCCCTGTAAATATCTTAACTTCCTATTTTTAAAAAGGTATCAAACTTGACAATCCAATTGTCGGATCAAAAGTTATGGCTCCCGGAAGTTAGTAATGCATCGATCAATGCGTTACCCCCGTTTTTCACAATATCTCGGCCGTTCTAACTCCAATTTTGACCCATGAATAGTCGTGTTGGGGTTTATGCCCTAAAATCCAATTTATTGGCATGTTATAAATAATTAAATTGTTTAATTATATGAGAGTATCTATAAATGAACTAATGGGACATTATCTTAGTCCATGAGATGCATAGTATGTGATTTATGTGAAAAGTCACAGAAGATATAAATTACAAGTTCTTTGTAAACTCAGAATTTTAGTTCGTAGTTGGTGATGAAATTGGGTATTTCATCTGCGAAAACTATAACTTATCAACTAAGATGATTTGTCTTGATCATGGAAGTGGAGACTTCTAGTTGGTATGTTGATATGTTTTAAGAGTTAAGACATATTGAACTGGACCGTTGTGAGATTTATTATTCTCCTAATGACTGTCAAATGAATAATAAATCTCATGACTTCTATTTACATTAACTCTAAATCCTGAGAGAATAATGGACTCTAAATCCTGAGAGAATAATGGATTTGATCGTTAGGTGTAAGTTGCTTTGATATATCAAGAGTGAGATCTATTAGTCATGATCAAAACCTCAGTATATTGGGCAGCTGCATTTAGTGTTAATGGAACATATATTCTCAAGATGGAATTCATAATATCTTAACGGAGATATTAAATATTTCCTTGAGATAAGTTTAATAGGTTTGGTTATTCAGAGTGTTGGGCCCAATCACTTTAGTAAAAAGTTAGTAAAATATATATTTATGGAATTGGATTTCATAAATATATGATGAATAACATAAATGATTAAACCGAGTACTTAAGGATTAAGATGTAGTAATTTTCAAAGTGGCAGTCAACATTCATGACTTTGTATTGCTATAAATATTTTAATGAATGGGTTGTATGTATAATAAAGTCTTGGGATATAGTTTATTAATAAGGCCTAGAGTGCAATTATATTCTTATAGTGGTATTGAATATAATTAATGGTAACTTTGGATTTGTCAAGAGTTGACAGAAAAGCTCAAGACCCATTAGAGCTAGAGTCTTATTTGTTCCCTTTTGGTCCCACTCCAAGCCACATACTAGAGCCCAATTGGAATGGCCTAAAAGGCTAGCCCAATTAGATAATCAGTTATATATAAGGAGAGAAACATATAGAGTTTCATAAGTGTTTTCATTAAAATTATATACAACGAATGAAAATGGTTTGTATGTGAGTGTTGGACATTCTCTTATTCTCTCATTAGAAATTGATTGAGAGACCACACTTCTTGGGCATTAAGTGGAATTGGAGTGAAAATTAAAAGTGTTTCCAAGTACTTCTAATCTTTTGTTTTGAATTTTACCGAACCAAAGTACGCTTTCTTGTTCTTAAATTCTGAAACTTACATAGTACATGTTATCTATTGTGAATGAAGTAGATTTGTTAATTTTCCGTTGCGTGTGTTTTGTATGCGATACAAACATGTATTTTTCTAACAAGTCGTTGGAATGAGAATTTGATAATCTTAATAACAACGTTGATTTCAATCCGTTCTGATGGCCGGATCAAAATTAGGGTTTTTAGGACCCGACGGGAGTCAACTTCGAGTCGACTTGGTCAAAGTTACCAAAAAATCTTAGAAAAGCTTGGGTTTGATATAAAACCTTGAAAAAAGTTGTTTTGTGAGGATTTTGACTTTGTTTGACTTTCGGTCAACCCAAGGTTGACCAGGGGTGTTTTGGTCATTTTGGTTGAAAGAGGCACTTTGAGTGCTCCGGTGTTCGAATGGGTTATGCCACGTCATTCTAGATGTTCTTGCGGCCCCATGGAGAGAAAATAATATTTTTGAATTTTTCGAGGTCGGGTATGCAAATTGAGGGTGGACAAAATGCGGTATCAACACCACACATGGTTCTAAGAATTGGATTGGTTAAAAAAAAAAAAAAAATCAGAAAAGGGTACGGTTATTGGTTTTTATTGATTGGACCACCAGTTTTGACATTTTTGCTAGATTGGATTAGGGTTTGTTTTCTGGTTGAAACATGTAGTCTAGTTTTTAAAACCATGGTGCCACGTAAGCAATTTCTGTTAGTGAGTTGATGATAGGGATCAAATTGATTGCAAGTTAAAAACAACAAAGACCAAATTAATTGTTATCAAAATGTATATCAAATTAACAATGACCAAAAAAAAGTGGGAACCAAAAATAATATTTTCGCCTATTTACAATACTAAACAATGAGTAGTAGGATGACTAATTAAGGGGTGTCAATGGTCTTGTAACACGTTAGAATTTGACACCTGTTTAGTATATTGAACAATGATTTTTTTGTGGTATTTCGAACACTTTAGAATTCAAATTTCCCTAATTACTGTGAGCTCTTAGCATAATAGTGGAGTTTAAGCCTTTAAAAAGGAGTTTCACATACATACACTTAAATTATATAAGAATGATTTTCATCTCGGATTAAAAAAAAAAAAAATTTCCCCCTCCCTTTTATTGAAATATTAAAAAGGAAATCTTTACACTCCTAAATTGGTTTTAATGTAATTTCAACTTAACATTTTATTTTACTTGTTTAACCCAGTAGGTGGGGAAAAAATATTCTTCAAGTTTCCCATTTCCCCAAGCCTAAGGGTGTGTTTGTTAGGAAGTGAAACAGGGTAGGTGAAAAATTTTAGAGGAAAAATAAGAAGGAAAACTTTTTTAGAGTGTGTTTGGTTGGTAAAAAGAAAGAAAAATAAATGGTGGGGCCTAAGTGTTTTCTTCTCTGGCCCACCAAAATGTTTTCTTCCTAAAATGAAGAGAAAACTAAGTAGAGAAGAATTTTTTCTTAATTGACAAAAATCTCCATATGCATGTGCACATAGGCTTCTTCAAGGTCCCTTTATTATTATTTTTTTCTTCTCCACTGTGCATAAATGTTACCTTGCTGGCTTTTTATTTTTTTTTATTATTTTTTTTCTGGGCAACGTTGCCTTTTTTTTAAATTATTATTTTTTTATTTTCTGGCTTGGGCGTCCCTTTTTTTTGGGGAATAAACGTCGCCCTTTTTTTTTTAATTATTATTATTATTGTTTTTAGGGTTGGCATGATAGTTTTTTTT
Organism: Quercus gilva; assembly: GCA_023621385.1. NCBI lineage: Eukaryota > Viridiplantae > Streptophyta > Magnoliopsida > Fagales > Fagaceae > Quercus > Quercus gilva. Next base: position 33,761,625 of record CM042482.1, on the reverse strand, counting down.
GGCAAAAATACAAAATTGATCCTCTAACTTTCACTATTTTTCATTTTAGTTCTCTAACTTTTAGTTTTGTCAATTCAGTCTTTTAACTTTTAATTTTTGTCAATATAAGATTCCGTTAAGGCTGCCGTTAACTTTCAGTTTTTTTTTTTTTTTTTTAATAAATTTCAGAATTTAAAGAAAAAAAAATCTGGAAAAAAAAAAAAAAAAAAAAAAAACATTTGAGGGGAACGACTCAGTTTTCAGAAGGTGAACACATTTAAGACAAGGAATCAAAACCATTGCCGCTCCAATTTCGGATAGCAGGTCGAAAAACTCGCCGGCGCAGAATTCACCGCAAATAGAAACAACTTGAGCCTAGCAGGCTTAGCCGAACCATGAAGCAGCCGATCATACTCCAACATCATGTGCTCGAGATCCTCATTATTCGTCACAGAAATCAAAGCGTCGAGATCTTCGCCAGGGAGTTGGTACTTGAAGCAAAGATCAGTGTTGTTGCAAATCGAAGAAAGCTTAGACTTGATAGCGTTGAACTTGATGCTGCGATTAACGGCTAGGATTTTGGTTTCGCCCCCGAAATAAGCGAGTTGGTTATCATGAGGCCTAGGTTGAACCTTACCATTATAGCTGCATATGAATTTGACTTTGTAGTGGGAATAAACATGTTTTTGAATTTTTTTTTTAGCATCTTTATTACTTTTGCTGTTGGGGAGGTGGGTTCATCAAATTTTAGATCCCACCAGATTGTAGCAACAGAGAGATTGAAAGCTTTTAGGATCACGTGGTGATGCCATTCACTTGCAATATGTTGTGATTCCTCGGTTTTGGTTTTAGGCAAGGGGAACAACCTTAAATTTTTTTTTTTTACAAATTTTTTTCTTTTAATTCTGAAATTAAAAAAAGAAAAAGAAAAATTGAATGTTAATGGCAGGCTTAACGGAACCCTACATTGACAAAAATTGAAAGTTAGAGGACTGAATTGACAAAACTGAAAGTTAGAAAATTGAAATGAAAAAGAGTGAAAATTAGAGGGTCAGTTTTACATTTTTGCCTAGTTTTTTTATTTTTATTTTTGTAACTAGACGTGATTTTTATTTTTTAATAAATTTGGGTTATTATTTTTTTTTTGTGTGGTTATTTGTTATTTTTTTTTTAATTGAGCATCATTTTTTAACAAGTTACATGAGTAAATTTATTAAAACTCATTTTTTTTCATTTCTCTACTTTTCCATTCCCAATTAAACTAAAAAGAGAAAAAATAATTTTTTTCTATCTTTTCACTTTTCCATCCTTTCACCATTTTTTATACTTCCATTTTTTTCACCCTCCGACCAAATGTTCCCTAAGGATAGGCTGGCCCAAAATTTGGGATAGAAATTTTATTTTTCCGGCTTATGTTTCAATAAAATATTTGCTTGATAAAAAAAAAAAAAAAAAAAAGAAAAAAAAGAAAAAAAAAGGGACAGGGTTGGTTCTGGCCTTAACAAAACCAGAAATCTGTTTAGATGGGAGGGTGTTCTGCGGTTATAAAAGGTGCAGGTGCAGGAGCAACGGCCATGGCAATGGCAATTTGTCTCTGTCCGGTTCCAACAATAAGTAGAAGTAGAAGCATTGTTGACGTTAAGCTTAAAAACAAGCCTGTCAGCGTTTTTCAATTAAACCAGAAACAAGTCTGCTCAGCTTCTCTTAGCCCTCCAAATTCAAAACGATTCCTCCTCCTCAATCACCACAATTATGGTGAGTCAGATGCTGAGACTGAATTTGTGGTCGTCAATTTCTACCGTTTTGCGTTCATTAAAGACCCAGCCGCCGAGGTCGCCAGGCACCTATCCTTCTTAAAGGTACCATTTCCTCTGTTTTTGTCTGTGTCTACCCATGTAATTGGGATAGATATTTTAGGTTCCAATTTTCCATTATACTTTTAAAAAGTATCTAATTGAACTGAGAATTTGATAATTCCAATTTAGATTCAATAAAATTTGGACACAATTTAGGTAATTAATTTTATTTATATTGTGGATATCTTTTATTAGGATCTAGACATACATGGCCGAGTATATCTGAATGAACAAGGCATAAATGCACAGGTAATGACTTCTTCCTCTATTTCTATAATAATTTCTCTAATATTATCTTTGGTGCTTCTCTGTGTGTTTTTTAATTGCTTTCTGGTTTTGAACAAGACAAAGTTTGTTACTGGGAGTGGGAGTCCACATTGAATGTGTTATGAGTTATGACTTATGATACTGTGTATTATATATGGTATAGACCCTTTACTTTATTTATTTTACTTACCCACTATACAAAACATGCTGGCAGTGGATCTATTTTAACTTTCAACACAATAAAATAATATATCCACTACAATAAACAATAATCACAACCACCTGCAACCGCTGCCACTACCGCCGCCGCTGCCACTGGCTCTTCCACCGCCACTGCCATCGCAATCGCTACGCCACCATCGCCGCTGCCACTAACTCTTCCACCATCGCCGCTGCCACTAACTCTTCCACCATCGCCGCTGCCACCACATGATAACAAATAATCGTTTAGTGTTAACAAGTAATTTTTTTAACCCCAAATTATACTTATACATTTTTTTTTTTACTAAAACAATTTCTCAATCATCATGATAGCAAATAATCATCTAGTGTAACAATAATATTTTGTTTTAACCCCAAATTATATATATACAAACTAGAAAAAAAAAGTTGTGAGATGTTCCCAAAAGTTGTGAGTCAATATCTATACCCCATTCATGATACCCGTGTAATATGTTAGGTCTCTACGTGACTCCATGTCTCTATGTGACTCCATAAAATTAGAAAAAAAAAAAAATGTAAACTTCCCTGCATACAGAAAATTCTCAAATTAACATTTATATCAAAACTTAAAATACTTAGAAGTATAACAATAGAACATGATTATGCATAAATGCTTAATTTGACATGTAGCTTAATCCCACTGATAAAGAAAATAACAAATTCATTTTTGAGCACCTCAAAACCAAACTAACAATTTCTCATAAAATTCTCAAACTAACATTTATATCAAAACTTAAAATACTTAGAAGTATAACAATAGAACATGATTATGCATAAATGCTTAATTTGACATGTAGCTTAATCCCACTGATAAAGAAAATAACAAATTCATTTTTGAGCACCTTAAAACCAAACTAACAATTTCTCATTAAAATAAAATCAACAAACAGAAAATCAGCAAGAAGCAAAAACAGAAACAAAAAAAATTGTAGCCTTCCCAGCACGCAGAAAATTCCCAAACTAACATTTAAAAACAAAAACATAAATTCCTGCAAACAAAAAATTCCCAATACATTCCAATCCTCAACTCACAACTCACAACAAATATTATATGAATCAAAACTGAGTAACTCACAACTCATTGAAATAAGGCATGAAGCAAAAAAATAAAAATAAGGTAGTAAGCAAGTTTCAAATCCAAATCAAAATGAATGGATGCTCTGAATTTACTGCTTTATTCTGTCCATTCATCAATTCAACTTACCAAAGCATGGATAAGTTTGTTGAGATCAAATGACAGAAATTTTCATTGAACAAGAACAGCAAAAAAAATTATTGCATCTAAAATTTATTTATTCTATATTTATAGATACACACATACCCAAATAAAAAATCCCAAGCATGTAGATGAAGAAGATAGAGACAACTTACCTGAAGGCGAGTCGGGTCGGAGGCATGGATCGGCTGCGGCGAGACAAAGAGGTGAGAGTTTGAGAGAGTTGAGAGTATCAGAGAAGTGGATTGGCAGTGTGGGTCTGAGGCGGATTAGCGGCGTGGGTCTGAGGTTGATCGACGGCTTGGAAGTTCGACGAAGTGGGTCGGCTGGTAGGTCGGTGACGTTGAGCTTAGGTGGGCGGTGACGTTGAGGATCGAGTTGGGCTGGCGGCGATGAGATAGAGAGGTGAGAGTTTGAGAGAGTGAGCTTGAGAGAGTTTTGAGAGAAGGTGAGAGCCTGAGAGACTGAGTTGAGATTGAGTCCGAGAGAGGCACGGTTGGGAGAATATAAGAATATAAAAAAATAAACAAACATATTTTATTTTAATCCGGCTGAGAATAAATTTTTTTTTTTTTTTTTTTTGAAAAACTATAATTTAGGACCAAATAGATAATGTCTTAATTTTTAGCAACTTTATAGTCCATAGCTTGGAAGCCAACTTGGAGTCCACAACTTGAAGTTCACGGCTTGAAAGCCCATTAAATAGTAGTATAGATAAATAATCCAATAAAATAGTATAAATGGTCACTGTCATCAGAATCCACCACCACTTCAAAAGAAAACACCCCCAATTTGGCCAATGAAACCAGAAAATCCAAAACTTGAAATTGCAATTGCAACCCAAAAAACCACAACCCAATCACAATAGCCGATTTCGACCAAAAAAAAAATAGCAAAACTAGAGAGAGACCCAATCTCAAATTTACACTCAATCACTGATCTCAGACCCGGTTTGCTGAGATCAGTGAAAGAGGAGAGAGGTGAAAGAGGAGAGAGAGCACGAGTGAGATTGTTGACAGTGGAGTTTACTGGTGGAAGATAGATGGTACGTAGACGACAATATCCTTACCTATGATGATTATTTGGATAGAAACAAGAAAATTAAAATTGATAACTTTGGGTTTGACTGAGGAAATCTTGACCTCAATAGATTACTTTGCATAAATAATTTTTCTGATGCTTTATTTCAAATAATACCAATCATTAAATACAAAATAATGCAACTACTTACTACTATGCAAAAATAACTCACCCCCCTATCTCCTAACGTTACCTAACAACAAAAAAGATTTGGACTCTTAAACATACAAATCAGATACTCCTAATCTAAGTGGCCTTCCTGAAAATGACTCAGTGCAGCTGATACATATCAGCTCCTATCCTCTTAAAAGGGCCCTTGTTTGCAAGCGCATAACCTGGAATTTGTTGGCGCATCAGCTGCAAATCTTCCCATGTTGCGTCACTAGAAGGTAAACCTTGCCAATGAACCAAAATCTCAATTTTTTTACGCCTCAACCTTTGATCCAAAACTGCCTGAGGTTAAACCTTCAACTCCTCTTGATCTTTTGTGGCAACTAGTAGTTGCAGTTGTGCTGAAATATGAGAACCAAGCTTTTCTTTCAACTAGTAGTTGTGGTTGTGCTGAAATATGAGAACCAAGCTTTTTCTTTCAATAAGGACACGTGAGGTTCAAAAACCAGATGGATGTGAGACCCTATAAGTAATTCCAGCTTATAGATGACCTATCCAATAAGCTTCCAGATATGAAATGGACCATAATACTGAGGAGCAATCTTTGCATGGCGTATGGAAACCAAAATTTGTCAGTATGGTTGAAGCCGAACATACACCCATGCACCTTCTTGGTATTCCTCTTCCCTGTGCTTTGAATCATAAGACTTCTTCATCTGTATCTGGGCTTCTTTGATGTGCCCTTTCAATAACTTGAGAACTTGATCTCTTTGCAACAACTCTTCCTCCACTGTGGCCACCTTTGCAGTACCTAGTACATACGTTAGTAGAGATGGTGGCTCTCGACCATAAACAACTTCAAATGGAGTCCTTCTAATTGTTGAGTGCCAACTAGTATTATATATTCATATCCTTGTCTATAGTCGATCAAAGGAGCAATGTTTGGACCACATAAAACAAGTATGCATAGCTCTAAGGCAAGAGAGCTTTCATGCAAACCTCAAGAAATGCTCTTTCTTTACAAATGAGGTCATCTTCTTAGGATTTGTAGTTTCTTCTGAGGGAGTGTCAGCTGACCCACAAAAGATCAAGCTATCGTGGAATGGCTTGAGCCCAAAAATATCAACAAGGCCTGTAGCTTTCATGGACTTGTAGCTTTCTATTGATGCTATATACGAGGGTTTACCACTATTATGGCGCCTATTACTAATTGTGCGAAGCAAGGGGATTTTCAATGGAACAGGGCTGCAACTCGAGCATTTTAGGAAATCAAGAAAAAATGACTAAAGCTCTAGTCATGGTTCTACTGGATTTTACAAAGGTCTTTGAGGTCGAATGTGATGCATTTGATATTGGCATCAGAGGTGTACTTAGCCAAGAGCGCCATCCAATAGCCTATTTTAGTGAGAAACTAAATGAGGCTAAGCAAAGGTACTCCACTACGACAAATAATTCTATGCTGTCATACAATCTCTTTGAAATTTGCGCCACTACCTTATACCTAACGAGTTCGTCATTTATTTTGACCACAATGCCCTCCACCATCTCAACTCACAAAAGAAGTTGAATTCTTGACATGGTACTTCGTTTTTTTTTTTTTTTTTTTTTTTTTAATAAAAAAAAAAAAAAAAAGAGTTTGCTAATGCTCGGTCGCTAAGTGATCCTTCTTTTTGTCATGAGTGCCAAGGTTTTTGTAGGGTTTGAACGACTTAAAGAAGAGTATGAATCATGACTTGATTTGGGAGAGATCTTAATTGCATTGCGTAAGGCACCACGCCTCGTCAGCGATGACTATTCCCTCAAAGATGGCTACTTATTTAAGATCAACAAGCTATGCATCCCATGCACTTCCGTGCGAGATTTCTTGGTATGGGAATTGCATTCTAGTGGGCTTGTTGGACACTTTAGGGGTGTGATAAGACTATTGAAGAGGTGGAGTGACAATTTTATTGACCAAATCTTAAGCGGGATGTTGCCAAGATAATTAGCCAATGTTGACAATGCCAATTGACGAAGCATTGTAAGCAAAATGTTGGCCATTACATTCCCCTTCCTGTGCCTGATAGACCATGGCAACTTTGTGTTAGGCCTCCCTAGAACACTCAGAGAACATGACTCCATTCTTCTTGTTGTTGGTTGATTTTCTCAAATGGCCCATTTCCTCCCCCGCTCCAAGACATCTGATGCATAAAAAATTGCTAGGTTGTACTTTGACGAGATTGTCAAATTGTACGGCCTGCCCAAGACCATAGTGTCTAATAGGGATGTTCACTTTACGTGTTATTTTGGAAAACTTTGTGGCACCTTGTTGGTACAAAATTGAAGTTCTCCATAGCATACCATCCCCAAATGGATGGCCAAACTAATGTTGTCAATCAAAGTCTAGGAAGTTTGTTATGATGCCTAGTGGGTAAACACACTAGAAGTTGGGATGCTATTCTCCCTACGGCTCAATTCGCGTACAACAACTCAGTTAGTAGGACCATGGTATGAGCCAATTTGAAGTGGTGCATGGGTACAAGGCAAGGAAACCTCTAGACCTACTCCCTATGTCACCCTATATTCGGATGTTTGAGTCGGCTGACTCTTTTGCTAGACACGTCCAGGATCTGCACAAGGAAATTAGCAAGCATATTCATGAGAGTAATGCTCACTATAAGATTTAGGCTGATGCTCATTGCCGTCATTGCGAATTTCACATTGGAGACTATGTTATGATCCAAACTAGGCCTGAACGGTTTCCTTCACGGACAGTTGGGAAATTGCAAGCTCGTTGTGCTGGCCCATTTAAATGCTAAAGCGCATTGGCCCCAATGCATATGTTATTGATCTCCCCCAAGATTATGGTATTAGTTCAACATTTAATATTGAAGATTTACTTGCATACAAGACACCAGTACCCATTCCTAATGACCCATTTGTTGATCCCTCTACTGGCCCTACCATTGAACATACCCCTGACCTTATTTCATTGCACACTCCACATGCACAAAGAATCCATTGATGTTATTTTGGATGAGCAGGTTGTTCTTACTAGGGATGAAGTGGTCCAACGCTTCTTGGTTCCCTAGCATGGTCGACCGAAGTCTGATTGCACTTGGATCACTAGAGATGATCTCCAGCAGCTAGACCCAGCCTTATCGGAGCATTACTAGAGTGGTTAGGATGCACTAGACACCCAAAGACATCGCCCACCTATCACGTGAGTTTATGGGAGACGGAGGCAACATAGCTCGTACCCAGTAGCCCTTTAGCTCTACAATGGTGGATCACTCCCTATTGACAGTTTCGGGCACCACCTAGGATTTCTTAACTCGATAGGGTCGAGTCTTTCTCACCTTGGGAGAGTTGATGCAGACACCAGAGCATGGACTTTTAGCACTTATTGCTGATTTTATTTCCTTAATTTTGTATTAGCCTTTAATTCAGATTTGCATTTGTGTTATTTCCTTTTGTATTAGTTGACTCTATTTTGCATTTACATGTGTTGTATTTTGGGAGCCTATTTGAGGAGGCTCATCAGACTTTATTCGGGACTGCATTTTGAATAATAAAATATTTCAGAGATTTTTGTCTAATTGTGTAGTGTTTGGTGGTGAAGCCAAACATCCCTAAGGTGGTGAAGCCTAGGGTTTTGTATTTCCTTGTTCTTTCTCTCATATTCAGCTGTTCTATGTACGTGTTCTACACCAGTTTGGTTGTTTACTTCCTTTGCCCTTCTCTTCTTTTGTTGATACATAGAAGTTAAAAAATGTTATTGTTTGAAGACATGGAAAAATTGAGTTCTTTAATGCATTATAACATATTAAATAATAACATAAAAGGTGAACTATGGTGCAGGAGTGTTTGAAATCATTTATAGTACTTCCCAGCTTCATTAAAGTAATTATTCACTATCTGTTTAGCATCTATCTGTTCATAACTCCTGATTTGATTCATCTTTGAGCAGTACAGTGGACCGTCAAAAGATGCTCTTTTGTATGTTGAATGGTTAAGAGAAGATGATCGATTTTCTGATATGTTGGTTCAGATTTCTCAAGCAATAAATGGGCATGCCTTTCCAAAACTGAAGTTGCGGTATAAGCCTTCACTAGTGCAGGCAAGCTCTCTCTCTCTCTCTCTCTCTCTCTCTCTTTCTCTCACACACACACACACACACAAGCAACTTCCCTTACTGAGTTTTTTCCTGACATTATACCCTATCCCCTTTTTATAGCACTTCTTCACGTGTTTCTTTCAAAGAGATTTTCTTTTTAGTTGTTTATCTATGTATGAATGCATGCATATTTTTAGATGTATACATATATTTATTTTTTTCTCCTTGATAGTTCCTTGATTGGTTCAGGTGTATGGATTTTGGGGTTGGGGGTTATAGATGGGTGGCATTTGGCTCCAGTATAGTTCCAAAGGGACAACTCTCTTTTCATTTTATAGGAAGTTCAGCATGTCTCTTTATATATTTTTTTAATTAATCCTAGTCATATAGCCGAAACTCCCTTATTTTATTGCTTTGTTGTACCTGTAAACAGTGAGTCTTGATCTCATGATGTCACCTCCATATATTTTTTCCCTCTTCAATAAGAGGATTGAGCCAAACACACAAAGAAATTTTCAGTGAAGATGCATTGTAAAGTAATGGAGTTTTCAATTGAAGATTATGATCTTCTTTGTTTTTTTTTAAAGCCCAATTGGTGTTTCATAGTGAGCCATTTATTCATTTATGCGTTACTCCATGAGTTGGTAACTGGTACTTATGAAGGAGGATAAGGTGGTTTAATCTGCTCTGTATATACAAGAAGTCGGTAACATGCAACTCTCCTATAAAATGAAAAAGAGATGTCTCCATTGGGAATGGGAATATAGCTGAATCCATCCTGTTCTGTGTTTGCTTTTGAGAAGAATTGTCACTTCATTACAATTATATTTCTCCAGCTGGAAGGAGGCATTTCACATCTTCCTTTGCTTGACCCTTCAATTCGAGCAACACCTCTTGCACCTTCAGAATGGAGAAAAAGACTGGAAGCAGTGAATGAAATCAATGAGGCTTCAAATGAGAATATTAATACAGAGCATATTCTGTTGGATGTGAGAAACGGTAGCTCCTCTTCTTCCAAAATTCCATTTGCTTGCATTCTCTTAGCTGAAAGTGCTTTCAATTTTGGTTTGTTTTCATATGTATCATACTTCTTTTTCTTTTTTACATACTGAACTTTGTGTAATGGGTGTTGAGTTGGATGACACTGTTATTGTTCTCATTAAATAACTAAAATTAATCTTAACATGGGAAGTACTCCTACCATTGTATAGCGAAGCACAACTAGCTATCTGGATGAACATGGAATTTGGACTCCTGTAATCATATGATTGATAGAACAAGATGTAGGTTTGTCAAAATATCTGTCAGGGTGCAGCCTAATGGTTGGATGCTTGGGATGAGCTGTAGAACTAGACATCTTGGGTTCAAATCCCCATTAAGAGTTCCCTTGAATTACCTGATACACGGTTTTGGTGGGTGGGGTTGTGTATCTGTAGTTTACTCTCCAGGGGTGGGTCCAAAGGGCCTTGTCTTGGTGAGGTTCCATGTCATTAAAAAAAAAAGAAAAAAAGACAGGTTTGTCAAAATATTTGCAGTTGTACTGAAAAGTATAGAAAGTTAAAAAAAAACTTTATCAAATGATTTTACCTCTGGTTTAGTGGTATCTTTATAAACCATTCTAAGTCATGTTTTACATACAATGCTATTTTACTGAAGTTCTGCATTCTAACTTTTTTGTCTTTTTTTATTTTTATTTTTATTTTTTTATAAGTACTCAAGTTATTCATTCTCACTAACTGAGGCTAGGAATTGAGTTAACAAGAAGCTAACGATTCACAACTCTCTGAATGGTGTTGATTTGGCTTTGTGTCCTTCGTTGGAAACATGTTGGCATCTGAATCTATAGATCTCCTCATACTTGACCATCTGCTCATTAACTGAGCTCATAGGACACAGGCATATAAGCACATGTACGGTTACACATAGTGCATCTTTTTTAAATAGGTAATTAAAAATTCTTATTGAAGATTGAAAGAGAGCATACTCTCCATGTTCACAGGCAGTGTACTAGGGATGCTACAAAATTCACCTAAAGTTACATAAACCTAGAAATTCCTCCAAGGTAGAAAATGGATTCTCACTTAAAGCAGCCATATGTAGAACTTAATAAAAAAAAGTTTTATCTCAAAGATGAATGCTCAACCCCTTCAAAAGTATGCTGGTTTCTTTGTCTCCAAATGGTCCATGTGACAGTGGAATGCCCCCCCCATAAATCAGCAGAACAATGTCTACAAAACCCAGTCAGCAGACCACTACCATCTTAGGTATAACCCAATGGAGTCCAAACTAACAAAATACCAAAGTCCATAGATTGTGTGCATAATGACAGTGAAGCATGGCAAATCTTATCATGAAACTCGAAATAATTTCTTGATTTTGAACCTTAGAACTTAGAGAGAAACTAATTTGAAGTGTTGAAGGTGTGGGAATAGCTATTCTCCAAGTAGTAGGAACTAGGAATAGACATTTCTTTGGAATATCTATTCCATGCTGTTTAGTGCAACTAAAGCAGGAATAGACATAACCAAGGGATAGCAATTCCATTCATTGTTTTACTTGCACACCATATGCGTTCACTTAGGTTTTTCAAAAACTTGCTCCAATGGGGAAAGCATGGAAAATTTTAAATTGTTCAAGAATTAAAAGTGGTTAAATGTCCCTTACTTTGAGGTGGAAGAATCAAAAGTGTGAAAGGCAATACTATGGCTTTTGGACATAGGGGTAGACTTTGGAAAATTTGAGATGGATCTTTTAGATAATCCATAAGTTGGAGAAATTTGGGCTCATTTTGTTAAGACTTTTCTTGCAGACATTTTTTTTTAATAGGTAATCAGAAAACTATTATTAATGAGAAAATAAGGAAAAGTACAAGTTGTTCATAATGATGAACAACAAGAAAAAAAGAACAAATAGCACAACAAAAAGAGAAATCAAGAGACTAAGCTAAGTGAAGACATAAACTCAGGGAGAGAAGAACAATCAGTAAAACCTCAACAACGAGACCACTTCAAAAGACTACATTAGCTTAAAACCTTTAACTCATCCAACGTCTTCTCCTTATCCTCAAAGGAACGACGATTTCGTTCCAACCAAACAATCCACATTAAACACCTTGGAACCAAATTCCAAATGTCTAAGTTATGTTTCCGAAGCCACAAATGCCAACAAGATAACAAACCCGCCATTGAACCTGACATAACCCAATGGATACCAAAAGCCTAAATTATAAAAGTCCAAAGGGAATGAGTAACAGGACAACGAAGAAGAAGGTGGTCTACCGACTCCCCATCACTACAACACAAACAACACCAATTGGTCAACGTGCGACTCCTAAGCATTAGATTATCTAAAGTAAGGATCTGACCGTGTGCAGCTGTCCACAAAAAAAATGCCAGTCGCCTAGGAATCTTTGGTTTCCAAACACCCTTCCAAGGAAACAAAGAATTTGATGAACCCCGAATCGCATGGTAATACGACTTTATCCCCGCTTCTGTTTCTTCTGATAATGGAGGTTTTGAGTAGACTATTGAAGAAGACAGAGGAGTGTAATCTTATTTGAGGTTTTCATGTGGGCTTTGTGAACTCTGGTGGGGTGCGTATCTCCCATCTGTTATTTTTTTATGACACTATCTTATTTTGTGATGTCTCTAGAGAACAACTTTTGTCCATTAGGTTGGTGTTGTCTTGTTTTCAGGCTTTTACGGGTTTGAAGGTCAACTTTGGAAAAAGTGAGATTGTCCCTGTTGGAGAGGTGAATAATCTAGATGCATTGGCTAATATTCTTCAATGTAGAGTGGGCAGTTTGCCTATGAAATATTTGGGGATGCCGTTGGGGAATCCTTTTAATACAGCTTCAATGTGGAATCGTATTTTGGAGAAAATAGAGAAGAAGCTATCTGGGTGGAAGCGTCTCTATCTATCTAAGGGTGGTACGCTCATGTTACTAAAGAGTACTCTCTCAAGCCTCCCAACGTAATTTTTATCTCTTTTTACTATTCCTAAATCTGTGACTGAAAGATTGGAAAGTATTCAAAGGAACTTTCTTTAGGGGTCTTTTGAGGGGAGTTTCAAATATCCTTTGGTGGCTTGGAAAAATGTGTGTTTACCCATTGAGATGGGTGGTTTGGGGATAAGAAGTGTGGTGTCTTTTAATCAAGCTCCATTAGAAAAATGGTTGTGGAGATATGGTCATGAAGTTTCCCATCTTTGGCGGCGAGTTATCTCCACAAAATATGGTAAGGGTCAAGGGGGGTGGTGTACTAGTGTGTAGGAGGACTCATGGGTGTGGCCTATGGAGAAGTATTTATGGAGGTTAGGAGAACTTCTCTAAGCATCTGTCTTTTGTAGTGGGTGAAGGCACTCGTATCCACTTTTGGCATGATAGATGGATTTGTGATAATACTCTAAAAGATCTCTATCCTGAGCTCTATGTGTGTTTAGCGGTCAAGGATGCTTGTATCTCTGAGGTTTTGTGGATTCCAGAAGGAGGTTCGGTTAGAGTATAGGATTTAAGGTTTTATAGAGCTTTTGAAGATTGGGAGCTAGCTGCATCTTTTTCTCTGTTCTAGCTTATCCAAACCCGTATTCCTCGGGGAGTTAGGAGTGATACTCTTGGTTGGCAAACATTAAAGGCTCAAAAAACTGGGTGCAACCCTAGTGCACGGGAAGTATACAAGAGAGACACATCATAAATTTTAACCTCTAAAATCTAAAAGTCATTACATTCTAACAAATTAGGAAAATAATAATAATAGGTAGCAACTATCTAATCGTACAAAGACAGTAGAAATTGAGTCTTCTTCAACAGTGATCCAGCTCCTTCAAAGTTTCATGACCAGCAATCTAATCATGCTGGAAACTGCTTCGACAAAGGAATTGCATTCCAAATAACACTACTACTATGCTTCCCAAAACTCCCTTGCTATCATGCCAACAATGCATCCTCTATTTTAAGCATAGCCCAAAAATTTCCAAACATACAAAATAGCAGTCATTCTTTTGGCAAGATAACAATGATGTAGTTGATGGTCTGTTGTTTCCCCACTTGACGTGCACGTGATACACCAATCCAATAAACTCACACTTCTTTTCCTTAAATTATTTATAGGCAATTGACGATGTTACTCTAGTTAGGACCTGAGCATCCCAAAGAAAGTCCTAATATACATGGTCATGAGCTTTCTGAATCCATTCAGAATGATCTGTCTTCATTGGAAAGACCATTAAGAAACATATTTGAATTTTAATTTCATTGCGAGTCAATTTTAAGGGCAAAACTATTGAGTGAAGAGTTAGTAGAGACATGATGCATATGTGCTTTGGGAAACTTTTATGTGCACTTAAATGTAGTTTTATTTCTTATTGCTTGCTGATATGACTACCTTAGTTATGCATATGTGTTTGTATGTGAATCTTGTATTAAAATCTATCATTGTATCAATGTTCATAAGTCTCATTGAAGTTTGAGCATTTTGTGATTGCTTGTAATCAGGTTATGAATGGGATATTGGTCATTTCCAAGGGGCTCGACGGCCTTATGTAGATTGCTTTAGAAGCACTTCATTTGGAATATCTGAGACAGAGGTATGGTCAATAACCAACTATCCTTTTCCCTTCTCTTGTCAGTTGGATTTTGGGAGGGGGGGGGGGGGGGGTGGGGGGCGTTTGTGAGATTTGAATCTAAGACTTACCCCAACCCCATCCCATTGTTTCACCACTTAAGTTGAAGCCCAAGTAACTAGTCAGTATGAATTTGTGTGCAAGGTAAGTAATTTTCTTGATGAACATATCCTAACATTTAACCATGGAACATGTATAGAATATGCTATCTAGGAATTTTTCATCATAAAATATAATGAGTCAATTTAATTTATTTTTTAATGTAGTAATTTCTTCTTTAGCTTTTAGAAAATTCAATTTTGTCTTTTATCAAGAATCTTGTAGTTCAATGACGTTACCTGGTCTCCATTATGAAGGAAATCAAGGTTCAAATTCCTTATCCTCACTTGTTGTAACAATTTAATTATCAAAAAAAAAAAAAAAAAAAAAAATCAACTGTTTCTTCTTGTTGGATCTAAATGTGGAAAAATTAGATATATCCTTCTAGCAGTAGATCTGAAATCTAGCATGATATTCTCAATTTGGAGATCACCCTTTGAATGAAACAATGTAATGCTGTAAATTGCCTCTTTTCTAGGTCTTCCATTTCTTCTTCCCATCATTTGATATCATTTTTGCCCTTTGTGCTTAAGACATGCCATTTGACATCATTTCTTCTTCCCATAATATGATATCATTTTTGCCCTTGTTGCTTAAGATATTGAAAGCATCCACCTTTTGGTATCACTTGACTATCAAGTTTTACAACCCATTCATCTTTGTTTATATTTTTCCTAAACTTGCACTCCATGTAATATGTTTTAGTCTTATTTAACCGAAAGTCATTAGATTCTAAAGCATCTCTCCAAATTTTCAACTTGCCGTTGACCGTGTTTAGATTCATCCACTAAAACTCTATCATATGTTGTGCTCTAGCATTTTTTTTAATTAGTCCAGTAACATATTAGTTTGAGCTTTACTATACTGGGGAGAGTTGTAAAAATTTATTCTTTTGGCAGTGGCTATGAACGCACTTCATTTTGTCCCTGTTTCTGATTGTCCAGGACATTGCTTCAGATCCTTTAGCAAATGTTGACAAAGAAAAGACAGATATATTGATGTATTGTACTGGAGGTATTCGTTGTGATGTGTATTCTACAATCTTAAGGTAACTCACTCTTTCGTTCAGTTTTCTTTCATTTCTGTCTTTCTGCATTTGACATTAAATGTTTCAGTAATCAACTTTTTAAATTTTATTTTTATTTTTAGTTAAGAAATTTCATTGGGAAAATACAAGAAGGTTCACAAGACAATAAGGGTCACAATACTAATATGCGGGATGTATACAAGAAACACACAAATAAAATTTAGCATCAAAAATTCAAAAGATTGAAGAAATCCAACAAATTCAAACAAAGAAAATGAGGTAGTAACCGCCGTCCAATCCTAAAGAGATATTAAGAATAAAGGCTTCAGCTTAATTACTGATGATCCACAGTACTTAAAAGTCAGTGCATTCATTTCTCCACAAAGACATCACATTAAACACGAATGAATTACCTTCCAAAATTCCCTACTACAGTGTATATTTTGGAGTTTCCTTTCCAGCTATTCAAGAATCAACTACTATTCATTGCATGACCCACTGAATCCCAAACAAGTTAACTCTGCCAACACCTCATCCATTGGTACTAATTCAGATGTACAAAGGTTTATCTTTAATCCCAACGCTGCTTCAACCAAAGAAATACACATCTCAATAGTTGAAGTTGAGTTGGATCCACTCCACAAAAATTAAGGAATCATTAGCAAAAAGAAAATGAGAGAACCAAATGATCAGTAGCATCAGGTTTGGCAATGAAACCAAACGTGCGTTCCCCCTTTGACAACCTGTGATAACATTCCACAAAGAGTCTCTATAATAGTAACAAAAAGAAGTGGAGAAAGAGGATCTCCTATACTTAATCCCCAATTTTAGAAAACCCAATTTTTTAAGAGAATATCATTTACTGTCTTGTTTATTAAATAAAAAGATAGAAGTTTCCAAAACTAACCTTAGCTAATTTATAAAAAATTACTATTGTTTAAATAACAAAATAGTTATAAAAAATTTGAAATATAAAGTTACCGGTTGGAATGAACCTTCTTTTTGAGAATATGTGGTTGAAGGTGGAGGGGTTTGTGGATAGGGTACAATCTTGGTGGAATAGTACTCCTTTGATGGCACGCCTAGTTTTGTGTTAGCGAAGAAATTGCAAGCTTTGAAGGAAGATATTAAAAGGTGGAATACAAGGGATTTGGGAATGTAGGGGTGAATAAGAAGAAGTGGTTAGGGGAGTTGGCGGGATTTGATGAGAAAGAAGGGATTCATGGTCTTTTTGAGGAGGATAAGAGATGAGAGGAGGCGAAATTAGAGGTGGAACGTTTGGCCTCTTTGGTAGAAATTTCCTTGAGACAAAAATCAAGAGTTTTGTGGCTCGAAGAGGGGGTTAACAATTCTAAGTTTTTTCATAGGATGGCAAACTCTTGTAGGCGGCAACATAATAACTTGGGTTCTTTAGAGGTGGATGGGGTGGTGAATGAGGATGAGTCAGAGGTGATTGATTAGGTGGTAAGATTTTATGAGAATTTGTATAAGGAGTCAGAGTCATGGACCAGTGGTGGATGACTTAGATTTTGATCACAGATTTTGTTCTGCATTTCCATGATGAAATTTTCAATTCTGATCAATGGTAGCCCTAAAGATTTCTTTGGGAGTTCAAGGGGACTGCATCAAGGTGATCCACTCTCCCCGCTGTTATTTGTTATTGTTATGGAAGCTTTAAGCCGGTTATTAGATGGGGCTGTCCATATCTCAAGATTCACTGTGGGTCCCAGATCTCATACCCCCTTAATGGTGTCTCATCTTTTTGCGGATGATACTCTAATTTTTTGTGATGCTTTACCTAGTCAGATTGGTAAATTGAGAGACATCTTATCTTCATTTGAGGCTGTGTCAGGTTTCCATATTAATCTGGCTAAATCCGAATTGGTTCTGGTTGGTGAAGTGTTAAATATGGGTGAACTTGTGGCCCTTTTTGGGTGTAGGCAGTCCTCACTGCCAATGACTTATTTGGAGCTTCCATTGGGAGCTAAATTTAAGGACAGGGCAATTTGGAACCCTATTCTTGAAAAAATGGAGCGAAGATTAGCAAGTTGGAAGCGTTTGTATCTATCAAAAGGTGGTAAAGTTACTTTACTTAAAAGCACTCTCTCAACCTTGCCTACTTATTACCTATCTCTCTTTCCTATCTCGGTGGATATTGCAAATTGCATTGAGAAACTCCGGCGGGATTTTTTATGGGGTGGTATTGATGAGTCCCATAAATTCAATCTGGTCAATTGGGCCCAGGTGTGTAGGCCCTTGAAGTCTGGTGGGTTGAGTGTGCAGAATTTGAGAAAATTTAACCAAGCTCTGCTTAGTAAATGGCTGTGGAGGTACGGTATAGAGACAACCACCTTTGGCGGCAGGTTATTGAGATCAAGTATAGGAATATTTAGGGTGGGTGGTGTACAAAAGAAGTAACAGCTACTTATGGTGTTAGTCTGTGGAGAACTATGAGACAAGGCTAGCTAGCTTTCTTTAAATCCATCATCTTCAAAGTTGGTAATGGTAATAGAATTAAATTTTGGCATCACTTGTGGTGTGGGGGTTGTACTCTTCGGGAGGCATTTCCAAAACTCTACAACTTTAGTTGTAACAAGGATTATTATCTTGTGGATGTCATGTCTTTTCCTAATCAGAGGCTTCATTGGGATTTTCAATTCTATAGAGAGCCCCAAGATTGGGAGATGGAACAATTTTATATTTTTTGGAATCTTATACACTCTATGACCTTTACTGGTGAGGGGCATGAAAAACTTCGTTGGAAGTTGACAAAGAATGAGGGCTTTAAGGTTAGTGAATACTACTTATCCCTCTTCTCGACCCCTGACAACCTTTTTCCGTGGAAACCTATGGGTTGCTAAAAAATTCCTCCTAGAGTTGCTTTCTTTTCTTGGACTGCCACCTAAGGCAAGATTTTGACCCTTGATAGACTGTGGAATAAGGGTGTCCCCATCATGGATTGGTGTTATATGTGAAAAAGAAGTCGGTAAACCATCTTATTCTTCATTGTTCCATTGCTTTCGAGCTATGGTCTATGGTTTGGAGCCTTTTTGGTGTGATTTGGGTGATGCCTCCAAGTGTTGCAGATTTATTTGCATCTTGGCCGGGTCCGTTCGGTAGACAGTGCAATATAGACCTATGGTGGGCTGTCCCACATTGTGTGTTATGGTGTCTTTGGCGGGAAAGGAACAGTAGATGCTTTGAGGGATGGAAAGGTTGATTCTTGAGATTAAATCTCTCTTCCTCCACTCTTTGTTTGCTTGGTCTTTGTTTTCTCTTCTTTTTCTTGCTCTAATCTTTTTGTTATGCTTAATCATTGTAATTTTTGATCACATTAGGGTAGATGAGAGTGGGTTGCTTGAGCGGAAATTTAAGAGGGAGGATATTTTACAGGTTGTGCGTGATATGGAGGGGGATAAGTCCCTCAGTTCGGGCCAAGCCTCTCTAAAACGTGTGGGAACTAGTTCTGTGGGCTGCTGGAGGATGGGCAGAGGCCCCGTGGTCTGCTGAGACATAGGCTGTGCATGTGCAGCATGTGCAGTGGCGGGTACTAAGCGGTTACCAAGCAGTTTCTGCTTTCCAGACAATCAGACTTGCTGTGAAGGGGCTGGAAACATGGAGAGCAAGCCAAGGCAGCATCAGTTGTAGGTGTCCTAAGTCAGACCACAAGTGGTAGATTGTCCAAGACCCAGGCAGTTACTAGTCAGCAATTGCCATAGCAGTTAATTCTATATATTTAACCCTAAGGCTGCTGGGGGTGTTAGCAGTAGAGTGTATTTGGCCTTGGGAAAATTCTGTGTAATTCTCTAAGCTTGTAAAAGGGTTTCCTTTGTACTTGAGATTAAGTAATAAATGTTAGGGGTGGGTTCCTTGTAAATATTGTGTGTGCTATGTGTTTAAACGTCCCTAGATAATCTGTTCTAAGTGTTATTACAGTGTGTGTGTGGTGTTGGCTGAGACTAAATTAGGGACTTAGGGCTATCACAGGCAGAAAATTTGAGTGAAAAATTGACCTTGTGACACTAGCGGAAGTTAAAGGAATTTTGGGCCTGAGAAACTTATTAGGACAACTAGGCCTATCAAAGCCAACCACCTAGTGCTGGAAAAAGCCCATTTTGATAGAAATAATAACTTTGAGTAGCTTGAGGTGAGAGCAAGGACGGTGTCCTAGTGCTCTGGTTTCAACAGTAAGATGGTTCCAGCGATGAAAGAGTCACCGATCATGTCTATGTCTTAAGACCATCAGTGGGTGGGTAATAATCGATTCTCTTCTCTATTTAATCTGGGTGGTGCGATGGGCATATGGTCTGGGGGAGAGGAATATTTAATGGAGGAGGCAAGTGTGTACAAAGAACAGGGTTGTGCCCAAGAGGTAGATGTGGTGTTGCCGATTCCAACGGGGTGCAACAACGAGATTCTTCTTCCATGGGATTATAGTGGGTCTGAGAAAAATGGTTGCGTAGGTGGGGAGAAAGATCAGTGTCTTCTAGAGTGTCCACCTCTGTCCCAGTGGGATCCCATTGAAACTAGGGATGTCATGCTAGATCAGGAATTTGCTGCAGGTATTTTGTGATGAAAGAGGTGGAAGATTCAAAATGGGTGAATGAGATGATGAAAAGTTGGGTTTTCCTATTGTGAAAGATGAGGATCAATGTGTGGCATTGTTTTGTTTACTGGAACAAGATTGTATGGATGATCATCACAATGGGGTTTCTACGCGACCATTTAACTCAGCACAGAAAGGGCTAAGGGAATTGAGAGGCCTGGTCTCTACAGTTAACTATGATGGGCTATCTTCTAGAAGTAGGAACAAAGTTTTCTCGACTGGTATGTAAGAATCTTCTTAAGGAATGGAATGGAAGTGTGATATTGTATGTTTTCAGGAAACTTCTTTAAATTCATCTATTGTTCAGGGTCTGTGGGGCAGCCCTTTCTTAGACTGCACTGTTTTGGATGCAGTTCTCATTGATGAGTCTTGCTGATTTGGGATAAGAGAGCACCCGCAATAAGTGATTTTCTCGGGGGAAGTACGCCTCAGCCTGGAGTGGACTAGACGAAAGGTGTAAATGGAGTTACCACATAAATTAAGTCTAGGAACCACATATATATATATATATATATTGCCTATGAGAATGACTGATCTTTATTAGAGCACGTGTTCAGAGTTTAGGTACAGGGATGAGAAGGTGTTAAGCACCCAACCCCACTCAACTCATAAGTTGGCCTCCACTTATTGTGTTCCAAATTCTAATCCCATCAAAGGACTTTTTAATGGATTATTGTATACGCACACTAAGTCTATCCCAACATGCATCTAACACACAACATAGCATTCCATCACATCACATTTATGGCACATACACACCCAGAAACACAGTGTTAAAGCAGCAACAAAATGGCAACAAAACAAAACCCAGCATGCTTCTAATGTATTAATTCAACGCTTCATTCAAAACATGGTGAGACACAACAAATCAAAATCAAACAAATCAGCTCATATTTCTAAGCATGCATCAAATCTCATATTAAACCAAGGACAACAAAACATAAATCAAAGCATGTTAATGTATATATATACATTAACATATTAATGTGTGTGTGTGTGTGTGTGTGTATCAACCTATTCATAGTTTGACAAAATTAAATACAAAGGATTAAGACTAAACAAATCAAAAATAAGTTCTAAGCATGCATAACATATAAATCAAATTAATAATAACAAGAACATAAGTTATAAAGATCCAAATTAAGGAGGAGCCATGAAGCACAAAATAAAAAGATGTTAATGTTCACATATATATGGAACACAACTTGGTAGATATTTAACTAGCTCCTCAGTTCCTACACAATAAAATCAAATGATAATCAAGGGAATCAAATATATCAATAATCCATTAGTATTCAAAACTCAAAATAAAAAGTTGTTCTTGAAAAGCTTTAGAAAGAATGTTTGAAAAACATTTCTTAAAATGAGATAGATAGATTCTGCCTTAAGACTACTAGAGAGAGGTTTTTGAAGGATTCAAAAACGTGCTAGCTGCTGCGATATCAGAAGATTCAAAGTGAGAAGATGTTCTTGGAAGAGTTGTAGAGAGAGAGAGAGAAGAGGATACAGATGGAGAGAGAAAGAAATTCAGAAAAGGAGGAGAGAGAAATTTATTAAATTTTTTTTTTTCTTTTAGCACATGAGTCTGTACACTTCTATTAAAAGAAGAGTACGGACGAAAACGCTAAATTTTTTAGAATATGAAACATTTGATGAGAAGGTGTTTTGGGTGTTTGGTGTGCCAATGCTAAAAAATTAGCATTTGGCACACCAAATGCCAATGCTCTAATACTATACAAACTATATTGGCTTGCCTTCAAATTCAAACTTATCCTTTAAATCAAATCTTAAAAAAAAAAAAAAAAAAAAACTACTGGCTACTACAATGCATCTATTGGGATTTTTTTTAAATTTATTTTAAAAATGATTTCAAAATAAAGTAAGGGCATAATAGGAAAGGTAGTAAATTATTGGCATCTAATTTTAGAAACAGGACAACATTTTGAGATTTCTCAAAATGGAATACAGGACCAACAATTTGGGATGAAGGGAATATCTATTATTTCCAATTTTGTCCATAATTAAACCACTCCAGCATATATGGAAGGAACTCCAAATTAACAAGATCATTATCTTTTTCCAAATACAATTTACTTATACCCCTAGCAATAAAAATTAAAAATAAATACATAACACACTGGAACATCTGACTTCAACTTGCTATTCAGACACTAATTAGCAATTATATTAGAATCTAAAATCTGTGCTTCCTGTTGGACAGTATTTTTCCTGGCACATTATTCAATATAGTAGGTAAAAATTTCACCAAAATTTTGTAAACACCATCAACAACACTAGGAGGACAGAAATCCTTAACATCCAGAGCCCCCACCTTCTTATAAGCCTGAAGTATTTAAAATCGACGTCCCCCACCTTTTTCTTAGATTGACCGTGCCCTGTGTTGCATATCCCTCTCATTACATTTGGTTGCTTGTGTTACTTATCAAAAGAAAACTAATTTTGATTGCTTGCGTGCTTAACTGGAAGTCTGGAACCAGTGGAACTGGTGCATGAAGTAACATTACCAATGGGTAAAAGTGATCTATTGATATAATGAAGTTTGAATCTAAGTATTATGATACATATGAACTTAAGTTCTAAACCCATTGTATCATAAAAATTTAGGTAGATTGTTGGAAGTGCTTTGGGTATTTGCTAGTGAAATCCAAGCATGTTTATGGAAAGCACTCAGATGTTCAAGTGCATTGCATGAACATATTTTCTTCCTGGGCATTGGACAAGTTTCCAAGTTGACTTGGGTTATGTGATATATAGTTCATTAGTTTATCATGTTTGACATATGGTTGGAATAATTGGGATATGGTTTAGTCTTAGTAATTTCCAGTGCTTATTCCAAATTGTCCTCTATTGATCTACTTTAACAAGCTATAGAGCCATAGTTAATGATTTAGCTCCTTTGCATTACTTATTTCTTACTCTTCCATTGTGATGTACAAGATCCCACTGCACATTGCATGAAGGCCCTGTGTTGAAACATGGGCCTCACTTCGATGTATAGTGGGTCACTAGATGGGTGTGAGAGTCACAGAGAAGAACTAGAAAAATGGTGTTGTGAGATTGTTCCGTTGCCAACCCCCCACCCCCCCCCCCCCTCCCCTCTCTCTTTTCCCCCCATTTAAAAACTTGTCTTCTTGATGTGTCAGACAACGAGGCTTCCAAAATTTGTACACTCTGATGGGTGGTGTTTCCCATTATCTAAAGAACGAAGGTCCTGCAGAATGGGTTGGGAATTTGTTTGTGTTCGATTCCCGTCTTTCTCTCCCACCTTCTGCCTACAAGCTTAAATCCATGGATAAAGTAAGCATGGGTGAACTAGATTCTAAGAATAATCCATTTGCAAGATGCTACATATGTGGTTCTCAAGTCTCTGAGTTAAGGCATCGGAACTGTGCAAATCTTGACTGCAACCTTCTTTTTCTGTAAGTTTCCTTCTCTTTGTCCTCCCCACCAGAACCAAAACTTAAAATTTGTATGTGTATGAAAAAGGCTGTCTCTTTTCAGATGCTGTAAAGACTGTGTGAAGGACTTCAGAGGATGTTGCTGTGTAAATTGTATTACTGCCCCTCGACTTAGACCTGTTCTATCTGAGCATCAAAGATACAAAAAATGGCACGTATATCGAGACTTGGAATGCAAAGCAAGTTGACTGCTAGATCAGATGTTTGTTTTTCTTCAGTTTGGAAATGGATAAATATTGTAATAGCTGAAGGTGCAGCTATTACTGAAGATTTGGAATTTCTTTTTGGCAAGCGGGTTGTAGCTTTTGCATTAAAAGATTGTAGCGGAGGTAGCTTTAGAACTTGCCAATCATGAGTATTAACGTTAGTATAGATGCCAGTCAAAAGAACCAGGCATAAGCAAATGTGAAAACATCACATGCTACCATCTAAATCTTTCCAAACACAGATAGTTTCTTGTATTCCACACCTTTTTCTAAATTTCGAAGAACATTGTCAAATTGAGGGATATTGTGAATATTGAATAGAGATTGCTTGCAAGGTTACAACAATTGAATGAAAAATGTGAAATAATGACTCCATTGTTACTTTTTGGTGTTTTTAATGGACACGTCTAGAGCGCTTGGGGGGGTGGTGGCAATTGAGCCACTTCTTAGTATCTGTTTGGATACACCTATTCTGCTTCCACGTCCAGGTTTCCTTCCCCTTTTTTTTTTTTTTTTTTTTTTTTTTTTTTTTTTTTTTTTTTTTTTTTTTCAGTTGCATGTTTTGACTTTTCTTTCATGAATAGTCCACTGTTTACGGATTCCACAAACTTCACATTTTAGCAATTTTTTCATTAAAAATGGGTCCCGCGACACTATTCGCATATTTAAAAATTATTTTGCTATAGTGTTTTTAGTTTTTAGTTTTCAGTTTTAGCAAAATAAGTTTTATCCAAACGGACTCTTAGTCTCTTTTTTCATGTATTCACATCACTCTCTTTGTTTCACTTATTTAGACCTTTTTTTTTTTTTTTTTTTTTTTTTTTTTTTTTTTTTTTTTTTTTAAACAGAAACTTAGTTCGTGTGCAGTGTGATTCAAAAACAAAAAACTAAACAAAATAATACTAATAAATAAAAAATAAAAAAAAGGAGTACCTACTTGTGGAACTAGGGCCGTAAATGAACCAAGCCGTTCAAGAAAAACTCGGCCTCAGCTTGGTAAAAAGCTTGTGAACGCCCCAAAAAAGGAAAATAAAAGCTCGTTTAGGGCTTTTCCTTATTTCTTTTGGTTTATCGCACATTGGGTCATTGGCGACGTGACTCTTGTGTGCTTATGTCTCTAGGGTGAGGTGTGTGTGTGTGAGTCCATTTTTCTTATTTTTATTTTAGGAGTCGTCACCAACCATTGATTTTGTATTAGGTGTGATTGGTCACTTATTTATCTAATTCGTTTTTAATTTTCCTAATTAACTAAACCAATTTTATGGGTTCATTAATTAAGGCAAACCAAAAAGTCTCGAATCAAAGATCTTGGACTTGGAAGTTCGGTTATGTGTGGGAAAAGTGTTAGACATCCCATAATGCCTATCCGAAGATAGTACCTCATTTTAACATGTGAATATTAATGTCAAAGAATATTTACAATCAAAGCATATGAGATATATACATAGGTAGCATGTGAGGTGGCATACAAGAATATACAATAGCATGTGAGCATTTATTCATTAAGTAGGTAGCATGTGAATACTAAATACTATACACACACACACACAAAAGTTTTAAGACAAAAACTAAAAAGAGGGAATTGGAAGGGTAGCACTTTGTTGTCATCCAAAATTTTCTCATTTTTACCAAGCAAAAAAATATGACAATAAAAATACATTAATGCCAAAGAAAAGCAAGGGACAATGTAATCTTGATCGTTGCCTATGGGCTTAAATAACTTAATGGAATTGGGCCATAGGCACAAATCCTTAACAATGCCTTACTAAAGAATAGTTTTAAATTATAATGCATCAACAAGTTTTAACGCATTAACTCCCTTTTTTTAAAAGGAAGGTTTAAAAAAAAAAAATTTTTGAAGAAAGATTTTGTTTTGAAAAGAGGAAGTTTTTAGAAAAAGTTAGTTTCATCATTTTTTGAAAGAAAGGATCAAGATTTTTATTTTTATTTTAAAGAACTCATTTTCGGACTTAAAAAAAAAAAGGAAAAGATATGTATTATTTTTTAGAAAGAACATTTTTAGGGAAGAAAAGATTTTGGGATCAAAATATAATTTTGGAAAGATTTTGGGGTCAAAATATAGTTTTGGAAAAGTTTTAGGGTCGAAATACAGTTTTGAAAAAGTTTTGGGGTCAAAATAAAATTTAGGAAAATGGAATAAAACTTTTTTATTTTGAAAAATCATTTCCTTAGAAAAGCATATTAAAGGAAATTTTTTACCTAGGAAAATGGAATAAAACTTTTTTATTTTGAAAAATCATTTCCTTAGAAAAGCATATAAAAGGAAATTTTTTACCCAAGCATATCAATGAGTCTTTTGGCTAAATATTGCCAAAATTAAAACATATTTGCGTTATAGGTACTGTTTGAAGTTATTTGTGGAAATGAGGAGAGAGATTGAATTTCGGCAACAGTGTTGCCGAAATTCAACAAAAAGTAGGGGAGAGTGAGAAAAATGAGGAAAGAGAAAAGCCTAATGTCAAAAACAGTAAATCTTGAATTTCGGCAACAGTGTTGCCGAAATTCATCTGCCCAAATTTCCTATGCTGCCCGGACGTGTGAGAAGTGCAATAATGAGTGGGTGCCCAAAAAAAAAAAATGGAAATTGTGGCAATGGTATTGCCGAAAATGGTAGGGAAAAAAAAAAGTGAATGCGGAAGAATTAAAGAAAAATATATAAAGTGTTACGTACACAATATTTTTACAATATTTTCACAACAAATCCCAGGTAACTGGTTATTATTAATTCAAATTTAAATTTAACATTAAGATTACTATTTTAATCCAACAATAACAATAAGTAATAACTTGACACTTAGAATTTGTTGTTAAAATATTGTAAAAATTGTGTGCACTTCATTTCTAAAAAAAAAAAAAAAAAAAATCAATTGTGGCAATGGTATTGCCGAAATACCATTGCCACATTTAAAAAAGAAAAAAAAAATCATTGTGGCAATGGTATTTCGGCAATACCATTGCCACAATTGAATTTTTTTTTTTTTTTTTTAATTTTTTTAGAAATAAAGTGCACTCAATTTTTACAATATTTTTACAACAAATTCTATGTGTCAGGTTATTACTTATGGTTATTGTTGGATTAAAATAGTAATCTCAATGTTAAATTTAAATTTGAATTAATAATAACCAGTTACCTGTGATTTGTTGTGAAAATATTGTAAAAATATTATGTACCTAACACTTTATATATTTTTCTTTAATTCTTCCGCATTCATTTTTTTTTTCCCTACCATTTTCGGCAATACCATTGCCACAATTACCTTTTTTTTTTTTTTTTTGGTCACCCACTCATTATTGCACTTCTCACACATCCGGGCAGTGTAGGAAATTTGGGCAGATGAATTTCGGCAACAGTGTTGCCGAAATTCAAGATTTACTGTTCCTGACATTAGGCTTTTCTCTTTCCTCATTTTTCTCATTCTCTCTCCTACTTTTTGTTGAATTTCGGCAACATTGTTGCCGAAATTCAATCTCTCTCCTCATTTTCACAAATAACTTCAAACAGTACCTATAACGCAAATATGTTTTAATTTTAGCAATATTTAGCCAAAAGACTTTCAATCGATGGTAACATTATTGATGAGAAAAGTAAAAAACAACAATAAGAGTGCTATAAATTTTAATAAATAAATAAATAAAGTATTGGAAATTAAATGAAAAAGAAAATAAATTGCTGGAATTTAAATGACATTGAAAGTAAAGTGGTGAAATTTAAATGATAAGGAAAATAAAGGGTTGAAATTTAAATGACATAATAGTAAAGGTTCATTAAAAGTTTTTTTTATTTTATTTTTTATTATTATTTATTTTAGAAGTCTCTCTTAAATAAACTTTAATCTCTTTCAAGCCCTATGAGTTCTTCGTCAAAAAGAAATGGGAGTGTGCTACTTGAGGTGACATATCCATATTGTGTGCTACTTGAGGTTTGAGACCTATTTAAAAGAGATGAGTAGATTTTGTGTGTGTGTGTGTGTGTGTGTGTAGACACCACAAAAAGTGGTGGGGGGGGGGGGGGGGGGGGGGGAAGGATTGAGGTAGAAAATAAAAGGGATGACATAGAAGTAAAGGGGATGGGGATTGTAAAAATTAAAATGGATGACATAAAAGTAATGGGGAAGGGGTCGTAAAAATTAAATGGGTAACAACATATATATACAAGAAATAACATAAAAATTCCTAGATGCATAAAAGAAAATGGAATTTTTTCCCCATAAGGGTACTTCCCATATTAGGTCTAGGAGATGGCTCAATACCCATCTAGGAATAAGATTACAACATCACAACCAACAACAAATAGTAGAAACATAAAGATAAAGCGATATGCACTCATCAAAATTAAAATTGGAATTTAAAGCAAGTAAAATAAAGAGACAAGATAGATAAAAGAACTTCATATATAAATAAATGGATGATGTTTACATGAGAGAGTAAAGAAAATGGGATGAGTTTAGTTATGGCAAAAACTATCCCCTCCCTACAAGCTTACCCACAAAAAATTACAAGTAAAATGACAGAAGCATTTTTTTTTTTTTTTTTTTTTTTGTGTGACAGGTTTCCTAAAGAGAGGGGAAAATTTTATTTTTCAGAATTTTCTAGGAATTTTTCTAGAATTTTTACACTCTATTTTTCAAATTTTCTTCCTATTTTCTCTCCATTTTTTGTCATTGTTCTTACAAAAAATGAGGGTGTAGTGTATCATGATACACAAAACCTAGCCTCCCATTTTTACCACCTCATTAGGTTAGTTTGTCTTTTTCCCAGTTTCTAGCCTGATCTTCGCGCAGCTATTTGGAGGCCTTCCCAAGCTCCATTTTCGTCAAATTTGATATGCTTGGAAATCTCTGAATGTCTAGTTTCCCATGGTCCTAGTCTTGTACGATTTGAAGCTACAATTATTGATATATCACGTTTGAAAGGAAGGTGATGCAGTGTTGAACATTCTATGATAGTTTTTCTTAAAAAATTTGTTTCTAATCTAAGGTGGATGGGTAAAAAATCTTGATTCTTGAGTTTGGAAGTTTGGTTACGTGTAGGGAAGGTGTTAGGCACCCCACAACACCTGTCTGTAGATAGTCCTTTGTTTTGGTAAAATCATAATTTAAGGACATTGGCAATTGAAAACAAGCTGTTGGCATTAGCTTTCAGGGGCTTTAAATGTGTTGGGCTTTGAGGTTTGGTTTCAGAATGGTTGTGGTCTCATTCGATACTTCCCAAGTTTCTTTGGAATCATTGCCAAATTTACCTAGCGAAAATCCGATAGCATTTCTCCTTATTTTCTTGGCAAAAATTTGGCAGCGCTTCGCCTCAAATGCGTCACAGCACGCCAAACGCTATTCTCACCAAGCTTTTGTTGTGAGAATACGGCAGTTGGGATGCCCCATTTTCACGGCGAAAATTCAGCATAGTTTTACATTTTTTGGTGTGCTATGGCACACCTGTAGGGTTTTGCGTCTTTGTATACAGCATGTATCGACAATCTCGTATTGTGATGAGCTAAAGCCCTTCAAAGCATCAAGCATGTTGATGCGTGTCACATACACAGGGAAACCAATGTCACTTGGTGACATGGATTGAGACAATCACACCGCGATGATCATGCACACAATATAGCATGTATATACACCTACAACAATTGCCTTGAGCACATACCCACTACAAGATTAAGAGCTCTCATGACTAGAGAAGGTCACTCACGTAGCCACGATAGTCCATCATACAAAGTGCACAATCACCCATATACAAGCAGATATAGATATACATACATCATGCACAATGCAACCACACATAATCGGAAAGTAAATTAGACATTGCCAATGTTCCAAGAGTATGGCCTAGCAAGATACAGGAAATGTAAAATAGACATTGCCATACCTAGGGATCGCGGCCCAAGCAAGGAGTAGGAAAAGTAAGAGGGGGTACATGAAGGGAGGCCTTAATACATGCTCTAGAGAAAAGGCTCAAGGAAAGAGGAAGAGAAAACCGCTCTGGAAGGGCTAGGCCCCCTAATCTACTAAACACTTCCCCTTGGTGGGCTTGCATCTTTTTGCTTGCATCCTTGCCCTTTGCTTGTGCCTAGGAGTTTGCACCCTTGCTCCAAGCATCCTCACTCCATGCATGGACATGAAAGGATAAAAGAAACATGCCAGCAGACAAGCAAAGCAACAAGTGGAAGGAAAAGCATGCTAAAGACAAGCTAGCAAAAGATGCCAAACGCGGGCAAACAAACATGTGAAGCACAAGAAGAGGCAAACAAACATGTTATCAAACAAAAGGGGGTGTCCTAGGAGGACTAATGTAGGTTTGGATCAAGTGTCTGTAGTTCCATTGGATTGGAATACAGATGACTCACAGTCTCATGCATGAATATGTAGGCAAGTGTGTAAAGATGCAAAGAAGCAAAGAAGGCCAAACGGGTGGCGAAAAGCAAGCAAGGCAAGCATATCAACATTGCATGGAGTGGAGAAAGGTGTGAATCAAACACACAATCACTACGGAGGTGTATCTCACAATTGGTTACATCCAAACAAACCCTAGGAGGGACAGATGCGACCTCACAAGCACAAACCCACATAGGCCACAAAGCATGGCAAAGCCTAGATCTAGAGAGGCTAACATGTAGATAAAGCATAGAAGCAAGCAAGAAAACATAGACATGCAAAGGAAATGATCTAAACCCTTTGATATAGGCCTGGGTGTATGGATGTAGGCCTACACCATAGGATCTAGATCTACACCCTACCAGAAGGGCCAAAATACAAGAAAGAGAGATATCAAGGGACGAAAAGGGCTAAAGAAGCACATGGCATAACAACCATCATATAGATCTAGACATATGAAGATCTAAGCAAAAACATAGGGACATAGATCTAAGCACTAACATGTAGATCTAAGCAAAAACATAGCAAAGAACACATAGGCATATAGATCTAAGCATAATCATGGCAAAGAGCCTAAAATCATGTGGATCTAAGCACAAACATTAAATTTAGACATATCCTAACCCAAGAAGGCTAGGCCAACAACATCAAAGCGATAAATCATGGCATAAGCAAGGAAACATGCTAGGAAGCAAGAACATGCTAGAAAAAAAAATAAAAGCATTTTATTTAGCAAGATAAAGCTAGGAAAATCTATAAAGAGAAAATGGTGTGGATTGTAGCTAAAAAGCAACATCCACACCCCTAAACCTTAAATCCGAGGTATGGAACCAAGTAGAGGAAGATTGGGTGCAAGAATACTACCTTGATTATTGTAGAGAAAATAGGAGAATTTAAGGTGTTTGGGAAAGAAATTAGAGAGAGGAGAGAGAGAATCTGCCTAATTTTTTTTTAATTGCAAAATGAGGGGTTTGGGGGTATTTATTTTGGAGAAAAGACTCTTTAGCTTCTAGTGCACCATGTAGGGCTACCGGCCGCCCTACTGACATCAATAGTTTCGGCCTTTTCCTGGTTCAACTTCGGATGCGTAACTAAAGGCATTCTTGGACTCGAATTGAATTGATCTTGGTGTCCTTGGAAATATCTGGATGTCTAGTTTCCAGAACACTAAAGACTTTGAAAATCCAGATGGTCGAATCAAAAGTTATGGCATCAGGAAGCGTGTTGACGTTCTTTTCACAGTTTTCTAGATGTCTCAATCGTTTTAACTCCGATTTCGACCCATGAATAATTTTTGGAAAGAGAATTTGATAATCATCACAATGGCGCTAGTCCCAACTTGTTCTAACAGTCAAATCAAAATTGAGATGATTTTGACTTTTGGTCAACCTAGGGTTGACCAGGGGAATTTTGTCAATTTGACTTGAAAGGGCACTTCGAGGCTCTGATGACCGAATGGGTTGCACCACATTAATCTAGTTGCTTCCACGGCCCCATGGAGAAAATATATTATTTTTGGAATTTTCGTGATCCAGCATGCAAATCGAGGGCGGAAAAAATACAGTTTCTACAGCTGCCCCTTCTTTATCTAACATCTCGAGTGTAATGAGAGGTGTTGGATAAAGAACGTGATTCCACATTTTGTAGCCCCAAAATTGCATGTGAAAATTGTGCTATTCATGGATTGAGACCAGTTTTACTTGGCAAGGTTGAGCTACCGCAGCTAATTCGAAAGAATTCTCTAACTTAGTCCTTAAAACTGGGAAAGAAACTTTAGTTTTTTTTTTTTTGGGGTCAACAGTCAATGTTGATTGGGTCAATGTTGACCAGTGGTCCTTGTAGGTGCATTGGGCAAACCCGACAGCCTTTGTAGGTGCGTTGGGCAGACCCGGCGGCCCTACAAGGTGCCCAGGCCGTACAAGGCCCTATAAAGGCGGCCCCAAGGCCTCATTTTGACTATTTCACTTCTATTTCTCTGAATTCTTACTTCTAAAAGTTTCTCTGGAGCAAGTCGCGGTCTAATGGGTCCGACTTTCAAGTTTGGTTCACAACTTCAGTCTCCCATTCTGCACTTGATTTTAGTGTCTATTTTCTCTTTCTTTTTATTTTCTGCAAGTATGTTAGTAGCAAAGCAAGTGCGAAAGCAAGCTAGTGTTTTTTTTTTTTTTTTTTTTTTTTTTTTTTTTTTTTTTTTTCTGCATATGTGTTTTTTTGTTTTTGTTTTTATCATTTATGCCATGATGGCATTGGAAAATATATCTGTTCACATGTTTAAGTAGCATAGGAAACCTTGCATACATTGGATGCTATGAAAACACATGAAACATTAACAAAACTAAAAGAAAGCTAGGTAAATATGAGAGACTATGCATGATAAAGATGGAAAATTTTGAGAGGATTGAAAATGTGAAAACAATGTGATTTTGAGTAAGGGTAATTTTCAAAAACATAGGACTAAACGATCGCCATCGAATCTGAATCCTGATGAATGCATAGGATGTCTAGGACTAAACGGCCGTTGCTGAATCTGAATCCTGGTAAGACTAAACAGTCGCTGCTGAATCTTAATCTCGAAGAAGGCATAGGATTACACGGTCGCTACCGAATTTGAATCCTGAT
Organism: Quercus gilva; assembly: GCA_023621385.1. NCBI lineage: Eukaryota > Viridiplantae > Streptophyta > Magnoliopsida > Fagales > Fagaceae > Quercus > Quercus gilva. The sequence continues at coordinate 33,728,748 of CM042482.1, read as the reverse complement.
GAGACTAAATGGTCGCTGCTGAATCTGAATCTTGAAGAATGCATCAGATGCCTAAGACTAAATGGTCATTGCTGAATCTGAATCTAGATAAGACTAAACGATCATTGCTGAATTTAAATCTCTAAGAATGCATAGGATGCATAGGACTAAACAATCGCTACCGAATTTGAATCTTGATGAGACTAAACAGTTGTTGCCGAATCTGAATATCAAAGAAGGCATAGGATGCCTAGGACTAAACGGTCGCTGTTGAATTTGAATCTTGGTGATACTAAATGGTCGCTGTTGAATCTGAATTTTGAAGAATGTATAGGATTCATAGGACTAAATGGTCACTGTTGAATCTGAATCCTGATGAGACTAAACGGTCACTGCCGAATTTGAATCTTGAAGAAGGCATAGGATGCCTAGAACTAAACGGTCACTGCCGAATCTGAATCATGGTGAATGCATAGGATGTATAAGACTAAACAATCATTGCCGAATCTGAATCCTGGTAAGACTAAACGGTTTCTGTCGAATCTGAATCCTAGTGAGACTAAATGGTCGCTGCCGAATCTGAATTTCGAAGAAGGCATGGGATGCTTAGAACTAAACGGTCACTACTGAATCTGAATCATGGTGAATGCATAGGATGCATAGGACTAAACGGTCGCTGCTGAATCTGAATCCTGGTGAATATATAGGATGCATAGGACTAAACGGTCGTTGCCTAGTCTGAATCCTAGTAAGACTAAACGGTCGCTGCCGAATTTGAATTTTGAAGAATGCCTTAGATGCATAGGACTAAATGGTCACTGTCGAAGCTGAATCTTGATGAGACTAAACGGTCACTATCGAATCTTAATCTTGAAGAAGGCATAGGATGCCTAGGACTAAACGATCACTGCCAAATCTGAATCCTGATGAATGCATAGGATGTTGGGATTTGTGCCCTAGAATCCTATTGTATGATGCTATGTATTAGATTATGTATGACATTATGTATGACATGATGTATGACTTAATATTGTAATTAATAAAGTTGTTTTATTATTATCTGAAATAATGGTAACATGAATATTTGGACATTATCATATAGTCCATGAGATGCATAGTATGTGATTTATGTAATTTAGTTACAGAAGATATAAGTCACAAGTTCTTTGTAAACTCAGAATTTTAGTTTGTAGTTGGTGATGAAATTGGGTATTTCATCTATGATGACTATAATATATAAACTAAGATGATTTGTCTTGATCATGGAAGTGGAGACTTCTAGTTGATATGTTGATATGTTTTAAAAGTTAAGACATATTGAACTGGACTGCTGTGAGATTTATTATTCTCCTAACGACTATCAATTGAATAATAAATCTCACGACTTATATTTACATGAACTCTTAATCTTAAGAGAATAATGGACCTGATCATGAAGTGTAGGTTGCTTTGATATATCAGGAGTGAGATCTAAGTAACAGTCAAAACCTCAGTACATTGGGCAGCCACATTTAGTGTTGATGGAACATATATTTTCAAGATGGAATTCATAGTTTCTTAATGAAGATACAAAATATTCTCTTGAGATAAGTTTAATGGGTTTGTTATTCAGAGAGTTAGGCCTAACCACTTTGGTAAGAAATTACTAAAGTATATATTTATGAAATTGGATTTCATAAATATATGATGAATAACTTAAGAGGATTAAACCGAGTACTCAAGGATTAAGATGTAGTAATCTACAAAGTGGCAGCATTCATTCATGACTTTGTATTACTACGAATATTTTATGAAGAGGTTGCATGTACAATAAAGTCTTGGGATATAATTTATTAATAAGGTCTAAAGTGCAATTATATTTATATAGTGGTATTAAATTTAATTAATGGTAACTTTGGACTTGTCAAGAGTTGACAGAAAAAGCCCAAGGCCCATTGGAGCTAGTGTCTTATTTGTTCCCTTTTGGTCCCACTCCAAGCCACATACTAAAGTCCAATTGGAATGGCCCAAAAGGCTGACCCAATTAGATAATCAGTTATTAGGAGATAAACATACAGAATTTTGTAACAATCACAAGTGCATGAATTGGTATGTATGTGAGTGTAGGACACTCTCTCATTCTCTCTAGAACATACACATATAACTGATTGAGAGACCACACATCTTGGGCGTTAGTGGAATTGGAGTGAAGATTGAAAGTGTTCCCGAGAACTTCTGATCCTTGGTTTTGAAATTCACTGCACCAAGGTACACTCTCTTGTTCTATATTCTGAAACTTACATAGTGCATGTTATCAATTGCGAATGAAGTAGATCCATTAATTTTCCACTGCGTACACTTATTTTTCTAACATAGGATTCATAGGACTAAATGGTCGTTGCCGAATCTGAATCCTAGTGAGATTAAGGGCCTAATTGGTCGGAGGATTTTTGTTTTTGTTTTCAAAACAGTATAAAAACAATTTTGAAAAAATTGAACTTGAAACTAGTTTCCAGATAATAATTTTTATATTTCATGTGTTTGACTTCCACTTTTAAGAACAATTTTCAAAATACTAAAAACAAAAATAATTTTTTAGGAGACCATTTCTATTTTTGAGATTTAAAATATATATATATACACACAAAAAGTAACATGTAGAATTTGTAGATTACTTTTTTTTTTTTTTTTTTTTTTGTGGATAATAATAAAGGAATAGAGCTTATCATATATTTTTTATTTTTTATTTTAATGATAAGTTTCAAATTTGAAGTGTGAGAATTCTTTTTGTGATACAAACTCCTAAATTTAAGAGATAAAAGAGTTTGGACAAATATGTGGGGTCCACTGTTTTCAATTTATTTACAACTATGTCATTAAAAACATTTTCTGTACCCTAAAAACACCCTTTAAGCCATTTTCAAAATCCTATTTTAAATAAGGAAAATAGGATATAGTTTTTTGAAAACTGTATTTAGAAAATATTAGCCAAACAATAAATTCAAGTGTGGGACCTACCATTTTGTGGATTGTAAAAACAAAAACTATATTTAAATACTCTTACCAAACAGTTCCTAAACGGTTGCTACCGAATTTGAATCTCAAAAAAGGCATAAGGTGCTTAGGACTAAACAATTGCTGCCGAATCTGAATCCTTATGAATGCATATGATGCATAGGACTAAATGGTCGTTGTCGAATTTGAATCCCAGTAGAGGTATTTTGAAAACTTGAGACTTTTGAGGCAAAAGAGATAGGATTAAAATGGTCGTTGCCGAATTTGAATCCCAAGGGAGAGGCATTTTGAAATTTTTGATACTTTTGAGAAAACGCGTCATTTTGGTATGAACATGCATGATATGTGTTAGGCAGTAGGGTTGACATACTTACTTGTTTACTTGCATTGCCAAATGCTGTTGGGCTTACTAACCAATCTTGAATTTGCTTCCGCAGGTTATGTCTCGATGAACGAGATCCGGAAGTGCGCACGGGAAGGCTCCCGCCATTATTCCATCTCGAGCTGATTTGTCTAGTAGTGATATGATACTATCTTAGCTAGTGTACAGGTTGCACAAACCCTTCAAAGGCACTTCAATCGAGGTGGTGATGACCCTGCGCCCCATGGGGGCATATATATAGCACATTGTACTAGGAGTCAATGCTCGGTGGAGATAGCCAGTGCTTCGTCTCAATCCCGCACTGGTTAAAGAGGTGGTTCTTCACAGTTCCCTTGGACTGAGGAGGGAGGAGGCCTAGGGCGTGAGGAGCTAGATGATGAGCTCATGTTTGATGTAGATGCTGACTTGGAGGCCAAGCCAAGTCTAGGCGCTTCAAGGCACTACAGTTGTAGACCAAGGTTTCCACCTTGTTTGTTTGGGGCCGAGGCCTATGTTGGAGAGGCCAATGACAGTATAGATGATACTCATCTTCACCATGGTCTGAAGAGGCATCCTTCTACTTAGATTTAGAAGGCTCAAGTATGTTCCTTTTTCTCTTTCAATTTTCAAATCTTAATGTGTAGAATGCATGCTAATTGGTAGCTTTTCTGATTTTGAGTTTAGGCCATTGACAAGATTCGCGGTCGAGGAGCCTGGTCTTCATTCCTTCTTCGCCTGTGTGACTCCAGGAAGGATGCGCTATCGCGGTTTTTTGATTGAGTAGGGCTTTGAGGAGTTCTTGAGGATTCCTCCATATTCCATGAGGCATGCGATACTAGAGACTTTGGTGCAGCGATTCCACGTAGAGACTGGCACCTTTCATCTGAGCTATGAAGAGTATGCAGTCCTTCCCCTCGACTGGACGGCCATTCTGGGCCTTAGATTTTGTGGGTATCTGGTGTTGACCGATTTTGTAGATTTTGATGTTGCGAGCAAGCTCTTGGGCATTTGCTATACCCTTACCCCGGTGAGGAGATAGTATTTTGGACCTACTGACGAGCCTCAGATCCACATGGAGTGGCTGAGGGTAAGCATACCCTGGGAGGTGGAGTCGGACGACATTGCTATCAGGTGATTCTTCTTCTACTTCATCAGTAGTTGCCTATTTGGCAACAACTGGTCGGTGCTGACTTGCAAGCTGCTAGGAGCTAGAGAGTAGTGTTAGATATAGAGGCCTATCATTAGGGGTCCCTTTCTTATGGTTTTTCATCTCTTTCCTGAGGTAGGCTTTGTAGTAGGGCTTCAAGAGCCTAGAAGGTTTTTGGCAGATTCTGACATGGTGGGCATATGAATATATCTTGGCCCTACGTCCACAATATTCTGGCCTTTCTTTAGAGATATATCCTAGGGCATGTGCTTGGTCCCTTTGCACAATCACCAAGGTTGTTTTGACACAGCCGTCCACCGTCGGCGCTGCATTGGTTTGTGTCACATGGGGTGAGATACTCTATTGCCCCTATGATGGGTGTGTGGGAGACCGGGAAACTTGGTTGCTCTCAGAAAAAGGTGTAGGTTTCGGCACCTTCCCTTTTCAAGATCATATGGAGTCGCCACTTATTTTATAAGTAAAATAAAAAAAATATACAAATTACAACATATCTTGAATAATACACATTCTTATTAATTGGAAACAATTACATCTTGGTAGAAAGAACTTTACATTGCTTTGAATCCTAGTTACAATCTAGTAAAGAAATACAAGGCCTTCTTTCCTAGTTACAATCTACCCAAAATAAAATACGACACTAAATCTACCAACCTAAGATTCTAAGGTTCAAAGGCTAGGTTACAGGATGAGAAGGTGTTAGGCACCTACCTTGCCCAAACAGAGTCTGGTCTTCTAGACTTTAAATGACCTTTTAAATACCCATTTAAAAAATGAAATGCAAGTTTTTGTGTCAATATTCCTAGATCTAAAGTTGGTTAATGTGCAAAATCCTAGATCTATTGCATTTATGCAAGGAGAAATCACATTTGAATTTTATTTTTAGGAAAAGAATTTTTAAGAAAAGTCCAAATTCAGCCAAATGAATTTTTTGATAAAAAATCCAAATATGATTTTTTAACAAGGAATGGATTTTTTTTTCAAAAGAAAAAGAAAAAAAGGGTTCTCAAATCTAATTTGTTAATTAAATAACATAATGAGTCTCCAAAATAAAAATCCAAATCTGATTGATTAATTAAGAAACAGAATGGTTTTCAAAAGAAATTGCAGACCTAATTTTTCAAAGTGAAAAAGAACGAATTTTTAGAATAAAATTCAGATCTGATTTGTCAAAGTAAAAAGGAAGGAGTTTTTAGAATAAAAATTCAGATCTAAATGGTGGTTTTGGAAAAAAAAGGAGACTTGAAAAGTAATTTCAAATATGATTTTTGGTATTGGAAAACAATGGAGTTTTGGAAAAAAAAAAAATTTTTAAATCTGATTTTTGGTTTTGGAAAACAATAGAGTTTTGACAAAAATATTTCAGATCTGATTTTTTATATAAAGTTACATAAAGCAATAAATCTAAGATTCAATCATATGCCTTACATAATTATATGAACAAAACACATATGCAAATGCAGACTTTCATCATATAATCATTGGGGATATTTGCAACCTAGCAAGCTGAGGGGAAACAATATAATTAGTTGACAAACGGTTGAAAGGAATTTGTAAAGTAGTGTCTCGAGTTTTAGAAACTTGATTTGTAACTCGAGTTTTAAACACTCAATTTGTAACTCGAGTTCTATAAACTCGATTTATGCTGAATTTGGCCACACATCAGAAGTAAGAAGAATTTGGTTTGAAGCAAAACAGAGGAACATCCATCGAAAGAACAAGGGAAGAAGAAGAAATCCAACGAAGAAGAAGATGACGAAGATGAAGAGCTTATCTAAAAATTAATGCTAAATGGAGAGAAAATTTGGGACAGAGGCAAAGAATGGAGGAATGGATCAGGAAGGAAGAAGAAGAAGAGAAGGAGAAGAGGAAGAAGAACAGAGGACTAGATCGAGAACAAAGGACCAGATCGGGGAGGAACTCAGATCTAAACTCAGATGTGGAAGGAAGAAGAAAAGAACTGAGAGGAAGAAGAGCCAAATGTGGAAGAAGAAGGAGAAATCGAGTTTTAAATACTCGATTCCCTTAGAAACTCAAGTTTTAGAGTCTCGAGATGCTAGTTTGCTGTATTCTTTGCAAACCTGACAACTAACTAAAATATTTAAAAAATAATGTTAAAAGAAAAAAAAAATCTATAATCATTAGAAAGAAAAATCAACACAAATAAAGGAAAAAGCATGTTATGAATAGCATGAAGAATTGAATTAATTTTATGGAGATAGAAAGATGGAAGATTACTTGCATGAACGTATTCCACAAGTAGAGTATTATCCTAGAGATCAAAGATAATGAATTTTTAAAGATCTAAGTAAGGTACATTTAGCTAAAAAGAAATTCTTAAAGCAAAGCTTCCAAAATTTCTTTTACATAAGGGGAGAGAGAGAGAGAGGTGTCTTGATTTCTGATTTTAATTCCCTATTTATAAAGGTTTGGTTCTTAGAAAATAAGTTAGGTTTGATTAGAAATGACAAATTTTTATCCCTAAAAAATCGAACTGGATTTGTTTTGGCTTGACTTGATGATTTTTGGGCTAGGCCTCGAAGCTATGCCAATCGGCACTCCAGATTGGGAGTCTCAAGTGCCGAGCCCAATCTCTTCTTTTTGTTCAATCTGGACTCTTTTTAAGGGGTTTTCTGAGTCGGGAATTGTACTTAAACGTATTTTCAATTTGCATTCCAAAATAAATCCATGTTATTTTGATAATCAGGTCCTTAAAACAATAATTATCTAATAGATAAATATTATAAAAAGACTTAATTATCAACAATTCCCTTGTTATCTGATTATCCATTTTATTCTTATGTGTAGATAGTTAATTTTGCACCCATAATTTAATCTTGGAGGTTGATTGAAATGACCATTCTGAATAACCAAAAATCATAATGGCATTTCATGCATTAAATCATTCATCACATAACATAAAAATGATCTTGAGGTTCCAACGATCGCGATGATATGACTAGTTCCCAAATCGGACTGTCAGATTGAAAGATATCACAAGATCAAGTTTTTACGGTCTGCATGTATTCATTTAGGTGGAATTGATCACATGTGATTAATTGAAATTAATTTTGATTGGTTAATGATTAAAATTAATTAAATTAATTTTTGTGATTGGTTAAGTATTTTGCTTAATGTGAGATTTGTTGCATTGGATTAAAAAAAATAAGTTGATAATATTTAAAAACCCTAGATAATTATGCTTTTGAGATAATTATATTCAAAATAATTATTTTAAAATTCTAATTATCACTTTGGGATGAAATTTATGATGAAAATAACTCTAAAATTCGTCCAAATACAGTTTTAGACTTGGAAAACACTTCAAAAACGTGCTAATCAAGTAGCAAATTTCATATTGAAGTTCCAATGCACTTTTGGCATAGTAGGTTTGGAAAAGTTGTAGAGAATTGAATTTTCCTTCATTTGTCAAAATTTCAGTTTAATATGAATTTTGAGTAAAAATATATGATCAAAATACTGAAACTTGTTATGATCTGAAAAATCAACTTACTCTTATCCAAATCTCCTTTTTTTTTTAGGATTTTCCCCATACGTTTTTTGCTTATTTTTTAAGGTGACTGGACTTAATTTTTAAGAAAACCTAGCTTATTTTCTAAGAAACTAACACCTCTATAAATAAGGGAGGCCTCCCAACATTTAGCTCACCTAATCTCTGATCCCCCTCTCTCTCCCCTTACGTTAAAGAAATTTTGGAAGTTTTGCTTTAGGAATTTCTTTTCTGTTAAGTGGCTCTTACTTTAGATCTTGAAAAATTTTATTCTCTTTGATTTCTGAAGTAATCCTCTCCTTGTGGAATACGTTCATGTAGGTAAGTTTCCCTCTCTTTATTTACATGTTCATATAATTGATGATGGAAAAATACATGTTTGTATCGCATACAAAACATACACAGCGGAAAAATTAATGGATCTAATTCATTCGCAATTGATAAATTGTACTATGTAAATTTTAGAATTCTAGAATAAAATAGTGTACCTTGGTATGGTGAATTTCAAAACCAAAAATCAGAAGTTCTTGAGAACACTTTCAATCTTCACTCCAATTCCACTTGTGTCCAAGAAGTGTGGTCTCTCAATCAGTTATATGTGTATGTTCTAGAGAGAATGAAAGAGTGTCCAACACTCACATACATACCATTTCATGTTCTTACAAAAATTCTATATGTTTCTCTCCTTACAACTGATTATCTAATTGGGCTAGCCTTTTGGGCCTTTCCAATTGGGCTTGAATATGTGGCTTAGAGTGGGACCAAAAGGGAACAAATAAGACAGTAGCTCTAATGGGCCTTGGGCCTTTCTGTCAACTCTTGACAAGTCCAAAGTTACCATTAATTATATTTAACACCACTATATAAATATAATTGCATTCTAGACCTTAATAATAAATTATATCCCAAAACTTTATTGTACATGCAACCCTTTCATAAAATATTCGTAGTAATACAAAGTCATGAATATAGATTGCCACTTTGTAAATTACTACGTCTTAATCCTCGAGTACCCGGTTTAATCCTTTAAGTTATTTATCATATATTTATGAAATCCAATTTCATAAATATATACTTTAGTAACTATTTACTAAAGTAGTTTGGCCTAACATTCTGAATAACAAACCCAATAAACTTATCTCAAGAGAATATTTTGTATCTCCGTTAAGAAACTATGAATTTCATCTTGAGAATATATGTTCCATCAACACTAAATGTGGCTGCCCAACATACTGAGATTTTGACCGTAACTTTAGATCTCACTCCTGATATATCAAAGCAACCTACACTTCATGATAAGGTTCTTTATTCTCTCAGGATTAAGAGTTCATGTAAAAAGAAGTTGTGAGATTTATTATTCATTTGACAGTCGTTAGGAAAATAATAAATATCACAACGGTCCAGTTCAATATGTCTTAACTCTTAAAACATATCAACATATCAACTAGAAGTCTTTACTTCCATGATCAAGACAAATCATCTTAATTGATATGTTATAGTCTTCGCTGATGAAATGCCCAATTTCATTATCGACTATGAACTAAAATTCTGAGTTTACAAAGAACTTGTGATTTATATTTTTTGTGACTTTTCACATAAATTACATACAATGCATCTCGTGGACTATATGATAATGTCCAAATATTAATGTTACCATCATTTTAGATAAAAATAAAGCAACTTTATTAATCATAACATTAAGTCATACATAATTTCATATATAATAACATACATAGGATCATACAATAGGATTTTAGGGCATTAATCCTAGCAATCTCCCACTTACCCTAAAGACTATTGTGCACTAATCTAACTCCCATTCCCTCCAAATTTGACTCGAATGTCCTTTGAGGAAAAACTTTGGTAAAGGGATCTACTAGATTATTTGCACTTTCAATCTTTGCAACTACTACATCTCCATGAGTAACAATGTCTCGAATGATGTGGTACTTTCTCTCAATGTGCTTTTCTTTCTTATGATTCCTTGGATCTTTGAATTGTGCAAACGCTCCACTATTGTCGCAAAACAAAGTGATAGGAACTTGATCCATTCTCACTATACCAAGATCAAAAAGGAATTTCTTAAGCCAGATAGCTTCTTTTGCCGTTTCACAAGCTGCAACATACTCAGCTTCCATGGTAGAGTCCGCAATACAAGATTGCTTAACACTCTTCCAACTTATGGCTCCACCTCCCTAGGTGAACACACAGCCTAAAGTGGACTTTCTAAAATCTAGATCTGATTGAAAATCTGAATCTGTATAGCCAATAGGAATCAAATCCTCACACCGGTAAACAAGCGTAAAATCTCTCATTCTTCGTAGATACTTGAGAATATGCTTTATAGCTTGCCAATGTTTTGATTCTGGATTTGATTGATATTGGTTGACCATGCCAACTGAATAACAGATATCTGGCCTAGTACAAAGCATGACATAAATGAGACTTCCCATTGCAAAAACATAAGAAACTTGTCTCATCATATTTTCTTCCTCTTGAGTCTTAGGCCTTTGGTCATCAAATAGAGGAACTCCATGTCTAAAAGGAAGTAACCTTTTCTTGGAGTTTTGCATGCTAAACCATTCTAGAACTTTATCTATATATCTAGCTTGTGATAAGCCTAACATTTTATTCTTGTGATCTCACCAAAGCTTGATCCCTAGAATAAAGTTAGCCTCACCCAAGTCCTTCATATCAAATTGGCTTGACAACCAAACCTTTACTGATGACATTACCCCTACGTCATTCCCAATGAGTAGAATATCATCAACATAAAGCACTAGGAACATTACTACTTTATCCCGATGTCTTTTGTATACACATGGTTCATCAAGATTTTGTTCAAAACCAAATGACTTGATTGCTTGATCAAATATGATGTTCCATGACCTAGATGCTTGCTTAAGTCCATAAATGGACATTTTCAACTTGCATACAATATGCTCTTGGGTCTTTACTATGAAACCTTCCTTTTGCATCATATAGATTTCTTCTTCAAGATTGCCATTAAGAAATGCTATCTTGACATCCATTTTCCAAATCTCATAATCATAATGAGCAGCAATGGATGAGAGAATTCTGATAGATTTAAGCATTGCTACTAGTAAAAAGGTTTCTTCATAATCAATACCTTCTTTTTTTGTATACCCTTTTGCCATTAGCCTTACTTTAAAGGTTTCAACCTTTTCATCTAACTCTCTCTTCCTCTTGTAAACCCATTTGCAACCAACAGGTTTAATGCTGTTAAGTGCCTTTACAAGATCCCAAACTTGATTGGAATACATAGAATCTAATTCAAATTTCATAGCTTTGACCAAACAATGTGCATCTATATCATTCATTGCTTCTTCATAAGTGTAAGGATCAGTTTCGGCCTATTTTGAGATAGAATCATAAGTTTCTTCCAGACCTATAAATCTTATAGGTGGCCCAACAATCCTCCCACTGCGACGAGGCACCTGTGTACTAGACATTTCATGAGTAGTATTTTGTGGTGTATCCAATACAACCACATCATCCCTAGTTTCATCCATTGGTTGTTCATTTACAGGTTCGTTCATTTCAGCCAACACAACTTTACTTTTAGGGTTATGATCATTCATATAGTCATTTTCCAAGAATTTGACATTTGTGCTAACAAACACTTTATTATGTTTATGACTATAGAATAAACCTCCAACAGTTCCTTTTGGATACCCTACAAAGAAAACTACTTTTGTTTTAGACTGTAACTTGTCAGACTTTCCATTTAACACATGTGTTGGACAACCCCAAATATGGAGATGTCTCATACTAGGCTTACGCCCATTCCACAACTCTACAAGTGTTTTAGGAATAGACTTTGAAGGTACTAAATTCAGAAGATACATTGCAGTATTTAAAAATATCCCAAAAAGAAATTGGTAGAGTCGAATAACTCAACATGGACCTAACAATATCTAAAAGAGTTATATTCCTTCTTTCTGCTGCACCATTTTGTTATGGAGTTCCAGGTGCAGTCAATTGGGATACAATCCCATTTTCAGTTAAGTAATCCTTAAAATCTCCAAGAAGGTATTCGCCACCATGATCAAATCGAATGGCTTTTATGTGTTTACGCAATTGATTCTTAACTTTAGCCTTAAACTTTTTGAACTTTTCAAAAGCTTCGGACTTCTGTTTCATTAGATACACATAACCAAATTTAGAGTAATCATCAGTAAAAGTAATGTAATACTCATAGCTACCTCTTGCTTAGATTGACATAGGACCACATACATCTAAATGCACTAGTTCTAGGAAATCTTGGGCTCTTCTACCTTTTGCATTAAAAGATCATTTGGTCATTTTGCCTTCCAAAAAAGATTCACAAACTGGAAATTCATCAAAGTCCAATGGCTCTAAGAGACCATCTTTGATCAGTCTTTGAATTCTGTTTGAATTAATATGAGCCAAATGCAAGTGCCAAAGATATGCATCACTAGTAGAAGAAAACTTTCTCTTTAATGATTTTACATGAGTCTAATTATCTAATTCAGAATTATATAATTCATACTTACTAGGAGTTAAAATATAAAGACCATCCACAATATTGCTAGAACAGATAAACATTTTACCCTTCTTTATTACAACATTGTCTTTAAGGATAACACAATATCCATGTTTACCTAAATAAGTTGCAGAAATTAAATTCCTACAAACATTAGGTACATATAGACAGTCTTCTAATATTAAAACCCTATACTCAAAGCATAAATTAGACACTCTAACAGCTACAATCGGAATCTTGCTCCCATCAGCCAAAGTAAGAAACAATTCTCCCTCATTAAGCTTTTTTGTCTCCTGGAACCCTTGCAAAGAATTGCAGATATGATTAGTACAACCTGAATCCACACACCAGGAATCCATGAGATTTTGTACTAAACATATTTCAAGGAGGAATGAACTTTTCATACCCTTATTATTGGAAGCCTTGAATTTTGGACAATTCCTCTTCCAATGTCCTTCCTCACCACAATGGAAACACTTTCCTTTGTCGGCGACCCCTAAGGCAATTTGTTTACCATCTTGCTTGGTGAAGTCCTTCTTCTTCTTCTTACCCTTGCCTTTCGACTTTGGTTAAGAAGTAGAAGCTTCAGCCATATTGGCATTAACACTAGAAGTACCAATAATGCCTTCCGCCGCTATTAACTCATTCATTAATTCAGACAACGAATAAATCTTTTTGTTCATATTATAATTGAGTCTGAATTCCTTGAATGATTTCGGTAGTGACTAGAGTATCATATCCACTTAGGATTCTCCATCAATATCGGCACCTAAAACTTCTAGTTTATTCAGATTAGAGATCATTGCAAGACAATGCTCCCTCACTAAACTACCTTCAGCCATTTTGGTATTATAAATTTGCCTCATGGTTTCTTGCCTTGCAGAACGGCCTTGCTCACCAAACATCTCCTTTAGACTTAGCATAATGTTAAAAGCTAGTTCTACATCCTGCATTTAATGTTGTAAAACATTTGAGATAGATGCTAGGATGTAGCACTTGGCCATTTCATTAGATTTCTGCCAATGATCATATCGTTGTTTTTCCTTAGGAGGAGCATCTAATGAAGGAAAGCTAGGACATGGTCGAGTAAGCACATATTTGTGCTCTTCAGCTGTAAGAATAATGTCCAAATTTCTTTTCCAGTCAACATAGTTGGATCCAGTCAATTTGTTTTGATTAAGGATAGTAACAAGTGGGCTAAATGATGCCATGTTCAAATCTGAAAATAATAAACATGAATATAATAAGTAAACTAGACATTATCAATTTAGCACATAAACATATAGTATGGAACCTTAATAAAACCATAATATAATATATGCAACGACAACCGAATCCCATATTTAATATCCCTCAGCATAGAGTGAACATTAAATACTATGATTGATTGAGAATTATTCTCATTATTAGTGCTATCATGATAACTCTTATCAAACACTAATAATATGCTGTTATACATTTTGCCTCTAAATAATAATAGTAAGAACTTAGCATTGAGGATACTATAATATTTAGTCTAGTGTATACCATTGTCTAGAATCATGTGTAGCCACATTTCATCCCCTTAATAGGCTAATTTTGTAGTACTATGATACAAAACACCCTCCGCATGGAATGCAAAGCTCGAAGCTAAGACAAGGTGTTTGATCAAACCACTATAAACCAGGAAATTCAATCTTGTAGGACCATGAAATAAATACTCTCCACATGGAATGTTAAGCTCGAAGCAAAGACAAAATATATATTTCACACTACTATGAACCGGCAATGGAGGCCGTGAGATCCAACCCTTGTATCTCTCTCTCCCACTAGATGTATTAAAATAAAGGTTTTTATTTTGTAAACATGTGTAATCTAATCACACACAGCCTTGCACTTAATACAATTGAAAATACTTAGAAAAAATTCAAAATTCCCTGCAGAGGCATTTTTGTGAGAATCTCGTGACTAAGCTCTTCTTACAAAAATGAGTTAAGGGAAAATAGTGAAAACACAAAATTTAGACAGAAACTTTTGCGACTATCTCACGACTATTTCTTGAGTAAAGCTTACACGCAAAAAGTTTTGTGCTTCAGAGGCATTTTTCACGCGTAATTTCTCGAGAATGTTACCCTCTAAAAACCTGTGTTTTCAGTTTTTAAAGGGCAGATGTAAATAGTTTTCAACGGTTTTTCTTGTACAAACAACCACCATATGAACATAATAGATAGAATTTGATATCAAAACTGAATTCTACTGATGCTATAGCCTTAAAGTTCAATTTAACATACTTAAATTCAAATTTAACCATCATAACATCAATATTAGTTTTTATCAAAATATAGTTTCAATAACCATGTAGAAAATTAAATACATATATAATCTTCTAACATTATGAAACTATTATCTCTAATTCCAAAATTCACAAACACATGTTATACAAATTCAAAATTGAAGACCGCTCTGATACCATTTGATGGAAAAATACATGTTTGTATTGCATACAAAACATACGCAGTGGAAAAATTAATGGATTTACATTATTCGCAATTGATAACATGTACTATGTAAATTTTAGAATTCAAGAATAAGAAAGTGTACCTTGGTATGGTGAATTTCAAAACCAAAAATCAGAAGTTCTTGTGAACACTTTAAATCTTCACTCCAATTCCACTTGTGCCCAAGAAGTGTGGTCTCTCAATCAGTTATTTGTGTATGTTCTAGAGAGAAAGAAAGAGTGTCCAACACTCACATACATACCATTTCATGTTCTTACAAAAATTCTGTATGTTTCTCTACTTACAACTGACTATATAATTGGGCTAGCCTTTTGGGCATTTCCAATTGGGATTTAATATGTGGCTTGGAGTGGGACCAAAAAGGAACAAATAAGATGAAAGCTCCAATGGGCCTTGGGCCTTTCTGTCAACTCTTGACAAGTGCAAAGTTACCATTTATTATATTTAATATCACTATATAAATATAATTGCACTCTAGGCCTTAATAATAAATTATATCCCAAGACTTTATTGTACATGCAACCCCTTCATAAAATATTCGTAGTAATACAAAGTCATGAATATAGACTGCCACTTTGTAAATTACTACGTCTTAATCCTTGAGTACCCTGTTTAATCTTTTAAGTTATTCATCATATATTTATGAAATCCAATTTCATAAATATATACTTTAGTAACTATTTACTAAAGTAGTTAGGCCTAACATTCTGAATAATAAACCCATTAAACTTATCTTAAGGGAATATTTTGTATCTCCGTTAAGAGACTATGAATTCCATCTTGAGAATATATGTTTCATCAACACTAAATATAGTTGCCCAACATACTGAGGTTTTGACCGTAACTTTAGATTTCACTCCTAATATATCAAAGCAACCTACACTTCGTGATAAGGTCCATTATTCTCTCAGGATTAAGAGTTCATGTAAAAAGAAGTTGTGAGATTTATTATTCATTTGACAGTCATTAGGAGAATAATAAATCTTACAGCGGTCCAGTTCAATATGTCTTAACTCTTAAAACATATCAACACATCAACTAGAAGTCTTCACCTCCATGATCAAGACAAATCATCTTAGTTGATATGTTATAGTTTTCACAGATGAAATGCCCAATTACATCACCGACTACGAACTAAAATTCTAAGTTTACAAAGAACTTGTGATTTATATCTTCTGTGACTTTTCACATAAATCACATACCATGCATCTTATGGACTATATTATAATGTCCAAATATTCTTGTTACCATCATTTTAGATAAAAATAAAGCAACTTTATTAATCATAACATTAAGTCATACATAATGTCATACATAATAACATACATAATATCATACAATAGGATTTTAGGGCACTAATCCTAACAATTGATTCAATTCTCCATGCTTTGAACATGTTCTTCCTTTCATTTGCCTTGATTCTATTTTGGTTATATGATGTTTGTCTGTTTATGCATATGTGTTGTGTTTAGGTAGTTATGTGATGCATATGATTATATCCTAAATCTGTTGCTTTATGTAAAACAAAATCAGATTTGAATTATTTTTCAAAACCTCATTGTTTTCTTAAAACAGAATTAGATCTAAATTATTTTTCAAAACCTCATTGTTTTCTTAGAACAAAATTAGATTTGAATTATTTTTCAAAACCTCAATATTTTTCTTAAACCAAAAATCAGATCTGAATTTATTTTTCAAATCTCCATTGTTTTTCTTAAACCAAAAATCAGATCTAAATTATTTTTTCAAATCTCCTTTGTTTTCTTAAATCAAAAATCAGATTTGAATTATTTTTTCAAAATCTCCTTTGTTTTCCAAAACCACAAATCAGATCTGAATTTTATTCTAAAAATTCATTCTTTTCACGTTGAAAAATCAAATTTGCAATTTCTTTTAAAACCCATTAAGTTTCTTAATTAAACAATCAGATTTGGATTTTCTTTTGGAGATTCATTCTCTTATTTAATTAAGAAATCAGATTTGGGAACTTTCCAAAAAATCCATTCCCTGTTATTTAAAAAATTGTATCTAAATTTTTTATCAAAAATTCATTTTTTTTTTAATTTGAACTTCTCTTAAAAATCTTTTCCTACAGATAAAATTCAAATGTGATTTCTCCTTGCATAAATGTAACAGATCTAGGATTTTGCACATTAACCAACTTTAGATTTAGGAATGTTGACACAATAATTTGCATATAATTTTTTAATGGGTATTTAAAAGGTCATTTAAAGTCTAGAAGACCAGACTCTGTTTGGGCAGGGCGGGGTGCCTAGCACCTTCCATCTTGTTACTTAGCCCTTGAACATTAGAATCTTAGGTTGGTAGATTTAGCGTCTTAATTTATTTTGGGTAGATTGTAACTAGGAAACAAGGCTTTGTATTTTTTTTTATACTAGATTGTACCTAGGAATCAAAGCAATGTAAAGTTCTTTCTACCAAGATGTAATTATTTCCAATTAATGAGCACGCATACTATTCAAGATATATTATAGTTTGTAAAGTTTTCTTATTTTACTTATAAGATAAGTGGCAACTCCATATGATCCAGAAAAGGGAGGTGTTGATGCCTACACCCTTTTTTGGGAGCAACCAAATTTCCGATCTCTCACACTATGCAACCAAGCTTACTTCTGATAAAATCCAACAGCCAATCACATTAATTATTCAATCATTTTTAATTATTGACCAATCAGAATTAATTTCAATTAATCACACGTGATCAACCACACTCACAAACAATGCATGCAAATTGTGAAAACTTGATCTTGTGATATCTTTCAATCCGACGGTCTGATTTGCAAATCGGGCATATCGTTGCAATTGTTAGAATCTCAAGATCATTTTTTATGATATATGATGAATGATTTAATGCATGAAATGAAACTATGATTTTTTTGGGTATTTGAAATGGTTATTTTAGTCATCTTCTAAAATTAAATTATGGGTGCAAAATCGAGTGTCTATAGAATGCCCCTCATTGACAGAGCTTGAAAAACGAATGTCAATGTAAAACAAAGACACTGATTTTAGCAACCATGATTTAATTGAGGTTGATTTTTCAAAGATTTCCTAGCCCTAGAACTTAGAACCTTGGGATGTAGAACTAGTGCTTTACTGTTTTACAAAAAATAAGAAATGTGGGCATCTAATTTATTTGATAATTGGGGAATCTAGATAGAGTCTTGAATGTCGATGAGGTAATCAAGAACTGTATTCACCCGATTTGAAATGAGCTAATCGAGAACTATATTCGCTCGATTTAAAACGACGTAACCGAGAATTGTATTCGCCCAATCTTGAATTCGACTAGGAACTATATTTGCCTAATCTAACTTGGAACGATTGAGAACTCTATACGCCCAACTTGGAATGAGGTGACTAGGAACTATATTCGCCCGATCTGGAATGAGGTAATTGAGAACTATATATGCTCGATCTAAAACAAGGTAACCGAGAACTGTATTTGCCTGATCTAGAATTCGACTGGGAACTTTATTCACCCAATCTAATTTGGAACGATTGAGAACTCTATATGCCCAACTTGGAATGAGGTAACTAGGAACTATATTCACCTGATTTGGAAGCCAACTGAGAACTCTATTTGCTCAATCTGACTTGGAACGATTGAGAACTTTATACGCCCAATCTGGAATGAGGTGACCAATAACTATATTTGCCCGATCTAGAAGCTGACTGAGAACTTTATTTGCCCAATTTGACTTGGAATGATTGAGAACTCTATACGCCCAATTTGATTTGGAATGATTGAGAACTTTATTCGCCCAATCTTGGATAATGTGACGAGGAACTATATTCGCTCGATCTAGAAGCCGACTAAGAACTTTATTCTCCCAATCTGACTTGGAATGATTGAGAACTCTATACGCCCAATCTAATTTGGAATGATTGAGAACCTTATATGCCCAATCTTGGATAATCTAGAGGTGTTTGAGAACTATATCTGCTCAATCTGAAAATTTGATGATGACTAAGAAGTATATCCGCTTAATTTAGAAATCTTGAAGTGACTGAGAACTATATCCACTCAATCTGAAAATCTGATGATGTTTGAGAACTATATCCACTCAATTTGAAAATCTGGTCCTTCCTGTATTGAATCAAAAGAATTCAAATTAGAATTTTGATGATTGAGTCAACTCAATCAAACCTAAGTTGACTTAGCAACTCACGTGAAAGGGAACAAAGGGGGCCGAAATTTTGGCCTCCTTTCACTTGTTTCGTCTTTTCTTCTTTTTTTTTTTTTTTCTTTTTTTCTTTTTCACTTTCTCTTCCCCCATTGTTACTATTCCAAGCTCCATCTCTCTTGCATTTTCTCTTTCCCCATACCATTTCTTGCTTAGAAAATCACTTCTCCAAACTTCCAAACTTGATATTTATCATCTCTTTGAAGATTTCTTTAAATCCTTAAGTTTTTGAAAAACCCATTTTTGAAACCCATTTTCCATTTTTCCTCCCCCCACTTCCATGGCATGTCCTCTTGGACCACCTAAATTTCTTACATTTAATGGGAAGAAGTAGAATGATGAAGAGGGACTTCTTCAAGACCAAGCATTCATGCTCCACACCCATCCAAAAAAGATTTCAAGATGAGCTCATTTTTTTGTTTTTGTTGGTAAATTTGTTGATTTCTTGTTTTGTTGGGAAATTTATGATGAGGCATTGTCATTGTTGGTTATTTGCTCTTGTGGGAATTCTTGGGTGTTGTATGATGTGGATAGGAATTATTGTGTGGACATGTTGATTTCTCTTATTTGGGAAAATTTTGGATTGTTAAGTTGTTTGGTATTATGAAGTTTGGACAATGTTGGTCATTGATTGAGCTTTGTGTTGGATGTGGTTTTGAACCTTTTTGGACAAATTTGATTGATTATGGGAATTTGGTGTGTAGACAAGATTGAGTAAGCTCATTTTTTTATGGGCATGGAAATTCTTGGTGTAGATGTTTGGGCATTATTTTTCATGTGTATGGAAAATTTTTTTGGTGTTAATGTTTGGGCATTATTTTTCATGGGTATGGAAATTTTTTCTTTGGGTACTATCTTTCATAGGTATGAAATTTTTTTCTTTGGGTATTATTTTTCATGGGTATGGAAATTTTTTCTTTGGGTTGGATATATGTTTGGGTCATTGTTGAATGAGTTTATGGAGATGAAGGATTTTTTTTTTCTTCGGTTGATTGGGATATTGTTAGGATGTTGTAGAATTTAAATTTGTGAAATAGCATTTGGGTGCGGGTAATTTTGTGAGGGGCATCTTTATTTGTTTGTTGGGATTTTGAGTGAGTATTTTTGGAATAGGGTATTTTTTGTGGATATCATGATTATTGGCTAACCTTTTTGTTGTTGTTGTTGTTGTTTTTATTATTATTATTATTATTTTTTTTTTTTTTTGTGTTTGTTTTGTTGTTTCTTCTCATGTGGGGTATTCTTATTAATTGCAGAATCTCAAGAGCCGGGGTAGTCTTTAGTTACTGAGACAAAGGTGGGTGGCACTATCTCCAGACATTAGAAACGTCATCAGTGAAGCTAGCTTCAAAACCTTTTTTCAAGCTCTTTTGGATCACAACACCACTGAGTATAGGGATCTTCAACTGCTTGTTGCATTGTCTTAGCAATTCTGGGATACTACTTGTACCTTTCATTTTCTAGGCATTGGCAAGGTGATGTTGACACTATACAACTTCTTAGCCATTACTGGCTTAAAATTGGGTGGTGAGAGAATTGAGGGTATTGATTCCATTTCACCAGCAGAGATTAAGAGTTTCTTGGGTGTGATCCCTCCACGATGAGTCAGTGGTAAAAATGTGTCCCTGATATGGTAGTATTATTACATTGACAAGTGTAAGACTATGGCAACTGGTACCCGAATGTTTATACTCCTTTTCATTGGTACTCTCTTGTAAAAATTATGATTGGGGCGGTATGGCTTATGCGACCCTCTTACAGTTCATAACTCAGCTTTCTCGGCGTAGTCTTTCAAGTTTAAGAGGTGCACCTTTCGTTTGGTAGGTAAGATTTAAATTCTTGGTCAGGTGTATTTTGCAAAGTTTATTTGTGTTGTTGTTGATGTGTGTTGGTCTCCTTTTTTGTTTGCAGGTTTGGATGTACGAATATGTTAGGGTTGGTCCACAACTTTTGGAATATGTTGATGATATGTTTCCAAGGTTTCTTCGCTAGATGCCTAAGTATTGTTTGTCAACGCCCTCCAAACATTCTTTTCTAGGCTTGGTGGATAGTGATTAACGGCTTAGATGCCGAGGAGATGAGTTTTTTTTTTTTGGCAAGGTCTAGTTTGGCTAATTTTATTATTATTATTATTATTTTGGGTGTGTGGGTATGGCTTCTCTTTTCATTTTGGGTTCTTTGTGATGTTCAGATGTCGTTAAACCCTTGGCTTGGATGTGAAGAGCATGGTGAGTGTGCATGGGCTCGGGAGTTGAATGAGTGTCAGGTTTTGATCGAATGTGGCCATGAGAGGTATTGATATCTTGGTGACTGGGTGCTAGCTCAGGTTCAACACATGTTCCCTCCTGAAACGATTCTTGCCCATCCTTGTCCTTCTATTCGATTGGCAGACCTTTTGACTAATGAAGAAATAACTCGATGTTGGGGTTGGTCCACAACTTTTGGAATATGTTGATGATATGTTTCCAAGGTTTCTTCACTGGATGCCTAAGTATCGTCTGTCAACGCCCTCCAAACATTCTTTTCTAGGCTTGGTGGATAGTGATTAACGGCTTAGATGCCGAGGAGGTGAGTTTTTTTTTTTTTTTTTGGCAAGGTCTAGTTTGGCTAATTTTATTATTATTATTATTTTTTGGGTGTGTGGGTATGGCTTCTCTTTTCATTTTGGGTTCTTTGTGATGTTCAGATGTCGTTAAACCCTTGGCTTAAATGTGAAGAGCATGGTGAGTGTGCATGGGCTCGGGAGTTGAATGAGTGTCAGGTTTTGATCAAATGTGGCCATGAGAGGTATTGATATCTTGGTGACTGGGTGGTAGCTCAGGTTCAACACATGTTCCCTCCTGAAACGATTCTTGCCCATCCTTGTCCTTCTATTCGATTGGCAGACCTTTTGACTAATGAAGAAATAACTCGTGAACGGATTGGCCGCGTCATTTCTGGGATACCGGGAGACTATCTTGAATTTGTCAAGGCTCACTTACAGGGTTGCTTAGCTGATATCTTAGGAGCATTGGTGAACTTCTTTCTTTTCCAAATTAATTTGTATCATGACTTGCATAATTTTTTTTTTTTTTTTTGTCATTTTGCCCTTTGTGAAAATGACTGAATGTTGCATATTTAGGCTTTGTTTTCTAGAGCTAAAAATCCTCCTTCTAGCAATGCTAGTGGTCCTTATGCTTCTTTCATAGAGACATATCCCAATTTTCCGGCATGGCAATATGAGATAATGAATTCTGATGGATCTTACAGCTTCATGGATCTAGACCGGCCAGAATATACCTCGAATGTCCCTTGGACTAGCCTGGTACATTTCCAAACCCCTTAGTCTATTGTCTCATTCTCTGTCTATTCAGCTATTTCTAAACTTGTGGCCTTATGCTCCAGGTTGGTGTTGATCTCGTGACGGAAAGCATGCAGATGATTGAAGGCTTGGAGCTAGTGGCAAACACACAATCTTCCCACTATGTGCTTAACGAAGTGAATTGGGTAAAAGATGGAACTCCTTACTAACTTTTGCTTGAGATTCATAGTAATGAACTTAATGCCTGTCTTTGATGATTTTGCAGAGCAATCGAATGGTGAATGCACTAACACAAGATCTTTGGAAGAAAGAATCATAAACCTTGAATTTCAGAATAGGCAGCAATGACCTTGGTTTTATGCAAGTTAAGAGTAAGTAGGAGACATAGAGGGTGGTTCTTCTAGAGGTGGGCCTAGAAGATCTTCTCGCAGGTGGACTCGAAGTCCAAACTATGTTGACTTGTATTTTGATTTTTTAGCAAGGGACAAAATATTTCTTAGTTAGAAAATTTGTATTAATTTTCACCTTTAGCTCCTTGTCCATAGATGACTTAAGCTTTGCTAGGATTTAGATGAGACAAGGTTAGAATTCACCTGATGAAACTTTGTAGTGTACAATTTGAACTTATCTGACTACTTCTGATATGATTGTGCTCACCTGAATGAGGCATTGCCGAATGCCCCTAGTTTGGAAATTTATGCATGATGATTTTTTTATAAAAAAAAGGTTTCTTCTGGAAAAGAGATGATTGATTTGGTTTGTTTCAGAAAGGGGGATAAGGCATGGCCGAATGCCCCTAGTTTAGAAAATTAATGCATGATTTTGAAAAATTTTGAGTTTGTTAATTTCCTCTTTTTTTTTTTTCTTTTTTTGGTGTGAAACAAATGATGGTGACGATTTTTTTTTTTTTTTTTTGAAAAATGAATGAGGCATGGCTAAATGCCCCAGATTGAAAATCAATGTGAATTTTTGGAGAAATTTTATTGCACAACTACTTTTATTAGAGTAAAAAGGGGACCAAAATGAGCCAAAAACTTACCCAAAATGCAAAATAAGTTGAACTGCCCGTGGAGGGGACTGGGTGCCAATCGGCACTCATGGAGTGCCAATTGGCACACCTAATCTTGCCCTAACTTTTCGCGTTTTTTGACACGTTTTCTTTGTTTTTTTTTTGAAAAACATTTTATCCTTTTTGGACTATGAAACTCTTTTCCAGTTAACTTCAAACTCTCTAAACTTATTTAAACATGGCTAGAGATTAGAAGAACCTATCTTAGCATTAAACCTGCAAACAAATCTTTGCATCCAAACTATCAAGAAACATCAATCATATACAAGAATTATTCATGGCCAACAATCAATATCCCCAACAATCAATATCCTCATCATTCAACCACACATGATATCAATAGATGGGTTCATAGCTTTGATTTTGTTACCAAGAACAATTTCACTGCCTTCAAGCTAGAAGGGATCAAGTCTCTAAGATATGTCAGGATCAAGTTGGATTTTCTTTGTGCCACCGTGAAGTTCTGGGATACCAAAGATAATGTATTCTGGTTTAACACCGCTAAACTTTGTCCTACTAATGAAGAATTTTTTTTCCATTCTGGTTTATGAGTTTGGCAAAAAATCTATAGCTGTTTCTTGTGATCCCAAGCATAGGGAGATTTTATCTAATGCCCTAGGCCTTTCTTCTTCAGTTACCAATAGCATGATTGAAGGCCATATGGTGAATCTTCTTGCAGTCATTAGAAGGCTTATTGATAAACGTACTCATGGCCTGTCTAATAACACGCATAAAAAATTTTGGTTTAGCTCTTTGCTTCATGGGAGAATTCTTGCTTTGCTGTGGAAGACTTGATTTTATAAATGCTCGAGCCATTGGAATTGTGGGTCAAGTTACGGATGGTGATAATCCTGCTTCTTTGACCTTGGTAGAAACTCTTTTAGGGTTGGATTATGTATTTCTTGATGGAGAATCACAACAACTCCTCGGGAGTCCCTTGACTTTGCAGATATGGTTGATGGAAAGACTGGACATGATAGCTACACCCACTATTTCCAATTATGGTCCTAGTAATTTCCCTTGCAGGGTTGTCCTTAAGACCAAGTGTCAGACTAAAAGCGATTAGGTGAAACTTTTGGACAAGAAATCCAATATCTCAATTTGCTTGGATCAGATCATATCTTCTTGGTTGGCTTAAGGAGGGAGACTTTCTATAATGCTGATAGACTCTTGAAACAATTCCAGTATGAGCAAGGGATGCCTAGTGGTAGAGGAAGAAAACTTTTTATCCCTGTGGACACAACTCCTACTTTTGTAAGGAACATGCTGTTGGGCTTGGACATGGCTGCCTAAGTAGATCAATCTTTCGTTAAGGTTTACTTTCACCAAATGACCGTGGAATACTCTAACTGGTTAGTAGGAAAGATTAGAGATAAAGAGACTAACATCGCTTCTATGAGAAAATAGTTTCTTGAAGATTGCAAAAGCAAGCAAAAGGATAACAATTATGAGTTCAAATGGAGGGATAGAGACGACGGGTCACTTACCATAGATGGAACTAATGAGCAATCAAAGAAGAAAAAGCTAAAGAAGACCTGATTCTTTTATTTTTGGCTTTGAACATGTTTATTTAAGAAGTTAGTTTGAAATTTTTAGCTTTTGGAATTATTTAGGACTTTTAGCTTCAGGGTTTCCGTTTAGGGTTTGCTTTGTTTAAGGTTTGGTTTATGTTTAGGATTTATGTAATGGCATGGTTCGTGTTGATGGAATGGTTAAATCTTGGCAAATTTTTTTTTTCTCTAAATACTTGATGGGTGAATGGTGGGTTTGGGTATGATGTGACCTACGTACCTCCTTGGTAGAAAGATCAGGTCATCACGTAGTTCATTTTATTTGCCTTAATTTTTGCCTAGGTTGCCCTTTTGGATTTTCAAACAAGCAGGCTCTCTCACTTTTTTTTTTTCACTCTCCTTTTGCATAGATCGCCCTTTTGGATCTACCATTTTTTTTTTATTTTATCGAACCTATGAAAGAAAATGACATAGTCTACAACCATTTCAGACATGGCCATTCTTCAGACTACCACCTCAGATGTGGTATTTCTTCAATTGATCCGTATTAGTCGACTCAGTAAAAGGGCATGCATCCGAGTCCATCAACCTGACTGCTCCCCCAGTATATAGCTACTTGGTAATATATGGACTTGCCTAATTCTGCTTAAATTTCCCATTCGTTTCTTGAATCGGGGCTCGAATGTCTGTCAGCACTAGATCTCCTGTCTTCAAATCTCTAGCTTTTACTTTCTTGTCAAAGGCTTTTCTGAGTCTCCTTTGGTAATCTTGAATGTGATACAAGGCTTTAAGCCTCTTCTCATCCATCATGCATAACTGGTCATACCTACTTTGCAATCAATCCACTTCGGGGATTTCACTCTCCAACACTGTTCTTAATGAACGAACACCCATATCAATGGTGGGCTTTGAGCCTCTCTTTTTTTTTCTTTTTCTTTTTTTTGGTGCTTGATGAGTAAATGGTGGGTTTGGGGAAGTAGTGACTGGACCAATGTATGGTTGCTTACGTACCTCCTTGGCAAAAGGATCAGGTCATCACGTAGTTCATTTTATTTGCCTTAACTTTTACCCAGGCCGCCTTTTCGGGTTTTCAACCTAGCAAGCTCTCTCAGTTTTTTTCTTTTTTCTTTTTTTAACTCTCCTTTTGCATAGATTGCCCTTTCGGGTTTTCAACCTACCTTTTTTTTTTTTTTTTTTACCAAACCTAGGAAATAAAATAGCATAATTTACAACCGCTTCAGACATGGTGTTTTCAGACTACCACCTTAGATGTGGTATTTCTTCAATTGATCCATATTGGTTGGCTCAGTAAATGGGTTTGCATCTAAGTCCATCAACCTTATTGCTCCCCCAGAGTACATCTGCTTGATAATATATGGACCTGCCCAATTTTGCATGAATTTCCCATTTGTTTCTTGAATCGGAGCTTGAATCTCTTTTCGCACTAAATCTCCTATCTTTAGATCTCTAGCTCTTACCTTCTTGTCAAAAGTTTTTCTAAGTCTCCTTTGGTGAACTTGAATGTGATACAAGGTCATAAGTCTCTTCTCATCCATTATGCATAATGGGTCATATCTACTCTACAACCAATCTACTTCGGGGATTTCACTCTCCAATATTGTTCTTAATGAACGAACTCCAATTTCAATGGGAAGGACTGCCTCCATCCCATACACCAATGAATAAGGAGTGGTTCCTGTGGAGGACCGAATTGATGTCCTATACCCCCAAAGTGCATAGGGTAACTGTAGATGCCAATCCTTGTAGTTCTTCGTGCTCTTTTTCAAAATTTTCCCTATTTTCTTATTCGCAGCCTCAACTACTTCATTGGTCTAAGGATGGTAGGGTGAGGATTTGTGGTGCTGAATATTGAATTGTTGAAGTAGCCTTTCTATTTCTCCCTTGAAATGCAGTCCATTGTCTGAAATAATTTCATGCGGTTCCCTATATCTACAAATCATATTAGTTTGAATAAAGTGAGCAACCTTCTTTGAGTTCAAAACCTTATATGAGGTAGCTTCCACCCATTTAGTGATATAATCAATAGCAACAAGTATAAATTCATGGCCATTGGATGTCGTTGGGTGAATCTTCCCAATAATATCTATTCCCCATGTAAAGAACGGCTAGGGCGAAGCTATGGTATGTAATGGCATAGGTGGAATGTGCTTTAGATCTCCATGTATTTGGCACTAATGGCATTTTCGAACATGAACTGCATAGTCTTCTTCCATAGTAGTCCAATAATAACCTTGTCTCATTATCTTTCGTGACAGCATGTGTGCATTCATATGTGGCCCATAACTTGACTCATGAACCTCCTCAATTATTTGTTGTACTTCCTTGGTAGTCACGCAAAGGAGAAGAATTCCACCATATGATCTTCTGTAAAGCCTTTCACCACAAATAATGTAATTAGTGGACAACCTTCTGATGGTTAATTGGTCATTCTTATCTGCGGACTTTGGACATGTCCCGTCCTTGAGGTACCGTAACATGTTTGAATACCATTTACCTTCCCCATTCATTCCCTCATCTCCTTCTATTGACATACAATAAGCTGGCTCTTCTTTTTGTTCCACCACTATTGGTCGAGCTTCATCTTCCTTAGGTCCATTCATCATGGATGCCATTGTTGCTAAAGCATCTGTAATCTAATTCTGCATTCTGGGCACATATTGGTACTACATCCTACGGCCCCGAGGCCCTGGCCTAATTTGTAACCAAACTTGAGCATTTCCTTCTCGGCCATTAGGACTATTGCGGGCTAGTCGGACTCAAGCTCTAAAGCATTATGAATCATGGAAACTAGCTCAAAGCTATGGAAGGATGCTTTTGGAAAAACATTAGTGTCAATGTAGGGGATAGATGTCATTTGGAAGATAATCATGGGCTCTTCAACCATAATGGTGATCAACTGATTTTCAAAGATGAACTTGAGTCTTCGATGGAAGGTAGACATGATTGCACCTGCTGTATACAACCAGGGTCTCTCTAAAAGCATGTTGTATGGAGAGTCAACCTTAATCACTTGGAAGTTGACCACGAAGGATCTCGAGCCAATCTCAATCATTGACTTGATTTTGCCTTGCATTTTGTGACACGTGCCGTCAAAGGCTCAAATGATCATAGTGCTAGGCTTAATAAGAGACATATCCACCTTCAGGTGCTTAAGAGTGGCCATCGGGCAGACATTCAGGGTTGACCCATTGTCGATTAACACCCTTGTGACAATCATGTCTTCAATCTTAACTATGATATGCATGGCCAAGGTGTGATCTTTACCTTCTAGAGGCAACTCACCATCTGAAAATTAGACTTGGTTGGTGGCCAACACCAATGATACCATACCTTCGAAGTAGGAGTCTATAATACTAGTAGGAACATGTGTTTCCTTCAACACCTTTAATAGAGCTTCACAATGGATCTTGGAAGATAGCAACAGACCTAAAATAGAATTTTGAGCTGGAGATTTGTTCAACTGCTGAATCACACTATAATCAGCCTTTTGGATGGTTTTCAAGAATTCCTTGGCTTCTTAAGTGGTGAGCCTATTCTTGACTAGCTCGGCTGTGCCTTTACCAATCTCTTTCCTACTTTTTTCTAGTTCCTCATGAGTTTGACTAGGCCTAAAGAGATATTGGAGCAAACCTCTTCCTTTCTAGTTCGGGTGGAAACCAAAGTTATATCATACTTCCATGGGACACAATGGCTATCTTGGCAAAGGAAGGGCTTTGGCATACGGATGACCACACCTTCTTAAGTTTGCAGATTTAGTGCCAGGGAGAACATCTTTAGGCTGATGATGACTGGGCAGGGTAGAACAGCTTCTAAAGCTGTTGGGTCAGGAGCCCCAAAGATTCCTTGGATAGGTTTTGGCAGAATTAGAGGATCGAAACCTTGAATGGCGGGGATTATGGGGGTTCCCTTCCAAATAAATCCTGGAGATGGCTCTATGACTGCAGGCAGTGCCAAGACTAGAGGAATAAAGCCTTCAATGGTTGACATGGCTTGCCCTTTCTGTGGCTAGTTCTCACTTGGGTATTTGGAGGGCATAGGCTAGCTGTCATGCAATCACTTCTTCACACGAATTCTCTTTCGGTCCAAATGATACCACGATCGGCTAGACTCTAGACTTGTACTTAGAGCACTCTACAGTTGAATAGAGTAGACTCCTTAATTGAAACCTGGAGTTCCTATGTTCTAAAAAACGATGTGACTTTCCTAGGCTAAGGCCTGTAACATGGCTTTCCAAGGGAATGAAGGGGATGAGAAATTAGGGATCCTCTCCTCCACTATAAAGATAGCATTCACGTTCCCTTCCTGATGACGAGTTAAGGGATTAGTAATGACGTTTGGCCCGGCCGTGTTATCGAGCTATACTAACTTGTTGTCGATGAGATCTTGGATTTGATATATCAAATGTGTACACTCTTCTAGGGCATGTCCCTAGGCTCTAAAATGGTTTTCACATTTCTTGGATAGGTCAAAACCGGGCAGAGGAGGACCATCTCTGGGTCTTGCAAATATTGGAGTCACTAGTTTCTACTCCAATAGATAAGCATAAAGCTCTGCCATGGGCATGGGTAAAGGAGAGAATTTTCGTGGTTCCGCCTTGGGATATTGGGGTGGATCAGGCCTTCCCCTCTGATTGAATGCTCGGTAAGGAACTGGGGCTGGCTAAACTTGTTACTGATAAGGTCGGGCATTTAGGGCTGTATAAGCAAAAATAACACCCCTCAGTCCTTCAGGCATTTTGTCAATCATATGAACATTGGCTTCCTTCCCTTTGCAGCCAGTTGCCTTTTTCACCTATTGTTCTATCATAGAATTCAAAGCCTCAAGATAGACTATTTTCTTGCTCCTAATACCCTCATCAATATGCTCCCCAATAGGAATTAGGCTTGCAAAGTGAGTGACTTGAGCACTAATCATCTTCTCATAGTAAGGAGGCATGAGGTTATCAATGAACCATTTGATCATTTTGTCTTCCATCATAGAAGGAAGCACTTGGGCAGCTAGCTCACGCCACCTTTGGGCATACTCACCAAAAGATTCCCCACTCTTCTTTTTCTGTCCTTTAAAGAACTATGTTGTCGGGAGCTATCGTAGTATTGAATAGATAATATTCTAGGAATGCATTGGCCATCTCTCTCCAGTTGGAGGTCTTTTCCAATCTCACATACCATGTGGCTGCAAGGCCAGTCAAGCTGTCAGGGAAAATTTGGCAGAGCAAAGGATGATTGTCTCCATAGGGTATCATCTTCCTACAAAACATGCGCAGATGGGCGCAAGGATCTCTAATGCCATCATACTTGATGAACTCGGGTGCCTTGAACTTAAGCGGCATAATGACCTGAGGGAAATTGGTCAGCCTGTCTAGATCGACAGTTTCTTGGGTGTTGGAGCCCTTTATGATACGAATTTTCTCAGTTAGAATCTCCACTTGACTTTTTACATAACCGTAACTGGACTCTGAGTTCTTATCCTTAGGAGGATCCATTTCTTGGTTATTCCCTTGTGGGGTGAATAGTGGTATGGTTTGACCTTGATTCGGATCTAGCGGTGGCCGGTTCTCGTTTTAAGAATAGAGCGTGGAGCCCTATAGAGTGGGGCCAAATGATTCTTGGTTTCCTCATACAACCAGCTGTTGCATCATGTGCATCATTTCTACCATATGTTCTTTCATCTGCATGAACTTAGCAACATAAAACAAACTCGAAGTTAGTTTCTATACTTGCTCATTTAAAGTGCACCTATCTTTTTCGAAATATTGGCTTGGACCCTTGATCGGGTATTTATCATGATGAATTTCTATAGTGATGCGGGATTAATGCACAAGCTTGGCAAGTAACTAGAACTTTTATATCATGCTTGAAATTGCGGGAAGGACCCTCATCTTTTGATTACATGGAAAAGTAATGCCTTTACAAAGTTTGACCTTTTCCAAATCCCCAAAATCATGGGCTACAGACAATGGCTCCAACAGTGGGCCTTTTACTATACAAGGAAACTCAAAATTACAATGAAGAGGCTTCATTCTTGATAGCTTACCTTTTCGGGGAAGATCTTGAACTCTTGGCAATGTCCTCCTTGGCACGGGGAGTTTCGGCTACTTGCCACAAATTTTATCTATACACATTTACATGACAAAGCCATTAATGTGTGCATGGATGCCCTTGTAGGTTTGGAAACCCTTAAGGTCCGGGTATGATCTAATGTCTGAGCAATGGGGTTGCTTTTCCCTAGGGGTTAATCATAGATGCTGTGCAAGATGGATAGAACCTAAAGTAGAGCATGACTCTTTGATGCAAGTAAAAAGGGCAAACCTGCAAACATAAACTGGACACTTTCCCCTTGACTCATTTTGAAAACAATCCTATGAAGGATGTCCTACCTTAGGCTGGGATGTTCACTCGGATTTGGCTCTTCCTAGTCCTCACAGGTTTGACGTAGTCTAGGCCAACTATATGAGACTCAGCTTAACTAGAAAGTTGGTCCTATTCTTAGGGGGGACCTCAATCATCTAATCCTTCCCTTCATAGAATTTGTGGGATAGAGCGGATCAAGGGGGCCTTTTTAGCATAATTCTGTCCACCCATGGACATAGGAAAATCCTACAATTCGGCATCCAATAACTATCTAAGGTGTACGCATCTAGCATTAGCCTTCAATGCTGAGTTCAGGTTAGACCCAATATGAGGGGTGACGTCATGCATTTTGAAATGAAAGGGGAAAGACTTTCTAAGCGCAACAGATATAAGCATAGATAAAGGTGTAGCAGAAATTAAATTCTACTACCTTAGGTTTGCACATGTGAAGGAAAGCTGTAAAGCATGCTCTAGGAAAGTAGGAAAGCTTCACACATACGAAAATATCTCAAAGCCGGTTTTTGGAAAACCACTTTGAAAATCAGTTTTAGAAAACATTTTTGAGTTTTGAAAATAGTTTACTAGGATATAGTAAAAGCAATTTTCAAAAAGAAAGCCCCAAAGGCTAATGCCAATTTCAATGTTTTTGAAAGCCAATGTCCAAAGTTAAGAATCCTATCAAGAACTCTAAAGGCTAAACTCTCTAAGTGTCCCCAGTGGAGTCACCAGTCTGTCGACACCTTGTGGCTGATTGACCACCTGTCGCAGTGACGCTCGCACGCTTTCTCTATCTCATGGCTATATGAGCGACCCTCTCTAGTCATGAGCGCTCTTGACCTTGTAGTATTGGTATGTGCTTAAGGCGATTGCCATAGGTGCATATTCATGCTATATGGTGTGCACGATCATCGCAATGTGATTGTCTTGATCCATGTCACCATGTGACATTTGGTTTCCTTATGTGTGCGATTTGTTTAACACTTTGGAGGGCTTTGGCTAACCACGGTGCGAGCATGTTGATACGTGCTGCATACACAGGCACGAAACCTTGCCAGTGCACTATAGTGCACCAAACGTGAAAATCTACCGAATTTTCACCATGAAAATGGGGCATCCCCATTTCTGTATTCTCACATCGAAAGTATTGGGTTAAAATGAATTAACCCCTTGCAAATTGATTAATTACCCAAGTTTAATTAGGTTCAATTACATGTAATAGCGTGGCAGCATAAACAAATCAACAATTAAGCTAAATGCAGTTAAAAATAAATTTGACACGGGTGATTTGTTTACGAATGGGGAAAACCACCGAGGCAAAACCCCACCGAGTGAATTTCATTACCACTCCCAAGAATCCACTATTATCAATCACAAGCGGTTACAAGTATAAGGAATCTTATCAAACCCTTTGGCCTATCCCAAAATACCAACCTACAGTTGAACCCTTACCTTAATACCCAATTGGACTTGTATTGTAGGGGCAATCTTCCAATTCAATGCATGAATTCTAGTACGTGACTAACCAATGATGCACAGATCCAAGTACATGACTAACACCAGCAACTTGAAGAAGATGTTGGCTACAAAGTTATTCAGTTCATCAATGATGAAGATCAAGAAGCTCCTTGGTTACAAGACCCTATGGCGTAAAGGCACAGTAGCTTCTTCGGAGAGAATAATGAACTAGGTCACTTTTTACTTATGTTCTCCTAGTATGACAACCTTTAAAAATAAGCCTTATATATGTCTAGGGTTGTGAGAAAAGAAACCCTATACAAATATACAAGCATGGACCAAAAATGAGATCTGGAATTTCTGATTTCGTAAGTCTCGACAGAAACAGCTTCTGTCGAGCTTCTGTCGAGCTTCAACATTAAATCTCAATAGAAAGGATTCTGTTGAGACTTTTGTCGAGCTCTAATGAATAGCTCTCCTTCACTTGTTTCTTGGTTAGATCTTCATGGCTTTAACACTTGACTTGAACAACATGTTTCTTGAAGTCTTAAACATATCCTAGATCTACTCAATTACAGGTAAAATGCATTTTGTCAAAGGATTAACCAATTACATAAAATATGTCCCTAATAATCCCCCCCTTTGGCAATTCGTGACAAAACCACAACAAAACAAATAATCATGAGAGAAGTCTTAAATCACTAAACTCATAACCACTTGTTGTATTACAAAGTAAATCTATCCCTACTACAAACTCTTGATAAACTTTGCAAGAAAAGAGTTCACGGCATGATAGACCTTCACAACTTGTCTTTTTGAAACACTTAAACAAAGCTCATCAAGGCATCATGTGTGAAATAGAAATAAAGATTGCATACATAAAGAAACATATATATAAAGATCGAAAAGAAACAACACATGTAGAGGTAGGTGAAGAAAATGAACATACATCATCATCATATATAAGAAAATAAAGTACAATGTATGTCATAATAAATGGTCACAAGACCGGTATACAAGAGGCTAATGTAAATAAAAAGAAAGAAAAGTACATATAAACCTCATTACATCCCTCAAAACTATATACACTCCCCCTATAAAAAATGTCCTATACTAACTCTCCCCCTAAAAACAAGACTACTCTCAAACCCAAAACTACTCTCCCTTTTGTCACGAATGACAAAGAGTAAGTCACTGAGAGGTCATCATCTTGTCATCACTAGAAGAGCTTGTACCATTCTCATCATCCTCATCATCATCATCGAGCGAGGCCTTTGGAGAAGGAGAGGGAGAAGGAGCAAGACCAGCCATGCGAGCCTATCTACGAGCAATGTGATCGAGTTCGGTGTTCATCTGACACATCTCATCTGTGAGATAGTCAAAATGACCACCAAAGTCAGCCTCCATCAGCTAAAGCTACGCCATGATGGCCTTGAGGGTCACACCACCAGCTATGGAGGTAGAAGGAGCCAAGGAAGAAGGTGGAACAGCAGAAGCTGTAGGATTGGTTGTCTCCATTCGTGGCCGCTTCGATCAAAGCTCAGCCTCGCTCCGCCGGATTGAACCAACGATGATGGTGCCCATGATGATGAAAAGAGGAGAGAGAGGAATAAGAATGGAGAAGTGTGTGAGGATACCCGCGATAGCCAAAGGGAAGATGAGCTTACCACGTGTAGCAGTGTCCTGATACACATCTACGATAGATGTGACGAAGTGAGAGGGAAAGTCAATGGAAAGATCCTCCATCAAGGAAAGAAGAAAACGAGCACGAGGCTTAGTGATGGAGTTATAGTGAGACAATGGTGTAAGAGTGAATGTCATCACCATGTTAAGGAATCTCGAGCCTTTAGCAAAACCAGAACATGGAGTGTTTAGCTTACCACCCCATATGGAAGGAGTTTCACAAAAGTGAGAGATGAGGTCATTTCTATACTATTAGGATTAGTGCCCTAAAATCCTATTGTATGATGCTATGTATGTTATTATGTATGACTTAATGTTGTGATTAATAAAGTTGCTTTATTTTTATCTAAAATGATGGTAACATGAATATTTGGACATTATCATATAGTCCATGAGATGCATAGTATGTGATTTATGTGAAAAGTCACAGAATATATAAATTACAAGTTCTTTGTAAACTCAGAATTTTAGTTCATAATCGTTGATGAAATTGGGCATTTCATTTGCGAAGACTATAACATATCAACTAAGATGATTTGTCTTGATCATGGAAGTGAAGACTTCTAGTTAATGTGTTAATATGTTTTAAGAGTTAAGACATATTGAACTAGACCGCTATAAGATTTATTATTCTCTTAAAGACTGTCAAATGAGGCTTTGGGGCCCATTTATAAGGCCTTGTACGGGCTGGGCTACCCAGCGCACTTTGAAGGGCCACCAGGTCTGCCCGGCGCATTTACAAAGGCCGCCGGTCAGCGTTGACCTTGTTGACCTTTGACCAAGAAAAAAAAAAAAACCAGAGTTTCTTACCTAGTGCCGAGGAAAATTTTTTCAGATTAGCTACTGCAGCTTAACCGTTTTAGGTAAAACCAGTTTCGATCCATGAACAATGTAGTTTCCACATGCAATTTTGGGACAAAAAAATTTGGAATCCAGTTCTTTATCTGACACCTCTCATTGCACTCAAGATGTCAAATAAAGAAGGGGTAGTTGTAGACACCGTATTTTGTCCACCATCGATTTGCGTGTCGGACCTCGAAAATTCCAAAAATATTATCTTTTCTACATAGGACCGCAGAAACATCTAGAGTGGCGTGGCACAACCTGTTCGGGCATCAGAGCACTCGAAGTGCAATTTCAGGTCAAATTGACCAAAATCCCCTAGTCAACCCCGAGTTAATCGAAAGTCAAAGTTGGGTCAAAATCATCCCAAAATGATATTTTTCATGCTTCTACGTCAAACCTGAGCTACTCAGTGATTTTTGTCAATTTGACCAAGTTTAACCTGAAGTTGACTCTTGGGGGCACCAAAAACCCTAATTTTGATACGAATGCCAGAATGGGTTAGGACTAGTGGCATTGTGAAGATTATCTAACTCCCTTTCCTACGACTATTCATGGGTCGAAATTGGAGTTAAAACGGTTGAGATATCCAGAAAACTGTAAAAAGCATGTCAACACGCTTCCCGAGGCCATAACTCTTTATCCGACCATTGGATTTTCTATTTCTTTAGTGTTCTGGAAACTAGACATCCAGATGTTTCTAGAGACACCAAAATCAGCTTAATATGAGTTCTGAGAAGCCATCAAATATGCGTTTGAATTTGAACCAAGATAAGGCCAAATTTGCTGATGTAAGCAAGTTGGCCGACGGC
The DNA here is from genome assembly GCA_023621385.1 of Quercus gilva. Classification (NCBI taxonomy): domain Eukaryota; kingdom Viridiplantae; phylum Streptophyta; class Magnoliopsida; order Fagales; family Fagaceae; genus Quercus; species Quercus gilva. The sequence goes on along the minus strand of CM042482.1, from coordinate 33,692,459 downwards.
CTTTCAAGGTGAGCGGGCAGCTAAAGGGTCACTTTTTGGCTATAAAAGCCTCCAGACTCCTCATTTTGAAGAAAAAAAATGAATTTCTAGGCATTTCTGGGAAGATTCTCTCTCTCTTTTCTCTCTCTTATTTCTCTCCTAAACACATTCAAACACATCAAAACCTATCAAAAAACCTTAGAACACCAAAAATTCTTACCTTTTGTCTACAACCTTCAAGTAGTTTTTTTTGCACCTAATCTTCCTCTCCTTGGTTCCATACCTTGGATTTGAGGTTTAGGGGTGTGGATCTAGCTTTTTAGCTACAATCTAGACCCCTTTCTCTTTATTGCTTTTCCTTACTTCTTTTGGCTCATAAAAATGCTTTTTTTTGCTTTTCCAAGAATGTTTAGCCTCTTAGCATGTTTTATAGCTTTCCTAGCAAGTCTACTTGCTTTTTTCCATGATTTATCGCTTTGATGTTGTTGGCCTAACCTTCTTGGGTTAGGATATGCCTACTTTTCATGTTTGTGCTTAGATCCACATGTTTTTAGGCTCTTTTTCATGTTTGTGCTTAGATCTATCTTCATATGCTTAGATCTACATGCCTTTTGTGTTCTTTGCCTTGTTTATGCTTAGATCTACATGTTAGTGTATAGATCTATGTTCATATGCTTAGATCTATGTGTTTATGTGCTCTATGCCATGCTTGTGTGCTTGGATCTATGTTGGTTGCTATGTCATGTGCTACTTTATCCCTTTCGTTCCTTGTTATCTCTCTTTCTTGCTTTTTGGCCCTTCTAGTGGGGTGTAGATCTAGATCCTGTGGTCTAGGCATACATCTGTACACCTAGGACTATATTAAATGGTTTGGATCTTTTCCTTTACGCATATACATGTTTTCTTCTTGCTTTTATGCTTAATATCTATGTGTTAGCCTTTCTAAATCTAGGTTTTGCTTTGTGCTTTGAGCCCTCCGTGGGTTTGTGCTTAGGTACATCCGTCCCTTTTAGGGTTTGTTTGGATGTGACCACTTGTGAGATACACCTCTGTGGTGTCGGTGTGCCTGCTTTACACCTTTCTCTGCCCCGTGCGAAATTGATATGCTTGCCTTGTGCCACCCGTTTGGCTTTCTTTACTTCTATTCTTTCTCGTTGCACACTTGCCTACATATTCATGCATAAGTCTGTGTGTCGTCCACATTTCAATCCAACGGAGCTATGGACACTCAATCCAAACCTACATTTGTCCTCCTAGGACACCCCCCTTTGTTTGATAACATGTTTCTTTGCCTTATCATGTGCTTCACATGTTTGTTTGCCCCAGTTTGGCATCTTTTCTTAGCCTGTCTTTAGCATGCTCTTTGCTTGTCTACTGGCTTGTTCCTTTTGTCTTTGCATGTACACACATGGAGCGAGGATACTTGGAGCAAGGGTACGACCTCCTAAGTGCAAGCAAAAAAGGCAAGCATGCAAGCCCACAAGGGGCAATGATCAGTAGATTAGGGGACCTAACCCCTCTAGAGTGATCTTCTCTTTCCCTCTCTTTAAGCCTCTTCTCTAAAGCATGTATTAGGGTCCCCATCCATGTACCCCCTTTTATTTTCCTGCTCCCTTCTTGGGCCGCATTCCCTGGGTATGGCAATGTTTGTTTACTTTTCCTGTACCTTAATGGGCCATACCCTTGGAACGTTGGCAATGTCTAGTTTATTTTCTCACTCTGTGTGATAGAATTGTGCATGATGCATGTAAATATATATATATATATATATTTATATATTTGCCTGCGTGTGTGTGGGTGATTGTGCACTTTGTATGATAGACTGTCATGGCTACGTGAGCGACCCTCTTTAATCATGAGAGCTCTTGACCTTGTAGTATGGGTATGTGCTCAAGGCGATTACCGTAGGTGCATATTCATGCTATATTGTGTGCATGATCATCACAGTGTGATTGTCTTGATCCATGTCACCAAGTGACATTGGTTTCCTCGTGTATGTGACGCATGTCAACATGTTCTAACACTTTGGAAAGCTTCGACTCATCACGGTGAGAGCGTGTCAATCGCGTCGTATACATAGACGCGAAACCCTACTGGTGTGAGCATGTCAATTGTGCACTAAACGTGAAACTCTGCCGAATTTTCACTATGAAAATGGGGCATCCCCATTGCCGTATTCTCACGTTGAAAGCTTGGTGAGAATAGCATTTGGCATGCTATGACGCATCTGAGGCAAAGCACTGCCAGATTTCTACCACGAAAATAAGGCGAAATGCTGTCGGATTTTTGCCGTGGAAATTTGGTAGCGACTTCAAACACACTTGGAAAGCATCGATTGGTACCACACCCATTCTGAAACCAAACCTCAAAGCCCAACACAATTAAAGCTCCAAAAGCTAATGCCAATAACTTGTTTTCAACTGCCAATGTCCGAAAATTATGATTTTACCAAAACAAAGGACTGTCTACGAACAGGCGTTGTGGAGTGCCTAACACCTTCCCCACACATAACCAGACTTTCAAACTCAAGAATCATAATTTTTTGCCCATACACATTAGATTAGGAAAAATGCCCTTTTTCTTATCCTAGGATCAGTAGTAAAATCAAATACAATAAGGTGACCAATCACACCTTAGAAAAAACCCAGTGATTGGTGGCGACTTCACTTACCCTTGGTAATTTCCATAAAGTCGACTCACATTCCTGTCTCATGCCCAAGGTATGACACACATCCTCCACATATGCGCGCGAGCGTCACCATGATGGGTGGTCGACATGAAAGCTGAAAGGTAAGGCGTCAAAAAGGCAATTTTAGGGCAATCAACATGTCCCTCGATTTACTAATCTTTCTGTTATCACTTGTGATTATGGGCTCCAAGATATCGACACAATCATCATAGATTGTGATTTTGGCTTCTGGCAAAAGCGTAGGTCAACTATCGTCTATCCTACTTATCCTAGGGATGATCATGAGTGGTCCACTACAAAGTTTAGAGAATGGAGGGCTAGTCGGGACCCATGCTTCATTGTTGATCTATCGGTTCTAGATCCTCTTGATCCCTACCTTTCGGCTGGCATATTGAGGGATTATGCACTCGAGTTTGAGGTCGGAGTTTAGTGTACTTTTAAAGACCTGAGCAAATGCTTGATAGAGGCTATTGGGATAAGGATTGCTATAGGGAGCTTCTTGATGCCACAACGGAGGATTATGATGAGATAGGGAGAGCCTATAAGGCTGAGCTTGCCACCCTTAGAGCATAGATTGAGCAAAGGAGTCCAGCTCCTTTAGCCACGAAGGCGGAGTGTATTTAGCTAAGATCCTAAGTCACTAGCTTGAAGAGTGAGCTGGCAGAACTCACTCAGAGATTCACTATCTTGAACCAGACAAGCGATGAGGATAAGGCCATAGTAGAGGCCAGTCGCGCTAAGGCAAGCAGCAAGGTTGATGATTTAGCACTGAGGCTATTGGAGGCTAGGTACTTCATTCATTCCACTTTGAGCTTGGAGTATGGGCCGGCTGATGAGCCTAGTGAGCCATAGTTGGCATTTCTTTGCCTTCAGGTTGAGGTAGTTGAGAAGGAAGAGGCATTAAGAGTTGCTACTGTAGAGGTTGGCACCTTGCAGGCTTTGCTTGATACAGAGAGGCAAGGCTGCACCTCGAGTCCTAGTATGGAGAGGAAGCTGGTTTGTCTTCGACACTCATATGCCCGACTTAGAGAGATTTCCAGAGATTTGGGCTTTGATGCAGCAGGGTTGCTTCGTACCCATTCCTCGGATGATCCGATTTTTCTTTCCGACTTTAGGGTGCTATGTAGGGCAATATCAGACCGTTTAGGTCATGTTTGACTTGCTAGAGTCTTTTCTGTTTCTTTTTATTTTTGTACATGATCTATGTAGTTAGTATTCCACCATGTATAGAAAGGTTCATCTTAAATTGCTAGGCAATTGCGTACGGCCTTCCACTTTTGGGTTTTTAAAGCATAGTCTAGCTTGTAAGGCATGCTTAAAACGGAAAGTAGGTGGAAATATAGATGTTTTTGCGTATATTAATTATTAGGAGATATTTATATCTATTAGATTTGTGTTTTGGGATGCATAATGATGAATGCATGAAAGGATTAGAGAGGCACAAAATAGGCATGTTTAATGAATATGTACGGCAAATGCTTTGAAAATGCAAGATCATACAAATAAAATGGTAAATGTAAGTCTATGCATATCAATATCGTAGGTTCCAAAGGAAACATCCTGTTCTAGATGGATCTTTTCCTTTCCCATTGGGGTACGTCTTTCATTGGCATGGGCCATAAAATCTTTGAATAAAACCACAGTGGGCCATGCGTTACACACATAGAACAACCCAAAAGGGTGCGTGCTTTCTTCCACTGATCTTGATCATAAACCCAAGCAAATTCAACTGACTGATTTTTCTTTTAAAATGTGACGGGACAAGGTGGCTGCCTACGTACCTCCACTAGGAAGGATCAGGTCATCATGTAGTTCAACTAACATTTTTGATTGCCTTAATTTTTTCCTAGACCGCCGTTTCAAGATTCAATCTAGCAGGTTCTCTTACGCTCTTTCTTTTGCTTTCCTTTTGTGTAGATCGTCCTTTCTAGTTTTCAATCTACCTTTTCATTTTTTTTTTTTTTTGTATTTTGTATTTTGTATTTATTTATTTATTTATTTATTTATTTCTGTTTACATGGGAATTAGAAAAAGAGGTTGCACTTAGATGCTCCCTTATGCAAAGTACTGTATGACAACATCAAAATTGGTGGGCATATTGAAGTCGTTCCCATTCATGTTGGCTAGGATCAAGGCTCCTCCAGAGAAGGCCTTCTTCACTAGATATGGGCCCTCATAGGTTGGGGCAAACTTTCCTTTGTAACAAGGCATGGCTTGGTTACGCTTTTTCAAAACTAGGTCACCTTCTTCAAAGACTCTAGGTCTTACTTTCTTATTGAATGCTCGCTTGACGTGGCATTGGTACAATTGTCCATGGCACATCGCAATCATGCGTTTCTCATCTATCAAGTTCAATTTTTCATATTGGGAATAGGCCTATTCAGTTTCTGACAGCTCTGTTTGTGATAAGATTCTAAGAGATGGGATCTCTACCTCTACGGGGAGGATGACTTCCATGTCATAGACTAAGGAATATGGGGTTGCACCGTGGAAGTAGGAACAAAAGTGCAATAGGCGCACATGGAAAATGGCAAGAACTTGTGCCAATCCTTATAGGTGTCTGTCATCTTCACTAAGATCTTCTTTATGTTCTTGTTGGCGGCTTCCACCGTGCCATTCATCTGAGGACGGTAAGGAACCAAATTCCAGTGTTCGATCTTTAACTGTTGGCAAAGTTGCCCGATCATTTTCCTATTCAGGTTTTTCCCATTATCAATAATGAACTCTCCTGATACGCTGTAGTGGCAAATGATGTTCTATTTCAAGAATTGGGCCACCACAGCTTAGGTGATGCTTTTGTAGGAAGTGGCTTCCACCCACTTGGTGAAGTAATCAATAGCCACCAAGATATACTCATGCCCATTAAAGGCTTTTGGAATCACGGGTTCAATGACATCCATTCCTAGGCTGAAAAAGGCCATGGCGCTACTAGAGAGTGCAGAGGCTGAAGAGGAACATTCTTTCTATTCTGATAGACTTGGCAATGGTGGCACGTCGTGACATGCTTGATGTAGGTGCTTTCCATGATGAGTGAATAGTAGCCAGCTTTCATGGTTTTTTGGGCCAACAGGGGTCCACTAGCACGGGCTTCTAACAAGCCTTCATGCATCTCTTCCATCAAATGGTTAGCCTCAGGGGCATCTACGCATAGAAGCAAAGTTGTATCATGGTTCCTTTTGTACAAAACTTCCCCACTCAAGAAGAACTGGCATGCCATGTGCCTAATAAACTTCCTTTCACTGTCCATGGTTCCGGATGGGCATTCACCATTCTTGATATAAGCCTTGATATCATGGTACCGTGGGTTTCCGTCGATTTCAGCTTTAACATTCATGCATTCTTTGATATTCATGCAGTAGGCCGACATGCCACGGACCTTTATACACAACTGTTACATATCATCTCCTTCTGCCAACTTAACCATGCTAGCCAAGGTAGCTAAAGCATCTGCGAGCTGGTTGTGTGCTCAGGGCAAATAAGCAAAGGTAATGTTCTGGAACTTTGGGATTAAACAGTTGACGCACTTTTGATACGAAATCAACTTGGTGTCTCAGGCTTGCCACTTTCCCTCTATTTGGGAGATGATCAACAAGGAATCTCTGGAAATGCTTAGATCGTACGCGCCGAACTCTAAGGCAACTTACAGGCCTACTATGCACGCTTTGTACTCTGTGACGTTGTTTGTGCAATTGAAATTCAACTTGACTGAAACAGGGATTTGTTCTCCTTTCGTGGATACTAGAACTGCTCCCACTCTGTTTTTAGTGTTATTGGCAGCTCCATCGAAATAAAGCTTCCAACGCCATGGCTACATTGCTTGGTTTAGGCTCTATCGCTAAAACATCCTCATCTAGGAAGAAGGATTCTGAAAATTCTGGATAATTCAACAGCTGGTCCACTAGGTAGTCGGCCATGGCTTGGCCCTCAATGGCCTTTTGTGTCACAAACACGATATCAAATTCGGATAGCAACATCTATCAACAGGAGATCTTCCCCATGAGGGCAGGCTTTTCAAAGATGTACTTGATAGGGTCCATGTGGGAAATCAACAACGTGGTGAAGTAGAACATGTACTACCGCAACTTATGCGAGGCCCATGCTAGGGCACAACAGGTCTTCTCAATGGCAATGTAGTTGATCTCACAATTGGTGAACTTCTTACATAGGTAGTAAATCACCTTCTCTTTTTTATCGGGTTCATTTAGCTGGCCTAACATGCAACCCATGGATGCCTTTTGCACTGCTAGACAGAGAGTCAATAAATGTCCCTGTGTTGGGGGAACTAAAATAGGGGGTTTCAACAGATACTGCTTAATCTTGTCAAAGGCCACTTGATATTCATCTGTCCATTCTATCTTCGTATCATTCTTCAAGAGCTTGAACAGGGGATCGAACGTGGCAGTCAACTGTGCTGTGAAGTGAGCTATGTAATTGATCTTTCCTAAGAAGCTTTAAACTTATTTCTCAATTTTTGGCACAAGCATATCCTTGATGGCCTAGAATATTTCTAGGTCCACTTCAATTCATCTCTGGCTAACTATGAAGCCAAGAAATTTCCCTAAACTAGCTCCGAAGACGCATTTGTTAGGGTTAAACCTCAACCTATACATGACAAGGCACTTAAAATAGCTTTTTCAAATCTTATCAAATGATCTCTAGGAGTGCACCACTTGGCAATCATATTGTCCACATAGACTTAATCTCCTTATGCATCATATCATGGAACAGGGTTACCATGGCTCGCTAGTAGGTTGCCCCAGCATTCTTCAAATTGAATGGCATGACACTATAAGCATAAGTTCCCCCAATGAATGGTGAACGTTGTTTTGGATTTGTCTTCTTCAGCCATCTTAATCTGATTGTAACCCAAGAATCCATCCATAAAGGTGAAGAACATGTTGGGTGCGGTGTTATCAATCAGGGTATCGATGTGTGGCAAGGGAGAATTATCTTTCGGGCTGGCTCGATTCAAATCTCTATAATCGACACACATGTGTACTTTCCGATCTTTCTTTGGCACAGGAACAATGTTGGTAATCTAATCTGAGTAGGCTATGGTGGTAAGAAAATTGGCTTTCAACTGATTTTCTACTTCTTCTTTGATTTTCAGGATAATCTTTGATTTCATCCTTCGAAGAGCTTGCCGCATAGGGGGGCATTCAGATTTAACTGGAATCCTGTGGAAAACGATCTCTGTATCTAGTCCTGGCATATCTTGATAAGACCAAGCAAAGATTTCCTTGAATTCTTTTAGCAGAGCTACGAGCTCATCTTTCATGTAGTTCACCTCGGTCTTGACTGGTTTTTCTGTCTCGCCTTCATTGGTTAGGTTTATCACCTCTGTCTCTTCTATATTGGGCTTGGACTCTTCACTCTCTTTGCTCAGAGCTTCTAAGATGTCTCGAGGTAGGTTTGGGACCTCTTCCATTCCTTTAACATCATGATCCAACTCTATTGTCTCATTCACATCATCTACACCTTCGTTATGGCAAAGGGATGATGTACCCACTTGAGAATCAGAACAGATCCTATAAAGCGAAACATATACAGAGAAATATAAGATAATTTGCACACATATATTCATAGGTAAACAAATAAAGAGAGATGCAAGAATTTCCTGAATAATACGCTGAATATTTCATCAATGGATTATGGGTAAAGGGATAACAAAGTTCATGCCTAATAATGATAAAAAGGTAATGCTTTATTTTTTGTTGTTTCGGGGAAAACAAACTGGGGGAATGAACAAGAAATACAAATAAAGTAGGAAATAACATAAGCATGCAAAACAAACTAAGTATGCTATTCCAACCTTCTCGGGTGATTAGGAGGCCCAACCACTCGATGATGGAATACTCCTTACTTAGCAAGTGCAACCATAAAGCAAGATTCGATGGTCCAAAAGCCTGCTGCCTGCTTGGCATCCCTGGTCGGATAGTAGAAGTCAGATTATCTTCAGGAGATATGATAGCACTCACGGAGAACTCCTCGGGACAGAGCCAAATAATGCAAGCCAGATCAAGCTTTTCATCTTCAATTCCTTGAAAGGTTCTGGCATAATGACCTCGGCCGAAGCCGAAAAAGTGGTTTTGATATGAGGAATAGACATCCTTGAAGTGTCGCACTTCCTCTTCTTACCTCTAGAAGCTTGAAAAAGTTCTTTATGAGTTGGTTTGTACCCTAAGCCTTATCTTCCTTTGTTCTCTGGGAATTCAACTAGAGCAGGGCTCCTACGTCCTACGGCTTCAAGGCCTTGGCCTAATTTGTAACCAAACTTGAGCATTCCCTTTGTGGCCATTAGAACTGCTATAGGCCAACCAGACTTAAGCTCTAAGGCATTATTGATCATGGAAACTAGCTTAAGACTATGGAAAGACACTTCAAAGAAGGCATTGGCATCAATGTAGGGGATAGATGTCTCCTAGAAGATAGTCATGGGCTTTTGAGCCAAAATGGTGATTAATTGATTTTCAGAGATGAACTTAAGTCTCCGATAAAGGGTAAATGCGACTACACCTGCTGTATGCAACTAGGGTCTCTCTAAAAGCATGTTGTATGGAGAGTCAATCGTAATCACTTAGAAGTTGACCATGAAGGATCTTGGGCCGATCTTAATCATTAACTTAATTTCGCCTTGCGCTTCACGACACGTGCCGTTGAAGGCTCTGATGATCACAGTGCTAGGCTTAATAAAAGACATATCCACTTTCAAATGCTTAAGAGTGGCTATTGAGCAGACAATCAGGGCTGATCCATTGTCGTTTAACACCCTTGCGATAATCATGTCTTCACACTTGACTACGATATGCATGGCCAAGGTATGATCTTTACCTTCTAGAGGCAACTCATCATCAGAAAAGGAGACTTGGTTGGTGGCCAACACCAATGATACCATACCCTCAAAGAAGGAGTCAGTAATACATACCGGAAGGAACTTGTGTTTCTTTCAACACCTTCAATAGAGCTTCAAGATGGACCTCAGAAGATAGCAACAGGGCTAAGATAGAAATCTAAGTTGGAAGTTTGTTTAACTGCTAAATCACACTATAATTGGCCTTTTGGATGGTTTTCAATAATTCCTCGACTTCTTCAATGGTGATCGTATTACTGATTGGCTCGACTGTGCTCTTGCCAATCTCTTTCCTCCTTTTTTCTAGTTCCTTAGGAGTATAACATTGACCACTCCTAGTGAGTCTGGCTATGCCTGAAAAGATATTAGAGCAAACGTCTTCCTTTCCAATTCGGATGGAAATCAAAGTTACATTGTACTTCCATGGGACACGATAGTTATCTTGGTAAGGGAAGGGCTTCGGCATACGAATGACCATACCTTCTTGAGTTTGCATATTTGGCACCAGGGAGAACATCTTTGGATTGATGATGACTGGGCCGGGTAAGGAAACTTCTAAAGTTTTTAGGCCAAGAGCCCCAAAGATTCCTTGGATAGACCTTGGCAGAATTAGAGGATCAAAACCTCGAATGGCGGGGATGACAGGGATTCCGTTCTGGATAAATTTTGGAGATGGCTCTATGACTATAGGCAATGCCAAGACTAAAGGAGTAAAGCCTTCAATGGCTAGCATGGCTTGTCCTTTCTTTTGAGCTAGCACCCTTGAATCCACAAATGATTTTATAATCTCTTTGATAATGACCAAAGTCGGAGGAGCTAGAGGAATATTACACAAGCACTCTTGCAAGTATTCGTCCTAGTCTTTCCTTGATCCTATTGTCATAACGCTGTGGCTAGTTCCCGCTTGGGTATTTGGAAGGCATAGGCTGGCTGCCATGCAATCGCTCCTTCACACAAATTCTCTTTCAATCCAGATGATACCACAGTTGGCTAGACTTTGAACTTGTGCTCGAAGCACTCTACAATTGAATAGGGCTTATCAGTCCCCACTGTCACAGAATGAGCAGACTTCCTAGTCAAAACTCAGAGTTCCTATGTTGTCTAGAACAATGTGACTTTCCTAGGCTAAGGCCCACAACATAGTTTTCCATGGGAATAAGGGGAATGAGAAATCAAGGATCCTTTCCCTCCATTATAAAGATAGCATTTACATTCCCTTCCTGATGAGGAGACAAGGGTATGCCCCTCGACTCCAAAATGGTGTTCACATTTCTTGGATGGGTCAAAACTGGGTAGAGGAGGACTATCTCTAGGTTTTGAGAATATTGGAGTCACTAGCTTCTTCTCCATTAGATAAGCATAAAGCCCTGCCATAGGCATGGGTAACAAAGAGAATTTTCATGGTACTGCCTGGGGATATTGATGTGGATCAAGCCTTCCCCTTTGATTCAATGCTCTGTAAGGTGCCTGGGCTAGCTAAACCTATTGCTGATAAGGCTAGGCATTTGGGGCTACATAAGCAGAAATGACACCCCTTAGTCCTTCAGGTGCTTTGTCAATTACATGGACATTGATTTCCTTCCTTTTGCATCCAGTTGCCTTTTTCTCCTATTGTTCTATCATAGAATTCAGAGCCTCAGGATCAACTATTTTCTTGCTCCTAATACCTTTACCAATACATTCCCCAATTGGAATCATGCTTGCGAAGTGAGTGACTTGGGCATTGATCATCTTCTCACAGTAAGGAGGCTTGAGGTTATCAATGAACCATTTGATCATTTTTTCTTCCATCATAGGAGGAAGCACTTGGGTGGTTATCTCGTGCCACCTTTGGGCATACTCATGGAAAGATTCCCCACCCTTCTTTTCTGTCCTCTAAAGAACTACACGGTCGAGAACTATCTCAGTATTGAACTGGTAATATTCCAAGAATGCATTGGCCATCTATCTCCAGCTGGAGGTCTTTTCCAATCTCACATACCCTGTGGTTGTGGGACCAGTCAAGTTGTTAGGGAAATTTAGGCAAAGCAAAGGATGATTGTCTCCATAGGGTGACAACTTCCTATAGAACATGCATAGATGGGCACAAGGATCTCCAATGCCATCATATTTAACAAACTCAGGTGCCCTGAACTTAGGAGGCATAATGACCTGAGGGAAATTGGTCAGACTATCTAAATCGACACTTCCTCGGGCACCGGAGCCCTCTGTGATATAGATTTTCTCAGTCAGGGTCTCCACTTGACTTTTGACCTGACCATAACCAAACTCTGAGGTCTTATCCTTAGGAGGATCCACTTCTTGGTTATTCCCTTGTGGGGTGAACGGTGGTGTAGTTTGGACCTGTTTTGAATCTAGCGGTGGTCGGTTCTCATTTTCAAAATGGGGCACAAAGCTCTCTGGAGTGGGACCAGATGATTCTTGGTTCCCTCCTACAAATAGTTGTTGCATCATGCGCATCATTTCTTTCATTTGTTCTTTCATCTGCATGAACTCGGCAACACTCACTTCAAAAGCTGAAAGGTCACCAGTAGACATCTCTCTAGCATGAGACCTAATGATAATGGGATCATGACGTAATGATAGCTTAGATAGTTTCCTTTGAGCAATCTTTTTCTTTAGGATCCTGGAAAGGAAAATAATGGGATGGGAGAGAAATGGGGTACATTTGAAAATTTGACAATGTGGAAACACAAAACAAACCTGAAGTTAGTTCATGTTCTTGCTTATGTAAAATTCACCTATCTTTCTTCGAAATATTGGTTTGGACCCTTGATTGGGTATTTATCATGGTGAGTTTCTATAGTGATGCAGAATTAATATGCAAGCTTGGCAAGTAACCGAAACTTTCAGATCATGCTCAAAATTGCAGGATTGACCCTTCTCTTTTGATTACAAGGAAAAGTAATGCTTTTACAAAGTTTGGTTTTTTACAATGCCCCAAGATCATGGGCTGTAGACAATGGCTCCAACAGTGGACCTTTTACAATACAAGAAAATTCTAGTTTACAATGAAAAGCTTCATTCTGGATAGCTTGCCTTCTCGGAGAAGATCTTGAACTCTCGGCAATGTCCTTCTTGGTGTGAAGTTTCGGCTACTTGCCACAAATTTTATCTGTACGCATTTACATAAAAGGGCCATTAGTGAATGCATGCATGCCCTTGTAAGGTTGGAAACCCATAGGGACCGGGTATGATCTAATGTGTGAGCAATGGGGTTGCTTTTTCCCAGGGGTTAAGCATAGATGTTGTGTAAACAAGATGGATAGAACCTAGAGTAAAGCATGACTTTTTAATGCAACCAAAAAAGGCAAACCTACAAATGGAAACTGGCACTTTCCCTTTAACTCATTTTGAAAACAATCCTATGAAGGATATCCTACCCTAGGCTGGAATGTTCACTCGAATTTGGCTCTTCCTAGTCCTTACAGATTTGACATAGTCTAGGCCAACTATATGAGACACAGCTTAACTGGTAAGTTGGTCCTATTCTTAGGGGGGACCTCAATCATCTAATCCTTCCCTTTATAGAAGTTATAGGATAGAGTGAATCAAGGGGGCCTTTTCAGCATAATCCTGTCAACCTATGGACCTAGGAAAAGCCTACAATTCGAAATCTCGTAACTATCTAAGGTGTACGCATCCAACATTAGCCTTCAACGTTGAGTCCAGGTTTGACCCAATATGAGGGGTGATGTATGCATTTTGAAATGAAGGGGGAAAGACTTTCCAAGTAGAATAGATATATGCATAGATAAAGGTGTAGCAGAAATTGCATCTTACTACCCTAGGTTCACACATGTGAAGGAAAGCTGTGAAACATGTTCTAGGAAAGTGGTAAAGCTTTGTACATATGAAAATATCTCAAAGCCGGTTTTTTGAAAACCATTTGAAAAACATTTTCGGAAAATATTTTTGAGTTTTGAAAATAGTTTACTAGTGCCAATTTCAGTGTTTTTGAAGCCAATGTCCAAAGATTAGGATCTTATCAAAAGCTCTAAGTGTCCTTAATGGAGTCGCCAGTCTATCGACGCCTCGCGACTGCTTGACCACCCATCGCGGTGACATTCGCACGCCTTTCTATATCTCAGTGCTAGAATATGGAGGTATGTCATACCTCGGGTGTGTGACTGGAATATGAGTTGATTTTAAGGAAATTACCAAGGGTAAGTGAAGTCGACACCAATCATTGGGTTTTTCTAAGTGTGATTGGTCACCTAACTCTATTTGATTTTATTACCGATCCTATGCTAAGAAAAATGTCATTTTTCCTAAGCTAATGTGGATGGGTAAAAAATCTTGATTCTTGAGTTTGGAAATCTGGTTTCATGTGGCGAAGTTGTTAGGCATCCCACAATGCCTGTCCAAGGACAGTCCTTTGTTTTGGTAAAATCATAATTTAAGGACATTGGCAGTTGAAAACAATTAGCATTAGCTTACAGGGCTTTAGATGTGTTAGGCTTTGAGGTTTGATATCATAATGGGTATGGTCTCCATCAATGATTTCCAAGTGTGTTTGGAGTAGGGGTGGAAAAATTGGACACGACTCGTGAACCCGACACTATACGACATAAAATTAGCAGGTTATGGGTTGAGGTTAAACGGGTTCGTGTCATATTCGGGACACGGCTGACTCGTTTAATAAACGGGTTAGGTTAGTGTTGAACATATAGAACCTGTTTGACCTATCTGACCTATTTAATTAAATGTCATTTTACCAATATACCCTTCAAACTCTAAATATATAAACTTATTAGTTGTTGTGGTTTATTTTTTTTAACATATTGTGATTGATTATTTGTGATATACTTTAGTTTTGAATGATTATTTGTGATGCAATTACTCGTTAGTTCTGAATTTTATATTAAAAAAATTTATTTGTTTGTTTTTCATATAATTTTTTTTCATTTTGATAAAATTTGATAAACAGGTCGACACAATTGACCCGTTTAATAAATGAATAGTGTTAGGGTTGAGGAATCTTAACCCGTTTAATAAACATGTCGAGTTAGTGTTGACCTATATCATCGAATACTTATGAGTTGATACGACACGAACCTGACACGCAAACATGAATTGCCACCCCTAGTTTGGAGTCATTGCCCAATTTCCACGGTGAAAATCAGGCAACATTTTGCCTTATTTTCATGGCAGAAATCCGACAGCGCTTCACCTCAGCTACATCATAGCATGTAAATCGTTATTCTCACCAAGTTTTCAACATGAGAATACAGCAACGAGGGTGCCCCATTTTCACAGCCAAAATTCATCAGAGTTTCGCATTTGGTGCGGTATGGTGCATCGGCAAGGTTTCGCGCCTGTGTATACGGCTTGTATCGACATGCTCATACTATGACGAGCCAAAGCCCTCCAAAGTGTCAAGCATGTTGATGCGTGTCACATACATGGGGAAACCAATATCACTTGGTGACATGGATCAAGACAATCACACCGCGATGATTGTGCACACAATATAGCATGAATATGCACCTACGGCAATTGCCTTGAGCACGTACCCACTCTACGAGGTCAAGAGCACTAATAACTAAAAAGGTTCACTCATGTAGCCACAAGAGTCCATCATACAAAGTGCACGATCACCCATACACACACAGGCATATATATATATATATATACACACACACACATACATACATCATGCACAATGCTATCACACAGAGTAGGAAAGTAAACTAGACATTGCCAATGTTCAAGGGTATGGCCCAGCAAAGTGCAAGAAATGTAAAACAAACATTGCCATACCTAAAGAACGCAGCCTAAGCAAGGAGCAGGAAAATAAAAGAGGGTACATGGAGGGGGAAACATGCTCCAGAGAAGAGACTTAGAGAAAGAGAAAGAGAAGACCCTTCTCTTTTGATTACAAAGAAAGCAATGCTTTTAAAAATTTTGGCTTTTTACAATGCCCCTAAAACATGGGCTATAGACAATGGCTCTAACAGTGGGCCTTTTACAATACAAGGAAATTCAAATTTACAATGCAAAGGCTTCATTCTGGATGGTCTTGCCTTCTCGAAGAAGATCTTGAACTCTTGGCAACGTCCTCCTTGGCGCGGAGTTCTGGCTACTTGCCACAAATTTTATCTGTACACATTTACATGATGGAACCATTAGTGTATGCATGCATGCCCTTGTAGGGTTGGAAACCCTTAGGGATTGGGTATGATCTAATGTGTAGGAAATGGGGTTGCTTTTCCCTAGGGGTTAATCATAGATGCTGTGTAAACAGGATGGATAGAACCTAGAGTAGAGCGTAACTCTTTGACGCAAGCAAAAGGGCAAACCTACAAACTGGAACTGGGCACTTTCCCCTTAACTCATTTTGAAAACAATCCTATAAAGGATATCCTACCCTAGGCTGGAATGTTCACTCAGATTTGGCTCTTCCTAGTCCTCACGGGTTTTGACTTAGTCTATGCCAACTATATGAGACATGGCTTAACTAGTAAGTTGGTCCTATTCTTAGGGGGGACCTCAATCATCTAATCCTTCCCTTCATAGAAGTTGTAGGATAGAGCGGATCAAAGGGGCTTTTCAGCTACTCCTGTCCACCCATGGACCTAGAAGTGCCTACAAATCGACACCTAGTGACTAACTAGATTGCACATCCAACAATCATCTTCAAGGCTGAGCTTAGGTTCGACTCAATGTGGGGTGATGTCATGCATTTTGAAATGAAAAGGGAAAGACTTTCCAAGCACAACAAATACATGCACAGATAAAGGTGTAGCAGAAATTAAATCTACTACCCTAGGTTTGCACATGTGAAGGAAAGCTATAAAGCTTACTTTAGGAAAGCAGTAAAGCTTCACACATACGAAAATATCTCAAAGCCGGATTTTTGGAAAACCCTTTGAAAAACATTTTTGGAAATTTTTATTTTTATTTTTATTTTGAAACTAGTTTACTAGGATATAGTAAAAGCCTTTTTGAAAAGGAAAGCCCCGGAGGCTAATGCCAATTTCAATGTTTTTGAAAGCTAATGTCCAAAGATTAGGATCTTATAGAAAGCTCTAAAGGCTAAACTCTCTAAGTGTCCCCAGTGAATTCACTAGTCTGTCGATGCCTTGCAGCTGCTCAACCACCCACCGTGGCGACGCTCGCAAACTTCGATGGAGGGATGTCGTACCTCAGGTGGGTGACTATAATATGAGTTAATTTTAAGGAAATTGTTAAGGGTAAGTGAAGTCGCCACCAATCATTGGGTTTTTCTAAGGTGTAATTGATCACCTGACTCTATTTGATTTTATTACCGATCCTAGGTTAAGAAAAATGTCGTTTTTCCCTAATCTAATGTGGATGGGTAAAAAATCTTGATTCTTAAGTTTAGAAGTCTAGTTACGTGTGGGGAAGGTGTTAGGCACTCCACAACACCTGTCCGTAGACAGTCCTTTGTTTTGGTAAAATCATAATTTAAGGACATTGGCAGTTAAAAACTAGCTATTGGCATTAGCTTTTAAGGCCTTAAGCGAATTGGGCTTTAAGGTTTGGATGCGAAAAGGGTGTGGTCTTGATGCTTCCTAAGTGTGTTTGGAATCGTTGCCAAATTTCCATGGCGGAAATCCAACAGCACTTCCCCTCAGGTGCGTCATAACACACAAAACGCTATTCTCACCAAGCTTTCGATGTGAGAATATGGCAATGGGGATGCCTTAATTTCACGACAAAAATCCAGCAGAGTTTCGCGTTTCATGCACTATGGCGCGCCGGCAGGGTTTCATGCCTATGTATACGGCGCGTGCCAACATGCTCGTGCTAGGACGAGCTAGAGCCCTTCAAAGCATTAAGCACGTTGATACGTGTCGCATACACGAGGAAACCAAAGTCATTTGGCGACGTGAATCGAGACTATCACACTGTAGTGACTATGCACACAGTGTGACATGAATATGCACCTACAACAATTGCCTTAAGCACATATTCATGTCACAAGGTCTAAAGCACTCATGGCCAGAGAGGGTCGCTCACGTATCCACAAGAGTCCATCATATAAAGTGCACAATCACCCACACACATGTAGGCATATATATATATATATATATACACATACATCATGTACAATGCTATCACACAGAGCAGGGAAAGTAATACAGACATTGCCAACATTCCAAGAGTATGGCCTAGCAAGGTATAGGAAATGTAAAACAGACATTGCCATACCTAAAGAACGTGGTCCAAGCAAAGAGCAGGAAAAGTAAAGGGTACAAGGAGAGGGTTAACCTTAATACATGGTCTAGAGAAGAGGCTATGAGAGAGAAGGAAAGAGAAAACCACTCAGGAGGGGTTAGGCCCCCTAATCTACTGAACACTGCCCTTTGTGGGCTTGTATCCTTGCCCTTTTTTCTTGAGCCTAAGAGGTTGCATCCTTGCTCCAAGTGTCCATGCTCTATGTGTGTACATGCAATGACAAAAGAAACAAGCTAGCATACAAGAAAAGAAATAAATAGAAGGAAAGCATGCTACGAGTCAAGCTATCAAAAGGTGCCAAACGGGGGCAAACAAACATGTTATCAAACAAAAGATGGTGTCCTAGAAGGACAAATGTAGGTTTGGATTGAGTGTCCATAGTTTCATTGGATTGGAGTATGGATGACACACAGACTCATGCTTGAAAATGTAAGCAATCGTGTAAAAGATGCAAAAAAGCAAAGAAAGTCAAACAAGCGGCACAAAGCAAGCAAGGCAAGCATATCAACATCGTACGAAGTGGAGAAAGGGTATGCATCAAGCAAACCAACACCACGGAAGTGTATCCCACAAGTGGTTGAATCCAAACTATCCATAAGAGGGACGGATGCAACAACACAAGCAAGTGGCCTCAAAGACCAACAAATGCAAACCCACAAAGGCCACAAAGCATGGCAAAGCCTAGATCTAGATAGGAAAACATGGATATAAAGATAGAAGTAAGCAAGCAAACATAGACACGCATAAACGAAATGACCCAAACCCTTTGATATAAACCTAGTGTATGGATGTAGGCCTAGACCACAAGATCTAGATCTACACCCTACCAAAAAGGCCAAAACACAAGAAAAAGGAGATAACATGAGAAAGAAAGGCTTTAGAAGCACATGGCATAACAACCAACATGTAGATCTAGACTCATGAACATGGCACGAAGCACACAAAGATGTAGATCTGAGAAAAAACATAGAAAGGAGCACATAAACAAGTAGATTTAAACACAAACATGGCACGGAGAACATAAACACATGGATCTAAGCACAAGCATGCTAAAAACACACCTAGGCACATGGATCTAAGCACAAACACAATATTTAGGCATATCCTAACCTAAGAAGGCTAGGCCAATATCATCAAAGCATTAAAACATGGCAAAAAGCAAGGAGACATGCTAGGAAAGCTATAAAACATGCTCAAAAGCAAGATAAAGCAAAGACATGCTTGGAAAAGTAATAAAGCATATTATGAACAAAGATAAAGCAAAGGGTGTAGATTTTAGCTAAAGAGCTACATCTACACTCTTTAAACCTCAAATCCAAAGTCCTAAGACCAAGGAAAGGAAAAAGAGTGCAAGAACACTACCTTTTGATTGTTGAGATAAGAGAGAAATCAAAGGTTTTTTTGATGTGTTTGGTAGAGAATTTAGAGAGGAAAAGAGAGAGAATCTGCCCAACACCAAGCTCCAGAAATGCCCAATTTCATTTTTGTGTTATCTGTATCTATAATGAAAAATTGACTCTTCAGCTCCAGAGGCCACTTAGTGGCCACTGACTTGGAATGGCCTAATGAAGGACTTCCTGGGCTTAGATTGGGTTAATCATGATGTCCCTGGAAATTTCTAGATGTGTAGTTTATGGAAAGCTAAAGAACTTTGAAATCCAACGGTTAGATCAAAAGTTATGGCCACGAGAAGCAAGCTTATGCGCCTTGCACGGTTTTCAAGATATCTCGACCGTTTTGACTCCAATTTCAACCCATAAATAGTCGTTGGAAATAAAATTCAATAATCTTTTCGATGACACTGGTCTCAACTTGTTCTAACGCTCAGATCAAAATTGTGGTTTACGGGGCCCTCAAAAGTCAACATCGGGTCAAACTTGGTCAAAGTTGATGAAAATCATCGAGTAGCTCAGGTTTGATGTAGAAACATGAAAATTGTTGTTTTGAGATGATTTTGACCAGTTTTTACTTTTGGTCAACCATAAAGGGCATTTCGGTCAATTTGACCTAAAAAGGCACTTTAAGTGCTTCGATGCCTCAACGGGCTGCGCCACGTCAATCTAGATGTTTCTGTGGCCCATTGGAGAAAATTTTAATATTTGTGAGATTTTCGTGGTCTGGCATACAAATCAAGGGTGAACAAAATACACTATCTACATGTAGATTTTGCTAGGTTTTGTGTTGATGGTTATGTTATATGATGGGTTGCTAATTGAAAGTGGAGATGATTGCTAGTGAAATTGATGGGTATGGGTTTGGGTTTGGGTTCAAGTCAAGGAAATAGGCAGTAACTCCACAACCATAACATATCGCTTAAGTTACAAGAACAAGTAACGCCCATAATCTCCACAACCAGAGCCAATCTAACTAATAACACTAGGTTTAGGCCTATACTATTGGAGAAATCACAGTAACTCAACATTTATATATATATATATATATAAGTTGAGACGTAGAATTTAATGTTGCTATACTCTTGTTGAACGACCTCATCAGCCACATCACACTTTAAAAAAAATCCTTTATGATTTTTCTATTTTATTTTATATAAAATAATTAAATATAGTTCATGGAAAAACCTATTAATGCACTCCATTACTATTCAACATGTTTCTATTCATTTCATTTGTTTTAAATGCAAATATTTGACTATTCAGCTAGCCAAATTGATTTCAACTTTTCATTTTATTCTTTCTAATTTTAAGTAATTGTTAAAATTGAATAATTCATTACAATTTTAGTGGATATATGCACATGTTTGACTATTCATTACAAATGTTACTATTAATTTGATGCAAATGTTTGACTATATTCAACTACCCAAATTGATTTCAACTTTTTGTTTTCTTCTTTTTGATTTCAAGTAATTTTTAAAATTGAATATTTAAACTATTCATCTTCTTATTCTAAAAAAAAAAAAACTCTTCTTCTCTTCCTCCAACCTTTCCCTCCCTCTTTGCCTCTTTATCTCCCTACAACTCATTACTTTACCATTAAACTTCATCATTTCTTCTTTATTATATTTTGACTCTTCTTCTCCCCCATCTTATTTCGTATAAATCTGATAGCATTTATTCCATTCAATCCATATTTTTTCCACACAAAAACTATGAATATTCTCTCACTCTCTCTTGCTAGATTTTTGTTCTTTCTTACAACTCTAATTGGTTTTTTTTATTTAATTTTTTTGTGTTGTATTTTTTAAAATTCCCATCACAAATCACTCTTATAGCTTTGGTTGAATTCTGGTTTGGGTTAATATGTAATTTTTTTTTTAAATAGAAATTTGAGTTTATATCAAAACAAAATATACATGACTATGAATTTGAATATGCCTACCAATGGACTTCCACTGAACAAAGATGTATTCACAATGTTTTTAGCTTTATATACTTCTTTGGTAATGTGAATTTGAGAAAAAGAAAAGAGTAGGCAAATGATGTATGCTCTTTCATAATCCCTTGTGTCTTGAAGAAAGTGAATGGCCTATTAGTCTCCCTTTTATTGGAATTTTGTATAAAAAGCCTTTTGCTATAAGTTCCTTGACTTTTTGTTATTTTATAATAAAATGGGACTAAAATTTCTCCTCTACCTAACTAAACAGCTAGAGACAGATATACAAATACTTTTGAAGAAGGTTGATATGGCTCTTAAAAAGTACAAGATGCATATGGTTGTGGCAAATGAGCTTTTAACTTGCAAAGACAAGGTTGTAGTTGTTACAAGCAATGAAAAGATATCAGTTCACCATTACAAGACTCAGGTTGGTGATGTTGTGGAGAACCCCCTAATTAGACTTAAATAAAAAAGTATATTTTGATTTCAATCAAAATGCTTATAAAATAACCTCTAAAGGGGGGAGATTATAATAAACATTGTAATCGCTCTATAGCCTATACAATGACAAAAAGTGAATAAAGTTGTTTTATTTGTACAGTATCAAAAAAGTAAAAAAATATTCAGTGTAGTAATTTTGTATTGTTGCATCCCATGTGTTTGGTAAAATTTCTTTTAGAAATCTTATGTGTTTTTCTCAAATCTATTTGTTATTTTTATTTTGGTCATTTTATTACAAATAATTAGCATCTTCATTATCAAATTTTTAGTTAATTTGAGCTTTCTTGTTAAGCTTTTACTTTGCTCAGTTAATCATCTTTATTGAAAATGCCAAAAAGAGAATATGAAAAAATATAATTTACTCTAGTACATCATTATGCAATTAATGTTTTTATATATAGATACTTAAGGAATTTTTTCTTTTTGCATTTTATTTATTTTATTTTTCTATTTTATGATATATGATTTATTGATAATGGTCTATTGCATAGTTATCTTTATTTACTTTTTTACTTAGTTTCAATTGTAAGGAAGAAAGATATGTGGATCTATGTTTTTGAGAAAAATATACCTGTAAGAGTTGAATCGCATACATCTGTATAGTAATAAACAAGGTATACATAATTACAACTTGGTCTAATAATTCTCACACTATCAATTAAAAAAATAATAATTTATTGCATTGTGTTTTCATACATATCTCACTATATATAATAC
The DNA here is from genome assembly GCA_023621385.1 of Quercus gilva. Taxonomy (NCBI): domain Eukaryota; kingdom Viridiplantae; phylum Streptophyta; class Magnoliopsida; order Fagales; family Fagaceae; genus Quercus; species Quercus gilva. The sequence continues at coordinate 33,670,182 of CM042482.1, read as the reverse complement.
TTGACTACAAAATATATTTTGTTACACTAGAAAAAACTTATAATTTAAAACATAATTTCAAATAACACATTGAAATTTTAAAAATATACAATCTAATATATTAATTCAATATTTATCCAATAAAAATAATCATATCAAATTTTCTCGTGGATTGTGCGAATTTGTGACTAATTATATATAATAGCAATAGGAGGATCATTCGTCAATAACAGGCATGAGTAAAGTGAAGCACATAGAAAATACATATGATAATTTAGCGGTAAGTAAGATTGACTTAAAAGCATTGGCATAGCTTAGGCCAACACTACACTGCTGCCACTTTGCTCTTTCTTTGTATTGCTGTATTTTCCGAAAATACGGGGTTTAGTCTATCTAAGTTGTAATCAATAACTAAGCAAAAGCTTAGGATCCCATGATCAAAACCGATCTTTAACAAAAAGTAAATTCGCTCCTACTAAACAAATCAAGAATCCATATGTGTATCGTCACAGGGGGGAAAAACACAATTTAACTCTTGTAAACGAAGACATTAGACAATAAGGCGTCAATTGGAGCTGGTAAAGATTATGTGGCTCATGAACTAATAACAACACGCAAGCTAATGTGTACTTCATGTCATAAAAATCATAGATTTCAAACCATACAAAAATGGAATAACAAGCGCCCGGACTGTTTACCTGCAAATCTTACGTACTGACATGTCTATGATTGATACCCTAAATAGCCCTTTATTCAAAACCTCATGCATGAATCAATTCCACAACAACGCATCTAAAGCAAATCCACTATAACGCCAAAGCAAAAACAAAAAAATCATGCTCTCAGGTTTTCAAATCTTCAAATAACAGTAAAATAACACCTCACAATATGGTGGCTAATGGACAGGACATCCACATTGTGGCCATTTCAGGATTATAGAAATGCATTGAGCATATGGAATACAAAATACAAGTAATCATACATTAAAAAAAATAAAAAACATTTTACATAGTCAAAGACTAGTAAACTGAAGTTTGCCAACTCTCTTCAATTTTGACATTTTAATGTTGGGACCCTTAGATCATATATGGAAGATTTTTAATCCTGACCAATTTGACCATATCAGACCATCTCTATACCAAACAGCATAGGAAAGGGAAAAGATATCACTTCACTTGGAGATGCTAATCAGTCAAGAAGTCAAAAGTACAGAAATCCAATGCCAAATTTGCAGCAAGAACCTTTGTACCCATCTTTGATAAATAATTTTGAAAAAATAAACCCCAGGTGGATGGTACATCCCCCTTTAAAAGGAGAAAGACAACTCCTCTGCCATAAACTTTTTATGCAGCTAGACCAGCAAACTATAATGACCTGATCCTACTACATGTTGTGGGGTTTAGTTTCAGCTCCAAAACAAGAAAAAGAACTTGGGAACAATTCATGGCGAATAAAAGAAAACAAATCTGAAATTGTTTGCATCAATAATAGTGCATATGAAGGGAAGGAGTTATCTCAGCAGATCAGATTTTCTACTGTTTTACTGGCAGTAAAACCAGCCTTTTATACTTGGGAATATAAGCCATAAACATCATACACTTTGGAAAGTTCTCAACCATACAACTCAAAAAACAATTACACTACTTTTAACAAGTTCAAGCTAAAAACTAACTGAGCTTAACCTGGATACTGTTGTTAACTGTAACAACAAACTGCCAAGCTGCATTAGTCTTATAGCACACTGCCAGGAGCTTGTAGCTCAATGGCAATGCCCAGACTCCTATATAAGGAGAATAAGGGTTTCAATCCCTCTGCTCCACTTGTTATAACACTTGATTTTTTATTTTATTTTTTTTTATTTATTTATTTTTTTTTAAGTCTTATAGAACATCAGCTTTAAAAGTAGTTATGGCTAACATGCCCATTACAGTGCCAATCCTATAAGATAAAAGCAAGAAGCTTCAATTATGATTCAGACCAATCCAAAAAAGAGAGGCATTTCACGCTTGTTAAAGAAAAATATGGGAAAAACAGGAAAAACTTATATCTAAATTATTTACACAGATTTCCAACATGTTAAATCTTGCAATGACCTAAGACTAACCCATAAGATAGAATCCTGCCCCAACTTTGAGGCTCTAGCTGGACTCTAGGGACACCTCCAAGGAGAGCACAGCTCCAGACCATTGGGTCACAATGCAAGAAGTTCTCAATTACACATTGCAGACGTAAGTTGGATCTAAACATATACACTGCAAAGTTATTTTTTTGCAATCTACAGTGTCTCATGATGCAACAATTTTCTCAGGAAAGTATGGACATATAATAAAGTATGGACATATGTTGACAGCATAGGAACTATGCTGGCAGTGGCACCAACAGTCCTGAAATATATAATAGGAATCTTGGCTGGAAAATAGTCATACATCTTTCATAACAATTTACCTTACAAAGTGTTTGAAAGTTTGAAGGGAGAGGAGAGTAGAGGGTATGAGGGAAAATGAGAGGAGTCCATTACCCTCATTTGAAAGTTCTAGAAATTAAGTAGGGGGAGATAAATATTTGTCCTCTCTTATGTTTGAATGTTTTAAAATTTAAAATGGGAATGAGAGGAAATGATAAGACATGAAACAGACAGACCAATAATATAAAGAAGAAACGCTCCACTGATATATACAGTTTTCACTGAATTTCCATACTGAACTATGAAGAACTGTCAAACATCATAATGTTTATCATTTTTATTGCTTCTCAAGTGAATCAAGGTTCTGAAAAGGCCATCTTTGAATCAAGTAAAAAAATGGGTACTTGGGTTTCATTGAAATAACATTTTTTTTTTTTTTTTTTTTTGGTTTCAATTTTGACATTCACATAAAAGCTTATGTCATTGTGTCAATGCCCAACACATAAACTTTCAAATTAGAGACCCATTCTCAATCTGCGAGAACACCAAAAATGAACCCAGCCATTCAACTCAAACCATTACCAAACTTATTCCTTAAAAGAAAAATAAAATAAATAAATAAATAAAAAACAACAACAACCACTTTGAAGTGTATATTTCAAGGTTCACAGGACAACAAACATACACATCTAGATTTAAAATGAGTGTTTATGTAGAGAGAGAGAGAGAGAGAGACTCGACCAGAGTGTTTGCGGTCATAAACACTCTCTCTCTCTCTCCATAAACACTCATTTAAAAATATATATATATATATATATATTTACATCTTAAGGGCAAAAGCCCTCAGTTTGGGGGAGTTAAAAATGAGGGGTTTGGAGCAGTATCTTATCCCTCCAAAAGCCTCAAATCTGTTCACCCCTTCATTTAAAAACAACCAAAAACCACTCAATCCTCTTCTTTCTACTCTTTTCTCCTATCCTTCATCCAAATTCATTGTTATCAATTTTTTATTTTGTGTGTGTGTGTGTGTGCGCGTGTGTGTGTGCAACTATTACAAATAAGAATATGCCTTCATCCATCTTTCTGTCCATGCAAATCTCAAATTCAAGGCGTAAATAACTTCTTTTTTGGGGCAAAGCATAAAGAACAATAATGAATTTTTTAAGTTATAAAAGTACTTTATGCTTGCCCATATACCTTCAGATGTCTAAAAGTGAAGAATTCATTGTACTTCTTAATAAGTTAGAACCAGAAACACAGGTTGCATTCAATCTTAAATGTGCATGGATAAGAAAGACAGTGTATAATTAGAAAGAAAAAGGAGATAATAAAAGGATATTGGATGAGCTAGGAGAAAAGGAAGACACAGGGAAGAGGAACATGATTTTCTAAGCTAAAGGCATTATTAAAATAAGGGCAAATTACAACTTACCCACCTATGGTTTAGCCAAAATTTAAGTTGCCTACATGTGATTTGAAATTTGACACTTAACCCACCTAAGATTAGCTCAGTTAGATTTCTTTAACCCACTTTTGTTAAAAACACGGCTAAATATATAATTTTGCTCCATTTTTATGTCTCTTTTCCCCCAAAACACAATAAACATAAAAATACAATATCAAATAAGATAAAAAATAATCCAACGGAATACTTGCATCATGGGATTTCAAACCATAGGCAGGCAATTTAAATTTCAATCAAACTTCAAGTGGGTAAAGTGTCAAATTTTAAACCACATGTGGACAACTTAAATTTCGGCCAAACCACAGGTAGGTAAGTTGTAATTTGCCCTTAAAATAAGGAAAAAAGAACAAGCTTTGAGCCAGCAGGACCAGACATGTAGGCATATAGGAATATACTTACACATAGACAACACATACATATAGTTTAAAGGAATATATAGACCTAGGTATATTCTTCTTCTTCTTCTTCTTCTTCTTCTTCTTTTTTAAACATTCCAATGAACATACAAGGAAGAGGAACATGATGTTTGAAGCTAAAGGCATTGTTAGGATAAGGCAAAAAGAACAAGTGTTGAGAAAGCAGGACCAGACATGTAGGCATATAGGAATATTCTTATACACATAGACAACACATACATATAGTTTCAACTTTCAAGGAATATATAGACCTCGGTATATTCTTCTTCTTCTTCTTTTATTTTTTTAGATGCATCGCAAAGAGAGCTACAACTGCTATAGGACAGATCAGAAATTTACTGGACACAGGACAGCAGGTTTGAGACCAAAACAGGATAGAGAATCTCTAGTTTCAGCATCAAAACATGACAAATATGGATTGTGATGCTATTTTATAGAACAAGCTAAGATGCTATGATAAGAGAGAAAAAGATAGGAATATGGTTTTATTTAGAGACTAGTACAATGGCTAGAACTTAAAATACAGCAGTTAGAAAGTAAGCAAAAGAACAAGAAGACAATATAAACACAGCCATTACACCTAGGGTTCTTGAGCATTACATCCAAGATCAGATACATCTAATATAGCTGCAACACACATCCAAATTAATAGCATCAAACCTCACATAAATGCACCACAAAGAGAAAACGGTTCATTCCTCCCCCCTCAAATATTTCAGCATATAGGATGCTACCAACCAAACTTAGGAACCAAGTCAATCCCAATCATTATAATGAACTTTAAAGTGAATCCAAAAGACCCATAAATCCCCAACCTAATACAAAAGCACAAGAAAGAAAATCCAAAACCAACTACAAGCTGCTAGATTGGAAACATCAAAAAGACCAAATTACCCTTGGGCAAAAATTACAAAATACTTGTATGTGAGAAAAACCCTAGCAGATTTTACCTTTCCTCAGACACAGAACTTGATTACAATAAATTCAACTAGAGAGCTAACAAGTTGTTCTAGCCTTATTGATTTCCAAAAAAACTTACTTCAGCAAATTTTTTGTGCCCCTTCAAATTTTGCATCATTTTTCCTCACTTTGAGAAAACTCAGCTTAAGGTTTGTTGGCATGTCTAAAATTGCATGCTTAATAAACAATATAAGGCTCAAACTTGAAATCTTCTTCTCTACTCAATGCAAGGCATGATGATGCTGGACACATCTCAATAATGGGACCATTAAACTTTTTTGGGATAGTAACTAATAGTAGCTAGGCTCCAACTTATTTGCATAAGTGCTGCCTTGCTGTCTTCCACCAGTTTGTGAACAGTTTATCAGTTTTAATGAGTAACAGGGAGTTTAAATCTATAGAATAAAAATTTAAATTATAATCTTTAGAAAAACACCTGTCACCTAGGTCATCTTAGGAGAAGTTTTCAAATAATTGAATATTGTTTAGGTACTAGCACTATTGGCAGCTCATTTCCTTTCTTAATCCACCATGAATTCAAAATATTAAATACTACAACTCATATACAGGAAGTATACCACAAATTTTGTTAAAATAAGAACAAAATCCCTTAGCCCTATGTTTGGTTTGCTTTGGTGAAAGACTGAAAACGTCATGGATCAGGAAGTTCTCTCATGTCATCAAACTCAATAAACATACAGAATATTAAGTTTGGCGATTATAATTGAAAAAAAAAATTATACAATAGATGATTGGGTGTATGTTGTTAGCTTCAAAATAAACATTCGTATCACCCATTAAATTGATTGATTACTAAACAGAAACATTGAAACTTATTAAATATAAAACATTATCTAAAGCAAATGGCTAAAACGAATAAATGTGAAGCAATAGAGACATGTCTCTATGAAAATTAGTCGGCAATAAATGATAATAGGAAAAAAATTCATTTTGAACATCAAACTTTTAGGTCAGAAAAAGAAGCTTTTACTGCAGGAATTCAATACATTTCTCATTACCTCCCTTTCCTGTAAGATGCAAATGTCAAGAGGAATGGACAATAGAATAACATATCAGGAACTAACTCAGAAGGCTCTCTGCTACAGGTTGCATACATATAAACAAGAGAAACATGCTAAATGCAACATATGAAGATCTAGCGAATACATCTACCTGATGGTCACAAACTTGTTCGTACCATGTTTAGCCCAGTGGGTCCTCAAATCGATCGGATTAGAGAAGTTGTAACCTTCTGCCGCAAGTTTCTCTAATACCTTCTTGAAAGCTCCTATACTCATTTTTCTACCAGCAATCCTTGCTCCACGCCGTTTGGTACTCATTGGCAAGGGATACATTGACATACCAGTGGTACAACATGCAGATTGCCACCCACCAGAGCCCCATCGATAACAATGCTGAGGTGTCCCCGTACATGAACAAACTGGTATTGGAATCCCGGATATATCAACCCCACTTATAACAATCTCAGTGGTTTTCCTAGTGGTAGACCTTGCTCGTGGAGCGGAGGGACTACTCTCAGCCTTAGGTGCACGCAGGGCTCTCTTAGCCTTCTTCTCTTTAGGGGTTTTTGGGGCTTTCGCTGCCTGCCTTTTCTTAATAGGTCCATTTTCCTTTGCAACACCCATCTCTTCTACAATAATCATCCTTTCATCCTTGGACATATCAGGTGGTTGTTGAACCATCTGCATATGATGAGAGGAGGATGTCTCGGGCAAAACTGAATAACCAGGGTTTGGTGTGGGTAACATATTAATAAATTTCTCTCTTTGATTAATCCAAGCATCCCTCATGTAGTCCATCGGGAATGCAGAATGTGAAACCCCAATATCCCTATGGTGCAAAGTTCCATTATTTCCCGTGGCAATGACCATAGCATTGCGTCCCCTGATGAGTTGTTGTTCTTGGGGTATTGAGGACATGAGCTGAAGACCAAGATGGCCTTTAAGAGATGGTGTTGGTGGTTCATAGTAACCCCAATTACGCATATTCAAACTATTATCTCCATCCATCTTAGTAATTCCTATACCAACAAACAATATCCAAACTCCAAAGACCAAAAATGGCAAAAGGGTCACTAAAAATCTCAAATTTTTTTTAAGAAGTTTATCCGTAGCTGGCTGGCATTATATGGGTCAAAGAGATCTTTGAGAACTCAGATCTCTGAAGAAAGCAAACATGAGAAAAACATGAAAAAAAAAAAAACAAAAAACACAAAACACAAAACGCAAAAGGATTGACATCTTCAAGTTCAAAGAGATTTATGGGACTTACTTGTGAGTGAGTTGTGAGATCAATGAGAAAAGTTTGTTGGGGTTGTTGTCGTTTTTCCCCTCTTCTGACCGAACAGAGCAAAGGCACAACACAAGTGGGACTTCTTCTGGATTTGTAAATTGTAAGACATTTCTGTTCAGTACTTGTTTTTTGTTTTGTAATTTTGATGAATAAATGAATTTGTTTTGTAATTTTTAACATAGATAGGACAGGAGTAGTATATTTTTTTTTTAGTTGTAGCTAAATAATAAGATAGAATATTAATGATGTCATTTTTATCAGGTGGGACTGAAAGCATTTGTTTCCACTACGCTAGGAGTAGTAGATACTTTCTCTCAAGAATGAAATCAATTCAAGATGTGGAGGAGTCAAACTTTCTTCCCATGAATTTATGTGCAAAGTACTATTGAAATTGAGATCCCCGTGCTTGCCCAGCCTTGCTTCTTCTTCCCTTCTTTTTTTTTTTTTTTTTTTTAATGTATAAACTTAATAAACTTGCTAAATATAGGTCCTAAAATACATATAGCTACATCAAGACTGGTCAAATTCGGCTGAATTTTTAACCTGTCTTTGTCAATGTTTCGTTTGGGAAAATTCCAGCATTTGCTAATAAAATCTTTTTATCATTGTCAATTCTGTCTTATTATCTTAAATTTTATCTATTGTTCTCCTCGGCCCTAAAAAGTAAATATTTTCACCTATCCAAAAAAAAAAAAAAAAAAAAGAATATATACCTGTTTCGGGAAATCCAAAAGAAATAAGCCCAATTCAAACTTTTTAAATCAATTTTAAAAACACCATAATTTCATAAATTATTTCACAAATATATAAAACGGTGAATTAAGATTAGTGTAACATCATTTTCATATGATACTACGTCTAATATTTTTTTTTTTATTGTACCATAATCATAACATACTACTTCAACAACTGTGAAAAACTTTGTGAAATATGTTTTGTATCTAAACTTATGTCTTATGAAACTTTTTCTCTCTAGAGATAATTTTTTTTTTTTTAAATAAGATCTCTAAAGATAATTTAAGATAAGAGAATTATATATAGACAAAGTTTAGCTACAAAATTAGTTGTAGCCTAAGGTTACAACCTTACTTAATAAAATAAACATTACTAAATATTTTGAAAATTTAACTGTTAAATTGCATGTTCTTTACGCTCTTAATAAACATGTCAAATTTTATGTCAATTGAACATTATTTACTATATAATCTATAAGCTTATATTATGCATAATTTTAAACTACAAAAACTTGCAATTTAAACAATTTTTTAATGACATAGCTATTGATTATTAATTTTCTAGAAATTTTACAAGCACAGAGAGTATAAGAAGAAGATGTAATCTAATGGTAGATTTGTCAAAACTCACTTCCAATAAAAAAAAATATTGAGTAAGGTTGTAAATTTAAGTTACAACTCATTTTGTAGCTAAATTTTGTCCATTATATATTTGACTTTTCAAATAAAACTAATCCTATAAGTGCTCTGTGCACCACTTAATTATCCTGAATCCTATATAAATTAAAGAAATTTTTTCAATAATATAATTAAGATTGAACAATAAAATAGATAATAAATTCTTTTAAAATAAATATTTACTTTAAGTTTCATTATGAATGCACACTGTGTAAGACCAGATTTTATAAAAATGAATAAATATTATTTGTATTATAAAATAACTTAGAATAAATAATTGTAAGGGCTAAATTTGTAGCGAACCCTTAACAATAAAATTTGTAGAGATGTGGGTGTAAGGGCTAGGCATTAGCACTACAAATAACGGATGATGTGAAATAATAGGCGTAATAACAAAATAATTTTACTGAGTATTTTCTATGAGGATAGGGACCATGAATCTGGTTAGGTGTTGATAAGGATCTTGATAATGACTTCGGATAAGTGTTTGTGAGGATCCTGATGATTTTTGGTTAAGTGTTTGTGAAGCGTATTCATCCTCGGATTGGTCCGAGGATCTATTTTTCTTAGAATTGATCTATGTTCTGTCCTTTTTCTTAGGACTGATTCATGTTCGAATCCATTTATGTTGGGAATCCTCTTGGTTATATAGTATTTGTTTTAGTTAATCTCAGCCATCCATATGTCGGTTATCCGGTCGTTGGGAATAAGGGTTTGTCCCATCATCTGCTTTTGCAGGCTTTATGTTAGTTCTCAGCCGTCTTTGCAGACTTTCTATTAGTTTGAGTGACCAAGGCACCTGGACTCGCCGGTCACTTCACCATCAAAGCGGCCAGAATGTTGGTGGAGTACATTTAATGGGTGGGAGATATTTTCCCTTCATCAACGTCGGTTTGCCGAGGAAGTGGGCATCCTCGGCGAGGCCCCTGTAGGGTTTGGGATTTTCCCTTTTACCCTCGGCCTATAAATTATCCTCGGCGCGGGCTTTGGGCCGACTATGGAGTGGGCTGGGGTTATTTAAATATTTGGGGCCCCACAATAGCCCCTCAAAATTCTGCTGCACGACCTCTAGAGTGGGGAGGAGGATTTTGACTTTCTCGGCACATTTACATGCCCTGTTTGAACCTTATCTCGCTGTCAGTGTTACCATTACTTCAACTGTTCTTGCAATTTGTTTCTGGCGCCGAGGGCCTGTCCGTGGAATTTTTCCTTTGTTTTTGTAGTGTGTTTATCTTTCTAGTTTACACCTTTTCTGTCTGAGCTTCTTATTGGTTCCTCTAAGAGGGGTAGGCTTAAGTTGCTTGTACTTTAGCGCTCAGTTTTTCGTGGTTTTCGTTCCAGACATTGCTCATTATTTAGCGTCAAAAGGGTTGGCCTTGCCGTAGATTTGGGTTCGTGGTCGGTACAAGGGCCCTGGTTCCGTTCAGCGCCTATATTGCCCTATAGTGATCAGTTTCGACATAGGTTTGGGTTCGAAGACCATACAAGACCTTGGCTCTGTCTAACACTTAATTTTCTCATCTGGAGTATCTGGTTTCCCCTGAGACTTGGGTCCGAGGACCATGCAATGCCTAGGTTCTGTCCAGTACCTAGTTTTCTCATTGTCATCTGAAGTATCTGGTTTCCCCTGAGGCTTGGGTCTGAGGACCATGTAATGCCTAGGTTCTGTCCAGTACCTAGTTTTCTCATTGTCATCTGAAGTATCTGGTTTGCCCTGAGGCTTGGGTCCGAGGACCATGCAATGCCTAGGTTCTGTCCAGTACCTAGTTTTCTCATTGTCATCTAAAGTATCTGGTTTCCCCTGAGGCTTGGGTCTGAGGACCATGCAATGCCTAGGTTCTGTCCAGTACCTAGTTTTCTCATTGTCATCTGAAGTATCTGGTTTCCCCTGAGGCTTGGGTCTGAGGACCATGTAATGCCTAGGTTCTGTCCAGTACCTAGTTTTCTCATTGTCATCTGAAGTATCTGGTTTGCCCTGAGGCTTGGGTCCGAGGACCATGTAATGCCTAGGTTCTGTCCAGTACCTAGTTTTCTCATTGTCATCTAAAGTATCTGGTTTCCCCTGAGGCTTGGGTCCAAGGACCATGCAATGCCTAGGTTCTGTCCAGTACCTAGTTTTCTCATTGTCATCTAAAGTATCTGGTTTTCCCTGAGGCTTGGGTCCGAGGACCATGCAATGCCTAGGTTTTGTCCAGTACCTAGTTTTCTCATTGTCATTTGAAGTATCTGGTTTCCCCTGAGGCTTGGGTCCGAGGACCATGCAATGCCTAGGTTCTGTCCAGTACCTAGTTTTCTCATTGTCATCTGAAGTAACTGGTTTCCCCTGAAGCTTGGGTCCGAGGACCATGCAATGCCTAGGTTCTGTCCAGTACCTAGTTTTCTCATTGTCATCTGAAGTATCTGGTTTCCCCTGAGGCTTGGGTCCGAGGACCATGCAATGCCTAGGTTCTGTCCAGTACCTAGTTTTCTCATTGTCATCTGAAGTATCTGGTTTCCCCTGAAGCTTGGGTCTGAGGACCATGCAATGCCTAGGTTCTGTCCAGTACCTAGTTTTCTCATTGTCATCTGAAGTATCTGGTTTCTCCTGAGGCTTGGGTCCGAGGACCATGCAATGCTTAGGTTCTGTCCAGTACCTAGTTTTCTCATTGTCATCTGAAGTATCTGCTTTCTCCTGAGGCTTGGGTCCGAGAACCATGCAATGCCTAGGTTCTGTCCAGTACCTAGTTTTCTCATTGTCATCTGAAGTATCTGGTTTCCCCTGAGGCTTGGGTCCGAGGACCATGCAATGCCTAGGTTCTGTCCAGTACCTAGTTTTCTCATTGTCATCTGAAGTATCTAGTTTCCCCTAAGGCTTGGGTTCGAGGACCATGCAATGCCTAGGTTCTGTCCAGTACCTGGTTTTCTCATTGTCATCTGAAGTATCTGGTTTCCCCTGAGGCTTGGGTCCGAGGACCATGCAATGCCTAGGTTCTGTCTAGTACCTAGTTTTCTCATTGTCATCTGAAGTATCTGGTTTTCCCTGAGGCTTGGGTCCGAGGACCATGCAATGCCTAGGTTCTGTCCAGTACCTAGTTTTCTCATTTTCATCTGAAGTATCTAGTTTCCCCTGAGGCTTGGGTCTGAGGACCATGCAATGCCTAGGTTCTGTCCAGTACCTAGTTTTCTCATTGTCATCTGAAGTATCTGGTTTCCCCTGAGGCTTGGGTCCGAGGACCATGCAATGCCTAGGTTCTGTCTAGTACCTAGTTTTCTCATTTTAAGTTGTTAGTTTCCCCTGAGGCTAGTGTCCGAGGACCATACAATGCCTAGGTTCTGTCTAACACTTAATTTTCTCATTTATCTATCCGTTGCCATTTAATTCTACATCGTTATAATCTATAATAAATATTAATTAAATACACTTTTCACGCAACATAATGACACACGCAAGCTGGAGTTGGCGTAGGATAAGATTCTGCTCTGTTCTGCCTCTTCGTTTGACGTGACCCTTCTGATTACGAAACGTCTCTTGCGTCGATTGAGTAGCGCGTTTGACGCTTTGGTGCCTCCGCATTAATGAGGCGCCCCATCATTAATGTCAGCCATGGATCCACGAGGATCTAACGGTGGATAAGCCCCTTGGGAATTTGGGCGAAATTATTGCCTCCGGAAATCTCTCCCTTGGAATTAATGTGGATTGGCTCTCACCAACTTTTCACCCTCTATAAAAGGCGTTCCTGGGGCAACTTTTTCCTTCACACTCAACAAACATCCTTCTTAAACTTTTCCTAGTAATATTGCCCATAGGTTCTGACAGAAATAGCGGTTTGAGCCTCTTCTAATGAATTGGCCCTTGGAAAGGGCATTCCCGAGGATGCTAAGCCCCTACTAGGAGCCAAGGATGGCACTCCGACCCCGGACGTCACATTGGGGTTGGGGTAGGAAAGGTCCGAAGATTCTCCTTCTTTTCAACCTAATCAGAGGTGGAGCCCTCCTCGCCGTTTGGAGGAGGATTCAGGAAGAACGTAACCTCCTTCCCTTGGGTATGGGCCACTGACCCTCCAAGCCGGCGACGATGGGGGTGGGAGGGAAATCAGGCGGAATCCAGAAGTGGAGTCGTCCTGTGTCGCGGCCTCTTCTGCCTCCCATGTTGCCCTCTATTTTCCTTTTTCCTTTTATCTCTTCTCTTTTTGCTCCTCAACAAGCCTTCTTTTCTATCTTTTGTTCCTCTACCAGCTTTCTTTCCTCCCTTTCCTCCTCTCTTGCTTCACTTCTTTCTATCTTTTGTTCCTCTACCAGCTTTGCTAAGCGTCTGTCTTTGTAGTTAGCTTTAGAACAAGCCCCACGAGCATCACTTGTAAAAGATGTAACTTTTTCTTCATATATTAATAAAGAAGTAGACTTGTTTTGTCTCTTTTTTACTTTTCGCATATTCTTGTTTCTTGTGATTGTAGATTTCTGAATGAATGTTGTTGCTGTAAACTGTATTGTTCTGGTGCGTTCTCTCTTTTTTTTTTTAAAGGTGTTGCTCTTGATTTTTGATTTGATTTTTTTTTTTTACACCAACCGTCGCACTTGCTAGCGCACAAGTCCTTCCCACAGACGGCGCCAATTGTAGGGGCTAAATTTGTAGCGAACCCTTAACAATAAAATTTGTAGAGATGTGGGTGTAAGGGCTAGGCATTAGCACTACAAATAACAGATGATGTGAAATCAATAGGCGTAATAACAAAATAATTTTACTGAGTATTTTCTATGAGGATAGGGACCATGAATCTGGTTAGGTGTTGATAAAGATCTTGATAATGACTTCGGATAAGTGTTTGTGAGGATCCTGATGATTTTTGGTTAAGTGTTTGTGAAGCGTATTCATCCTCAGATTGGTCTGAGGATCTGTTTTTCTTGGAATTGATCTATGTTCTGTCCTTTTTCTTAGGACTGATTCATGTCCGAATCCATTTATGTTGGGAATCCTCTTGGTTATATAGTATTTGTTTTAGTTAATCTCAGCCATCCATCTGTCGGTTATCCAATCGCTGGGAATAAAGGTTTGTTCCATCATTTGCTTTTGCAGGCTTTATGTTAGTTCTCAGCCGTCTTTGCAGGCTTTCTATTAGTTTGAGTGACCAAGGCACCTGGACTCGCCGGTCACTTCACCATCAAAGCGGCCAGAATGTTGGTGGAGTACATTTAATGGGTGGGAGATATTTTCCCTTCATCAACGTCGGTTTGCCAAGGAGGTGGGCATCCTTGGCGAGGCCCCTGTAGGGTTTGGGATTTTCCCTTTTACCCTCGGCCTATAAATTATCCTCGGCGCGGGCTTTGGGCCGGCTATGGAATGGGCCGGGGTTATTTACATATTTGGGGCCCCACAAATAATAAAACTCCTTTTACAATAAAATATTATGAGAAACAATAATACATATTGCTGACCATAACTAATTTGTTGATGATTCAAAACCGACTGCAAATATTTGGGACTAAGACTTTGTTATTGTTAAATAAAAATCCTTATACATTTCTTGAAATTTTTAATAATTGAGTTTTAATCGAAGTAGTATTTAATATATATTTTTTAATTTTGTAAATAGAGTTTCAATCATAAGCAATGCTGATAATTTAATCTACTTATCATAATTCAAATAACAAAATTATGTAATACATTTTGTAATACTTGTATTAAGCCATATGGTGCAAGCACAACATGGTTGACCCAACTTTCATTATTAAAACAAAAAAATCATGGTAGATATATAAAATAATTAAACTTCTTTTAAATTCATAGAAATTATTGGTATTATTTTTAATTGATGTAGTATTTTTAAATTTATTGAAGTCTTGGTAATAGAGTTCACTCAAAGCAATTATATTAATTATATTAATGTTTTTATAGGACATCACATGACTCAAGCAAGAAATTTGTGAAAGGACATCCATTATGATTTGAGCATGAAGTTATATATGCAATACGTTTTTTTTTTTTTTAAGAAGGTTTTTTTTTTTTTTTTTTTTGAGGAATAATTACAACATGCTGCTAATCCCGCAGTTCGAACCCTTTCCCCCCTAAACCCCCAAGCACTTTGTACTTTTTTTTTAGAAGGTTATATATGCAATACATAATTTTATTATGAGTTTTTTGTTACAATAACTATATACTTTCACCCCTCTCAAAAAAAAAAAAAAAAAAAAACTATATACTTTCACAATTCTCAAACAGTATACCAAGGCTCTTATAATTCCACATGAAAACTTTCAATGTTTAGATAGGTTTGAATCACAATTCAATGTGAATTTGTATTACTTTTAAGGCTAAATTACAAATTTTACACTTTAACTTTACCTAAACTTCAATTCAGTCCTTTAAGTTCACTTTCGTTCAATTCAATCCACAAACTTTCAATTTTGTTTAGTTCAGTCCTCCCATTAGTCTACATCAAAATTGTACCAATAACTTTCAACTTTGTTCAATACAAAAATACATCATTTGGGAGTCCTTAGTGGCTCAATTTGACAAGGCTAGCAAGAGGACTAAATTGAACAAAGTTGAAAGTAAAAAAACCAAATTGAATGAAAGCGAAATAAGAAAATTGAATTGAAATTAGGCAAAGTGAGAGGGTGCAATTTGTAGTTTAGTGTACTTTTAATTAATGGAGACTCACTAAGGGTATGAATTAAAACGAATTTAAAAATAGCAAAAATGCAATTTATACTCGCTAATTTTACCCAAAGATCATTTTAGTCTTTTAAGTTTGAATTTAGTCTAGTAATTTTACCCAAAAATCATTTCAATCCTTTAAGTTTGTAACTGGCCATTTTAGTCTAACAACTTCACCCAAAATTCATTGTAATCCTTAATTATAAGGACAAAAATGATTTGCTATGACCAACTTCAAACTAAAAGGACTAAAATCATTTTTGGACAAAGTTACCGAACTAGAATGACCAACTTCAAACCTAAAGGATTATTATAATTTTTTGGCAAAGTTATCGAACTAAAATGTCCAATTTCAAACTTAAAGGACTAAATTATTTTTGGGCAAAGTTGACTAGTGTAAATTGCTTTTTTCCTTCTTTTTTTTTTTTTTAATTTAAACTTTTTAAAATTTTAGGGTTTAATTTGAAAACCACCTTTCATGATAAGGGAATAATGTAATTTACTCTTGATAAAAGTGGTCACTTGGTGCAAGAACAATATAGCCACCTATCGCATTGAGAAAGTAATCATTTGGTGCAACCTACAAATTTCATATTCATGTTTTCTTGTGAATATGCAATATATGAAGTAGGTTCTAATTTTGTTTCCATTGCTTATTTCATGCATGATATGTATGATTGTTTTCCCAACATGCTGAACCATACCATGGTTGAGGCCTTTAGTTGTTAGGAGTTGTGCCCTAAAATTCAATTTGTATGACATAATATGAGTAATTAAAGTGTTTAATTTTATGAGACTATTAGAACATGAACTAATTGGACATTATATTACAATTCATGATATGCATTATATGCAACTTATGTAATTTAGTTACAGAAGATATAAATCACAAATTCATTATAAACTCAAAACCCTAGTTCGTAGTCAGTGATGAAATTGAGTTTTTCATCTGTAAAGACTATAACATATCACCTAAGATGATTTTTCTTGATCATGGAAGTAGAAATTTCTAGTTGGAGTGTCTTAAGTGTGTAAGACACATAAAATTATACCATTGTGAGATTTATTATTCTATTAACAACTATCAATTGAATAATAAATCTCATGACTTCTATATTCATAGACTCTCAATCTTGAGGGGATTATGAACCCGATCATGAAATGTTGGTAGTTTTGATATATTAGGAGTGTAATCTTAATCAAATGCTCAAACATTACTATGTTAGACAATCTCGTGTAGTGTTGAGAGAACACATATTCTCAATATAGAATCCATAATCTTGATAAAAGACACAAAATATCCTTTTGAGACAAGTTTAATGGGAGTTATGCATTCAAATTACTAGGCATGACCACTATAGTAAAGAGTTACTAAAGTTTATATTTAGTGAAATTCAATTTCATAAAATGTTAGTGAAACTAAAAAATTAAACCAAGGACTCAATGATTAAAATAGTAATTTATAAAGTGCCAGTTATTCTATGATTTTGTTCCACTATGGGCTATGGGTGCTTTATTGAGGGGTCAAATGATAATATAATTGAGTCTTGGGATATAATTTAATTAATAAAGTCTATAGTGCAATTATATTTCCATAGTAGACTTAAATATAATTAATGGTAACTTTGGGTTTGCTAAGAGTTGACAAGAGTCCCAAAGCCCATCAAAGCTAGAGCTTTATTACATCCTTTGGTCTCTTCTCAAGCCACAAAGTAAAAGCATTAATTTATTAATTAGTTATGTTGTAAAAAAAGGAAAAAAGAAATAGTTATTTATTTAAAATAAAAAAATAATTGCTAGTTAGTTTTTACATATGTTTGTTTTCAGAAAGAGAATTCATTCTCATAGAGAACATACACAGAGAAAAGAAAATGAACAATTTGCTTAAAGCCAAGAAGAAGGATTATTCTTCAAGGTTTCTGACAATTAGAGCCCACTGTCTAAGGTTCTTATGTGGGATTGAGGTGAAGATTAAAGGTGTTCTTAAGATCAAATCTCAATTTTTTTTTTCCAATTTCATTGTAGCAAGGTATGTTTTTCAAACTATCTATCTAAGATTTAAAGTTCGTATGTTATCACATATTGTAGAAGTAGATTCTATTGTCTTTCGCTGTTTGGTTTTATATTTTATGCAAACCAGGTGTTTTCCTACATTAGTGTAGTTTAAAATTCTTTGTGTTAGAAATTGGGCTGGTTTGACCCAACCCATAAACCATGGCCCATGGATCGTCCACATTGGTTATCTGATAAGTAAGTTTAAATTTAAACTAACTGATATTTATATTAATTGTCAAGATCAATAGTGGAGTAATTTAAACTTAGCAGTTAAGTACTTTTAGGGATCACATATCTGATAGTGGGTGAATCTTTACAAGTATTTAAAGTACTTCTATATCAATCAGATTAAGAGTTACAGTGAGTGACCATATATATAGTTTTAGAGTGCTCTCTCAAAATAAGCCATCTCTCTCTAGGACACTATCTACTATTCCCTAGAATTTGGAGTGTGGAAATTATGAGAGACTCTAGTAGCCTCTCCAACGACTTGGAGGTGTTCCACAAAGGAGAAGAGATTGTGAGGAGTTAGTAGAGCAAGCAGAGAACAAGATCCGACAATTTGGTAATCCGTTTCACCAAAGGTATATTTTATTCAACATTGGTATTAGAGCCATTTTATGCTTGTTTTTACTCTTGAATGATGCCATGATCTTTGAAATATATAATCCTATATGCCTGCTAAAAAAAAGTTAAAGTAATTTTTAATTTTCAGATCTGTAAATTTTGAGGCATGTTATGGTATGTAGAGAGAGAAATAAAAAATAAAATAAAAAAACTATAATTTTGAATGTTTAAATGTAATTTGAAAATTACAGGCTTAGTTTGTCCCATTAAATCTTGTTTAATGTCAAATATTTTTTTAATGTTTTCAATGTACATTCCATAAGCTTTAAAATGACAGTTTACTGGCTTAATTTAGACTTAAAATGAGAAAGTTGTGGTCTTTTAAAGATTGTGGTTGTATTTGATAAAATCTAGAAAATCGATGTCTAAGGTTGAAGATAATGATAAAAAGAAATATAGTTTTTCACGCATGTAAAATTGTTTTGTTGTAAAAAAAAAAAAAAAAAAAAAAAAGCCCCACGTTGGTGACTTGGTGTATTAGTTACACACAAATTCTTATACTTCTTGTTTCCTTCAATAAAGAAACTGTGCAAAGAAATAAGCCACACGTTGAAAGGCTATGTGGGTCTGACACTCTTGTTTACAAATGCTATGTGGATTTGTTTACAAAGGAAACTTTGAAAGGCAAGGATAACTTTGCAAGATATGGATTTTGTAGTTATTGCGTAGCAATAAATTATAAGTTATAACATATTTATTGAAAAAGTTATAATGGATGTGTAAATGAAGTTTTGAGAGAATGTTCTCCCACCTGGCAGCTCCCTCTGGTGAAGAAGATGACACCCTGTAGAGAAGTATGAAAAAAAGTAAGGACAGTCACACAAATGACTCCTTCTCCCCCCCCCCCCTTCCTCAGATCGCAACTACAAAAGTAAGTTGGTTGGGCAGGTGCCAGGAGCATATGAAAATGCTTTCAGATTGTTAGACCAAATGCAAGAGGATGCCGAATCGGATGCAAAGGAGGACAACCTCTGTGAAGGCTTTGCCTCAATCTCACTTTCTGAAGAAGAAAAGGTGCAAATCAGACCACAATGGTCCCATGCACTTATAATAAAAATTTTTGGACGCACTGTTGGGTACCAATTCCTATCCCATAGGGTCAGAGAACTTTAGGCACCTTCAGGTAAACTAGACTTAGTCGACCTTGGGCATAATTATTTCTTGGCTAAGTTTCAAGTAGGGGTGTTAATGTTGGACCCAACTCGCGAACAAGACATGAACCCGACACGGGTTTTTGCGGGTTAGGGTTATGCCTTAATGGGTTTGCGTCATAAACAGGTAGACCCGAAAAGGACACGATACGAAACGTGTCATAAGCGGGTCAACCCGCATAACCCGCAATAGACACATTTGATATGCCAATTTATTTGTATCAACCCGAAATGACCCACTTAACACAACCTGTTTAACTCATATAACAAATAAATATTCATTTTATTTTAGATTTGTCAAATACCTTTTATATTCAACATATATTTTAAATTTAAAAAAAAAAGTGAGTAATTACAAAAACTTACAAGAGATATAATTGGAAATTGAAATATTACAAACCTAGATCTCTAAACCCTACAAACCCTAAATCTCTAAACCTTCTTATAAATATCTAATTTTATTTTTTTATTTCAGTCATACTATTCACTCTATTATCTTATAGTCTCATGCACAATTCTCAAACTCAAAGTCTCAAATCAGTTATTGCCCTCTTTCTCTCTCTCTCTCTCTCTCTCTCTCTCTCTCTCTCTCTCTCTCCTGACTATGATAATCGTTGTCATAGTCAAGATTAGTCTATTATTTGCTTCAATTCTTTCAATATTGATACTTAGCATTTGGCGAGTTCCAAGGATATTATATTTTTGTTGAACTATGTTATTTTTGTTAAACTATGTTATTTTGAATTTTGGTTGAAATGTATGCACTTCTTTTGGAGTGTAAAGAACTTATTTCTAAATGAATGTTATATTTTTGTTAAACTATATTATTTTGAATATGGGTTGAAGACTTGAAGTATACGCATTGCTTTTGGGATGTAAAAAAAAATATATATATATATATATATATTTCTAGATGGATGTTATATTAAATATTATGTAGGTTGAAATAGGTTGTGTTACATTCATGTCAACTTAACACGACTCATTTATTAAGCGTGTCAAATGGGTTGGGTCAAGTCAACCCGCCTTATTAATAGGTCGGGTTAGGGTTGAAGGATCATGACATGATTATTAAATGGGTTGGGTTAGGGTTGAGTCATTTAGTCGAATACTTCTACATCAACACAACACGAACCCCACACGCAAACCTGAATTGGCACCCCGAAGTTTCAAGTGAGAGAGGACCTAGATCGTGTTCTTCAAGGTGGGTCGTGGTTCATCGGTCAGCATTTCCTAGCCATCAAACCATAACAACCTGAATTCTCTACCTCCTCAATGGACCTTACTCAAGTTGCAGTTTGGGTATGTCTCCCTGGATTACCTATTGAATTCTATGATATAGATATTTAAAAAAAAAAAAAAATAGTTCTTCAATCGAGCTTGTTATACATATAGATAACCATACTGCCTCTCTAATGCTAGGGGATGTTATGCAAGGCTTTGCATCCAAGTTAGTCCGGACAAGCCCTTAATCACAACAATCCTTATTAGCAAGGTCAAGCAACATATCATGTATATTTGTATGTGGACTTTTGGGGCATAAAAAGGAATGTTGCCAATATGTTATCAAGAAACCTTCACCTCCTTCTCCTGCATCTGATTCTTCCATCCAAGTTCATCCTACTCAAAGCTCAGAGAACGCCACCTCTATCATTGATCCTCTACCTTTCTCTTAGTCCCCTTTGGATGCCCTTGACTCCTTCGGTCCTTGGCTCCTTGTCTCGAGGAAAAAGCAAAGTGCCAAAAAGTCCTTTCAACCTACTAGCTCATCCCATCAACTGCCTTTCAATCCGAGATTCACTCCTAAAGCATGGCAAGCCAGCCCCTCCCATCTCATCAAATGTCAACATGGATTTTGACACGGACCCACCAAGTGGAAGTGGGAAATAGAAGCATAAACTTATCCTATCTCCTATCTGTTTACTACCTTCCTAACCCATAACCCCCTGGCTCACAAAGCCCACAAAACCTTCAAAGCCCACCTCACTTAGACCACCCAAATCCAAAAGCCCAAAAACCCTAAGGCATAAAGGGACTTCCAGCTCTAGTGCTTATCCTACGCCTAAAAGCACAAACACTTTGTCCTTGGAACCTTTAGGAACCCCAAAACTTCCACACACTTCTACCTCCTTTCAGTTCAGCGATAAGGTCCCAACTTTGCCTATAAGCCAATCGCAATCAAGCCATGCCTTGGGCAATCTGGATCAATAATCACGCAATGAGCTTAGCGACTCCATGATCAACAATATCAGATGGAATACATTGACAATCTATGATTGGATGAATAAAGAGGTGATGAATGCTTGGAGCTTCATCATCCCTATGACATATCTGAGTAAGAACGATGGTTGCCTTCCCTTAACCCACCCAACATGGCACTATATTCCAAACCCATGGTGGAGGTACACTCTAGACCGACCCCCTTTCCTTCCCCTGGGACAAGGGACATCAAGCAACTTTGAGACTCACTTACAATTAAGCTTCTCAGAAATATCATTGCGCTTTCTAAAAAGGGAACTAGCTCTAGTGGAAATTTGCTAGAGAAAATTCCTAACAGGGGAGACAACAAGGGTCATAATCTAAGGAATCCTTCCCTAACTCAAGCTGATTCAAACCTTGACCTCGTCAGAGAGCTTCACCCTAGGGACAATCACGAAGCAAACTCAACTACAACTGCCGGAGCATGCCATTACTCTAACATGGAACCCAGAAAATGTCCAAGGAGGACTTGAGGTAGGTGGGATGAAACTGGATGTCGTCCAGGAGGAATTTCACTCAGGAATGTGAGTCCTTCTCTCCTTCTCTATCCCCAAAAATGATTTTTTTTTTTTTTTTTTTGGAATTGTAAAGGGGCTATGAAGCCCTCATTTCATAGTAACATTCGTGACTTAACCAATTTCCATTCTCTTGGCAATGTGGTGGTAACTGAAACTCGCATAAGCAGCTCTAAAGCTAGTGAAATCCTTCGCTCTCTACCCTTTGATGGCATTCATACAACTGACCCTATTGGCTATGCGGGAGGAATCTAGCTTCTCTAGCAAAAGAACATGGTCGACATGGATGTCCTTATTACCACAGAACAGGAAATTCACACTGTGGTTAAGGTAATCAACACTCCAACTTCTTGGCTACTACCATCTATTTATAGTAGTCCTAGGTTTAAGGAACGACAAGTTCTTTGGGACAATCTTTGTTTAGTTTCCGTCCTCCATAATCTCCCCTGGGTTGTTGTTGGGGATTTTAACGATGTGCTTAATGGGTCAGAAAAGCTGGGTGGTAATCTGGTTAGTTTGTGTTACACTATGGCCTATAGCAATTGCATGAATTTCTGCAATATGATTGATCTTGGATTCTCTGGGCCTACCTTCACTTAGACTAACTGTAGGGAAATCTCTGCCTTAATCCAACAAAAAATTGATAGGTGTTGGGCTAACCCCTCTTGGAATTCAGCCTTTCCTCAGGCTAATGTTACTCACTTGCCAAGAATAAGTTTGGACCTTTGCCTTCTTCTCTTATGTCTAGTAGATAATCACCAAAGTAGGCTGGAAAGTCCTTTCCGTTTTGAGAAAATGTGGATTGGCTACCCAGGGTTCTAACAAGTAGTTGATAATGCTTGGAGTTTGTCCTCGAGCCTCTAGTCAGCCATCTCTTCCTCTAAATCCCTTGCTACCTACTGGAACAAGGAAGTTTTTGGAAATATTTTTGCTCGTAAAGGAAAGCTTCATGCCAGAATTGGGGGCCTTCAAAAGGCCTCGGCTTCTCACTCTTCTGCCTTTCTTATTTCTCTAGAGCAAAAGCTCTCTTTTGAGTATGATGCTATCCTTAACTAGGAAAAGGAGTTTTAGGCTCTTAAATCCAGGGTAGACTGGTAGATTTTTAGTGACAGAAATACAACCTTCTTCCACATTAAAACCATCACTAGAAGGAAGCATAATAAGATTAGGCAAATTAAGAACAACATGGGTGATTAGGTGGATTCGGAGGACCAAGTGATGGATCTTTTGTAACTTTACCGGCCAGGAAATTCACAACGCCATGTTTTCCTTAAAGCCCTTCAAGGCCCCAGGCATGAATGGTCTTTATGCTAGCTTTTTTTAGCATTTCTGGCACACGCTAGGTCCATCTGTTATTTAAGAGATCCAATCCATCTTCTCCTCCAAAAACGTCCCATCATACCTCAATCAAACTCTGGTGGTCTCTATCCCTAAAAGAGATGGCCCTGAAACCCTTGGTCACTTTAGGCCGATTAGTTTATGCTCCACTATCTACAAACTGCCTCTAAGATAATTGTAAATAGAATCAGGCCCCATATGCACCACCTTGTTCCCCCCCTCCCCCTTCAAGCTGCTTTCATCTTGGAAGGAAAGGCCTAGACAACATGATTATAGCCTAGGAAATTCTCCACTCTATGGAAAAAAATGAAAGGGAAGAAAGACACCATGGTGCTAAAAATTGATCTTAAGAAAGCCTTTGATTGCCTTAAATAGAGCTTTATAAGGGAAACCCTTATCCATTTTAACTTCCCTTTGGATTTCATTGATCTAATCATGGACTGCATCTCTTCAACCTCGGTGTCTGTTCTCTTCAATGGTGGTAAACTTCCCGCTTTCAATCCTTCCCGGGGTATCTTCCAAGGGGACCTGTTGTCGCCATACATCTTCATATTATGCTTGGAATACCTCGGGCTTCTTATTCATGAGAAAATAGTTGATTGAACTTGGAAACCCATCAAAGCCTCTAGACCTGGTTTTGCATTTTCTCACTTATTTTTTGCGGATGGCCTTATCCTTTTCAGTCTAGCAACTCTTGAAAACTGCAGTGCCATCGAGGATGTGTTATCATCCTTTTGTACTCTTTCTAGCCAGAAAGTTAGTAAAGAGAAATCAAGAATCCTCTTCTCAAAAAACACCTCACAGAAGATAGTAAGCAAAGAAATTTGATAAATATCTTGGTTTTCCCTTGAAGTTTGTAGACCATGGATCAAAAGATTTTGACTTCATTATCCATAAAGTCCAAGACAAGCTCGTTGGTTGGCAAGCAAGCCTTCTACCTCTTGCAAGTAGGAGAACTCTTATTCAATCCTTATAGGGCCCTATCCATGATTATGCCATGCAAGGTGCCCTGCTCCTTAGCAGGGCATGTCAAGAAATTGATCTAGCTAACATAAATTTTTTATGGGGCTCCACCCTTGAAAAATGAAATATGCACATGGTCAATTGGAACACAGTTACTCTCCCAAAAGCCTAAGGTGGTTTGGGCATCCATGAATCAAAACCATGGAATCTGGTCCTGCTTGCCAAGCTCAACTGAAGGCTGTTATTTGACAACTCCTCTCTTTGGGCTTAAGTTCTAAAAGCCAAGTATCTATCTAACAATCCTAATGGAAGCCTATGGGCTTCTAAGGGTTCTTGTTCTCGAACTTGGGCTACTTGCAAGGCAGCCAAGCCCGTATTGGACCATGGGTTACGAAAGTCATCACTGTTGGAGCCAAACACTTCTCTGTGGTTTAATGACTAGTCTTCTCTCGGACCCCTGAGATCTCATTTAATTGGTCCCCTTAATTTTGGTGTTGAAAGGCAACTGGTTAGCCATATGATTGAAAATAATGCTAACTAGAACCTCCATCTCCCTTCTTTTGACATTCTTGAGAATCTTCATAATCTCATGCAAGCCATTCCCACTAACATTGATTCTCCAAATGAAGACTTGCTTGCCTCGGCCTTCACCAAAGATGGAAATTATTCTCTCGGTTCTACTTACATTGCAGCTAAAGGTTTAAATGTTTTGAACCTTCCTACTTTTCCCCTTTCCTAGATTTGGAAAGTAAAGGCTCCTCCAAAAATGTTGCTCTTTCTCTGGTTATGTTCTTACAACAGTATCCTCATCCGAGAATTATTGGGGTCAAGGGGTTTAAGTATCGATCAAAGCTGCCCCATCTTTAGGTCTCATCTTGAGTCAAGAGACCATCTCCTCAAAGAGTGCTCCTTCTCAGTGAGCTTTTGGAACCAGCTTAGGCATCCTTCAAGCATTTATTCCTCTTTTGGGCTCCCTTTCCAAGACTAGATCCATGCAAACTACAAATCCGACCTTGATTCTTGGCACCACCACATCCTTTGGTCCTTTTTATTCCTATTTGCTATCTGGTTTTTATGGTTAAATAGGAACTGTATGACTCATTAAGCTAAGCAAGCAAACCCCTCGCTCTTCAAGGAATGCATTGTGAAAGCTTTAGAGTTCCACTTCTCACAGCCCTAAACACTCATTTCACCTGTGGGCGCAATGCGTTTGGAGAGGAGTATGCCTCGGCCATGTGGACCCGAGCAGAGAAAAGAAACAGAGTCGCCACCTAGTTTAGGTCTAGGAACCATATATATAGCGCCTATATGTGGAAGGATTGATCTTACTACCAGAGTATAAGTTTAGAGTTTAGGTATGGGGATGGGAAGGTGTTAGGCACCCAACCCCACCCAACCCGTGGGTCGGCTTCCATTCATTGTGTCTTACGTCTTAAACTCATTAAAGGCATGTTTAATATTGCATCTTAAACTTACACACACACTACCATTCATCTAACAATTAACATGACATCAATTATCCCAAAAACCCTAACATACATCTATTATGACAACTCACATCAAGCCTAGCATACATCTATCATGCCTATCATCACATCACTAATCCTAGTATATTCCTATCAAGACATTTCATCTCATACTTCATCCAAGGCAGTAAACAAACAAGCATACATCACAAAGGCAGAAACATAAACATATGGAGATCAAGCAATCATGTTATCATATCCAAGACAACACATCCAATGTATACCATATTCATCATATTTGTTGGGAAATTTAGACCCTAGTTGATAGAATTAACAAGTTTTAAACCCAAGTTGTTAATTAGATTTATTATGAATAAACCTTGTTAAAAAAAAATCAATATCATGCACATTGGAATAGTAAATAAGACAAGATATGATGACCCAGGAAAACCAATGAAATAAACTAGTTTAACAATAAAAAACTTAGAGGGAAACCTTCCTGAAAAGCAATTCACTATAGTAAAGAAAAGTTTCAAATCTAGTACAAACTTTTGTCCCTAGACTCTACAATCCCTGTAGATGAACTTACAGCAAAAACCTTCTATCGCTTCAAAACCTCTAAACTTTTCAATATATGAACGCCACCCTTTTGCACGGATCCAAGTACGTGACTAACTCCAGCAACTTGAAGATGTTGTTGGCTGCAAAGTTCTTCACTTCATCAATAATAAAGATAAAAAAGTATTTGGTTACAAAACCTTAAGGCGCAAAAGACGCAGTAACTTCTTGTAGAAATAATAAAGCACTAGGTCACTTTCTGCAAGTGTTCTCCATGTATAACAGCCTTTAAAATAAGCCTTATATATTTTTAGGGTTGTGAGAAAAGAAAACCTACACATACATGTCAGCTAGGGCCAAAAATCATATTTGGAAATTCTGATTTCGTAGATCTTGATAGATTTAGCTTTTGTCGAGCTTCCTTCTTAAATCTCGATAGATACTGTTTCTGTCGAGGTGTCTGTCGAGCTTTAATGAACAACTTTTCTTCACTTGTTTCTTGGTCCAATCTTCATGGCTTTAATACTTAGCTTAAACAACATGTTTCTTGAAGTACTAAACACATCCTAAATCTATCCAATTACAAGAAAAGTGCATTTTGTCAAAGGATTAGCCAATTATATAAAATATGTCCTTATCAATATCCACGACCAAATGCATGTTCATGTGAATGCATGAATTACCTCATTTACCTTATTGTATCACAGCACCTATGCATCAATGCATGGACATATGAATAGGTATTCATGGCAAAGCAAAGGAAACATGAAAAGGGAAACCCTAATCCAACATATTAAAGGCAAACAAACAAATAAACAAAGAAATAGAAAAATATACATGTGAAAATAAGCTAGAACAGAGACATATTAGACAAATAAAATGAAGGAATAGAAGCCGAATTAGGGTTTCTGGGCTTGAGTATGCATACACATACATAGGGCATGCGTACGCAACCTAGCTGTATGCGTACGCATACATGCCCAAAATCCTAACCCAAAAATAGTAAGAACAAAAATATAGCAGAAACTTAAAACGATAAATCTAACAACCAAACATGCTTTAAACGATAAAACAAAGAAAACCTAAGCTAAGCAGACATATTATAACATAAATAAACAAGAAAAATAAAGAAAATAGGATGATTAAAACAAGAAAAGTCAAAGAAATGAAAAAGGAAGTTTAGAAATTATACCTCAAAAACAAAAAGCACTTTGGCTTGATTTTAACCGTTCCCCTTAGTTGATCTATTGACAACCAAACAAAATTGATTAGTAAACTTCAAAATTCAAAGATCAAGACCAAAAAAGGTCTCAATCAAAATAAAATTGAATTAAGAATATTTTGTGAAAAACTATCTCTTTGATTCACTATTTCTAGTGAATATTAGGTTTTCCCTTAAAATTTTTTGTGTGTTTTGAAAAGGTACCAAATATGTCTTTTTATATTGAGAAAATGTGGGTTTGAAATAGCTCCCGGATGATGTGGGATTCATTCCAAACCTCAGTTTTAATGCAGAAAACTAGCCTTTCATAGTTTCTACTAACATGCATACGCATGCCCATGTATGCATACGCATGTCTGTGTATGCATGCCCTAAGGTTTTTATGGCCTTTATTTTCCAAAAATAGTTTTATTTAGCTCATAAAAGAATTATATTTTCCATAAAAACCTTTCTCAAGTCAATTTCAATTTGATCAGGCCCTAAACCAACCTTGAGCTTTAGAATTTTGCCATCATTAGGGAATAGGGGCCCGAGTCATAAAGGGTACAAAATGCGGTTTCTATACCACCTCAAAACCTAGGACCAACATGAAATGGGTCAAGCCGACCCTTTACTGGTTGAAGCTAAACACTAATGCTGCCATTTCAGTAATGATGCGGGTGCTGGTGGTTTAATCCGGGATTCTAATGGTTGCTAGGTTCAAGGATTCTCTAGAAGGATAAACACCTTTTCAATCCTTATGGCTGAATTTTGGGCACTGAGGGATGGTCTTCGCATGGCTAAAAACCTGAATATCCAAAAGCTTATAATTAATGTTGACTCCATTGAAGTTGTTAATCTTATGGCTTTTAATTGTATCATTAATAGACTAATGCAACCACTTGTGGTTGAATGCAGGGCCATTCTCTAAGCTATCCCTCAGGCCCATATCCTTAACTACTACAGGGAGGCCAACAAGGCTGCTAACTCTCTGGCTAAACTGGGAAGACTGCAAAAGGAAGCTTTTGTTTGTATTGTAACCCCCCCTCCCCATATTTTAGATGTACATTCTTTTGACAGCTCTAATAGCATTCCCCCTTGTAACTAACTCTCACCATTTTGCAGTGTAGAGTTTTATTAATGCATCTTTGTTAACCAAAAAAGAAGAAAAGAAGAAGAAGAAAAAGTTATATGTAAACTTAATGTTATAACATGCACAATGGGCTATTTATTTTTTAGTTTATAGTAATATTATAAATGTTCTTGTTTATTAGACCTCATTTTTCTAGTATGACATATTTTTAATATTTGTAAAATATGTCTATTTCTAATATGACATATTTAACTATGATGTTAAAATAAAATTGTGAAAATATGAGAAAATTGTGAAATTAGTTTTATAATTTTCTATATAATCATGCATGGATTTAATCTTTGAATTAATTTATGATGTCTTTTTTAACATATTGTAATATGATTGAATTGATATTATATGAATGCATTATGTGATGAATATGTGTCCTAGGGTTTGTATTGGTAATTTATTATGCAACATGTATATTTTTATTTACTATTATTGTGAATGGATAAGACAATTTTTGAAATTATTTGGTAATGTGGCATCTGTTGGAAAATCTGGTTTTGTATTTCATACAAAATACACAGCGGAAGCAACAACCACAGATTTACTTCATTCATGGGAGATAACATGTAAACATGAATTTTAGAACAAAGAATAGGAAGCGTACCTTGGTGTGGTGAAATTCAAAACCATGACTTGAGAAGAACTTGGGAAAACTTTTAATCTTCACTCCAATTCCACTTAATGCCCAAGAAGTGTGGTCTCTCAATCAGTTTCCAAGAAGAGAAATAAAAGAATGTCCAACACTCACATACATCATTTCATTCCTAATGATCTTAATGAAAAACCACCTATTAAATTATGTATGTTTCTCTCCTTATATATAACTGATTATCTAATTGGGCTAGCCTTTTGGGCCATTCCAATTGGGCTCTAGTATGTGGCTTGGAGTGGGACCAAAAAGGAACAAATAAGACTATAGCTCCAATGGGCTTTGGGCTTTTCTGTCAACTCTTGACAAGTCTAAAGTTACCATTAATTATATTCAATACCACTATAAGAATATAATTGCACTCTAGGCCTTATTAATAAATTATATCCCAAGACTTTATTATACATACAACCCCTTCATTAAAATATTTGTAGTAATACAAAGTCATGAATGTAGACTGCCACTTTGAAGATTACTACATCTTAATCCTTAGTACCCAGTTTAATCTTTTATGTTATTCATTATATATTTATAAAATCCAATTTCATAAATATATACTTTAGTAACTCCTTACTAAAGTGGTTGGGCCCAACACTCTGAATAACCAAGCCCATTAAACCTATCTCAAGAGAATATTTTATATCTTCATTAAAAGATTATGAATTCCATCTTGAGAATATATGTTCCATCAACACTAAATGTAGCTGCCCAACATACTGATATTTTGATCGTGACTAATAGATCTCACTCCTGATATATCAAAGCAACTTACATCTCATGATCAGGTTCATTATTCTCTCAGAATTTAGAGTTGATGTAAATAGAAGTCGTGAGATTTATTATTCATTTAACAGTCGTTAGGAGAATAATAAATCTCACAGCGGTCCAGTTCAATATGTCTTAACTCCTAAAACATATCAACATATCAACTAGAAGTCTCCACTTCCATGATCAAAACAAATCATCTTAGTTGATATGTTATAATCTTCGCAGATGAAATGTCTAATTTCATCACCGACTACGAACTAAAATTTTGAGTTTAAAAAGAACTTGTGATTTATATCTTCTTTGACTAAATCACATAAATCACATACTATGCATTTCATGGACTAAGATAATGTCCCATTAGTTCATTTATAGATAGACTCATATAATTAAACAATTTAATTATTTATGACATGCCATTAAATTGGATTTTAGGCCATAAACCCCAACAGCATCACCAAATTTTCAATTACAAATACAATCTTTGTAGTAGGGTTCTTGGATATGTATTTTTTGGGCCAGTGTTTTTGGCAATTTATCTTTGGGCCATTGTTTTTGGCAATGTAATTTTAAGGCTATGTAATTTAATTTTGGAAGCCATGTAAGGGGATGTGTTTCACAGTTACCTATAATATTCAAATTTTGTCTTAGCATTTTGTAGGGAATTAGCAATAGGGCTTGAAATGGAGCTCATGCACAATGTGTTGTGTACAAAGATGTATGAACACATGTTATATGTATGATTTGATATGTGGATGATGTGATTTTTTATTCCTCATAAAATTTTACTTATAATCAATTAGATGTATTATTCCAATTTACATAGTGAGAGATGATTATGAGCTTAGCAAAATTTTTTATCTAACTATATAGAATGGAATATCATGGCCTAGTTGGATTTTTGGAAATATAATTTTTTAAAAAAATGTATGTGCTAATGTCAACTTGTGTAATGAGTGTAGTGAACATGGCCATTAAGAATGTAGTTGCTGATCTAACTAAGGGAGAGAAACTAGATGGAACCAACTATGATATGTGGCATAGAAAAATTCAATATCTGCTTAATGAACAAGAGGTCCTTGAAACCCTAACCAATGTGATGATGCAACTTGAAAATGGGAATACTGTCCAACATCACCGTGACTTAGAGGCGTATGAGTCTCGGGTTAAGAAAAATTGTTGTGCATGCTTCACTATGCTGTGTAGCATGCACAATGATCTTATTGGGGAGTTTAAGGACTGCCCAAATGCCCAAGAGATGTGGAACAAGCTTAAGATTGCCTATGGAGGGACTTTAGCAACTAGGTTACGAGCTCTTACTTTGAAGTTTGAGCAATATGTTATGGATTTAAAGCATAGCATGGCTGAACATCTAAGGACGATGTCTGCATTGATCAGTGACCGAAAGGTTGTTGGCAATAATCTTTTTGATGAATAGCAGGTTACAGCGGTGATACATTCATTGCCTGAACCTACTTCATGGCAAATGAAGCTTGTTTTGACACATAGTGAGAATATCAAGACTTTTGCTGATATTTCTCATCATTTCGAGCTTGATGGAAAGAGCATGGGGGCGCACCAAAACACCTTCCTTGTCTCCTAATCTGGGCAGCAGAAGGCATTCAGGCCTAAACATAAAGGACAAAGGAGGAATGCCAAAGGAGCTAGTAACCTTGGACCTAAAGAAGGCAAGATAGCAAAGTGCCAAAAGGGAAAGCATACTAAAAAGGACAAGGCAAAGTTCAAGTGCTATAACTGTGGTAAGAAGGGTCACTTCGCTCGTGAGTGCACTGAGCCGAAGAAGGTATCCATTCTTAACAACTATGCTATTACTTATGTTTGCATACATGTTTTTGTTGCATATACTGTTCCTAGGTAGATTGTAGATTCAGAAGCAACCAAACATATAGCCAAAGATAGAACTGGGCATGTGGATTACAAAAAGATACCAAAAGGTAGACAGTACATTATTTTGGGTAACGAAACTTAAGAAGAAGTCATAGGAGTTGGAACCTATGAGCTCAAATTGCACCTGGGACATACATTACTTCTTCACAATGTGCTTCATGCATTTGGTATCCAATGTAATCTATTTTCAGTACTTACTATGCTTAGACTTGGATTTAGTTTCCATTTCGATGGTCCTCAGTTAGATTTTTATTTAAATAAAACCTTGTATGGACATGGTTATTTATCAAATGATTTCTTTATGATGAATTTAGATCATTCCTCCTTTTCTTTTTTTACTCATAATGATGATGCTTCTTATTCTGTAACATGGCACGCTAGACTTGGACACATAGGAAAAGATATATTGGCTAGACGAGATAGAGAAGGCCTATAGAGGTCTATCGCTAATGTAAGCCTACCTATGTGTGAACCTTGTCTAGTTGGAAAGGCCTGTAGGAAGCCTTTTTGTAAGGCTCTAAAGGCGACTCATCCTTTGGAATTAGTCTATTCGGACATATGTGGACCTATGAATGTTAAATCACACCATGCCACCTTTTATTTTCTCACATTTATAGATGACTATTCATGTTTCAGTTATGTTTATCTGATCTCCTATCACTTTGAAGCATTAGATTGCTTTAAGCGCTTTGGTAGACGTTGGGAATCAAAAAGAAAGAAACCTAAAGGTTTTTTTGAATTGATAGGGGTTGCGAATATTTGTCTAAACAGATTCAGGAACTGTGTGAGCAAAAAGGGATATGTAGGCAATTGACGATTCCCAGTGCTCCACAACAAAAAGGTGTTGCAGAGAGAAGGAATCATACTCTATTAGAGATGGTTAGATCGATGATGGCGTAAGCTAACCTTCCAATGTCGTTTTGGGGGAATGCATTGTTGACTGCTACCTGCATCCTTAATCGTGTGCCTTCTAAGTTAGTTCCTACAACACCATATGAGTTATGGAATGGTGGAAAACCTAATTTAAAGAACTTGCAACCTTGGGGTTGTGCAGTTTTTGTTCACAGTACTTCCCATAAGTATGGGAAATTAGGTCCTAGAGCAAGTAAGAAAATCTTTATAAGATATTTAGAAAGCTCAAAAGGGTATGTAATGTATGGTGAAGATTCTAATGGTGGAATGACTGAGATAGAGTCTCATGATGTCAACTTCATTGAAGATGCATTTCCAAGCATCAGTGAAGCAAAACAAAATCTTCAGCTTTATGAGCTACAAGAACTTGAGGTGTCATACCATCTTTGGGCGAGGGTGGAAAATCACAACTTCATCCTGAAATTGCCAAAGATAGTGGGAATGATTTGGCTCCTGATGGGAGTAAACCACTAGACATACAAGGATCCAAGGTACGTAAAAGTGAATGTGGAACTATTCCTCATCGTTATTTTGAGATTGAGGGGAAATCTTTCATATGTGCTTCACTTGACCTTGATGAACCTGCTTCGTATAAGGAAGCATTAGCTTCACCTGCTTCATATGAATGGCTAGTTGCTATGAGGGATGAGATGGATTCTATGGCGAAGAATCCAGTATAAGAGTTAGTTGACCTTCTGCCTAGGCATAAGACCATTGGAAACAAATGGTTTTAAAAATAAAATGCAAGGCAGATGGATCAATTGACAAAGATAAGGCCTGTCTCATGGCAAAAGGTTATATCCAAAGTGAGATTTGTTTTTATTCACCTTATTCTAGTTATTGTTGCACATTCGAATTCAGAACTCTTCCAAATAGATGTAAAGATTGCATTTCTCAATGGAAAACTAGACAAGGAAATCTATTGGATCAACTTATTAGCTTTAAGGTCAAGGAACAAGGGCAAAAAGTGTGCTGCCTTAAGCGTTCCATTTATGGCCTAAAGCAAGCATTTAAACAATGGTATTTCAAATTTTATAAGGCTATTATTTCAATTGATTTCAAAATGATGGAAGATGACCATTGTGTGTATGTCAAATGATCAGGAAAGAGTTTGCTTATCCTGTCTTTGTATGTGGATGACATTTTATTGGCTGGAAATGATATGGAGATAATTGTCACTACCAAAAGGTGGTTGTCCTCTATTTTTGAAATGAAGGACATGGGAGAGGCTAATTATGTGCTTAGAGTTAAGATCTTGAATGTGCTTGGAGTTAAGATATTGAGGGATCGCTCAAAGAAGCTTTTTGGTTTATCTCAAGAAACTTACATAAAGATGATCTTAGAGTGATTCCATATGCATAATTCCAAACTCATAGACACTTCAATTGAGAAGGGACATACATTATGCCTTGAAGATTTCCCTAAATCAGAAAAGGAAAAGAGAGAAATGTTAAGAGTTTTCTATGTAAGTGCAGTTGGAAGTCTGATGTATGGTATGTTGTGTACCCGACCAGACATCTATTTTGTAGTTGGTTTGGTTAGTCGTTATCAAAGTAATCCAGGACTTGTTCATTGGCAAGCAATTAAGAGGATTTTTCGATACTATCGTGGGACATCAGATCTCATTCTTTGCTATCAGGATGGAGATTTGAGATTGAGAGGTTATTATAATGCTAGTTGGGCCAATGATAGAGATGAGTGCAAGTCCACTACAGGTTATGCATTCATACTTAGTGGTGCAGCTATCTCTTGGTGCAGCAAGAAACAGTCTTGCAATGCTTTGTCCACAATGGAGTCTAAGTATGTTGCTTGTTCAACAACAACACAAGAAGTTGTTTGGTTAAAGAGATTCTTCCGAAGAGACTAAGGGTAACATCTCTTACAGATGAAGCAGTAAAGATGTATTATGATAGTATGGAAGCCTTGGCTTATGCCAAAGATCCTAAGTACCATGGCAAAAGCAAAAACATACAGACTCGTTATAACTACATTTGTCTTGTTATTACACAAGGAGAGGTAATCCTCCAACATATCTCCACTAGTAGGATAGTGGCTGATCCACTTACTAAAGCCATTGCTAGAGACGTTTTTAAAGCTCATGTTAGTGTTAGGATTAGTGCCCTTAAATCTTATTGTATAATGCTATGTATTATATTATGTATTACATTATGTATGACATGATGTATGACTTAATATTGTAATTAATAAAGTTGTTTTATTATTATCTGAAATAATGGTAACATGAATATTTGGACATTATCATATAGTTCATGAGATGCATAGTATGTGATTTATGTGAAAAGCCATAGAAGATATAAATCACAAGTTCTTTATAAACTCAAAATGTTAGTTCATAGTCGGTGATAAAATTGGGCATTTTATCTGCGAAGACTATAACATATTAACTAAAATGATTTGTCTTGATCATGGAAGTGGTGACTTCTAATTGATATGTTGATATGTTTTAAGAGTTAAGACATATTGAATTGGACCACTGTGAGATTTATTATTCTCCTAACGACTGTCAATTGAATAATAAATCTCACGACTTATATTTACATAAACTCTTAATCCTGAGAGAATAATGAACCTGATCATGAAGTGTAGTTTGCTTTGATATATCAAGAGTGAGATCTAAAGTAATGGTCAAAATTTCAGTATGTTAGGCAATCACATTTAATGCTGATGGAACATATATTCTCAAGATGGAATTCATAATCTCTTAACAAAGATACAAAATATTTCCTTGAGATAAGTTTAATGGGTTTGTTATTCAAAGAGTTAGGCCTAACCACTTTGGTAAGAAATTACTAAAGTATATATTTATGAAATTGGATTTCATAAATATATGATGAATAACTTAAAAGGATTAAACCGGGTACTCAAGGATTAAGATGTAGTAATCTACAAATTGGCAGTCTTCATTCATGACTTTGTATACTACGAATATTTTATGAAAGGGTTGCATGTATAATAAAGTCTTGGAATATAATTTATTAATAAGGCCTAGAGTGCAATTATATTTATATAGTTGTATTAAATATAACCAATGATAACTTTAGACTTGTCAAGAGTTGACAGAAAAGCCCAAGGCCCATTGGAGCTAGTGTCTTATTTGTTCTCTTTTGGTCCCACTCCAAGCCACATATTAAAACCCAATTGAAAAGGCCCAAAAGGCTAACCCAATTAGATAATTAGTTATTAGGAGAGAAACATACATAATTTTTTAACAATCACAAGTGCATGAAACGGTATGTATGTGAGTGTTAGACACTCTCTCATTCTCTCTAGAATATACACATATAACTGATTGAGAGACCACACATCTTGGGCGTTAGAGGAATTGGAGTGAAGATTGAAAGTATTCCCGAGAACTTCTGATCTTTGGTTTTGAAATTCATCGCACCAAGGTACACTCTCTTGTTTTATATTCTGAAACTTACATAGTACATGTTATCAATTGTGAATGAAGTAGATCCGTTAATTTTTCGCTGTGCACATTTATATTTCCAACAATTGGTATCAGAGCGGTATTCAATTCCAATCTGTATAACATGTTTTGTGAGTTTTAGAATTAGAGATAATAGTTTCATAATGCTAGAAGATTATACTTCTATTTAATTTTTTGCATGGTTGTTGAAACTATGATTTGATAAAAACTAATATTGATGTTATGATGTTATTTAAATTTGAATTTAAATATGTTAAATTGAAGTTTGAGGCTATAGCATCAATGGAATATAGTTTTGATATCAATCTCTGACTATAATGTTCATATGATGATTGTTAGTTCATGAAAAGTCATTAAAAACTGCTTTAGAAAAATTCTAGAAATTCAAAATTCGCAAAGCTCGATTGATCGAGAAGCTATCAAGCATCGATAGAGCAAACATGAGATTTCTCGATCAATCGACAAGCTATCGATCAGCTGTCGAGCTAGCAAGAATGTTTCTTGATCGATCGACCAGCTGTCGGGAAGCTGTCGAGCCTAGGAATTCTTTGAATTTTTCTAAGTGTTTTTACATTTATAAAATGCAAGGTTATGTGTAATTAGTTTATGCATGTTTACAATATAAAAACCTTTAATTTAAAACATCTAGTGGGAGAGAGATACAAGGGTTGCATCACACAGCTTCCATTGTCAGTTTATAATAGTGTGATTAAGCACCTCGCCTTGGCGTATATGCTTTGCTCCCTTTAGAGAGTGTTTAATTTATGGTACTATAAGTTAAACTTCTTAATGATGGATGAAGTGTGTTTACTATTGGAAAATCTGGTTTTGCATCTCATACAAAATACATAGCAGAAGCAATAATCACGGATTTACTTCATTCATGAAAGATAACATATAGCCTTGAATTCTAGAATAAAAAATAGAAAGCGTACCTTGATGCAGTGATACTCAAAACCAAAACTTGAGAATACCTTTTATCTTCATCTCAATTCCACATGGTACCGAATATGTTTGGTCTCTCAATCAGTCTTTTTGTACATAGATTCTTAAAGAAAATTCTTCTTCTTTTCTTTTTAGAGAAAAACTGATTTCTTTTCTTTTCATCATACATACATACTAACTACATTAGTAATTCCTTATTTAATAATCTTATTAAATAAAAACTGATTATCTAATTGGGTTAGCCTTTTTGGGCCTACCCAATTGGGCTTTAGTTTGTGGCTTGAGATGGGACCAAAGGGAACAAATAAGACTCTAACTCCAATGGGCCTTAGGCTTTTCTGTCAACTCTTGATAAGTCCAAAGTTACCATTAATTATATTCAATACCACTATAAGAATATAATTGCACTTTAAGTCTTATTAATAAATTATATCCCAAGACTTTATTATACATACACCCCTTCATTAAAATATTCGTAATAATACAAAGTCATAAATATTAACTGCCACTTTGAAGATTACTACATCTTAATCCTTGAGTACCTCGTTTAATCCTTTATGTTATTCATCATATATTTATGAAATCCAATTTCATAAATATATACTTTAGTAACTTCTTACTAAAGTGGTTGGGCCCAACACTCTAAATAACCAAACCCATTAAACTTATCTCAAGAGAATATTTTATATCTCTGTTAAGAGATTATGAGTTCCATCTTGAGAATATATGTTCCATCAACACTAAATGCGGCTGCCCAACATACTGAGGTTTTGATCATAACTTATAGATCTCACTCCTGATATATCAAAGCAACCTACACCTCATGATCAAGTTCATTATTCTCTCAGGATTTAGAGTTGATGTAAATAGAAGTCGTGAGATTTATTATTCATTTGACAGTCGTTAGGAGAATAATAAATCTCATAGCAGTCCAGTTCAATATGTCTTAACTCTTAAAACATATCGACATATCAATTAGAAGTCTTCACTTCCATGATCAAGACAAATCATCTTAGTTGATATGTTATAGTCTTCGCAAATGAAATGCCCAATTTCATCATCGATTACGAATTAAAATTCTGAGTTTACAAAGAAGTTGTGATTTATATCTTCTGTGACTTTTCACATAAATCACATATTATGCATCTCATGGACTAAGATAATGTCCCATTAGTTTATTTATAGATAGTCTCATATAATTAAACAATTTAATTATTTATGACATGCCAATAAATTGGATTTTAGGGCGTAAACCCCAACAATCTCCCACTTGCCCTCAAAGACAATTTACCATGTATCCGACACTTATTTCCCTTTAAAGTAATTCATAGTCACTCTAAGGCAAGGTTTGGAAACAAGTTTCAAGCAGATTTATTACATAAATTATATTTTCTACTACTACTTTTCACGTACT
Organism: Quercus gilva; assembly: GCA_023621385.1. NCBI lineage: Eukaryota > Viridiplantae > Streptophyta > Magnoliopsida > Fagales > Fagaceae > Quercus > Quercus gilva. The sequence continues at coordinate 33,631,278 of CM042482.1, read as the reverse complement.
TATACCTCTCTAATGAAATGATACGTATGCTTAATGTGTATCTTCACCACCTATGATGAATACATATCTTGAAGTCTAACTTCATGAATCACAATTAAACTATAAGTCAGTATTTGTACATCCAGTAACTATCAAAACCTCACTTTTGTGAACAAACATATAATCCCTCATTCTCCTAAGATATTTGAGTATATGCTTTACTCCCACTAAATTAAGTGATCTTTGATTCAACTGATATTTGCTTACTATGCCCACCGCAAAATAGATATTTAGCCTAGTATTTAGCATAGCATAAAGACTTCCTATCGATTTGATATAAGGAACTGTCTTAATATGCTCTTCCTTTTATATGTCTTAGGACTATAGTCCTATATAAAGAAACTTCAAACTTAAAAGGAAAGAATCCTTTCTTAAAGTATTTCATGCTATACTTGACTAGAATCAAATCTATTTAAGCAGTTTGAGATAGACCCAACATCCTAATTTTTGAATTTTAAAAAAGTTATAATTCTTAGGATGTGACTAATCTTTCCCAAGTACTTTATATCAAACTGGACTAGACAACAAAAAATTCCATTGATGACAATAACTCTACATCATTGTAAATGATTAGAATGTCATCAACATACATTAAAAAATTTATTATTCTATATAACTTTTACACACTTAAAGCTCTTTTAATGTTTGATCAAAATCAAATAATTTGATTGCTTGATCAAGGATGATATTTATGACCTAGATGCTTGCATTAGTCCATAAATGGACTTTAAGCAACTTGCATGCTAATCACCACTGGTTCTTTGCTATGAACAAGTCTAGTTATATCATATAGATGTCTCTCTCAAGATTGCTACTAAAAGAAGTTTTCTTGATATCCATTACCATATTTCATCCAAATGAAATATAATGAATAAGAGAATCTAGATAGAGTCAAACTTGACTATTGATGAAAAAATCTTTTCATAATTGAACCATTTCTTTTTGAATAAATCTTTTCGACATTAGTCATGACTTTGAAGGTTTGCACCTTCAAATCTATCAATCTCATTTACTTGTAAACCTATTTGAAAACAATAGGCTTAATGCCATTAGGCGCATCTACAAGTTCTAGACTTTAAATAGAATCTAATTCTATTCACATAACCTTGATCTAGTAATCCATATTCATATCATCTATTGCCTTTACGTAGGACCGAGGATCAAATTCATATCCTTGTGGAATAACTACAAAAGTTTATTTCAAAAGTATGAATTTATTTGGTAATCCTCTCACTATAATATTATACCAATGTAATAGTTATCTACAGAATAACGTCTTGTGGTGTATCTAATACAACCATCTCATTTCCAAATGTATTTTATAGTTGTCCAACAACAAATTCTGACATTTTTCTTCTAGAACAATCTACCTTTAAAAGAGCCCTATTCCTACTTTATGTATGCAGTAACTTAAAAAAGTCATTCGAACTTCATTCCTTTACAAAAAGGAGCCCTAGAACTTATTATCATCTAAATAGAATTCATAGACTATGAATATAATAAAATAATGGTTCTATAAACCCAACTTTCACCAATCTTGAATATCATTTAGATTAATAAGATCTATAGACATAAGTGTCAAAACATACAATTACAAAGGATGAAAACTTTCTCTTTAAAAAGTAAAACATGTAAATTTCCATCTAAAAAATAATAATGGACAATGCTTAGTTTTACCAAAATTAGAAACACTTTCCTTTTGATCATGCTTTTGAGTCTAATTTCCTTTTTGGCAACTATTAGGGCAACTAGCTTGTCCAACTGTTTGGTATTATAATTCCTCTTCTTACCACCCTTACCTTTCGATTTAGGTTAAGAATTTAAATCAAATCGTATGGATTCTAGCTTTCGCTTTTAGGATGTATTCCTCTGCGTAGAACTAACTCATCAATTCAGATAACATAAAAAGAATTTATTTTCAAAATAATCTAAATTGATCAAATGATTCTAACAAGGACTTGTGGATCATATTCAAATAAGATTAACATTTAATCTCTACATCTAAGAATTCCAATTCATTTTAAAAAATAAAATATTTTCATAAAATGATTTAGAATTGGAAGTCCTTAAACTTTTCTTAGCACTCAATATGATTCATACCAAACATCTCATTTAGACTATCTATATAGATAGTTTTTCAGCGAAACAAACAGAGCGTTATTCTATACTGTTTCTTGTATATTTATTGGTAATATGTTTCTAGAAAGAATTTGGAATTAGAATGTGATTGCATATTTAAGTTTTTTGGTTATCTCAAACTTGGTTTTGTGTACAAATTTGATATTTAACTTGTATATATTGTAACAACAACTTATCAAGTGAACAAGGTTGTGATTCTACAAAGTTTCAAAAAGTTGATGTTGAAAACAATGTACAACTCACACCAAAATCTGTAATCAAGGAAAACGAAAGGAGTTGTTCAGTGACTTCTATGAAGCAACAAGGAAGAAGATACAAAGATTAATTTAAAGTTGTTTTTCAATTTATTTGAAATATTGATTAATTAGTTCTTTAAATTTTTGTTTCATACATTTAATGGATAATTAATGGTGTGGAAACCTAATTTTAATTTAAATTTAAGTTTGATTTTTATTTTTCATTACGTAATTTAATTTTTCATATCAATGATAAGAAACTTTGAGACTGAAATCTTAATGTACAATCAAAGATGAAGAGACAAAATTATTTACATCTTCATACATAATAGATTTCTTGTGCATCGCATGGGTTAGTGACTAGTTAGGAATTTATTTTGAAGACCCTTTTGTGAAAACAATATTAATTTTAGAAAAAATGAAGTGAATTTAAAAAGGAGTTGACAGAAAAATTTCAAGCTTTAAAAGAATCCCATGATTTTTATGATAAGATTTTAAAGAAAGGAGTTTGTAGCCCGTGCTTACGCTCAGAAACATTAACAATTGTGATGATAAGATGTTCATCTTGGTAGATTCAGTTTCCACATTGAGCATTATGAATGGAGGTAACTTGACACCAACATTTAAAAATCAAATTGGACACATAGCACAAAATTAAACTACAATTAGACAATAATTTGATTCTATTTGAATTCTAAAATTGTACTTCAACTTAATATAATATATATATATATATATGATTATACTTTTGTCCACTTTTAACAAATTAACAAAATCTTAACCCAAACACACTAAAAACAATTAAAAAAATAAGATTCAAAGAAGTCTTGGTTTATTTTTAATTTCTTATTTTGTAGGTTTTTTTTTTTTTTTGGTGGTAATTTGAGATATTACTATAAGCTACAGTTTATAAAATGCTTCATCAACATATGAGATTATTGTTTTTGTGGTTATTTCAATTTGATAGTTAAAAATGCAATTTCAATTATTGGGATGGCAAGTTATAGGCTCTTGGTTGTTGGAGTTGTAATGTATAGTGAAGCCAAGAACAAATTCAAATGAAACTTGTGTGTGTTATCATCAAGCCAGCACATTCAATCATCCTTTTACTTGGCATAGGGGACACTATCAAGATTTCGATACCATGGTTCAACCTCTTGCTAAGCTAATGCCTGTTGAATGTTCAAAATGGGTATGAAACACCCTTGAACGTTTAAATCCCAAATAAAAAATTATCAATCTAAGCTTATTATCAAACAATTAATGTGCGGAATATGAACATAAGCCAAACATAGAATTGATAAACAATCTAAGCCAAATATAAACACAATCACAGCAGTAAATATAAGACAAAGATAAAGGGAAGAAAGATTCAAACACACGGACAACATACGATGTGTTATCGAAAAGGACACTGAAGCCCTTGGCGTAAATCCTCTCCGCCGCCCTCCAAGCGGTAAATAATTCACTAAAGAATGTTGTTGGGATACATGAATAGCAAAAGACCCTCCAAGCCTAATCTACCCAATGTACCTAAGCCCTCCAAGCTTCTTGCTCCAACGAGGTTACGCTGAACCTATTTCTTCTTTAGCTTCCCAGATTCCACTACTAAACCATAGCATCAACCAATGTGAATTAGTTCCTTCCTAACTGCTTCCCAAAGCACCAAATAAACCTTCTCACGAATATGGGTATGGTGAGAAAAGGATTTGGCTAAAGACCTCTCAAGAATTTAACAATGGAGAGGAAGAGAGTAGAGGAATTTGAAGAGTCTCTAAGGTAAAGATTGTGGATGAATCAATCTTGTTTTTCTCTAGGGTTTCTCTCACAAATTCTCTTTGGAAGCTCTCTACATTTGATGGGTATAAGGGTCTATATATAGTGGGGTGAGAAAGGAATATGAAGAGTCAGTTTTTCCCAAACAGGGTGGTTTGGCGACTTGGAAGCCGCGAGATAACGGCTTGGCCAACCTGGGACTTTTGTCCTGTAGTGCAACAGCTGGCGCGACCCTTTAGCTCATTGTATGCTTCTCACGTGCCTGCAATTGGCGGCTTGCAGCCGTGAGTCACCTGTGAGTTCTAGCCGCGAAACTCTGCTTCTTTGCACATACTTGAGCTTTTCTTCACATCTTCTCACACACTACTCTTACAATAATCCCACATAAATACAAGGTTACTAATTGCTAAAATACAAGCAAATTTGGTACGGAATTAAGCTAACAAAATGGTTGATTAAATTCAACCTTACACCTATAATTTGCCTGCATAACTTTTACTATTTGGAAGCTAAAAGATAGTTTCCATTATAACACACCATCAAAATTTAATAGGAAGCAAGTTCTATACAAAACCATTGATCTCCACTTATTAGGTTGCATTATCAGCTTTTGTTTCAGGGTATTGTTGGGCCTAATGGATTCAGCCATTTCTTTTTAACCTTAAGACTCTTCGGTGTTGTGAGTTTCAGTTAGCTCAACTGGTAAAATCTGTGATTATTGAATAAGAGATCTGGGGTTCATTCTTCACCTAAACAAAAAAGTGATCGGTGACTTGGTTTGATGATACTAAGCACAATCATCAAAAGTTGATGTTATAGGTTGAAACTCTATAAAAAAATAAACTCATTGGTGTCCTACCTTGATTAATTACTGAAATATTTTTTAATATTTTTTTAACAAATTCATTATTAGAATCTAAGTTATGGTGTTGTATGGGAGCTGTACAATGTTTATTAATCTACCAAACGTGTTTAATAATTATTTGTGCCTTCCACAAAAATTAGAACTTAACATGTCTGATAATTATTATTATTATTTTCATGTTGATAATTTTTTAAAATAAATTTTTAACAAAAAGAATAAAATTTACATCCAAAATACAAATAGAAAAAAGAAAAAAGCAATATGAATCAAACATCTCTAACAACAAAATTTCATGTAAACAACCAAAAATTGTTCTATCTTTCTTTGTCCAACATGAACCTCATGTGGCTGTAATAATAATGATAGAAATAAATTATAGTAAATTATTCCACAGGGTTTTATCCATTTGAACTTTTTATCTATTTAAATGATATCCACGTGAAAAACCATGGTTACATTAGATAAATACAAAATAGCCCTTGTTAAGCTTAAGACACATTTTAATGATTCTCAAAGCACCAAAATACAGCAATGACGCAAGAAAATGTCTTTAAAAGAATCGCAATTTGTGCATGGATTCTGACATTTCTGCTTTATTTTCAAACCAAATGTTATTACCATATCTAATTCATATTTTTGCAAAATACACATATGGCATAGCATCAACCCAATACATATTGGATCCCCATCCAAAAAGCTAAAGAGTTACGTACATAGATATATGCACATTTTTTTAATAAAAAAGTATTACAACTAATGGACTCTAGTTTGTGTGCCTATGTGTGTTTGTAGAAGTGGGATCTATGATACATAAACCATTTTGGCTCGCTTGGAGTAACTTGAAAAGTCTCATTCACAGCGTGTTATAGCTCTTAAGAGAACTGAAACTAAAATTTTATCTTTTTTTTTTGCGATTCATGCAGCACAGGAATTCTAAGACGAAAGCAACGTCATCGGGTTAAAGACAAGAATTGATCATTGAGATTGGAATCTTCTTAGAGGCGCCAATGAAGAGGTAATGTATGAGAATGTGTGTTGAGGTACAAATTTTCGGGCCTAGATTTTATTAGCCCACTCACAAAAATACCCACACAGGCCCAGAAATTATTTTAAGCCCACATAAATATTTTCTACGTTATTGGGCCTTCACAAATATTCCATACACAAGCCCATAAATTGTCTAGGGCCCTTTCACAAATATTACCCATTATATCCCACATATTATCCAACTTGGATTTTCACACAAAATACTCACCATATCACTACCAAAATTGGGCCATAAAATTACATTATCTCCACTCAAAGCCCAACGTCATTTAGCTTGTGGGCAAAACCTAAAGAAAGCCCAAACTTCCTAAAGTCCACTACAATGTGGCAAATTCAGTCCCACTATGATGTGGCAAATTTAAAGTCCCACTATGATGTGGCAAATTCAAAACCCAGTACGACGCGGCAAATATAAATCCCGCTACAATGTGGCACTATTTATAAAGCACGTTACAATACGGCACTTCTACTAAGTCTGTTGCTACACGGCAATATTTTACAAAATCCTAAATCATTTTACAAAGTCCAAGTATTCATTTGGCACTATTTTACAAGGCTTAAATATTTATTTGGCACTATTTTACAAGGCCCAAATATTCATTTGGCACTATTTTATAAGGCCTAAATATTTATTTGGCACTATTTTACAAAACCCAAATATTTATTTGGCACTATTTCATAAAGCCCAAATATTATTTTGACAACTATTTCTAAAAGCCCAATATTATTTTGGCACAATCAAGTATTATTTCAACACTTGCTTTACATATACTAAGTTCCTAACTCATGGGAAATATAAATTACTCATCTCTCAAAAAATATTGCTTTCACAAAATTTATGGGAACTATGCCTATTCTTTCCATAATCAACTAACTACAAAGCCTATGAATATCACCCATAGCAAAACTACTCATTTTGTAGGGATAACTAAGCCCAAGGAAGCTTATCTACAAAGCCCAGTTGGGTCAGGCTAGCCTCCACACAAATCCCAGCAATTGGAAAACACGTGAATTGGTTAGCCAAATTTCAGCAACAATTGAACAGCTGGAGCCCCATCCCATCAGGTCCCAACTTATCCAATTAGGTCAGAAAACGGACACGTGTCCACCAGGGGATGAATCCTTCATCCACAAGCTGAAATCCCATCATTTCTCATGTGATATAAAGCTAAAGGTGATGTGACAGAAAGCTAGGAAAGCTTCAACCAGCTATCACTTCTTTCTTCTCCAACTCATTTCAGTCAATAACCCAAAGCTGCCATGACAAGGCCTTCAAAACTCCTAAAATAAAATGAAACCAGTTCATTTTCATACTAAAAATGTGTATTCTCTAGTTCATGAACCAAGCACATGAACCCTAAATGGGGAAACTTAGGGAAATGTGGTTTAGAGGGCACCAAGGGGATCCCAACAGAGTTTCCAGCAAGGGCTCCAAGGTTGACACCTCGCTTGAGGTGGTCCAATCTGCCTTAGGGAATTTTGATTCTAGCAGCAGCATATCCAAGATCATTAGCCTAAAGCATGTTCTAATCCAATCAGCCAAAGCTAATCAGCATTCAATGCTAAGCCAGAAACCCAGCTGTTATTACCCAAAACAGCAACAACCTTCTAAAGTTGAGCTGACTACTCTTAGCTAAAAATCTTAAGAATGATTCTTTAAGGATTTTTTGAAGATTGAGAAAGATTTAGCAAGGATTATTTGCTAATCACCCCCTAAAAATCTAGGCATAAATGGAACTCTGCATTAATGCTTTAACAACTAACTCAGACCAACTCAATAAGCTACACACCAAGATTTTTCCTTAACCTCTCTATTTAAGCTTTCTCCAAGCTTTGAAAAAAGTCACTGAGTTCTTAGTTTCAAGCTTAGAAACTAAGTTCCCCCAGCTCTTAGCTCTCAAAAACTCATCATACTTCCACTAAAAAACGTTCAGTTCCCCCCAGCAGAAAGTTCCAGCAGCCATTACTCATACTACTCACTATACTCTCTCACTCATTACTCATACTACTCACAAATGATTATCTCTACTCACTACATATACTATATTCATGAGCATGCCATGGCACCATAATGATGTTGTCGCGCTAGCTAGGATCTCTCTCTCTCCCTTCATCTCACACTAAGTTTTCTCCATTATTTGTTATTATGGAACCTATGATATTTACTTATTCATTTACTATTAATGGTTATGATGTAATTGTTACCATAGAATTTTTCCCTCATATTGTTGTATTAGAAGACTCTTCTCCAAAGCTAACGGATGATGAGTCTGAAAATATAGATATTTCCCTTAATCTGTAAAATACCTAACAGCTGAGAGCTTACTTTGTTTTGTATTATTTTACTGTTGGGCTACTTTCTACAAAAATATTTTAATGCTGGGTCGTTTTCTGCAAAAATATTTTACCGCTGGGCTATTTCATACAGAATGCGTTTTAACCGCGCTGACGTTTCCGCTGTAGGGATTATTCATAGGTCACTCTTGTTAATTCCAATCTAAGCCCAAGGCATAAAATATAGTGGATTTCTTGGATTTTCACAGATAGCCTTTGGGCCGTGCCTCGAGCCCATCATCGAGTTTCGGTTTAAACCCCCAACCCAATACAAATATTATTTGTCGGAAAGAAAAATTTTTCGCCCCCGACATTTTGGCGACTCCACTGGGGAGTCTACTGAAGCCAAAAGTTCACCATGCCTCCTGAGTTGCGGAACAACCAGCAAGAGGGGACTAGAAACACCAGTCTCCCAACAGTAAAAAGCCATAACAGTCAAGCTCCACAAGGAGAACAAGCTGACTAACATGAGGTCAACAAAGAAGATTCTGACCGCCGATTCTCTTTCCTCTTGGAAATGTTACAAGGAGTGCAGCAAACTCAGTTCGAGCTTGCTGAATCTTTAAGAGTCTTGAGAAAGACTCAAGGGCCAACGCCCCAGCCATTACATGAAGTACCAAATCCTAGAATACAGCAGGAGAGGGGATCAGCCGCTAGGAACCCTCAATCTGGTGAACAAAATGCCTCTCTTCCTCAATTTGTTACATTATTTGATCTCACTGCTGTGCTGGAAAGGGAAAGGCTTAGCTAGCCAAAGGAACCAAGGCACTTTGTTTGTAGGCCACCCAACCCAGTTGAGTTGCTAAGTAAGCCATACCCGGAGAAATATGAAACTCCCACTTTCTCTCTTTACGATAGGAGGAAAGGGAATGCAATTGAACATGTCAACAAGTTCCTTGATTCCATAGGTCCTTTTGCTGGAAATGGTGATCTTTGCTTAAGGGAATTCTCAAAATCTCTTACCAATCATGCTTACACATGGTACTTCATTCTACAACCAGGTTCCATTGCCACATGGGATGACATGGTTGAAAGTTTTTGCTCAAAGTATTTTCACGAGGAGGAAAAGGTTACCATCCTCACTCTTCACAACACTAAGCAAAAGTCCTCCGAAGGACTCCTCGATTTCATCCGGCAATTCAGAGATACTGCTCTTGATTGTTATGGGCAGTTCAAAGAGCAAGAGCTGGTTAAAATTTGCATTGACAATATGTCTCATGAGTACTGGGCCCATTTGGAGAATCTCGATATTATTCAATTTCCCCAGCTGCTTTAGAAGGCTCGTAAGACAGTCGTATCAGTCAAGCCTTCCATAACTGAAAAGCCTAAGTCAGAAAAGAAAAATTCTCCTCAGCTCTTGCAGTCTCCACCAATGAACCAATAGTTGGGGAGAAGCGGAAAAGGGAAGAGGAAGAAGAGTGTCCTCCCATACCATGCACCGATGAAGAAATGAATGCAGTTATTGACAAATGGATGGTTAATGGAGTGCTTAGGCCTTTCAAGCCTATTCGAGAGCCTACTCCGGAAGATATGCGAAAACTCCTCTATTGTCGGTATCATAAACATGTGGATTATGGAACTAGAGATTGTAGAACAATCCGGAGAACATTCCACAAGAAAATTTCAAATGGCACTTTAAACCTCACTCATGAGCAAGAGGTCTAGCGGAACCCACTACCTCATAGCCCTTTGATATGTGGCTCCAGCATTTTTGAGACCAAAGGGCATGACAGTATAGTAAAAGTTACCAATAGTGGTTCGAAAGGCTATTTTGGCTGCATCTTTGGATGGCATTTTGATCTGGTTGTAACCGTTGAAGCCATCCATGAATGAAAACATAGCATGCCCAGTAGTTGAATCAATGAGCATATCCATATTTAGAAGTGGAAATTATCCTTGCGGCATGCTTTATTAAAATTTCAGAAGTCAATGCAGCATCGTATTTGCCTATTCTTTTTCTTGACCGGTACAATGTTTGAAAGCCACTTTGGGTGCATGATAGGCTTGATGAACCCAGCTGTGAGAAGTTTCTAGATTTCTTGAATGATTTGAGCTGCAATATCAGGATGGAAAGTCCACATGGGCTGTACTACTGGCTTTACCCCTGGTTCCACGTTAAGAGCATGTGCTACTAGGTTAGGATCCAAACCGGGCATCTCATGGTACTCCCAAGCAAAGACATCAATGTACTCCTTTAACAATGAAATGAGTTGAGCCTTTTCTAGCGGTGGCAAAGTTGCATTAACTGAAGTCGGTCGCTGGGCATTAGGATTATCACTAAGATTAATGGTTTCCAGCTCCACATCAGGTGAAAAATTAGTTACCATTGGGGGCTCTTCAGATAGTTCTGCCAGACTGCTGGGTAGATTTTCTTTTACCACTGGGGTTTCTGTTTCTTGAGCATAATAGCATGTTGGTGTAGTGCTTTCTTCACTCAGTCCGAGACCCTTCTATTTGAGACATTTAGGCCCCGTGTGCCGTCATAAATGATACCCCAAACGACCATCCGGCAGCTGGACTTGTACACAATGTGGCTAAGACACTGCTGGGGGGTTCCCCATGTTCTCTTTTCTTTTTCCTTTGATCAAGGAAAGACCTCATGTCTATTTCTAGGTTATTCTCAATATCTTGCCAGCTGGGTAAAGGAATCCTAATAGGCCTTGAAGTAGAATCTTCCCCATTTGGGGTGAGCTCATAATAGAAAGTAGCTTCAAAGTAGTGTGTTTCGGATAGATCAAATGGTGTAGGATTAGCAGGAATGTGTATAGGCTTACCATTCAATCTTCCTTTGACACATTGGTGGTAAATAGATGGCACAAGCTTATGTTTGTGGAGCCATGGCCTCCTAAGTAGAGCATGATAAGAAACGGGTGAATTGATAACATGAAACCTAGTGAGAGCAACAATGGGCCCCACTTTGAGAACTAACTGTATACTTCCAACAGTGCATTCATGAATTCCAGCAAAACCGAAAACCTCAATAGGAGCCCCAATGATTCTGTTGAATGGAATCCCAACTGCTTTGAATGTCTCCATATCCTCGTCGATGAAGGTGATGACATTAGTAGTCTCTAGGAAGGCACGGTTGGCATGAGCTTCAGCTGTGAGGCAATGTGTTTCAGAGCTGGCAGTGATGGATACAAGAGCATCAGTTGTTGCTCTCCTTGACTCCTCTTTGAGCCCCAACTGATTGAGCAAAGTTCGAAAGGTAGGGCTTCTTTGAAGAGCAGAGATAGCTACTGAGGGCATATCTGTACCGCTGACAGTCTTAATCTTATCAGCCCTATTATGAAAAAGTACAGCAATTGTGGCTTTCCCTCTGTGATGCTGAGGCAGTGGGTTCTACTGGACCTCTTGCTCACGAGTGAGGTTTAAAGTGTCATTTGAAATTTTCGTATGGAATGTTCTCCGGATTGTTCTACAATTTCTAGTTCCATAACCCACATATCTATGATACCAACAATAGAGGGGTTTTCACATGTCTTTCGGAGTGGCTCTTGGATAGGCTTGAAGGGCCTAAGCACTCCATCAACCATCCATTTGTCAATGACTGCATTCATTTCTTCATCAGTGCATGGTATGGAGGATACTCTTCCTCATCTTCCCTTTTTCGCTTCTCCCCAACTATTGGTTCATTGGTGGAGACTGCAAGAGCTTAAGGAGCATTTTTCTTTTCTAACTTAGGCTTTTCAGTTATGGAAGGCTTAACTAATACGACTGTCTTCCGAGCCTTCTAAAGCAATTGGGCAAACTGAATAATATCGAGATTCTCTAAATGGGCTCGGTACTCATGAGACATGTTGTCAATGAAAATTTCAACCAGCTCTTGCTCTTTGAACTGCCCATAACAATCAAGAGCAGCATCTCTGAATCGCCGAATGAAATCAAGGAGTCCTTCAGAGGACTTTTGCTTAGTGTTGTGAAGAGTGAGGATGGTAACCTTTTGCTCCACGTGAAAATACTTTGAGCAAAAACTTTCAACCATGTCATCCCATGTGGTAGTGGAACCTGGTTGTAGAGTGGAGTACCATGTGTAAGCACGATCGGTAAGAGATTTTGAGAATTCCCTTAAGCAAAGATCACCATTTCTAGCAAAAGGACCCATGGAATCAAGGAACTTGTTGACATGTTCAATTGCTTTCCCTTTCCTCCCATCGTAAAGAGAGAAGGTGGGAGTTTCATATTTCTCCAGGTATGGCTTGCTTAGCAACTCAGTTGGGTAGGGTGGCCTACAAACAAAGTGCCTTGGTTTCTTTGGCTGGCTAAGCCTTTCCCTTTCCAGCAGAGCAGTGAGATCAGATAATGTAACAAACTGACGAAGAGAGGCATTTTGCTCACTAGATTAAGGGTTCCCAGCGACTGATCCCCTCTCCTGCTGTGTTTTAGGATCTGGTTCTTCATGTAATGGCTAAGGCGTTGGCCCTTGAGTCTCTCTTAAGACCCTTAAAGATTCAACAAGTTCAAACTGAGCTTGCGGCATTCTTTGTAACGTTTCCAAGAGGAAAGAGAATCGGCAGTCAAAATCTTCTTGGTTGACCTCATGTTGGTCAGCTTGTTCTCTTTGTGGAGCTTGACTGTTATGGCTTTGTGCTGCTGGGAGACTAGTGTTTCTAGTCCCTCTTGCTGGCTATTCCGTAACTTACGAGGCATGGTGAACTTTTGGCTTCAGTAAACTTCCTAGTGGAGTCGCTAAAATGTCGGGGGCGAAAAAGTTTTCTTTTCGACAAATAAGATTTGTATTGGGTTAGGGGTCTAAATTGAAACTCGACGATGGGCTTGAGGCACGGCCCAAGGGGTATCGGTGAAAATACAAGAAATCCACTATATTTTATGCCTTGGGCTTAGATTGGAACTGATAAGAGTGGCCCATGAACAATCAGCGGACACATCAACACAGTTAAAAAGCATTCTGCATGAAATAGCTCAGCGATAAAACGTTTCTGCAGAAAATAGCCCAGCGGTAAAATGTTTTTGCAGAAAATAACCTAGCAGTAAAATATTTCTTTAGAAAGCAGCCTAGCAGTAAAATAATACAAAACAGAGTAAACTCTCAGCTGTTAGGTATTTCACAGATTAAAGGAAATGTCTATATTTTCAGACTCATCATCCGTTAGCTCTAGAGAAAAGTCTTCTAATATAACAATATGAGGGAAAAATTCTATAGTAACAATTACATCATAACCATTAATAGTAAATGAATAAGTAAATATCATGGGTTCCATAATAATAAATAATGGAGAAAACTTAGTGTGAGATGAAGGAAGAGAGAGAGATCCTGGCTAGCGCGGCAACATCATTATGGTGCCATGGCATGCTCATGAATATAGTATATGTAGTGAGTAGAGATAATCATTAGTGAGTAGTATGAGTAATGAGTGAGAGAGTATAGTGAGTAGTATGAGTAATGAGTGAGAGAGTATAGTAAGTAGTATGAGTAATGGCTGCTGAAACTTTCTGCTGGGGGGAACTGAACATTTTTTAGTGGAAGTATGATGAGTTTTTGAGAGCTAAGAGCTGGGGAAACTTAGTTTCTAAGCTTGAAACTAAGAACTCAATGACTTTTTTTAAAGCTTGGAGAAAGCTTAAACAGAGAGGTTAAGGAAAAATCTTGGTGTGTAGCTTAGTGAGTTGGTCTGAGTTAGTTATTGAAGCATTAATGGAGAGTTCCATTTATGCCTAGATTTTTAGGGGATGATTAGCAAATAATCCTTGCTAAATCTTTCTCAATCTTCAGAAAATCCTTAGAGAATTGTTCTTAAGATTTTTAGCTGAAAGTAGTAAACTCAACTTTAGAAGATTGTTGCGGTTTTGGGTAATAATAGCTGGGTTTCTAGCTTAGCATTGAATGTTGATTAGCCTTGGCTAATTGGATTAGAGCATGCTTTAGGCTAATGATCTTAGATATACTGTTGCTAGAATCAGAGTTCCTTAGGGCAGATTGGACCACCCCAAGCGAGGTGTCAACCTTGGAGCCCTTGTTGGAAACTCTGCTGGGATCCCCTTGGTGCTCTCTAAACCACATTTCCCTAAGTTTTCCCATTTGGAGTTCATGAACCAGAGAATACACATTTTTAGTATGAAAATGAGCTGGTTTCATCTTGTTTCAGGAGTTTTGAAGGCCTTGTCATGGTAGCTTTGGGTTTTTTACTGAAATGAGTTGGAGAATAAAGAAGTGATAGCTGGTTTCATCTTGTTTCAGGAGTTTTGAAGGCCTTGTCATGGCAGCTTTTTGTCACATCACTTTTAGATTTATGTCACATGAGAAATGATGGGATTTCAGCTTGTGGAGGAAGGATTCATCCCCTGGTGGACACGTGTCTGTTTTCTGACCTGATTGGACAAGTTGGGACTTGATGGGAAGGGGCTCCAGTTGTTCAATTGTTGTTGAAATTTGGCTAATCAGTTCACGTGTTTTCCAATTGCTGGGATTGTGTGTGGGCCCTGGCCTGACCTAGCTGGGCTTTGTAGATAAGCTTCCTTGGACTTAGTTATCCTTACAAAATGAGTAGTTTTGCCATGGGTGATATTCATGGGCTTTGTAGTTAGTTGATTATGGAAAGAATAGGCATAGTTCCCATAAATTTTGTGAAAGCAATATTTTTTGAGAGATAAGTAATTTATATTTCCCATGAGTTAGGGACTTAGTATATGTAAAGCAAGTGTTGAAATAATACTTGATTGTGCCAAAATAATATTGGGCTTTTAGAAATAGTTGCCAAAATAATATTTGGGCTTTATGAAATAGTGTCAAATAAATATTTGGGCTTTGTAAAATAGTGCCAAATAAATATTTGGGCCTTGTAAAATAGTGCCAAATGAATATTTGGGCTTTGTAAAATAGTGCCAAATGAATATTTGGGTTTTGTAAAATAGTGCCAAATGAATACTTGGGCTTTGTAAAATGATTTAGGATTTTGTAAAATATTTCTGTGTAGCAACGGACTTAGTAGAAGTGCTGTATCGTAACGGGCTTTGTAAATAGTGCTGCATCGTAGCGGGCTTTGTAATTGCCACATCGTAGTGGGCTTTGAATTTGCCACGTCGTAGTGGGACTTTGAATTTGCCACATAGTAGTGGGACTGAATTTGCCACATCGTAGTGGACTTTAGGGAGTTTGGGCTTTCTTTGGGTTTTGCCCACAAGCTAAATGACGTTGGGCTTTGAGTGGAGATAGTGTAATTTTGTGGCCTAATTTTGGTAGTGATATGATGAGTATTTTGTGTGAAAATCCAAGTTGGATAATATGTGGGATATAATGGGTAATATTTGTGAGAGGGCCTAAGGCAATTTATGGGCTTGTGTATGAAATATTTGTGAAGGCCCAATAACATAGAAAATATTTATGTGGGCTTAAAATAATTTATGGGCTTGTGTGGGTATTTTTGTGAGTGGGCTAATAAAATTAAGGCCCGAAAATTTGTACCTCAACACCATCAAAATCAGCTCATTGCTACCCATCAAAATCAGCTCATTGCTACCCATCAAAACAACCCAAAAAAATAGCCATAACCACCATAAGAGAGATCGGAGGTGTGGTGAGGTCGACTTGGCTTGGTAATATTATAGGTGGGGCGAGAGAGGCTTAGTGAGATTGCAGTAGGCGACATGAAGTAAGTTGCTTGGTGAGAGGCAGCTTAGCAAGATCTTCGAGCCGAAAGAGGCTTGGTGAGTTCATTGATAGGCGAAGGTTGGCCAAGTTGAGAGTGAGTTTGTGGGAGACGAAGAGAGTGAGAGAAGCTGAGAGGTGAGGAGAGGCAAACAGGATAGAGAAAGACATATGCATAAAGAGAGAGAAAAATTGAAATAAGATAAATAAAAAATATTTACAATTCCTGTTGCATTGTTCTATTAGTAGAACTGCTCATTTATGCCAAATTCTTTAGCATTTGAAATATGTGATGTGGTTAGTTTTTTAGCGTTTGGTGTGCTAAATGAGAAATGTTTAAATACTCTAAAATGAGAAATGTAGGCCCCGTTTAGTAACGGAGTTTAAACAACAAAAGCTGTTGTTTAAACATCACAACACGTATTTCTACACACTTTCACCCACATGTATTTCCATAAAATTTAAACAACTTTACTATAAATCTCTTACCAAATGAGCCTGTAAATACTAAAAACTGTTTTCTTGAGTTATGTTACCAAATAGGCCCTTAGAGCATTCGCATTTGGTATTGCAAATGCTATATGTAAGAGAATTTTAGCATTAATGCACCAAACAAACCAGCATTCGGACTTGCAAACACCAACTATTGCAAAAAAATTTGCAATAAAGCTACGTAGAATTGCACTGTAGCTCAATTCTAAAAAAAAACTAATATTTTGTACATTTTATCTAACTCCTCTCTCTCATCGATACTCTCATCTCCTCTCTCTCTCTCTTTTTTTTTTTTTTTTCTTCTTCTTCTTCTTCTTCTTCTTTTTCAGTTCTATTCTCTCATTCAATCCCTCCCCCTCTCTTGTCCCTCTCTTCCCTTTTTTTTTTTTTCTCTCTCTATTTTCCCTTGAATCAAGGGTTTGATGTGGTGACAGATGGGTTTGATGTGGTGGAGCTCATAGGTTTGATGGTGGGTTTGGATGCCATGGGTCATGTGGTGGCAGATGGGTTTGATGTGGTGGAGCTCATGGGTTTAATGGTGGGTCAAATGGTGGGATTGGAGGCGTGAAGCAGGTGGTGGGTTTGGATGTCGTGGGTTAGGTGGTGGCAAGGCTGGTGGCACGGCTGTGATTGGCGTTTGGTAGGTTTGGTGATTTTGTCCTTTGATTCTCACCATGGCTGTGACTGGTGTTTGGATTGGTTAGTTAGGTTGCTATGGGTTTGCTGGGTTTTTAGTAGGTACTTGGTGGGTTTTATTTTATTTATTTTTTTTAATTCTTAAATTTTTTTTTTTGGGTTTTTGGTTCTGGTGGGATTTTGTTGGGTAGAGGTAGTGGTGGCGTGGTGGGCATGGTGGTGGCGTGGTGGGCATTGTTTGTTTAGTTGTGGCTGGTGCTAGAGGTTGAGGGAGAAAGAGAGAAAAAGGAAGAGAAAAAGAGAAATAGTAAAAAAATAAATAAATAAATAAAGGAATTAAAAAGAATATTTAAATAAAATGGGAAAAAAAATAAGGTTTTGGGATGTTGGGTATATTGTAAAATAGTATGGTATAATTGATAAAGTAGTTTTTTGGGATGGTAAAATAGAATGAGCTGCAATTTTCGTACGTGAATGCTCTGAGCATTTAGCACAGCCGATGCTAGAGCTCTTATCTATATATATATATATATATATAAAACTGAAACTTCTGAAGCTCCCACAATTTTCCACGTCAACATTATTTTATTTTTCTTTTTATTTTACGTTTTACTTAAACTTCTTTCTTTTCCCCTATTCGACAAAATCTAAATTATGCTTTGGAGCTCCATAATTTTACACCTCATATTAATTTTTTAAAATATTTAATTTGCTGAGTAAAAACCACATGATTCACCTTTGAAAACCCCGACTACATGATTTCATGACTTTGTTTTCAAAAAGCCCTAAACTGAAAACCTGAGACCCACACAGTTACAAGCATAAAACTTGAATACTTGGCCACCCTTGCAAATTGAACCTTACTTACAAGTCAGTGAAGCCACAGCTCACAGCCCTTACCATACGATTTTGTTAATAGGCTATCTGAACTACTCAAGTAGAGACCATAGCTTTTGTATGTTTCTTGCCCATAATGTTGCTCCTAATAAAAGACCATTCTACTATTTGGTGCTGAGTCGCTAACACAACTATATAAGCATTAGCTGAACAGCACTGATCACCCAGAGTGAGTGTGAAGGTAAGTAATCCATGATATTGCCAATAACAGTGAAATCTTGGTTGATTTCACCTTCTTGACCCAATTTTATGCTATGTTTATTCCCTGGTAATACTTATAAAAAAAAAAAAAAAAAAAAGAGTCTATTCTGGTAATGATATGTTTGAGTAGTCAAATTTGATCTAGAGATGAAAAAGAGTGGGAGAACCATGACTTTCAAAGTTCAAGTAGTTAGCTTGCAAAATATTGTGTCAAGGGAGATAGACCTTTTTTACATTCTTGAGTATTAATTAATAATAATTTTAAAGTCTAAGTACTCCTATCAAATGAACTCAGTCATTTAGTTTACAAGTTAAGTCTACAATTTGGAGTTGAATTTCATATTTTACTTTACATAATGTAGGTTATTTATGTTACCATAAAAAACTTACGATCAACGATTAGATTTTCAAAATATGTAGTCATATTAAACTTTGTCCTATAATAAATTTTCAAACTATTACAATAGAAAACATTGTCAATAGCAAAAACAAATTAATAAAAACATTTTTTTAAAAATCGTATTTAATAGTTTCCCATGCATGGTTAGCGACTAGTTTATTTTTAGTAGGGGTGTGCATGGGTCGGGTTAAGAGAATTTTTTGACCCAACCCACCATGGTGAGTCAAAAAAAAAAAAAAATTCAATCTAACCCAACCTATCACATAAGTCCAATCCAACCCACATGAGTCAGGTTAGGTCGGGTTGAACCCATGGGTTGGACAAATTTATTATTATTATTATTATTAAATTGAGTAGAAAAAAATATAAATATAAATATATTAAAAAAAACCCAAAGATTAATATCAATGTGACTCCTTAAAAGGCAAATAACACTAATGACTAAATAACAATAGTAATTTATTAGAATTTATGTGAACTAATTAACTTTTATATAGAATAGGAAGAGCTAGTTATTTTAAAAAATTTATTAATTACATAATATATTTTAAATATATATATATATATATATATATTAAATATATGGGTGGGTCAGGTTGAGTCTGGAAGATTTTGAATTTTATGACTCAAACCCAACTTGACCCGCTATAAAAAAAATTTTGTAACCCAACCCTACCCACCAAGTGATGGAAAATAACATGCGCAGCAGAAAAATTTAATGGATCTACTTCATTCGCAATTGATAACATGTGCTATGTAAATTTTAGAATATATAATCAAGAGAGTGTACTTTGGTATGGTGAAATTCAAAACCGAAAATTAGAAGCACTTGGGAATACTTTTAATCTTCACTCTAATTCCACTTGATGCCCAAGAAGTGTGGTCTCTCAATCAATTATGTGTGTGTGTTCTAGAGAGAATCAAAGAGTGTCTCTTCCTCACATATATTCCATTTCATTCATTGTACATAAAATTCTGTATGTTTCTCTCTACATAACTGACTATCTAATTGGGCTAACCTTTTGGACTTTTTCAATTGGGTTTTAGTGTGTGGCTTGGAGTGAGACTAAAAGGGAACAAATAAGACTCTAGCTCCAATAGGCTTTGAACTTTTCTGTCAACTCTTGACAAGTTCAAAGTTACCATTAACTATATTTAATACCACTATATAAATATAGTTGCACTCTAGGCCTTATTAATAAATTATATCCCAAGACTTTATTGTACATGCAATCCCTTCATAAAATATTCGTAGTAATACAAAGTCATGAATATAGATTGCTACTTTGTGAATTACTACATTTTAATTCTTGAGTACCCCGTTTAATCCTTTAATGTTATTCATCATATATTTATGAAATTCAATTTCATAAATATATACTTTAGTCTTACTAAAGTGGTTAGGCCTAACTCTCTGAATAATAAACCTATTAAACTTATCTTAATGGAATATTTTATATCTTCATTAAGAGACTAAGAATTCCATGTTGAGAATATATGTTCCATCAACACTAAATGTGGCTGTCCAACATACTGAGGTTTTGATCGTTATTTTAAATTTCACTCCTAATATATCAAAGCAACCTATACTTTATGATTAAGTCCATTATTCTCTTAGGATTAAGAGTTCTTGTAAATATAAGTCGTGAGATTTATTATTCAATTGAAAGTCGTTAGGAAAATAATAAATCTCACAGCGGTCCAGTTCAATATGTCTTAACTCTTAAAACATATTAACATATCAACTAAAAGTCATTACTTCCATGATCAAGACAAATTATCTTAATTGATTTATAGTCTTTGCAGATGAAATGCCCAATTTCATCACCGACTACGAACCAAATTATGAGTTTACAAAGAATTTGTAATTTATATCTTCTGTGACTAAATCACATAAATCATATACTATACATCTCATGGCCTACATGATAATATTCGAATATTTATGTTACCGTTATTTTAAATGATAATAAAACAATTTTATTAATTACGGTATTACAATATTAAGTCATGTTATATATAATATTATATATAGCATCACATGATAAAATTTAAAGCACTAATCCCAACACCAATCCCTAAAAATCATCCCAACTCCACTGATTGGATTGGGTCTGCTATGTTTTGGTGGATCCGCTGCACACCCCTAATTTTTAGTTTCTCTTTCTCGGACATTTCTTCTCTCTCGTCCCTCTGTCTTCTCTCTCTGACTCTCTAATCCCTCTCTCACTCTCAAACCTCTCTTACTGGCTCTCTCGTCAGACCTCTCTCTTACTGTTTCTCTCGTCAGACCTCTGTTCTCTCTTACTCTATCGTGTTACTTGCGGCAGCCCTGTGGTTTGGGTAAGTGGTGGTTCGTGGGTTTTGGTGTGGATCGGAGTTGGAGGGTTTGGGTTTTCTCTCTCGTGGTGTGGGTTACGTTTCGATAGGCGGTGGTGGGTTTTCTGTGGGGGTGGTTGGTGGTGGATGGTCACAAAGCCACAGAGAGGAGCAAATATTTTTTCTTGCTGAGGTCTGTGAATTTGGGGGTTTTGGATGTTTTGATTGATTGGGTTTGGTTTTAGATTAGGATTTTGAGTTGAGAGACTGATTTTTTTGTCTCTGATTTGGGTTTAAATCTTCAAATGACAAGCATTTTTTTTTCCTATCAAGTAAGTCTCATCTTTCACTCTTTAAAACAAATAAATATCAATTACTATTTGCAGTATCTAATTTTTCATTTTCTGTGTTCACTTTCTTCAGAGATCTGAGTTCCCAAAGAACTTTTTGACCCAGATGATGTTGTTGCTCAATTCATGTGGGTATTCACTAATTTAGTAAGTCTTGCCATTTTGAGCTTAGACGACTGTGTTTCCAACTGGGTTTTTTGTTTCTTAGGTTAAAGCCCCTGCCACGGATTTAGAAAAAATAAGTAAAGATTGTAGTTTTATCTTTTGGGCATTTTCTACTTTGAATAATATTTGGTCCCAAACCCAATGGATGGGGATAATAGTTTGAATATGCGTAACTGGGGTTACTATGAACCGACAACATCCGTTAAAGGCCATCTGGGTCTTCAACTTATGTCGTCCATACCCGAAAAACCACTTATAGGAGGCCGCAATGCTGCTGTCATGGCCGGTGGTAATAATGGAGCTTTTCACCATAGGGATATTGGGGTTTCACATTCCACATTCCCCATGGACTACATGAGGGATGCTTGGATTAATCAGAGAGAGAAATTTATTAACGTGTTACCCACACCAAACCCAAATTATTCTGTTTTGCCGGAGACATCCTCTGCTCATCATATGCAGATGGTTCAACAACCACCTGATTTGTCCAAGGATGAAAGGATTATAAGTACGGAAGAGACGGTTGTTGAGAAGGAAAATGGACCTATTAAGAAAAGGCAGGGAGCGAAACCCCCGAAATCCCCCAAACAGAAGAAGGCTAAGAGAGCCCCGCGTGCAACAAAGGCCGAGAGTAGTCCTTCTGCTCCACGTGCGACAAGGTCAGCAGCAAAGAAAACTACAGAGATTGTAATAAATGGGATTGACATGGATATATCAGGCATTCCTATCCCAGTTTGCTCGTGTACTGGGACACCTCAGCAGTGTTATCGATGGGGCTCTGGTGGGTGGCAATCTGCGTGTTGTACTACTAATATGTCAATCTACCCCTTGCCAATGAGTACTAAAAGGCGTGGAGCAAGGATTGCAGGGAGAAAGATGAGTATAGGAGCGTTTAAGAAAGTTTTGGAGAAACTTGCAGCTGAAGGTTACGACTTCTCTAATCAGATTGATTTGAGGACCCACTGGGCCAAACATGGAACAAATAAGTTTGTCACCATCAGGTAGGTGTATTATGTTGAACTTTTATTAGACCGTACATTGCATTCAGCATGTAACCTTGTATATATGTATGTGGCCTAAAGCTGAGGCTTCTGAGATAGTTTGTAGTCGATAAAAATCTTCTGTTATGTAACATGGTTTTATATTTTTCCTTTGGGCTCTCCTTTTATGTTATTCTATCCTCCTTTCCTTGTGTTTTAGAAACATCAATTTTACTGAATTCCCATAAGGTTGCGACCAGAAATCTTTCAGATTCTTGCAGCAAAGTGAACTTCCTGACCTTAATGTGACGTTCTGCGCACATACCTCTGTTGCTTAGTATCTGTACTTAATCCCATTGAATTCAATATCACTAATTTCTTGCTTTGTTTTTCTCTAAAATCTATTCCTACTTATGTTCTTCTGGACTTACTTCTTTTGCTTAATATTAGTGCTTCATGTACTTAAATTTGAGTGTCACAATTTTATCCCTTGAAATCTTTTCCCCCATTTATCCAACTCAATTGTCTTATGTGTTATTTTTATCTTATATGGTGAAACTTAGCTACTGAATGATAATATATCAATTAAAAAACCTAAATGAAAAATTTCGGAGAAGTTGGTTATATATATATGTGTGTGTGTGTATATATATATATATCTTAAATTAAATTTAAACTTGTTCGATTTTCAATGATGATTGACACTTGATGTAAGCAAATCTGGTTGTCAGTTTCATTGTCCTTTTGGGGTTTGAGATCAAAGAGTGTTTGGATTAGCTCAGTTGGTCTCATTGTCAATAAAATTAATAATGGATTTAGTGATTGAGTTATGATGGCATGAGAGAAACTTTACTGACCATAACTTTTTCCGCGTACATTACTAAGCAGGCCAACCATAGGGCCAAGGGACTGTTTAAATTTATAAAAGTTTGTAGTCTTCTGCATGGTTATAATTGTAGTATTGAATATTTTGTAAATTTAAATAGATTAAGTATTTGAATTAATGTATATCATTGGTCTAGATGCATGTTTATCGAGGAGCATAATTAGTTACCAATGTAACTGATTTCACATAGTTTTAGATACAAAAGTAACATAGTAGAATCTGGTATCTATAATCTATGCAGCTAGTTAAGATGTTTAGTCATTATATTCTACCTTCCATAAAATTTGGTGGCCTAGTACCTTACTTTTAGAGAATTTTGGAAGTGGGACTGGGAGTAATGAGAGATTGAAAATAGTTAAGGTAATTAATATATATTGTCAAATTTCAAATGTAATAGATGTGTCTAATTATTGTTTGGAGCAATAACCACAAAAGAAAAACTTTTACATGGACTTCATAATGGGGTCATTTGTTGCTCCCTCTTTTTTTTTTTTTCTTAAGGATTTCATTTTTTTTGGTGGATAAGTTCAATAGTTATAATGGGGGAGAAGAGATTTGAACCCTAGACATCTCTGTTGAAAATACTAGAAAATGCCAGTTGGACTACAGGACTCTTGGCACTGGGCTCATTTTTTGTTCCATGGGTGAATTGAACAAATTTTATTTTGGTGAATTGCTATTTTTTTTTTTTTTTTTTTTTGATAGGTAATAATTTTTTTTTAAATAAAGTGCACATTGTGTTTACGATGGTGAACACTTAGTGCTTAAAACAATTAAAGTAACAAGAAGAGAAATTGATAGATAAAAGAAAATTAGAAATGGAAATACAATGTGTAAAACCCCATACTTTAGACCATCGAAACAAAGTCCCAACTAGCATAGACTTCAAAAGAATCTACAAGTCTATCCGTATCTTTAAAAATACAGGTATTACATTCCTGCTAGATTAAACATAATAGACAAGTTGGAACCATATTCCATACATTTGATGAATGTTTTCCAAACCAATTCCTCCACTGGATCCCAAACATCAAAAAGACTTCACGCCATACCATAGAGCATGAGCATACTTACAATGGAGCAGAAGGTGATTTACAATTTCCACTCAACATAACAACACAAGAAACAACAATTAACCATGGATTGACCTCTTTTAACAAGATTATCAATGGTAAGAATAGCATCCCAAGTTGCTGTCCATAAGAAGAAAGACACCCTTTTAGGTACCTTTAAACCGCATATGCTCTTCCAAGGGAAAGCTCGAAGGGAGGGCCAGAAAAAACATAAAAAATTATAGTAAGAGCAGACATCAAAAACACTGGACCAAGTCAACTTCCAAGATAAGAGACCATCCCCCTCCCCCCTAGGCATATTAGAATAAAGATGCTAAAAGGGAGAACATATGCCCTCCAATTCCCAATCATGAAAAGCTCAGCAGAGTTGTAAATTTTTTTTAATAAGTTTTATTGATATAAAAAAAGGGACACCCTTGTAGGAGTGTATAGGGTCAATAAATCAAGAACAAAAATTACTAAAAACAAGAAAATCAAGAAAAGAAGAGAATAATTTGTTTCGCAAAGAAGACAACCAATCCAATAAAGTTCTAAAGAAAAATAACTTGAGGTCTGGTATGAATCTCTCATTGTCTTCAAAACACCCACTATTTTTTTCCCTCCAAAGACACCACATTAAACATTGGGGAACAATTGTTCATATATGACCATGTCCATTGTTCATATATGACCATGTCCATGATGACCAAATCAGCCTTGCTAGCAAGCTAGGAGCCCCACAACTGATTTTGGCATAACCCAATTTACTCCAAATAAACCCAAAACCATAGACCTCAAATCCATAGCAACTGGACAATGAAGGAAAAGATGGTCAACCGATTCACCATTACACTTGCACATATAACACTAATCCAATATCCAAACCTTCCATTTTCGTAAATTGTCAAATGTCAGAAATTTCCCTTAAGCAACAGTCTAGACATAGAAAGCCACTCAAGAAGGGATTTTCTGCCTCCAAATGCTTTTCCAAGCAAAACAAGAATCATTAGTGCCCACTAGAAGACTGAAATAATCATTAACCATAAACCCGTTATTTCTATCTAGTTTCTCATTTTATCCTCCCCAATCCCCCTTACGGAAGAACCATATATGGTATCCATGAAGCTCAACACAGCCTCCAATTCCCGATCATGAACACCCCCTAAAGAAACTTTTTTTGATGGGTAATAAAAGTTTTATTGATAGCAAAAGTGCAATGGGTTTACGATTGTAAATTCACAACAATGAAAAGAATACAATCAAATCAAATGGAAAATCTAACAGAAATAATGAAATCAGACAAGGAAATAAAATGTGTGAGACTTCAAGTACGAGACCACTCAAATAAAGTTCTAGTTAGCAAAGTCTCCAATAGATCAATAGGTCTTTCCATGTTCTCAAATGTTTGGGCATTGCGTTCCTTCCATACTAACCATATAAGACACACCGGTACCATATTCCAAACATTTGAAGAATAATTCCCCAACCAATTCCCTCCAAGCAAAAAGAAGAGAGATAATTGTACTCGGCATCACCCACTGAACCCCAAACATAAGAAAAACCTCACTCCACAAAGCATGAGCAAACTTGCAATGGAGTAAAAGGTGATCCACAGTTTCCTCATCACACGGACATAGGCAACACCAATTAACACGAGGCAAGTTCTTCTTAACAAGGTTATCTATTGTAGGAATACCACCCCTAGTAGCAGTCGATAAGAAGAAAGACACCCGTTTAGGTACCTTAACACACCAAATACTCTACCAAGGGAAGGAAACAGAAGGGGCTTTCAATAAGAAATTATTAAAGGAGCGCACATCGAAAATACCACTACGATTCAACTACCAAATCATAACATCATCACTCTCCCCCTTTGGAATTCTGGCAAAAACATGCTCAAAGAAAGAGTAAAATCTTTGCATTTCTTAGTCATCCCCAGTCATTAAATTCACGACGGAAAAGTAAGTTCCAATTCCTGCCTCCCCCATTTGGTGCATATTAAATCATATAAGAAATTAGAGCTTCATGAACCACAACACAGTCAAACAATTCCGAATATAACTCTTTCAAAGAAATAGGACCGCTCTAAGGGTCGTGCCAAAACCGAATGCAAATACCCTCTTTCGTTGCATACACTACATGACCAAAGAAACTATTTGCACCTTTCCTAATGTTCTTCCACAACCCACAACCATGTGTCCCTCTAACAACTCTAGTGCACCAGCCTCAACTAACCTCCCCATATTTGGTTTCAATAACCTGATGCCATAAATGGGTAACTTCCTTCCCAAAGTGCCAAAGCCACTTCCCAAGCAAAGCTTGGTTAAAAAGCTCAATCCCCTGAATCCCCAAACCACCTGTCTCCATTTTTATTTTTGATAGGTAATCTGAAAATTAATATTAAAGAGAACAAAAAGGGAAAGTACAAGTTGTTCATGATGATGAACAACAAGAAATAAACAAACATCACAGCAAACTAGAAATCAGGAAACTAAGCTAAGGGAAGACATAAACTCAGAGAGAGAAGAACAACCCATAAAACCCCAACAACGAGACCACTACAAAAGACTACGTTGGCATAAAACCTTTAACTCATCCAACGTCTTCTCAATATCCTCAAAGGAACGACGATTACGTTCCAACCACACAATCCACATTAAGCACCTTGGAACCAAATTCCAAATGTCGGAATTATGTTTCCCAAGCCACTGATGCCAACAAGATAACAAACCCGCCACTGATCTTGGCATAACCCAAACAATACCAAAGGCCTGAAGCATAAAAGTCCATAGGGAATGAGTAACAGGACAATGAAGAAGAAAGTGGTCTACCGACTCCCCATCACAACAACACATACAACACCAAGAAGCCGACGGGCAACCCCTAAGCATTAGATTGTCCAAAGTGAGGATCCGACCATGTGCAGCAGTCCACAAAAAGAACGCCACTCGCCTAGGAATCTTTGGTTTCCAAACCCCCTTCCAAGGAATCAGAGAATTTGAAGCACCCTGAATCACATGGTAATAAGACCGGGTGTCAAACTTACCATCACCTTTCAACTGCCAACAAAGAGAATCACTCCTATCACCCTGAGGAAGGACCCAATTAGTGAACTTCATAAGCTCAGCCACACTTGCCGCTTTATCTCGGCAAATTCTAAACAAATCAAGATAGCTAACAGTGAGAGGTGTCTTCCCACACCATCGGTCTTGCCAAAACTTCACCTTCGACCCATCACCTATATCATACAAATATAACGAGACAAAGAAGGCCATTCCCGACTAATATTTTTTCACAAACCAACACCGTAGGGACCAGAAACTAAACTAGTACACCAGCCTCACCATACACATCCATGTTTCAACTCTATCACTTGCCTCCAAAGAGCATCCCTTTCAAGCCCAAATCTCCATAGCCACTTCCCAAGCAAAGCTTCATTGAAAAGTTTTAATTTCCTTATCCCCAAACCACCTAAAGAAAGAGTACAAACAATAGGCCATTTAACCAGATGAAATTTGGGTTCAATTTGCCACGGAAGTAGGGATAGGAAATAAAGGAAGAAAATAAGTAGGTAAATTTGAAAGAGTACTTTTAATTAAAGTGACTCTACCTCCCTTGGATAAGTACAAACATTTCCATCTTGCTAATTTCCTTTCCACCTTCTCTAGAATCAGGTTCCATATTGTCTTATCCTTGAATTTTGGCACCCAAAGGAAGATCCAAATATTTCATTGGAAGAGTACCTTGCTTGCAGCCAAGGACATTCAACAATAGAAATATAAGCTCGGCGGAATTGTAAATAATAACTCCTATTTCCATTTTCAAATACATAAATAACCAAACTAGAAATATAAGCTTCTTAGACACAGAGCATGCAAACAAATCTGGATAGAGATCCTTTAGAGGAATAGGCCCACTTCAAGGATCGTGCTAAAAATGGATATGATTACCCTCCCCTACAACATATTCCACATGTCTAAGGAAACTATCAGCACCTGCCCTAATATTCATTCTCATCCCACAGCCGTGTGTCCCTCGAACATCACTACTACACCAGCCCCCACAAACCAAACCATATTTGGTTGCTATAACCTGTTAACTTCCTTCTCGAAACACCGTAGCCACTTCCCAAGCAAGGTTTGGTTAAGCAACCCAACCCTTCAGATTCCCAAACCACCTACCTCCACCGGTAAACAAACCTTATCCCATGCTAGTAAAGGATATTTAAATACTTCCTTAGAAGTCCCCCAATGAAAATTCTTTTGGATCCTTTCTATTCTAGCCTCCATGGCTTGAGGGATAGTGAACAATGATAAATAATAAGTAGGAAGGCTTGATAGAGTACTCTTTAATAAAGTAAGTTTGCCACCCTTAGACAGGTATAAACATTTCCACCCAGTAAGCCTCCTCTCCATTTTTTTTCTAAAATAGTATTCCATATCAAGGGAGTCTTATAATGAGCCCCAAGAGGCATATCCAAGTAAGTCATAGGTAAGCTACGGGAACAATCTCACTCTTGCCAACATTGACTCTCAAGCCCGTGATAGCTTCAAAGAAAATGAGCACCATTTGTATATATAATAATTGTTCCCAGGATGCATCACAGAATAAGATAGCATCATTAGCAAAGAGAAGATGAGAATTGCTAAACTAATTCCCCATAACTCATCCAATTCTCCTCCATTCTATTTATCTTCTACTTCTCCTTTACTTGTTGAAGTTAATGGGTAAACTAAGCATTCTTCACTTACTTAAGCTGAAAGGTAAATTAAGGAAATGGACAAGTGCAGCAATTCCACTGCTGTGAAGCCTGTGAGTTAACTTATCATTATGGTTTATTATCAAATGAATTGATAGTAGGTGCAAACTTTGGCAATGGTTTTTTTATGCCATATGATATTTTTATATGCATTCTTTGCAATTATATAGAGATTTAATTGGATAGAAAAATCAATAGAAGGCGCAGACTTATTTGTTTGTTGGGAGTAAGTTTACAAACATATACATAGGTTTGCTATTACAGAATTAATTTTACAGACACAGATGCACACACAGGCATGCATTTATTTTTGTAGATACATTGCTATGAAAAATTAATGGTTATTTCCAGCTAAAACTTCCATTGTAACACTGGGATGTAAGGTTTAATGTAGTTTCTAAGCTTTTTACCTAGAAAGCAAGAGCTAGAATTCAATATACAATAAAACTTTACATAGAAAATCTATACTAAATAAATGGTTTTACATTGAAACAAATATGGATCCTTTATATAGAATGGAATAATTTTGCATAAAATATGCTCCTACTTTGGACTTGTGAAGAATTGATGTGTAAATTTTAGGATTTACAAGTGCTAGAAAGGCTTAAAATCTTTTGTTTACTCACCTCTTGGAGTCTCATGGTGGTAATGGTAATATGTCATAGATGTTCACATCAGCTGCGGCGTCATGAAGATTGGAGGCAGGATGATGGTTATAACATGGAGCTGTAGTTATGCTGTGAGTGGAGGCATGAGTGGTGGGGGCTGCTGTGGATGAGGTCAAGGTAAAGAAGTTGGTTGTGGATTTGGCATCCTGCACAAGGCTGTAATGTTATTTTGGGGGTGGTTGTGGATTGGAGTTCTAAATGTAGTGCAGTGGCACATTGGTGATAGCAGTGATGGCACTCTCACATGTTAGCAGTAGGTAATAATGGTAATTTTAGCAAAGATAAGCAACATGAAGAGGTGGTTTCAATTTTTATATCTCTAAAATAGGTGATAAGAATCTCAAATTGACAAGTTAGGAACGAGGAACCCAATGGTTTTGGCAAATAGAGTGCAAATTTTCTGAAAAGAGAAAAAAAGAGATCCAAATTAATGTTTCTATAAAATTTAATTTTCTTTGGGGTAAAGGGGCATTTGTGGATCCCTATTATGTTGTATGAGCCATTACCCAATGTTGGTTCCAGGCAGGCTATAGTAAGGGGGAACTAGAAAAATTACTACCAAGTAAATCATCTAAGAGCGAAAGTGGGCTTATTTCAAAGTTATGATTTCCACAGGGATGCCTTGAGCCAAACAAATGGATTAGCACATTTGAGAAGAGGCTCCCAAAGTGGCCAGTAAATTCACCACTTTTCTGTTGTTGGTTCACATACTGAAATGAGTAATGAAATCCCTATGCTTTTGCAAACTCCTACAAGTATAAAATATCCTAATAAAAGTGAGAAGTGCAGCTGACAGTACCCCTTGAACTTTAGAATGGGCTTCCACTATCAGGACTGGAGCACATGGCTTTAAGATTAACTGGATATCCATCAATAATGCTTAAGATTATATATATTAACTAAAAAAGAATAGCCAATATGAGTTCTTTTATAGCAGGATCTAATCAGTGTATTTGAGGTTATTATAGATGTGCTATTTGTTTGCTGGTGTAGTTGCAGAAAGGTTTTGTTTCTAATATGTCATCAGAGAGCTAGATTTGGTTAGGATGATCTTGCTGCGATTTGACTATTGCATGCAATTTGTAATACTTGGACTTCAACTTATTAGAGTTGTCCAAGTAAAGCATTAATTTTTTCTTCTCAATTTTTTGGGACTAATTGGTATGGCTGGACAAATTTGTCAAAATTATGTATATTTCTCACATCCTAAATATTTACACAAACAACATGATGCCCACACACCGCAGATTTGACCAAGTAAAATTGTTTTCTTTGCGTTTGATTAGTTGTGCTTTGTTTGCAAGTAATTTTCCTTTCTCATAAAGTCACCGGTCTGTAGATCTCCTGTACCCTAGCAGCTATATGGTATGTTCAACTTTGTTTTGATTAATGTTATTTAGTGGTCAAAACACTGGTGTTCAAATATTTTATAGGATTTGTATGCTTCCTTCTGCTATTTAGACTTTGTAGGATTTGTACTTCCTGTTGCTAATATATGAATACATACGGTTAAAAATTTGCGTATGACCTTAGTTGGATTGATTATAAGCCCTCATCAACCTGCTATTTTGCCTGTCCTATTATATTCTTGTATATCAGTTATTTCTGCAGTCTGGCTTCTTCTGTGTTATTTGGTTTTTTGATTTCATTTGGGAATTTTATGAAGCAGATTTCATTTGTTCTATTATCTAAGCAGTAGAAATATGGAGATTATATTAAAATATTTTTCTAAACGATTCTATTTATTTCCTTTTTTTATTTATTTAAAAGATTAAATTACAAAATACACAATCTTCCTTTTGATTTGTTTTTAATTCCATTCTTTTAAGTTTCATTCCCAACCACCCCCCCGCAGGCGCCCCACCCCATTTTCAATTTTTTAACTTATGCTTGTTCCAATGTAGTTGTACCGTCCTCTGTCTAATGTGCACCGTTAAGTTCACCAAAACGACGTCATTTTGTGAAGTGAAATATTATAAAACCTGTGATGAAATTGGAACCGAACTAGACAGGAGGACTAAAGTGAAAATGATTGAAATGGGGGGTTGTTTCAAGTAGTACTTTCTTTCTTTTTTTCCTCTGTGGGCTGAGAATCTTTGTCCAATAATAGGTGCCAGTTTAACGTGCAAAAACATGTCTTTGTTGCTATCTTGTTCTATTTATCTAGGAATTTTTTACTTAATAATGCATATGGCTTATGTTATGCTAGTTTACAAGTGTTCAGACAATCTGTTCTTGGTCCAATTGATGTTTTATTTTCTATATCCTTGCTTGTAAGAGTTGACACCTGTTTTTATCCTTGGACTCAGTTCATTATATTCTTGAATACATTTTGGATAGGTTGAGATTTCAATGGAAGTGAAATAAATTCTTTTGTACCATTTTCATTTTGACTCGAGTTTATTTGGTGCATGAATGATCAATTTGGTTCTAAGAAATGATTGTTTTTGCGCGCACGCGCTCGTGCGCACACATTATTTTTAAAATTTTGAGATATAAATTTCATGAAAAATCAAAGCAGGTTAATTTAATATGTTTGGGACACCCAAAGTGCAGTTTTATTACTTTCTTATTGCCTACTCTAATGCTTGGTTTTCATGCCTTGCAAAGAATCAGAGCTAGAGTTTCTTGTAAACATGACATTATTTTTGGGTACTTTTGTCTTTCAAGAAATATATACCACAATCATTTAGTTAAATTGACATCTTTTTAGAGCAAGGAGCCAAGGACGGTGACAAGATCTACTTTGTGTGTATAATTTACCAATCAAGAATAAAAAGGGAAAAGAAGCTACTCAATGAATGGATGAGCCTTTTAAAGTATTTACACATACTTGCCATGGAGATAGATTAGTGGAAACTTTTGTTGCATTGTATAGCTTAGCAGACCTGAATTCTGTTTGTTTGTTTGTGCATCTTAAGTAAAAATTAACTTTACTACTTGTAGCAATTAATTATAGCTTGTATTTTGATGAGTGATTTAGGTTGTGATTATTATCGATCTCTCCCCGCATAACCTTAAGCAACCATGGAGGAATTTGGGAATGATGTATGCATCTATAGACACCCATCTCGTCGCCAATTTCTAGGTCTCCTTGTTGCCACGATTTATCTTAGAAATTGGTGCATTGGATTGAGAGGTCAAAAAGATATCTCGTTTATGATGTTGTTCATGGACCCCTTTCTGTTCTCCAAATACAATTTATAACTAGAAATGATCTTTAAATGTCTCGAGACAGAATGGGAACACAGCTTCAATTTTAGCCAAGATAGTCACTGTAGTATTTCTAAAGGCAACAAAGACTTAAGAAAATGTTTGATTTTTCCTTTAGGAAAGACTTAAGGTCCATTTGGGAACAGCTTATTTAGCTGAAACTGTAAACTTTTTGCTAAAGTGTAGAAAAATAAATAAATAAAAGTTGGCTGAATAGAATAAAAATACTTATGAATAGTATCAAAAAGTGCAATAAGATCTATGGATAGTATAAAAAAGAAGCTACAAAATCAAATAAGCTGAAAGTTTTCATTGTTTCTCAAATGGACTCCTAGTGAAACAATTCCAAGGCTTTCATCCAAAAAAAAAAAAAAAAAAAAAACTGTTCAAAAGGTGAGTTATGCGCTTTAACTTGGAACCAGTTTGGCCCTATGATGGGAAAATTAGGAGAAAGTTACACTTTACCCTCTTAAATTATATTCATTTTACACATTATTATAAATTATGAGAATGTACGCTTATCCGCTTAAACTATTGTTCCTATATCACTTTGCACACAACTGTTTATTTTCCAATTAAGTTTGACAGAAAACCAAGTCACACTCATCTCATGTGACACTTGATGTGTTGAAAGACCAAAATACCTGCTATCATTCTCAGTCAAACATGAAGCTAGGGGAAATTACACTTTACCCTTTTAAATTATATTCATTTTACACATTATTATAAATTATAAGAGTGTACATTTATCCCCTTAAACTATTGTCGTGTATCACTTTGTGCACAACTGTTTATTTTCCAATTAAGTTTGACAGAAAACCAAGTCACACGCATCTCATGTGACACTCGCTATGTTGAAAGACCAAAATATCTGCTATCATTCTCAGTCAAACATGAAGCTAGCAAGTTGATTGTTTCCTAAGGAAAAAAACCATCTGAAGAAGATAAGAAAATCCAAACAAAGAGTTGAAACAATCAAAACCCAAAACAATTCAGAACCGCTTGATGAGATGTATAGAATCTAATAATTAGAGTTCATCATTGTATCCTTAAGGTCCTATGGCATTGAACTTAACCAAAATTGTAAGAAAGGGTACTTAAACCCATAAAATGAGATGAACATCGAACCCAAAAATTAACATCAAACCCAAAGGTCAAACAATAAACCCATTGAGATGAATATCAAATCCAAAAAAAAAAAAATATCAAACCCACAAATTTACAACCCATAAATAAACAAAAACATAAAGAGATCAAACAACAAACTTATTGAGATGAACAACCTAGAACCCACAAGCAGTTCCTAGTTTCGATCATCAGCAAACCTAGAAATCATAATCTCAGAACCCACGATCTCTATTTCAATCATCCACTTCGTCAGTGGCCAGATTTGAAACATCACAATGAGTTCAAACCCACCCATTCTTTTAGACTTCTCCACCAACGTTAACATTCTCTCTCTCACCACTGATTCACTAAGTTGCAAGGCCAACAATGATGGGTTTTGTGACTCACTGAGTTGCGACTTGTGAGGCCAACAAGCCTTGACCTGAAAGAGCTAGATCTAGACTCACCCATTTCATGGATTTCATCACTTTAGAAGCACCATTCAGGATCCAAAAGCAACAACGTGATTGGTTGCCGTCAATATGGACGAGGTGGCACTGTTGGGAGGAGAGAGAGATTGAATCTAAGGCAGTGTTTATTTTGGGTGTAAAGGATTTTCGGAAAATATTTTACACCCAGCAAAGTGTTTGGGTGCACATGTAAAATAAAGTTTTCCAGAAAATGAATAACTTTGACTGTAAAATAAGGCCTTTGACCTAGAAAATGATTTATGCTTCTGTTTTACCTTCAAATGATTTTTGAACTCACAGACACCCAAAGAGAGAGAGAGAAAGAGCAAAAAGAGAGAGTGAGCTAGATCACGCCCCAACCCTAGATGCGCCGGTGAGATCGTGCCTTCGAGATTGCGCCGTCAAGATTGCATTGCCAAGATCGTCCCGTCGAGATCGCATCGCATGAAGCCTACCATTGCTTGACCGGTCTCGTCACCCATGACCCACCCATGACCGATCTTTCTCTTTCTCGATCTCCCTTTCCCTTTCCCTTTCCCTCAATTTGCGATCACTCTTTCTTCCTCCTCCCTCTCTCAGTTTTGATTTTTTTTTTTGATTTTTGAATCGGGTCTGATCGTCGCCGCCGCCTTCTAGATCGCCTCATCCTCCTCTGGGTCAAATTATCTCCTCTCGATCTCGTCGCCGTCGCCCTCTGGGTCAGATTGTCTCCTCTCGATCTCGTTTTCCACCACTCGCCGATCTGCTTTCTCTCTTTGATTTCTGATTTTTTTGTTGTTGTGGTGGTGTGGATGGTGGTGTTTTGGTGGTTTTTGTGTTGTGTGGTGGTGGGTTTTGTGTGGGTGGTGGTGGATTTTCTGATATAAAATTTGTTTGGAAGTTGAGAAAATGTGAAAATTTTGTAGGAAAATAGCATTTTTAGAATGTTACCAAACACTGGAAATCATTTTCCAGACTATTTTCCATTGCACACCAAAATGCCTGGATTTTAATTTCCTTATAAGAATTCATTTTTCTCTACATTCATTTTACACTCAGAATTCAATTTACATCAAACCAAACGCAGCCTAAGAGTTATTTGAGAGGGGAAAAATTGAGTTTTTGCTGAGGGACATTTAGGTCATTTTAGGGGTTCCACTTAAGCTTTAGTCACTTGACTTGTGTGTCACTGTAATTTTTGATGGGATAAGTTAAATCCCGTCTCTTGTTCATCAAGAGGAGTAGTAAATGAGCAACGGTTAGCTAAATGACCACGGACGGACTGGACAAAAGAGTCGTCCATTTGCAAAGCACATCGATGACCACACAACATCAACTTGTGAACGAAGAGTCATCCATGGGCAAAGCGCACGGATGACCACGTAACACTTGGGAATTTCTCAAGTGTAAATTACTTCACATATGTGGAAGATTCAAACCACAACGCCTTGAAGCAGTTAATCAAACCATAATCATCGCCACCAATTTCTCCTAAGTATTTAACTTCCACTAGCGGTTGCATCTTATATAGCTGTTGAAGAAGTTATGTCCAGAATGGCTAATTCCCACGAATCTTGGGGAAGTTACTAAACCAATAACCGTTCCAAGGTTCTTTATATAAGGACCGGTCTGAATTAAACAAAGGTATGAGATTCTGAGATTTTTACTCCCAAAAAGTTGGAATTCCATTCTTGTGAGAAACTAACTTAGCCATCGGAAGGTATTTGACTGGTCCACCCTAGTCACCTTTGATAGTGTTTTCATCTTCGCAGGCCTTCGCTATAGCTGTTAGCCCACCAAAGTCGGATTGTTCAGCCCACTGATTCCGTACAAGATCAGTTGGCATCGTCTGTGGGAAAGAGAAATTGTTTTACGATTTGTCTTTCTGGGACAAAAGGTTGAATGGTTTGGACTAGGTCGAGGGCTACCAGCCCAAGCCATTAGGGAAGCAGAGACGCTTCAAGCAACCCCCATCGCGATAGCCAATTTGCACCGGTCACACAGACGTCCTTTGTCTAACATGTGCAATCTATGGTAGCTGCAATGGTGGAGTTAACTTGCCAAAACCAAGAACTAAGAAGGGAGATTAATCTAAGAAGGCAGACGCATGAAGAACACGGAGGAAGGCAAACGCAAGGACAAGAAGATAGAGAGGATGCAGAAATTGGAAGTCAGTCTAGAGACACCACTTCACGAAGGGTGCCACACTTGGAAAAGGAGATGGGCCAGATGAAGAAAGTCATGGAAGAAATGAAAGAGAACCTGATAAGGGCAAATCCTGTAGAAAATTTGGTCCATAAAACTGATTCCCCCTTTATGGCTTCCATCAACGGTCACCCTCTACCACTAAAGTTCAAGTTGCCTTCTCTAGATTCGTATGATGGGGGGTGAGACCCTTTTGATCACATAGCCACCTTCAAGACCACTATGCATTTTTAAGGGTTTCCCGATGAAATAATGTGTAAAGCCTTCCCTACCACCCTCAAGGGGCCAGTGCGAGTGTGGTTCAGTAAGATACCTCCAAACACAGTCAGTTCTTTTGAAGAGTTGAGCAAGTTGTTTGTCAATAACTTCATAGGAGGACAAAGGCACAAGCGCTCCTCGTCCAGCCTATTGACTATAGAACAAGGAGAGAATGAAAGTTTGCGATCCTTCATCACTTGTTTCAACAGGGAGGCCTTGACAGTAGATGAGGTGGACGACAAGCTACTATTGGCAGCCTTCCACAATGAGGTTAACTCGGACTTATTCATTCACAAGCTGTATGAGAAAGAGCCCCAGTCCATGGCTGAAATCATCCATTCAGCCCAAAACTTTATGAATGCAGAAGACACAATCATAGCTAAGAAGAGGAAGAGAGCTGAGAGAATGGAAGCAAACCCTACGCGTCATTCTGACCAAGGGCCTTATCCAAAGAAGGGACGAATGGAAGATAAAAAGGATCGAGACAGAGATAACAAGAAGGCAGGCCCTTCAGCAAGGAATCAGAATTACATACCCTTAAATGCCCCACTTGATCAGGTGCTCATGCAAATCAAGGATGATCCTTCCTTGAAGTGGCCAGAGAAAATGAAAGGAGATCCTAACAAGCGCAATAGGAATAAGTATTGTCACTTCCATAGAGATCATGGGCATGACACGGACGAGTGTTATGACTTGAAGTTGCAGATCAAAAATCTCATCAGACAAGGAAAGTTGAGGCACTTTGTTGAAAGGGATCATAAAGATGAGAAGCTGAAAGGGAAGATGAAAGAGTCATTATGGCCCCCTCTTGGAGAAATAAGGGTTATCATTGGTGGGAATTTGATAGGACAATCTTCCAAATCAAAGAAGACGTATCTCAAAGCGGTGCAAAACGTCCAACTCTCTGGACGATCCCCAAGGACGAGGGAGACAGATAAGCCAACAATCTCTTTCACGAACGAAGAAGCTGAGAGGATCCATCATCCACATGACGATGCAATTGTCATTACCCTACTCATTGTAGATTATACAACCAGGAGGGTGTTGGTGGATAATGGAAGCTCAGTAGATATATTGTATTATCCCGCCTTCCAACAGGTGAGGCTTGGACAAGATCAACTTCGTCCAGCATGTTCACCACTGGTAGGATTCGGAGGAATGAAAGTGCAACCCGTGGGCATCATTACATTGCCTGTAGTGGTGGGGTCATACCCACAGCAGATAACTAAGGAAGTGAATTTCCTTATGATGGATTGTTCATCCTCGTACAATGCCATCATTGGAAGAGCAACCTTAAATAGTTGGAAGGCAGTAACATCTACCTACCATCTATCAGTCAAATTTCCTACAGAGTATGGGATTGGACAGGCAAAAGGAGATCAGTTGGCAGCCAGAGAATGTTATCTAGCGATGTTGGCTTTGGACGAACAGGTGCAGACTATAAGTATAGAAGAGAAAAGAGTTGTCGCAGAACCTACTGAAGTATTGGAAGATGTTTTATTACAAGAAAGTGATTCTGAGAAGTTCACTAGAATTGGAACAAGTATGAAGGAGAAGGCGAAAGAAGACCTCGTCCAATTTCTGAGAAAGAATACCGATGTTTTTGCATGGAGTAATGACGACATGCTTGGTATTGATCCAACTGTAATTACTCATCAATTGAATGTATTCCCCTCTTCCAAGCCTGTTCGACAAAAGAAGAGGGTGTTCGCTCCTGAAAGAGACAAGGCTATCAAGGAAAAGGTTCAGAAACTGACCACAGCGCAGTTCATCCGGGAAGTCTATTACCCAGATTGGTTAGCGAATGTAGTGATGGTGAAGAAGGCAAATGGCAAGTGGAGGATGTGCGTAGACTTCACTGACTTGAACAAGGCTTGCCCTAAGGATAGTTATCCTTTGCCACGCATTGATCAATTGGTGGATTCTACAGCTGGCCATCAATTATTAAGCTTCATGAATGCCTTCTTAGGATATAATCAGATAAAGATGGACGAGGCTGACCAAGAAAAGACCTCTTTTATTACCAGTCAAGGTTTGTTTTGTTACAAGGTGATACCCTTCGGTCTAAAGAACGTAGAGGCAACTTATCAAAGGTTGGTGAATCACATGTTCCGTCCATAAATAGGACGGAATGTGGAGGTGTACGTGGATGACATGCTTGTGAAGAGTTTAGACAAGGGAAACCACTTGGACGATCTTCAGGAAACCTTTGAAACACTTAGGCGATACAAGATGAAGTTGAACCCAAGTAAATGTGCATTCGGAGTATCGTCAGGAAAGTTTTTAGGATTCATGGTTTCACAGAGAGGAATTGAGGCAAATTCGGACAAGATCCAAGCCATATTGACATTGGAACCACCGAAGAACATCAAGGAAGTCCATTCCCTCACTGGACGAGTTGCAGCTCTGAAAAGGTTTGTTTCAAAAGCCATAGACAAGTGTTTACCTTCTTCAAAGTTCTTAGGAAGGTATTCAAACGGATGGACGAGTGTCAAAAGGCCTTCCAAGATCTAAAGGATTATCTTACCACGGCTCCATTGTTAAGCCCATCCGTGCTTAGAGAAGAACTCTATCTATACTTAGCAGTGTCCCCACATGCCGTGAGTTCAACGTTGATCAGAGAGGAAGGGAAGGTACAAAAGCGTGTGTATTACACTAGCCAAGCACTTAGACGGGCAGAAGGAAGGTACCCGCTGATGGAGAAGTTAGCTTTCGCCTTGATAACAGCTTATAGGAAGTTAAGACATTACTTCCAAGTTCATATCATCAATGTCATGACGGACCATCCGCTTAAGAAGGCAATGAACAAGCTGGAAGCTGCAAGACGATTGATATAATGGGTAGTCGAGTTTAGTGAATTTGACATCTGATACCAACCAAGAAATGTAATAAAAGCTCAAGGCCTAGCAGATTTCATTGTAGAGTTCACTCCAAACTATGAAGACTTAGGCGGAGGAGAAGACAATAAAAAATGGGTCGTCCATATAGATGGATCGTCTACACAGCATGCAGGAGGTATTGGAGTTGTTTTGCAGTCACCAGAAGGGGATAAATTGAAGTACAAGGTTCGCTTGTAGTACCAAACAACTAACAACGAAGTAAAGTATGAAGCCCTTCTTAAAGGGCTGCAGTTGGCTAAATCTGTAGAAGCGGACTCAATACTCGTCTTGAGAGACTCTCAGTTGGTCATAGGCTAAGTAAATGGGACATGTGAAGCCAAAGAAGATAAAATGAAGAGATACTTAAAGAAAGTCATACGCCTTGTGAAGAAATTTAAAGAAGCTGATTTTGTTCAAATCCCAAGGGAAGAGAACGTAGAAACAGACACTCTAGCAAAGGAAGCCTCCGCGAATGAAGCAATGGGCAAATTTGATGAAATACAATACATGCCTAGTGTGGACTTCCCAGAAATGTTACAGATAGAAGGTGAAGAAAATTGGATGACCCTAATAGTGTCATACCTGAAGGACGGAAGGCTTCTAGAAGGGAAGGACGAAGCAAGAAAGCTCAGAGTCAAATCAACTAGGTACATCCTTATAGACGAAGTGTTATACAAAAGAGGTTTTTCACAGCCTTACCTAAGGTGTTTAGCTCCAAACGAGGCGAATTATGTATTGAGAGAAGTTCATGAAGGAGCATGTGGTAATCACTCGGGAGCTAGATCACTCGTCCACAAGGTCATCCGCGTAGGGTACTATTGGCCAACCATTCAAGCTGATGCT
Organism: Quercus gilva; assembly: GCA_023621385.1. Lineage (NCBI taxonomy): Eukaryota > Viridiplantae > Streptophyta > Magnoliopsida > Fagales > Fagaceae > Quercus > Quercus gilva. The sequence continues at coordinate 33,590,477 of CM042482.1, read as the reverse complement.
AAGGCATATTTTAAGGTATGTGATCAATGTCAACGTTTCAGTAATATTCCTAGATAGCCATTAGAATATCTTACCCCAATGATGGCCCCTTGTCCTTTTGCACAGTAGGGTTTAGATATTTTAGGCCCCTTTCCAACTAGAACCAGACAGATGAAGTTTTTGGTAGTGGGGATAGATTATTTCACTAAGTGGGTGGAAGTTGAACCCTTAGTAAAAATTACACAACAAAATGTTAAAAACTTCGTCTGGAAAAGCATTGTATGTAGATTTGGAGTGCCAAGAGTACTAGTATCTGACAATGGACGACAGTTTGACAACGCCCCCCTTAAGAGAATTCTGTGAACAGCTTAGAATCAAGAATCATTATTCCTCACCCTCCCACCCACAGGCCAATGGAAAAAAAGAAGTAGCAAACCGATCCTTGTTGAAAATCATCAAGACTCGGCTTGAAGGGGCAAAGGGAGTATGGTTGGATGAATTACCAGGTGTTTTATGGGCTTATAGGACAACAGTGAGGACTCCCACAGGGGAAACTCCTTTTAAACTAGCATATGGGAGTGAAGCGGTCATACCTGCAGAAGTGCATATGGTCAACCATAGGGTGATGAAGTATCAAGATGAGGAAAACAAGGAACAACTTCGTCTTAACCTTGATCTCATAGACGAGGTAAGAATGGACGTAGAGCAGAGAACAGCAAGGTACAAAAATCTCATGGCAATGCAACATGATGCCATGGTGAAACCCAGGCACTTCAGCATTGGGGATCTCGTCCTTAAAAGGGTTTCTTTAGCCACCAAAACCCTGGCCCACGGGAAGCTAGGCCAAACTGGGAAGGACCTTACAGAGTTATCAACTACAAGAGACAAGGATCAAAGCCCTAGATGGACGAAAGCTTGAGCACCCTCGGAATGTTAAACACCTAAGAAGATACTATCAATAAAGGCAGTCCATGGACGAACCTTGCCACGAATGACATCTGTGGACGATTGAAGTAATGTGGATGTTATTCTCTCGTATTAGCTTATTAATACTATGTTTTATATGTATAAGTATTTTGTGCTATTCATGGACGAAGTTGTGATGTATTAAGTATTTTTAATTCCATAAAGGCATGGGCTTCTAAGCAAGTGCCATGACTGTGGACGAATGCTTACATAGTATGGATTTCCAAATATATATATGATGTATTTCCAAGTATATGTATGACTGTATGGGAATCCATTTTTGTGATTTTGTTCAAAATAATTCACAGAAGGCAAAAAGCCAAAGACGAATAAAATCCTTGGACACAAGGATGTATCGTCTATAAGCTTTCCTCCAAATAAGGATAAAGCATGAAAAATAAACCCAAGGTACATCCATCCAAAGCTTAAGATGAGATAAAACCTAGGGTGTGATCAACTAAATCATGGACGAATATTGTGCGTGTAAAAACACTGCTAGTCCATAGATGAATTTAACCAGCCTAACAATCTAACACATGGACGAGTATCTGCATGGAAAAATTTCGCTAAGGACGAGTAAAGAATCGTCCAAAGTTTGAATAAAATATAAAGCTGACGAAAAGAAACGTCGTTCATAGATGAGCTGTACATTGAACATAAAAGATTCATTTTATTCTATTTTGGCAATATAAGAAGAAATCCGTCCATATGTTCAAGACGAGATAAAATCTCCATGAGTGGGTGAATCCCACAACAGAAATGATATGGACGATATAAATAAAACTTGTTCACAAAGCTTATGGTATATTCAAACACAATAAACAAAGAAAATGAAAAGCATTCATTCATAAAATTCAAAGGGTAGACGACCACCGTCCAAAAACCCTTAGAAGTAATGAGTAGTTATTCATAAAGCTCGTCCATAAACTTGGATGACAAAATTGTACTTGAATAAATTCTAGAAGAAATAAATAAAAGCCCAAAACAACGGGCATCTCCAATAGAATGAAATAATAAAATTTTCTAAGGAAAATTCACTTGGATAAACCACTGGCAGCATTGCTTCCAGACTTCAGATTGTCTTGGGTCACCTCATTATTGGCATCGTCCACAATGTTGATATCTTCAAAACTCGTCTGCAGCAAGGAGCTCTTTGTAGCAAGAGGAAGCTTGAAAGAGTCAAAGTTCAAGTCTAGAAAGGCTTCCTTGGCATCAGCATGGAAGTCCTTGTAACCAGTAGCATAGTGGCTGTCTAGACGATTCTTGTACTCGTCAGACTTCTTGAAGGCTGATATGGCTTCCTCACGTGCTTTCTCCAAGGAGGAGGAAAATCCTGTAACTTGTCCCTCCAGATAAGCGATGCGAGTGTCTTTCTCAACAACATCTGCTTTGAGTTCCTCCACCTCGTTCTTCAGCTTCATTTCTCTTCCTTGCAGATGATTGAAGTCATCAGTCAACCTAATCACTTCCCCATTCTTTAAAAGAATTTCACTATTCAGCTCCTTAGCCTTTTCTTTAGCCGTCTTAGTCTCCTCACAGAGCTCCTTAGCCTGGCACGTCGCTGTGTAAAACTTTGACATAGCCTATACATGAACGAGAGAAAGTTAGACAACTTATTTTGAAAAACTTACTGTAAACACACAAGGACGAATGAAACACTACCTTAAAGAGATCATGGATGCCAGAACGTTCAAATTCCTTCACTAACATATTGTAGCACTCATTAACTTCATTGTCATTAATTATTCCTTTGAACGTCCTCCATGCATAACTCTCGTCCAGCACCAGGTTAGAAGGACGATCAAATGGCTCAAACGGATGAGGCTTGTGAGAAGTCTTGGCTAGAGGGAGAGTAGGATCAGTCTGGACAGGATGAACCATTTGGACGGGCTCCACGTCCACTGTAGGTTCGTCCAGATGTACTGTCGGAGATGTAAATTTGGGAACTTTGGGAAGAGAAGTCTTGCTAGGTTTTTGCTTTTTAGAACCTCGACGGCTTGGAAGACTGTCTAGATCCATGGCACTGGATATAGACTTAGACTTTCTCTTCCCTACCTAGATGGAAGTTTTACTGGACGACTGGTGGCGCAGTGACATCCTTGCCCCCACTAGTTATGGTTTTCTCTCTATTCTCCCTCATTGCAGTAATTCCTATGACGAGGAAAATCAATTTAAAAAAAAAAAAAAAAAAGACAAAGAGAAGAAAGAGAAAAGGAGTACGACACTTACTTCGACGACTGGTTTCCTCGTGACCGAGATTCTTGGCAGTGGGTTCAGGACCGAGCCCCCACGTTGCTAGATGACTAAGAGTCACTAGATCGTGAAAAGTTCTCCCAGGGAAGGCACGTACTTGGTCAATTTGATCCAAGTAAAATTTGTCCAAACGGGTGTAACACCCCAAACCCATACCAAGGATTTAGATGCATAAACTGTCTTTATAATACTCAACACTAATATAATAGAACAGAGTGTAATAAAATATCCACAATAAACTTCAAATAATCAAAATCTTTTCCTATGAAATCCATAAAAATAAAAGTTTAACAATAAAGTCTCCAAATACAATCTCAAAGAGTTCCACAAATGACAAACTCACTATCCTAAGAAAATATACTAAAACAGTTCATCAACTATCATAGTTCCAAAAGAAGTCTTTAATCTATGTCTCAAATGATCTATCACCAAAAGATATTCCACTGCTTTAATCTGAAAAGGGTTGAGAAAAGAGGGGGGGGGGGGGGGGGGTGAGCTAGAAGCTCAATAAGAGACTACATAACATGAGGATGTCTTTCAAACAAAACATTAGTATCATTGACAAAATATAGTCTTTACAAAACATTTACAAATAGTTTTAACAGTAATACAACATATTCAATAAAACTGTCAAGAATAGAACATTTAACTATAACGCTGTAATCATTAACTAAAATAATAATCACTTTAGTTAGTAAAAATTACACTAAATAGGTAGAAACAATATGTTATAACGATAAACAATTTTTCCACTTATAAAGATCAATAACAATATAACCGTAATTTGATATGGGAAACATTAAACATTCGCCAGACAAAGACATAAACTGCTAAACACTCGGTGGGTGATTCCCATAGGGAACGATAACACTAACCTCAAAGAGGCAACACTAGCTCTAAAGAGCAAACAATAACACTGCACCACACCACAATAACACTACATCAGCCGAAGGCCAACACTTAACCTTGTGTTGGCAAAGGTTGCAGACTGTCTAGCTGACCGTTTAAAAACATTCTTACTTTATTTCAATATTGCCAATAATAATCATATATCACATAACAAATATACTTCCTCAAAAATATAATTTGAGTCACTCTTATCTTATACAATTTCAAGGTGATAAACAATGAATAATAGAAATCAGGTATGTATAAAGCATTGACAATGTTATAAGTTTTTGAAACTTCACTTTTACAATTATATATATATATATAGATATATTTTTACCAATATATAAATAATTATACACGTCTTGAGAGACATCATGTTCTAAAGTCCACTTACCTCTAGTTGTTAAACCAAGCTTCACCTCAAAGGTCTGAAACAATATCAATTAGAACCTAAATAAACACAAGACGACTCAATAAGAATGGATACACTAAGGCAGCAACAAAAAATAAATTTCACTCTTAAAATTTGTATTTCACTACTTATTCTGAAACTATAGCTAATCTAGTACTCAATTGCTTTATCAAGTATTCCAAAATCAATACCTAGTAAGAAATTCTAATGAGCCGAAATGTAAATCTCTATGTTATTAAATTCTCCAGTACAAGTTGGCTTCCAAATGATCACATACTTGTAGATAATAATAAACCAAAATAATATATATCATCCATAGAAAATTCTACCTGTAGGACATAGAAACTATAGCATGTACTGAGTGTTAGAAATTTTATCTAACATATAAATAATATTCAAGGATCCATCCTACCCGTAGCCATAGAAAGAAAACAATGGATTTAACAATTAATTCCTACCCCTAGGACGTAGAGACCTGTATCATGCAAGACTAACATATTACACTAGCTTTATAGATCAACCCATAGATCTTTGTGAGAGAGGCATACTTGAATACACGGATGCAAAAAGTTTCTTGTAATTTTTGCAGTCTCTCTCTCTCCGTCTTTTTCAATAGGAAACCCTAACTTACTTACACGTTAAAACAGATTCCACTTAGGCTGAAATTTAAAACCCACTAAAACTTATTAAGGTTGTTTAAACGGGCTTGAACTCTAAGAATTCCAATAACACTTAACCTCTTAATCCAAAGGTTTTAGTCTCTTATCCTTTTCCTTAAACAATAAGGAGACTAAAAATTAAGTATGAATAATCCACACAAAATAACTATTCACGTTACTCTTTTTTTTTTTTTTTAGAATATCATAATATAAAATAATGTCACTTCCAAAATAAATTAAATAATTCATCAACTCCACACTAGAAGCAATTAAAATAAATTTATGTGAGACGGATGTTACAACGAGGACGAGCAATAGTTGTGTCAACAAAAAAGAAAGTGGGGTTAGACAACTAAAAGTTGGAAAATATGTGAAGAGAAATAAAATAAAATGGAAAAGAGACATACCCTCAGGACGAAGTGACCTATAGGACTGGTAAAAGGAGGGAAAGGGGCATTACCCACATCAACTGGGTCCCTAGCCCAGTTTCTGGAAATAATAAAAAACTCTTTTTTCCAGAGCCTGTCAGACGAGCTACAACCCTTTATTAAACTATAGTAAGAGCCTCTGGACGAGAACTGGTAAAAACCAGCAGACTTCTTTATCTCTGAGGGCTTATAACAATAAAGGAACTTGTCCACTGTAATAGGACAGTCCCCTTCCAATGCCTCATGCCATAGCACTTGCATGGCAACTACTGTCCTCCATCCATTGGGGTTGAGCTAGTTAGGTCCAATACCTAACCTATGGAGAAGACCTCTACAAAAAGAATTTAGGGGAAATCTAAGGCTAGCTAAAAGGTAAGATGTATATACTCCTAAACCAGAAGAAGGAGAACAACACCATTCCCCTTCCTTAGGTAGACGAGGATTGAACTCCCTAGGGATCTGGTATTTATCTACAAGAGTTTTTAACTTAGAGGCGTCTTGGGTGGACGTTACTTCAGGAGCACAACTATATATCACATTCTCCTCCTCCTCTTCCTTGTCTTGAGGAGGGCTAGGTGGCTTTCTGGACAAGCTAGTCTTAGCCCTAGAAGCCATTCTACGTTGTATTTCCTGGAATTCCTCTAAAGAAATACTAGGGACCCCAGAAAAATAATGCTTGTCTGAGGAACTATCACCACTACTACTTGTGCTACTCTCACCACTCTCATAACTATCTCCACTTCCAGAAGAGACGTCCTGATACTCGTCTATCTCTCTCTCTACATTATCGCTAGACTTAGACATAATTGTTTGAAAAAGAAGGATTAGGACGAAAACCTAAGGAAGAGAAGAGGAAAGTACCTGACGAGACTAGAAGACGAAGACTAGGCAAGGGTTTTGGACGAGATGGCAGAAGGGAGATTATGAGAAAGGTGAAGGGCAAGAAAGAGAATGTGCCTATTTATAGGGCCCAAAAGTAGGGTCAGCGAAGCGACACCATCCATTGAGAAAACGACAAGTGGCAGTCACTTTGAAAAATGCAATCGACGCGACAAGTTAACTAATTAAATCAGGACATGTGGTTTCAAAAAAAGAGAGAGAAGAAAATCAGATCAGAACAAGGGCATGAATTAAATCCCTTGTCCTTGGACGACCCCTGGACAAGGGGGCAACTGATGGGATAAGTTAAATCCTGTTTCTTGTTCGTCTAGAGGAGTCATCCATGAGCACCGGTTAGCCAAATGACCATGGACGGATTGGACAAAAGAGTCGTCCATGTGCAAAGCACATCGATAACCACGCAACATCAACTTGCGAACGAAGAGTTGTCCATAGGCAAAGCGCACGGAAGACCACATAACACTTGAGAATTTCTCAAGTGTAAATTACTTCACATATGTGGAAGATTCAAACCATAACGCCTTGGAGCGGTTAATCAAACCATGATCATCGCCACCAATTTCTCCAAAGTATTTAACTTCCACTAGCGGTTGCATCTTATATAGCTGTTGAAGAAGTTATGTCTGGAATGGCTAATTCCCACGAATCTTGGGAAAGTTACTAAACCAATAACCGTTCAAGGTTCTCTATATAAGAACCAGTCTGAATCAAACAAAGGTATGAGATTTTGAGATTTTTACTCCCAAAAATTTGGAATTCCATTCTTGTGAGAAACTAACTTAGCCATCGGAGGGTATTTGACCGGTTCACCCCGGTCACCTTTGATAGTGTTTTCATCCTCGCAAGCCTTCGTTACAGCCGTAAGCCCACCGAAGCCAGATTGTTCAGCCCACTGATTCCGTACAAGATCAATTTCCATCAAATTTAATAGCTAAATAAATTGTGGGTTGCAAAGTGTTACATAGGCAATAGTTTAGGGAGGTAAGTGGGCCAAAATGGCTAAATACCTCCTTTGTTGGAAATTTTTAGCAAAAAAACACTGTTTCAGAAATAAATGGCAAACTACCACTTTTTCTAGAACTCGAGTTTCAGAAACTTGAGTTCCTCATCAGTTCTACCACCGTGGCACTGCTGAGCTGGAATTTGTGCGATTGAAAAAAATTATGTGGTACTCGAGCTTGGTAAACTCGAGTTCCATGCAACACAATACTCGAGTATACCAAGCTCGAGTACCTTTTAGAAAAAAAAAATTATGTTTATGTTTATTTCTATGGTACTTAAGCTTGGAGAGCTCAATTAACTTGTAAGGAACTCGAGTTTAGTAAACTCGAGTTCCTAATAACCTTTTTTTGGGGGGGGGGGGGGGGGGGATAATCGCCAAATAAACATAAACATAAAAATAAGTAGCTTTTTTATGTTTTTATTTATTTAAATAGAAGCATTGTAAAATATAGAGATTTTAATTTCAAAATACTTTTTTTTTTTGGGATAATCGACAAATAAAACATAAACATAAAAATAAGTAGCTCTTTTATGCTTTTATTTATTTAAATAGAAGCATTGTAAAACATAGAGATTTTAAATCTAGACCAAATAACCGCCAAAATAAAAAATTGAGCGGCATTGTTGCTGTACTTAAATAAGCTGTGACAAGCAACATAAATTGAGTGGCATTGTTACTGTATATTCGATTCTGCTTACTACATTCATAAAATCTGTTTTCTACATTAACTAAAATTGTTCATTGTTTTCTCATAAAAATTGTTCACTGTTTTCTACATAAACTATTTCTAGCATTCTGCATAAAATTATTTTTTGTTCAGCTTTATTTTAAAAATTGGTCACTCTCTTTTCTACATAAATTATTTTCTATTCACTATTTAAAAAATTGTTCACTGCTTTCTCAAAAAACACCTTGTGAAATCGTGTTTTCTAAATTTAAAAGCCAAATCTGAATGCTTTTTCATGTTTGAATTTCACAATAATTGAATCTATTTTTTTTTTTTTTTGCATTGATAAAATCTATTTTTACATTAATAAAATTTGCTCTCTGCACATCATGTTTACTGTATATTCGAATCTGCTTACTGCATTCATAAAATTTGTTTTCTGCATTAATTAAAACTGTTCATTGTTTTCTCATAAAAATTGTTCACTGTTTTCTGCATAAACTATTTCTCCGATTTTGCATAAAATTATTTTCTGTTCAGCATTATTTAGAAAATTGTTCACTTTCTTTTCTGCGTAAATTATTCTCTGTTCATTATTTAAAAAATTGTTCACTGTTTTCTTATTTACGTTTTTTTAAAATATGAAGGTTGCATAAGTACAATAATGATTGATTTAAAAGATGCCTCTATCACCCCAAATGAATGTAGAATGAACTAATGTTAAGTAAAAATGACTAGAAGTTCATTTTTTCAAAGAAAAGGTGACCAAAGGTAGGAGCTTATGGGAAATTCCTATGCTTTCTGAGTGTAACTGGAGGTGGAGGAAAAATTAAGGACATGTTTTATCATTTATGGCATGACCACTAGCATCTGAATTCTTCATTACTGCAAGCTTACAGACAGGGTGTATCATGATGAAATTGTTAGACTTATGCTAGATCAAAGAATCTATTTTGAATAACTAGAGATGTGTAATATTTACTTTGTTGAAATACTTTAATATTAGTAAATACAATTGTATTGCTAATTAGTAGTCAATAAAAAATTCTCTTTCAATCCTAGATTGGAACCCAAAAAAAAAAAAAAATTTACAAATGCATAAGAATTCTTTTATAGCTTAGTTGACCATAACTTTTATGATAAAAAAAAAAAAAATTCAACAACCAAGTATAGCCAAGTTTAGAGGGATAATGCAGAAATAGTATGTAGGTGTTCTACAATGTTTCTGACAATGCAGAAAACTTTTTTTTTTTTTTTTTTTTTGCTTGTGCCTTAAGTTTCTAGGTGAAAATGGCCAAATACCACCATTTTCAGAAATTTGTAGCAAAAAACCACTGTTTCGGAACTTATTAGGGAAATCGTGTTTTCTAAATTTAAAAGCCAAATCTGAATGCTTTTTCTTGTTTAAATTTCACAATAATTGAATTTGTTTTTCTGCATTGATAAAATTTGCTTCTACATTAATAAAATTTGCTCTCTGCACATCATGTTAACTGTATATTCAAATCTGCTTACTGCATTCATAAAATCTGTTTTTTGCATTAATTAAAACTGTTCATTGTTTTCTCATAAAAATTGTTCACTGTTTTCTGCATAAACTTTTTCTACAATTTTGTGTAAAATGATTTTCTATTCAGCATTATTTAAAAAATTGTTCACTCTTTTTTCTGCATAAATTATTTTCTGTTCACTATTTAAAAAATTGTTCATTGTTTTCTCATAAAACACTTAGTGAGATCGTGAGTGTGTAAAATTCGAATTCGTTGAGTGTGTAAAATTGTGAAAATTGAAGAACATACCAAATTGAGTAAACTCAATGGAAAATTAATTACATTAGATGTACAGATTGTCTAAATTTGTTTCCAAATTTAAAGTCATCAAATGTACAAAATTGTGAAAATTCAATTTAAAACTGTGTACTAATGTACTAATTATCCTGATTTGATGAAAATTTCAAAATTGTTGAACGTACAAAATCGTGAAATCTTAATGGAAAATCGAAATTGTTGAACATACCAAATCGTGAAAATTCAATAGAAAGTTGTGTACATTAGATGTACAAATATTCCGGACTTGTTGAGAAATTTGATTTCGTTGAAAGTACAAAATCATGAAAATTCAAGAGAAAATTGTGTACATTAGATGTTCAGATCGTTCGAATTTGTAAAAAGCAAAATTTATTCATTGAATGTATAAAATCTTGAAAGTACAAAATCGAAATCGTTGAATGAACTAAATTTGAAATTGTGTACTAATGTATTGATCATCCAATTTGTTGAAAAATTTGAAATCGTTGAATGAACAAAATCATGTAAACTCAATGGAAAATCAAAGAACATACCAAAATCATTAAGCAGCACATGCAGCACTATGAACATCAGTATAGCAATGGTGGGCAGCTCACCCCCAAAATTGATGCATAAACTTTCCAATGATGCTCTACATCCTTGAAAACGGTGCATTACAAAGGGTTGCATATCTGTGTATTCACGTGAATGTGGATGGCTACTTCTGGTCTGGGCTCAACAATGCCGAGCTGTTGAGCAGCACATGTAGAACTGTTTATTATCTTTAGTCATTTTCAAGGATGCTAGTCAAAACGCTCTTCCCATAATCTGTGACTATTGGTTAGAAGTAATAGCACATGGTAAAGCCATCTTGAACCCTAAAACTGAGCTGTCAAACAAACACATCTCATAAATATGTACATTAAAAGCATCACTTTGCTCTTAGAACCATCACTCTTACAAATTAAGCAGCCCCACAGCTTGAAACATTGAAATATCTCTTGTAATTGTAGCCAATTACTGTTACGCTGCAGATTTTGAAAACATATTTTCTCGACTGTTCGATCAAACATCGTGGTCATATACCTTTGATTATGGGAGCTAATGGTGGATAGACTACTACTCATTAGTACTAATTTCCATACCACCGACATATTAACTTGGGTTAAATTTACCTACTCAGGTTACTTTACCATGGTTCATTTCACCTATAAAAGAGACGAACTATGAAGACAGAAGACAAGTTTCTAAGTTTCTAAGATTCTAAGCTTTTAAGTTCCAAGTTTTAGAAAGCCTTTTGTAATAGCCTTCCCTCTTCCTCAGGAAGACTTTTGTACTATCTCCCCTCTTGTAATCTTGTAACCTTTCTCTTCAAAGAGTTTTATTTTCAAGTTTGTATCAAAGACAGCAGTTTGTTTTCAAGTTTATCAAAGACTGAAGTTTTTATCCAAGTAAGATTTACTAGTTTCTATTTTCATATTCCATACTCCATTTTAACCTTATTTTGAATATATCTAATTTTCTATTTACTTCTTTATTATCTATTTTATCATTGTTTATGCTTCCATATTACTGTTGTGCTCTCTCCTGTGTAGTTATTGGTATTAGAGCATTCGGATCATAAAACACCTAATGAACAGTGAATAATTTATGTAAAAAAAAATAGTGACCAATTTTTCAAATAATGCTGAACAAAAAATAATTTTATACAGAATGCTAAAAATAGTTTATGCAGAAAACAATGAACAATTTTTATGAGAAAATAGTGAACATGATGTAGTGTTTTCAAGAACACTACAACTACCGCCCACATCTTCAAATCTCACAGTGACATTGGGAACATTTGAAATCCTATTCATGTAGTGTTTTTCCAGCCTATATTGACATGACAAGCCTTACTAATTGAAATTATAATGCTTGGAACATGAAATGAGGTTATAAATGCACCACAATATTGATCTTATTTCTACCCCACTAAATTCGTAGATTGACTAAGCTATGAGTTGCAACGCCTCAACATCAAATTGTACAATGCGAAACAAGTTTAGATCTACTTCAACAAATGGATTATTACAAGTTTTAGCAAATCAACAACTACAGACATACACAGACCATTATGGAGGGAAATGGATTGGAAAGAAGAGAGATTTCCTTAATATACCAATATACATGTACGAGAGTCTTGGAAGTGTCTGGCACATCATGGTTGGCAAACCTACAAAACTAAGTACAAGTACAGATACCACCGCAATAGAGTTCACCGTAGCAGAACCACCATGGTCAACCCTATACGAGAAGAGGTGTGAGTTGGAGGTGTATTGTTGATGGCATGAGTTACGATTTCCTAAGGCACGCTTAGCCGAGTTACCTAGAGATGAACCTGCCAACATACTTGCTTGTCTTGAACAGGAGAACAATCAAATGCAAAGGCGATTAGACCGTTTTCATGCAATCCAAAAAGCTAGGAAGCATCTAAAGGGGAAGGCGCAAAAGCAAGCCATCAAGTCTATTAATGAAGTTACTGCGTTAGATGATGAAAGAGATATTTCAGACTTCTCAGATTCAAGCAATGATGATTTCCAAAAATTTCTACCTACAAACATTAGAAGTTGTTAATGTCTACATGTTCTATGCAATACAAAATATTGTTATTAATGTCTGACAACTGATGATACATTCAACTTTTGCAAATCTAAAGATTAACTGTTCATTAGTTTTGGTTAAGTTTATATGAAATCACTTGCTCATTTTTCCCTGCTGTTCTTTGTTGCTATATATGATTCTTGTGCTTTGGTTGGACAATGTCCTCTGCTTTGTAATGTAGGAAACACCTTAGGAAGTGAAATGCCCACAATTTGATATGTTGATGTTTCCAATATTCTGTTTGTGTAATTTGAAATGTTACACACATAACACTTATCACTCAAATTAGATTTATTGTACATTACTTGTAGCAAAATTTAATAGATTCAATACATACAGACTCATCCAAACCACATAGATCAACCATTCTTTCACAAAAAAACCGTATGGCTCCTAAAGCAAGGACTTGCCACGTGAATACACAGATATGCAATCTTTTGCAAAGCACTGTTTTTAAGGATGCAGAGCATCCCTGGAAAGATTATGCACCAATTTTTGGGGTGAGGTGTGTCCACCATTAGCGCCCATAATCAAAAGTATATGACCACGATGTTTAATCGAACAGTCAAGTAAATATGTATTCAAAATCTACAGTGATGGAAATTTAGACCCCTTAAAAACAACCAGATTGGTTAGCCTAGATTAATTAGCCAAATTGTTACTTAGTCAAATTAAGCAATTCTAGGTTAAAATAATCAAACAATCATATCAAGAATATATAGTAGCGGAATAATAAATAACACAAAATATGATCACCCAGGAAAACCAAACCGGTAAAAAACCTGGAGAGGATTTTACCCACCTATCCTCAAGGCAAACTTGAATCCACTATGCGAAAAAATCGAAGTTCATACAAAAGGACTACAAGCTCCCCGCTCGACTTCCTAATGCTACCCACCAGTAGAACTTACTGACATGACCACGTGCAAGCTCCGAATCCACGGACTCCTTCTTTCTTGAATTCTTCAATCAGCTACAAGCTCCCCGCTTGTTTTTCTTTAAGCTCCAATGGCACCTTGTTGATCATCAAGATATTGACAACCCTAAGTTATGTGAAGGAAAGCTCCTCAAAGATCTCACAAGAGATTCACATATACCGCAAATATGAGCAACAAAGACTTAGAGAGGTTTGGGTACAAAACCCTAATAAAATAAGGCACAAGAGGCACTCTAATCTCTCTCTGCAAAAGTCACAAAAACGTTCTAGGGTTTTCCTTATATATAGGAGTGTTTTACTTGATCCCCAAGACGTTTAAATAGAGTTTGGGCTGAACTGGAACTCTGCAGAAAAATAAATCTGTACGTGGTTCGATTGATCGAGTCTAATTTTCGATCAATCGAGCCTTACAGATTTAGTCCAATAAATCTGCAATCACTCGATTCCAGTTTTACAAATAAACATACTTTGAGCAAGCCTAAACAAGACTAAACATATTGTTTTGATCATGGTTTGCCAACATTACAAATTAGAGTTCTAAATACATAAATTCCTAAACCTTTAGAACCTAACATGCAGCGTAACAATAATTGGCTACGATTACAAGAGATATTTCAGTGTTTCAAGCTGTGAGGCTACTTAATTTGTAAGAGTGATGGTTTTAAGAGCAAAGTGATGCTTTTAATGTACATATTTATGAGATGTGATTGTTTGACAGCTCAGTTTCAGGGTTCAAGATGGCTTTACCATGTGCTATTACTGATAACCAGTAGTCACTAATTATAGGAAGAGCGTTTTGACTAGCATCCTTGAAAATGACCAAAGATAATAAATAGTTCTACATGTGTTGCTCAACAGCTTGACATTGTTGAGCCTTAACCAAAAGTACCCATCCACACTCTCGTGTATACACAGATATGCAACCCTTTGTAATGAACTGTTTTCAAGGATGCAGAGCATCCTGAAAAGTTTATGCATCAATTTTAGGGGTGAGCTATCCACCATTGCTAGACTGATGTTCGCAGTGCTGCATGTGCTACTCAACGATTTGGTATGTTCTTTGATTTTCCATTGAGTTTACATGATTTTGTTCATTTAATGATTTCGAATTTTTCAACAAATTTGGATGATCACTACATTAGTACACAGTTTTAAATTGAATTTTCACGATATTGTACATTTGACGACTTCAAATTTGGAAAAAAATTTGGACGATCTGTACGTTTAATGTAATTAATTTTCCATTGAGTTTACTCAATTTGGTATGTTCTTTAATTTTCATTTGAATTTTCATGATTTTACACACTCAACGAATTCGAATTTTTCAACAAATTCGTACTATTTGTACATCTAATGTATACAATTTTTTCTTGAATTTTCACGGTTTTGTACATTCAATGAATTCAAATTTTTAAACAAATTCATATGATCTGTACATCTAACGTACATACTTTTCCATTGAATTTTCATTATTTCGTACTTTCAACGAAGTCAAATTTCTCAACAAGTCTAGACTATCTGTACATCTTATGTACACCTTCACGATTTGGTACGTTCATTGATTTTCTATCGATTTTTCCTGAATTTCTACATTCAACTAATTCAAACTTTTTCACAAATTTGAATTATTCGAGGCATTTACCATTATGTGATTTATACGAATCATTCATTTTTCTTTCATGGTGTTTGTCCATTATTCAAATGGTTACATATTTAAAAAAACACAAAAACCATTTAAGTGCAATAACTACGCCAATGCTAAAAACAGTTTATGCAGAAAACAGTGAACATTTTTATGAAAAAAAAGTGAATAGTTTTAATTAATGCAAAAAATAGATTTTATGAATGCAGTAAGCAGATTTGAGTATACAGTAAATATGATGTGCAGAGAACAAATTTTATTAATGTAGAAACATATTTATCAATGTAAAAAAATAGATTCGATTATTGTGAAATTTAAACACGAAAAAACATACAGATTTGGCTTTTAAATTTAGAGAACATGATTTCAGGAGGTGTTTTATGAGAAAACAGTGAACAATTTTTTAAATAGTAAACAAAAAATAATTTATGCAGAAAAGAGAGAACAATTTTTTAAATAATGCTAAACAGAAAATAATTTTATGCAAAATCCTAGAAATAGTTTATGCAGAAAACAATGAACAATTTTTATAAAAAAAAAAATGAATAATTTTAATTAATGAAGAAAACAGATTTTATGAGAAAACAGTGAACAATTTATGCAGTGAACAGAGAATAATTAATGCAGAAAAGAGAGTGAACAATTTTTTAAATAATGCTGAACATAAAATAATTTTATGCAGAATGCTAGAAATAGTTTATGCAGAAAACAGTGAACAATTTTTAAGAGAAAACAATGAACAGTTTTAGTTAATGAAGAAAACATATTTTATGAATACAGTATCAGATTCGAATATACAGTAAACATGATGTGCAGAGAGAAAATTTTATTAATGTAGAAATAGATTTTATCAATGCAGAAAAATAGATTCGATTATTGTGAAATTTAAACACGAAAAAGCATTCAGATTTGGCTTTTAAATTTAGAAAACATGATTTCACTAGGTGTTTTATGAGAAAGTAGTGAACAATTTTTTAAATAGTGAATAGAAAATAATTTATGTAGAAAAGAGAGTGACCAATTTTTTAAATAATGCTGAACAAAAAAAAAAAAAAATTTATGCAGAATGCTAGAAATAGTTTATGCAGAAAACAGTGAACAATTTTTATGAGAAAACAATGAACAGTTTTAATTAATGCAGAAAACAGATTTTATGAATGCAGTAAGCAGATTCGAATATACAATAAACACGATGTGTAGAGAGCAAATTTTATTAATGTAGAAATAGATTTTAACAATGCAGAAAAGCAGATTTTATCAATGCAGAAAAACAAATTCGACTATTGTGAAATTTAAACATGAAAAAACATATAGATTTGGCTTTTAAATTTAGAGAACACAATGAACAGTTTTAATTAATGCAGAAAACAGATTTTATGAACCATTAGGGAGCTCTAACTTTGTTATCCGATCAAACAAAGCCTTAGGGAGCTCTGACCATGGCCTTCACTCGCTATTGTCAACCATTTTTTTCTTCTTACTTCTAGACCCCTTGAGATTCGTGTCACTGTGCCACCCTCGCAGTGCCATGCCTACCTTCCAACAAAGAGAAAATATAGTTTAGATTGTGCATATGGTTATACACTCATAATAGTGGCTTATTGTTTTATCCCAATTTTCCACATTACATGCTTCAAAGTTGGTCAAGAAGCAAAGTATATAACAAATCTGATATTGAAAGACTTTAAAAAAACAAAATATTTGGTCAAGAACTTGCTTCGAAGTTGTATTTGAAAACTTAAAACCCAAGCTACCACCTTTATTTGATCAGGTGGATGTAGTTTCTGTTTTTTTTTTTTTTTGATTGGTTGGTAATTTATGTTGCTTGTGACAACTTATTTAAGTACAGCAACAAAGCCGCTCAATTTTTTATTTTGGCGGTTCTTTGGTCTAGATTTCCTACCATGTATTTTGTGGCATAGATTTGTGGATAAACCCAAAAATGTTTAACTTTTTAGATAAACTAAATAAGGAGTATTAATAATAATAAAATGTAATAAAGGGAGATTTTCAATACATTACGATTCATTGTATTCAAATCATCTCTAATTTCTACTCATTTTGTCACACTTGTTCTAAACTTCTACATGGTAAACTGTAGGTGAAGTAGAAAAAATAGTTAGTTTATTAGAAAGTGATAAACAGCCAATCACAGTCTATCATTGTTGAATAATTTTGACAAAGTGTGTATCAAAATAGATTTTATCAATGCAGAAAAATATATTCGATTATTGTGGAATTTAAACATGAAAAAGCATTCAGATTTGGCTTTTAAATTTAGAAAACACGATTTTTCACTAGGTATTTTATGAGAAAACAGTGAACAATTTTTTAAATAGTGAACAGAAAATAATTTATGCAGAAAAGAGAGTGAACAATTTTTTAAATAATGCTGAACAGAAAATAATTTTATGCAAAATCGTAGAAATAGTTTATGCAGAAAACAGTGAACAATTTTTATGAGAAAACAATGAACAGTTTTAATTAATGCAAAAAACAGATTTTATGAATGCAGTAAGTAGATTCAAATATACAGTAAACATGATGTGCAGAGAGCAAATTTTATTAATGTAGAAATAGATTTTATCAATGCAGAAAAATAGATTTGTTTATTGTGAAATTCAAACATGAAAAAGCATTCAGATTTGGCTTTTAAATTTAGAAAACACAATTTCACTAGTTGTTTTATGAGAAAGCAGTGAAATTTTTTTTTATATAGTGAATAGAAAAACAAAGTAATTTCATGTAGAATGCTAGAAATAATTTATGTAGAAAACAGTGAACAATTTTTATGAGAAAACAATGAACAATTTTAGTTAATGTAGAAAACATATTTTATGAATGCAGTAAGCAGATTCGGATATACAGTAACAATGTCGCTCAATTTATGTTGCTTGTCACAGCTTATTTAAGTTCAGCAACAATGCCGCTCAATTTTTTATTTTGGCGGTTCTTTGGTCTAGATTTAAAATCTCTATATTTTACAATGCTTCTATTTAAATAAATAAAGACATAAAAAAGCTACTTATTTTTATGTTTATGTTTTATTTGTCGATTATCCCAAAAAAAAAAAGTATTTTGAAATTAAAATCTCTATATTTTACAATGCTTCTATTTAAATAAATAAAAACATAAAAAAGCTACCTATTTTTATGTTTATGTTTATTTGTCAATTATCTCCCCCCCCCCCCCCCCCACAAAAAAAAGGGTTATTAGGAACTCGAGTTTACGAAACTCGAGTTCCTTACAAGATACTCGAGCTCGCCAAGCTTGAGTACCATAGAAATAAACATAAACATAATTTTTTTTTACCTTGTATACTTGAGTATTGTGTTGCAAGGGACTCGAGTTTACCAAGCTCAAGTACCACATAATTTTTTTTAATTGCACAAATTCCAACTTAGCAGTGCCATAGTTGCAAAACTGATGAGGAACTCGAGTTTTTGAAACTTGAGTTCTAGAAAAAGTGGTAGTTTGCCATTTATTTCCGAAACAGTGTTTTTTTGCTAAAAATATCCAAAAAAGGTGGTATTTGGCCATTTTGGCTGAGGTAAGTGTGCATTCTCATAGTTTAGGGTGGTAATATAAAATGAGATATAGTTTAGGGGCGGTAAAGTGAAATTTCTCCGAAAATTAGTGATTTCAATTTTCAAATGATAACAGGGAGAAGTTAATAGTATTTGTCTTTACATTTTTTTTTAAAAAGAAAATAGCGTTTCTAAAATTAGGGGGGGGGGGGGGGGGGGGAAAAACACGTTTTCAAATTCTAACTCAATGGGTGCTTTTTCAAAAATAAATTTTTTTTTGTTTTTTAACCCTAAGGGGTTGCCTAAGTAGTTCTTAAGGTCTCATGATATCCATGAGATCTTGGGTTCGAAACCTTTTACTATAATTTTGGGGCCACTCACAAGAGATTCTTCCCTGTAATAACCTAATATATGTGAGATAGGGAAACTATATACACTCAAGGAATAGTCAGATATTTGAAAAGGTCTAGATGCCATTGTTTTTTTATTTTTTTTTTTTGATTTTTTTTAAAGGTGTTGTTTTTGAAGTAAGTTAGGTTTTCACACCATAGTTTTTATTTTATTTTATTTTTATTTACAAAGTTAGCACTTTTCACAAAATTTACCAAATTCTTAAATACGTTAAAGCCAATAACCAATGATTTCAAACAAATAAATATATAAAATCTTCTAATGTATATATATACATAATTATAATTATTTTTGTTTTAAGAAATGTATGCTGTCAAATTGCTAATTTCAAATCAACACTTAGTTGTATGAGAATACATTTAGATAGTATATTGCAAGTTATGACTCTTAGTACATTAGCATCTAAGGGTGTAAAACCCCACAAAATGATATCTAAAAAACCCCCCAAACACTAAAAGCCTCAACATCTAGGACTCTATACCTAAAAAATTTTATAGTCTTACTACAGTGAATTCTTACTAATAAGAGCTCATTGTAGCAATTCTTACTTTTTATTTTATTGCATTTTATTCTCTCTCTCTCTCTCTCTCTCTCTCTCTCTCTCGTCCAGTTTGTAGCTACTACTGTTAGATCTATTTTGTGGGTTTTGTTCGCGGTGGTGGTGGTGGGTTTTGTTCATGGCGGTGGTGGATTTTGTAGGTTTGGATCACGGTTGTGGACACCCAAAAAAGGCTCAAAAGCTTGGTTTAAGGCTTGAGAAGGCTTTCCTTTTTGATTTATCGCACATTGGGTCCCTAGTGATGTGACTCTTTGTGTGCATGTATTTCTAGAATAAGGTGTGCGTGTGAGTCTCTTTTTATTTTTTCTTTTAGGAGTCGCCACCAACTATTGGTTTTGTATTAGGTGTGCTCAGTCATCTATTTTTCTAATTCTTTTTAGTTACCTAATTAACTAAGAACCAATTCAAGGTAATTAATTAATTAAGGTAAGCCGAAGTCTTGAACTAAAGATCTTGGATTCAAAAGTTTGGTTACATGTGGGAAAGTGTTAGGCACCCCATACCGTCTATCCAAAAAATAGATAGTACCTCATTTTAATTTTAATTCCAATGTTAACTTTTAGAGAAAAAATTAGAAACTTGGCATTTGTTTTTTTTTTTTTTTTTTGAAAATATTCTGTACAATTGATATATATATATATATGAGTATTTATTTACAAATAACCACTCTGTTTGTTTAGATGATAATATTTTCTAGAAAATGAATTATTTTCCGAAAAGTATTTTCTATAAAACTATATTATTTTCCAATATTTGGTAGCAACCTTAATAAGTTGAAAAATAATCTCCAAACTTCCCTTATTTAACTTGCTGTGAGATAGAGTTGTTTTCTAAAAAAATTTAATGGAAAACAATCCTTAAAAATAAGTAATATTTTTTCTGTTGACCAAAGATAGTTTTCCTTTAACTCATTTTTTCTGATGTTACAAAACACTAGAAAATGCAGAAAACTATCTTTACACAAGGTTTTCTATCGAAACAAACGGAGTGAACAACATGTGAATATTTATTTCAAAGATTTATTTACAAGAAAACATGTGAAGTATATGTACATAGCATGTGAGGATTTACTACGTTGCAAAAATAATACATATAATTTAACATGTGATTATTATTTATTACATATTTAGCATGTGAATATGTACAACACAAAATAAAAGGAGAGGGAAGGATATATGATACCTTTTAGCGAATTTATCTTTCATTTTCTCATTCTCATGCACAACCTAATGAACCAAAAACATTAGTGTGAAAGGAGAGGGGGAATATATTTGCTTGATTGGTGTCTATTGGTTCAATGGAAATGAACCATAGACACAAATCTCTAAAAGAATGCAATTCTAGAGATTCAAAACAATGAACATGAATGGAAATCTTAAATTTTTATCTTTGGAAAGATGAACAATTTCTTTTTAGGAAAACTCATTAATTTTGGGAAAGTTTTATTTTGAAACTAAGGTTCACATATTTTTGGAAAAAGACCTAAAAAAGAGCTTTTCTTGGTTTTTATGAAAAAAGGTTTTACTTTGATGTAAAAAGCATAAAATATGCTTTAATTTTAAGGAAAATGAATTTGGAAAACCAAAGCATTTTTTATAAAAAAGATTTTTTGTGTGTGTGTGTGTGTAGAAAATGGATTCCATGGTTTTATTGAAAACCAATTTTTTTTTTCTTTATTTTTTTAGGATAGAAAGAACTTGATGCAAAGGTTTACACACCGAAAACCGTTTTACTTGTTCATCAAAAAAAAAAAAAAAAAAAAAGAAAACCATTTTACTTTAGGAAAAAGGGTTTCCATGGTTTCATTGAAAACCATGGGTTTTATCCAACTTTCAAAAGCAACTAACATGGTTGATTAAATAAGAAAGATGATAGTGCTATGTCTTAATGAGGTGTTATATATTATTGGTGAATTAGCCTGTTTTCTTTTTGCTGGGCATAGGTACGGAGAACTAGTGTTTTGATAAGAAACTAATGCCCACATTGATTACAAGAGAGAGTTTGTATTGATTTATAATTGATGATGTATAATTAGGCCTTGGGCCAACATTAGGTTTTGGGTTTGAGTCTCTCTAATCTTCACCCGTGAGTGTATTGGTACCTATCTCCTTTTGTGTTGCCCTGGGTAAGTAGGGGTTGCCACTTCTCTCTCTCTCTTAAACTTTTTTTTTTTTGGTTTACCAAATTAAAAAAAAAAAACATTTTTTTATTGAACTAATTTGTCTTACGTAGGAAATGGACCAACCCACGGCCACAGGTGTGGTGAACACGTGAAGGTTTACCTTTCTCTAAAACTTAAACCCATTTATATCCAACGAATGTCAGAAATTTTCTACTTTAAAATGGTGGACCTCAATCGTAAATGGACGAGGTCGAAAAGCCGAAACAGAAGGCTATTATTCGCCTATTACACTTTTTTTTTTTTTTGGGCCATGAAGGACTTAAATCTCCTTTAAAAGAAAGTGATTTGTATGCCTTGGTTCAATCCAATTCTAGTTTGGTTATAATATCAGTATCAAATTAAGTTCCTGTTCTACTAAGGATTTTCCTCTATTTTAGTTTATCATTTTGCTATACTATGATCCTAGCTACGATCTGGATCATAATTAATTTTGATAACCAAGTAACTATATAACAACTGCTTTACCAATCAAAGTAGTCTAATTTTTATTTTTATTTATTTTTATTTTTTTTTATGTAAAAAGAAAATTTACATAATGGAAAGAGGTTCCTGAACATCTAATCATAGAATGACAAGGCAAACACGGGGAGTGTTAGGACATATGTGATTCATGTTAGGAACATATGTCAACATATTGTGTAATTGGCTAATCCTTTGACAAAACGCACTTTACTTGTAATTGGGTAGATTTAGGATGTGTTTAATACTTCAAGAAACATGTTGCTCAAGTCTAGTATTAAAGCCATAAAGATTGGACCAAGAAACAAGTGAAGAGAAGCTTTCATTAAAGCTGGAAAAATAGCTCGGCAGATAGCTATCTATCGAGGTTTAATAAGGCTCTACAGATAACTATCTATCGAGGTTTAATGAGGCTTGACAGATACTATCTATCGAGGTATCTATCAAGAATTATGAAAATCAGTTTTTCAGATCTGATTTTCGACCCATGCTTATGTATTTGTGTAGGGTTTCTTTTCTCACAACCCTAAACATATATAAGGCTTATTTTAGATCACATAAGAGAATACAAGGAGAACATATGCAAAAGGTGACCGATGCCTTATTATCTTTGAAAAAAGCTATTGCGTCTTTGCGTCTTAGGGTTTTGTAACCAAGTGCTTCTTGATCTTTATTGTTGATGAAATGAAGAACTTTGCAGCCAATATCTTCTTCAAGTTGGTAAGTGAGTCATGTACTGGGATTTGTGCAAATGAGTTAATCACGTATTGGGATCCGTGCATCAAAAGGGTGGCGTTCATATATTGAAAAGTTCAAAGGTTCTGAAGCGGTAAAAGGTTTCTACTGTAAGTTCATCTACGGGGATTGTAGAGTCTAGGGATAAAAGGTTTTGTACTAGATCTGAAACTTCTCTTTACTATAGTGAATTGCTTTTCGGGAAGCTTTCCCCCTCCTGGTTTTTTACTGTGAAACTAGTTTGTTTCATTGGTTTTCCTAAGTCATCATATCTTATCTTATTTATTTTTCCACTGCATAATATTGATATGATATTGATGTTTGTTTATTTTAACAAGTTTTATTCATAATAAATTTAATTAACAACTTAGGTTTAAAACTTGTTAATTCTATCAACCAGGGTCTAAATTTCCCATTAAGTGGTATCAGAGTGGGTACATTCTGATTGGATTAATTTCTTAAGTGTGATCCTTGACCCTTGTTGTCATGGATTGTGGACAATCTCTTTTGATTCCTCATTTATTTGATGGCACTAATTATATGTACTGGAAAGTTTGTATGAAAGTCTTTTTGTAGGCTTTAGGTGAACAGGTATGGCAAGCTGTTGAAGTTGGCTAGATTAAGCCTAAAGAAGCGCCAGTGGATTGGGATGAAGAAACAATCAAAGCAGCAAATTTCAACAGTAGGGCCTTGAATACTTTGTTTTGTGAGGTGACCAATGAGGAATTCAAGAAAATATCATCCACAAAAGTTGCCAACGAAGCATGGACCATTCTTGAGACCACCTATGAAGGTACTAAGGTAGTAAAGACTGTGAAGTTTCAAAGACTCACTAGTAGTTTTGAAGAAATAAGGATGGAGGAGGATGAGACCTTTGATGAGCTTTATACTAAACTCAAGGATATTGTGAATTCTGCCTTTAACCTTGGAGAATTTATAGTAGAATCCAAAATTATTAGGAAAATCCTTAGGTCCTTACCTGAAAGATTTCATGCTAAGATCATTGCTACTAAAGAAGCAAAGGACATTAATCAAAGTCCCTTGACTGAACTTGTAGGGAACCTTCAAACTTATGAGATGAGATTAGGCTTAATGGGAAAATGTGGAAAGAGTAGAAACTTGGCTCTGAAGGGTATAGAGGAAGAGATTAAGGACTCTAAGATGAAGATGAAAGTGAAGATGAAGATGAAGATGAAGATGAAGATGAGGATAAGGATCTAACCTTTATAACTGATGAGATTATCAAGCATTTTCAATTTAGGAAAAAGGATAAGGGCAAACCTCCTAGGAAATCTAAATCCTCTAGGAAGGGTAAGAATGAGAAACCTCTTATCCAGTGCGATGAGTGCAAATGTTTTGGTCATATGAGGATAGAGTGCCCAAACTATCTTATGAAGGAAAATACTGAGAATTCAAAAGATAAAGGGTTGGTTGCTACCTGGAGTGATATTGAGGATGACTCTTCTGATGAGTTTGTGGATGAATGTGGTCACTTTATGACTTTTACTGTCTCAACCGATAAGGTGATTATGGAAAGTGCTAGTGACAGTAAGGATTCTTCTGATGATGAAGTACCTAAGAAGATGACCCTTCAGGAAGCCTATGATAAGCTACGCACTGAATTTATAAAATCTGAAAAGTCTTCTCATCTTTGTAGAAAGAGCTTAATGAGGTAAAAACTGAAAAAACTGATCTGTTAGTCAAACTAGATCAGACTACATGGTTAATTGAGACTTTTATTGTGGAGAACACCTCATTAGAAGAAAAGGTCAAGAATCTTGAGATTGAGCTTAGTCTAGCTAGAACTCAAATAGAGAAGATGTCTAGTGCAAAACTTGATGAGGTATTGAGTGCTCAAAAGCCTAGTTCTGACAAGACTGGTCTAGGATATGTTGTTTCCTCTAGCTCCTCCTCTTTCACGGCTTCTGGATTAAGGACAGTCTTTGTGCCCCAATTTGAGAAAGGTGATAAAGGTGTGAAATCTATAACTAATTTATCTATTTCTAAATCCTTTGTTAGACCTCATGTTTGTCACTATTGTGGTGTTTCTAAACACATTTGTCCTAATTGCTTTAAGTTGTATCCCCATAAACAATTGTCTAAATGGTCACAGGTTTCTTCTTAAGGATCTACACCTTTGTTTGGAGAGTTATTAAAAGCTTTGAGCTTTTTAACTTAATTCCAAGAGCTTTTTAGTAGACATACTAGGACACGTGCCTTTTCATCTTCACGGCCAAAGACTCGTGCTGTGTGGGTGAGAAAGGAGCTTAAGACTTAATTGTCTTTTTTATCTGTCCTCTGCTTTAATTCTTTCTATCTAAAGTAGGACTCTCTTTGCTTGATTTCTTATCTGTTTTTGGAATCATGCTTTCATGCATATGCATCCTTCTTCATACCTTCATGATTATTTGTCTGTTTTTGTTTGGTTGTTTAGTTTTTATTTTGTTGGTTTTCAAAATAAAAGAGAAAAATAAGAAAAATACAAAAATAGTGTGTGTTTGTGTACATTGGTACTTGTGTACCTTGGATGGCCATTGAAACAAAGTTTTCTAAATTTTATATCTCTTATAGCTTAGATGAGCATCTCTATGCACAACTAAGCAAGTGAGATTTGTGGCTCTTGTTGGTGATGAGTAAGATTAAGTGATCTCTTGTACTTAATACTCATATCACTCTTTTTTACGGGAAGGACTAGAAAATCCTAAAAGAAAAGCATAAATAACCATTTCACCATTGTTGCTCGTCAATTATGAAATGACATTTGTATGCTTCGACATAGCAAAATTGGAATGTCAAATGCTTAACATCATTGGGTATTTCTTTTTTCTCTCTTATATACCCATGCATGATTTGCTTAAAAAGAAAAATATGGAAAAAAAAAGAGATTAAAATGCTTTATATATGATTGTAAATGTGTATTCTAGGAGATGTGAGAGTTATAGGATGTACCTCGAAGGTGATAGTCCTCATCAAATAGTTATGATTGTGTGTGAGTTAAAGTGATTTTCTCATATCTCATATCTCAAATCGTCATAACATGTATACACTTATGCAATCTTGTGATATTTTTCACACACAACATGCAATATTCTTTGCTACTTTTGATACATGTGCAGGTAGAATGTGATTTGGTTATCACTTGGTTTACATGTGTTAATGTATGCTCACTAAACTGTCTTAACTTGTTTTTAAAATATAAAATTGGTTAGACTTATTTAGTGTGTGCGTGTGTCTTGGATTTGTGGTTGAGTTGCATATTTGATTGCATTCATATCTGTGTTTTTCTCTTCTTGAAAAACTGTTTTTAAGCAATCTTGACACCTTCTCGACACCTAGCTTATCTATTGAGCTCTTCAATTGCTTTTTATCGCAATCTCGACACCTCTCGATAGTTAGGTGGATCGATCGAGAAAGTTCATGTCCCCTCGATAGCTGTTCGATCCATCAAGGTTGGCTTCTGCTCGATAGCTTCTCGACACTTCTCGATCCATCGAGATTCTTTTGCATTCATTGTTTTTCACATGTTTTGCATCTTTCTATTATCTTGTCATACATAGCATCTTGTTTCATTACATTCATGCATTTATATATATTTCTTGTGCCCCCATGATCATCTTTATGTTTCTCAAGTGAAGCTTTCTAGCTTCTTATTCCTTTTGTCAATCATGACAAAAAGGGGGAGAAATTGTGGAGAATATGTGGTTTCTTTTTGAAGATTCTACATGTTAAGGGGAGAAATACATGCTTTGTACGGGGGAGATGTGTTTCATTTTGTTAGGGGGAGTGCTTACTTCCTTCTTCTTGTACAACGGTCTTGTGACCATGTTTACATACATTGTGCTCATCTTTGATATATATTTATACGCTGATGTATGTTTTCTTCACCTATCTCTACGTGTGTTGTTTCTTTTCTATCTTTATACACATGCTTCTTATATCTTGTATGCAATCTATTATTTTTGTTTCACATAAAGATGCCTTGATGAGTTTTGTTTCAAGTATTTCAGAAATACAAGTTGTCAAAGTCTACTTACCATAAACTCTCTTCTTGAAAAGTTTTTTAAGAGTTTATGTTAGGCTAGATTTTATTGTATTCAACAAGTGAGTATGAGTTGAGTGATTTATGACTTCTCTCATATGTTCATTTGTTTGTTGTGGTTTTGTCATAGATTACCAAAAGGGGAAATTGTTAGGACATATGTGATTCGTGTTAAGAACATATGTCAACATTTTATGTAATTAGCTAATCGTTTGATAAAATGCACATTACTTGTAATTGAGTAGATCTGATATGTGTTTAATACTTCAAGAAACATATTGTTTAAGTCTAGTATTAAAGTCATGAAGATTAGACCAAGAAACAAGTGAAGAAAAGCTTTCATTAAAACTGGACAGATAGCTCGACAGATAGCTATTTATCGAGGTTTAATGAGGCTCGACAGATACTATCTATCGAGGTATCTATCGAGAATTACGAAAATTAGTTTTTCAGATCTGATTTTCGGTCCATGCTTATGTATTTGTGTAGAGCTTCTTTTCTCACAACCCTAGACATATATAAGGCTTATTTTAGAGGCCATCACATAAGAGAATACAAGGAGAATATATGCAAAAGGTAACCGATGCCTTATTATCTCTGAAAGAAGCTATTGCGTTTTTGTGCCTTAGGGTTTTGTAATCAAGTACTTCTTGATCTTCATTGTTGATGAAGTGAAGAACTTTGCAGCCAATATCTTCTTCAAGTTGGTGAGTGAGTCACGTATTGGGATTCGTGCAAAGGAGTTAGTCACGTACTGGGATCCGTGCATCAAAAGGGTGGTGTTCATATATTGAAGAGTTCAGAGGTTCTGAAGCAGTAGAAGGTTTCTACTGTAAGTTCATTTACAGGAATTGTAGAGTCTAGGGATAAAGGTTTTGTACTATATTTGTAACTTCTTTTTACTATAATGAATTGCTTTTCAAGAAGCTTTCCTCTCAGGTTTTTTTACTGTGAAACTAGTTTGTTTCATTGGTTTTTCTAGGTCATTATATCTTGTCTTATTTATTTTTTCGCTGCATGATATTAATGTTTGTTTATTTTAACAAGTTTTATTCATAATAAATCTAATTAACAACTTGGGTTTAAAACTTGTTAATTCTATCAACCAGAGTTTAAATTTCTCAGAATTTTTTATCTTAATTTAAAAAGATATGGGTACATTCTTATGCATGTATCATATATATATATATATATAGGATATGTCCACGTTCAAAGCTACATGAAGATGACAATACATGAGAGGAGCTGGGAAAGGGTTGAGAACAACCCCAGTTGAGGTTGTCAAAGAATAGTGCTCCAGCGTTTTTTTCTTCAATATTAAAGTCTATGGCAGTACCATTTTATTATTAATATTAATAATATTATTATTATTTACTGCTTACGTGAAATGAAGGCTACAATGTATAATTGGACGTTGGTTTCTTTCTTTAAAAAAAAAAAAAGAAAAAAAAAAAAGAGCTAGGAGCTTTTTGATCTTTTTGGGTCTCTTTTGCTTTGACTTTTAGACTTTCACAGTGTAAAACTTCTCTTTTTGGATTTGAAGATAAGTTTCTCCCCCACTCACATGGTTTGTTTCATGAGCCATCACTATTCTACTTAATTTGTAAGAGAAAATTCTAAGGTTTTTAGATTAAAAAGAATACCTATATATTGAGGGACCCAACATTTCAATTGATGATTAAGGTTTGTTGGACAAACTTTTCTATTTTCCCATTAATTTTCAAATTTTATGATTCCAGGGGGAAAAAAAAACATAACAAATCCAAGGCCTTCGATAAGATCCTTCCTTGCAAAGTATATGTCAATTCATGGAAGCTTTATTTATTTTGATTGTAAATAAGACCTTTGTTATCTTTATACTTTATAGTGTGTGTGTGTGTGACATGTTACCACTTATGACTTCTTTTTGGACCCTTTTGGTTTGTTTTACTTTCTTTAAAAAAGGTAGACGAGCAAAGAGAGCATGTGAGTTATATGCTTTTGGTACCCGGTAGTGACACATGTGATTAGAGATAGACACGCCGGTGAGAATATAAAAAATTCATGCACTCTTTGGTGAGAATATCCCGTTACTTTTTTTTTTTGGGGGTGGGGGGGTGTTTCTCTCTCTCTCTCTCTCATGTGAGATGAAGATGATCCCCTACACCTTATTACCTTGGTGATGGAGAGGCACATGGAGACTAAAAAGGCCATCTTCCTCCCCTAAAAGGGTACTACTACTACTACACATTACAACCAAAAAAGATAAAGGGATGAGAGAAATAAAGGAGAGAACAACCCACGCTGCCCTGTCCTACTTAGATAATTGTACTTCAACAACCCACATTTTTATTTTTATTTTTAAAAAAGTTTTCCTCATTGGTGAAGAATTTGAAAGAGATTGATTATGTATGATGGTCTTCGGAAAAAAAAGAAATTATAAAAATTATCAAACTAATTAAAAAAACATCTTCTGCTTTCCTTTCTTTTGTTAGGAAGTGACAAACCTTTCCCAAGAAATTCACTAGAATCTGTCTCTTTCTTGTTTGGCTTATCTCCATCATTGATTAGTGGTGAATTTATTCATAAGCTTATCTTGGAACCCTTGTATGTATGTTTGTGTTTGCACGCGCCTGATTGCCCACCCCCCCAGTGTGACCCTTTGTGGGTCATACTGAACATTATTAAATCAATATTCCTTTGAAAATAGAATCGTTTCTGTCCTTCAATTATAAATAAATAGAATTTTGTTGAAGTGAAAATAATAATAATAAAGCCTTTGGTGGTTTTTAATTACCAATGCACAAACTAGTATGCTTTAATAAATTTGTTCAGATTCTGAAGCAACTTATTTACAAAAATATAACAAACAAATTCTCTCTAATAAAACTCCTTCACAATGAAATTTTTAGCATTGAGCTGAGGACATACTCCAGTAATTCCCAGAAGGGAAATTGATTCGTGGGGAAAGTATAAAATTCCTCGCCTCATGCGCCTATACTACTACTACTACTATCACTACTAGATTAAATATCACAAGGTAAATGGGCAATTGATTCTGGCATTACTTTTTTTTTTTTTTTTGCCCCCCAATTTTGTTGCTGATATGTAGAAGTTCTAACCACCTACATCTAGTAAACAATGACAAGGACGAGAAGGATGAGGGCTCACATTCTAGAAAAGCTTGTTACCCGAACAATATAGTACATACATTCTTCATCCCATGAACTTGAAACGTGGGAACTAATCTATCTTAAGATTCTCTCACATAATTGAAGCCATTATGTCTCTCTTGCTCCCATTGAGGATATTGAAGGGAATTGTGGAGATGATGAGTTACCCTAAGCCACGCCACGCTAAGATATGGGGAAAAAAACCCTAAAAATAATTCTAGCACTAGTATGTTGCCAACTTTGATGGTCAAAACAGACAAGTTTTGGCTGGCACCATACCGGTGTCACTATGATCAATTATTTCTTGTACATTGTAGGTCTTCGAGGGCTTCATTTGGACGAGTTGTCCATATAGATTGAGTGCATCATTAGTTCTTATGTGCTTAAATACTTATGAATTAGTAACTCTCTAAATTTAAAAATTTTTCAACGACCCAACATGTCCTCATCATAATTATTTTAAACAGACTCAAACTAGCAACACCATTGAAAAGACTTGAAAGTTCCTTAATGTGAGTACAATATGAAGAAATAGAGTATGTCTTTGTGGCTAAGAAATTATTTTAATTATAATAATATATATGTATAAAATGGGGCTAGGAAGTTACACTTCGTTTAACTTGATTTGATATTACACTATTGTATAACTTTGGATTAGATTAACATTTTGAAAGTCCTCTATCTATTATATTACATATTTTTGTTTTTCCTTAATATGTAAGAAATATTTCATATTAATTGGATATTATTTACTACATATTAAGAACAAGTCGGAACAAAAAGTTCACAATATTTCATGGGTTATGAGTCGGGAAGAATCTGGCCAATTACTCACACCCATAAATAAGTGACTCTAAAAAGAGAAAGGGGGGAAAGTTACACCATTAGTGCATGATATGCAATTCCCAACTAAATGTTGTTCTCTCTAGTAATAATTTTTTAAAAAATATTATGTGTTCTATATTTTTTTACCTTAATAAACAGAGAAATACTAAATCTATTACAAAGTTTACTATAAAAGCGCCTTATAAATTAATGTAGTATAACTAATATTCTTAAGAATAAAAATCTTCTGTCCCATTTTTTGTATGTTTCATTTTAAAGATGTTTATTAATTATAACTTACCACATATTCTTTTTTTCCTTCTTTATAAAAAAGCTATATTTTAAAATAAGAAAAAAAAAATAGTGCACACAAAAGGTTATTTTTTATGGAGTATAAAGTTTTTTTTTTTTTGAGAAAGTTATGGAGTATAAAGTTATATACAAAAAATGAGACATGATTTTTACAATGAGTAATGTTACATACACAAAAAAAATTGACAATATTTTTCACACTACTTGAATTAGTAAGTTTTTACTAATTTTTATTTAAACTCACTACTAATATCATATCTTTTGTCAAGGTATCAAAATTTTAGCAAATTTTGTTTCTCTTAATTTTATCTTTCTATCGGTATCCTTAGCATTTATCAGAGGAAATATCCTTACCCGTACGAGTGCATGTGTTCCACTTTTTTTTAATTGCTTCTATTCTTGTTTTTCTCTATGTGAGAGAGAGAGAGAGAGACTTGAAGTTACGTTCGTCGTGCCTTCCATCATGTGGTTGTAATGTGAAATAAGCTACCAAAAGCATCACGGTATGCATGGATTTTACCATCATGGCCATAAGAATTAGAATAAGAAAGGGAAAAATGAAAAGGGCATACTTACATTACATGGTCATAGCCAACATCACACACCTCCCTTTCTCATACTGTGCATGTTTGATACAATAATGAACCAAGATGTGTTTTTGTCCTCCTGTGCAAACGCTATTAAAAGAGATTATTATTGATATGTTCAAAATTTTTATATATATATATTTGTCCGTGTATTAATACAAGTAAGATACAAACAAAACAAAAAAAAAGAGGGGAGTAGAGGAGGATATTATCAACATGACAACATGAGAAGACATATATGGGCTTCAATCAGGACATACTTCCAAGAGAAAACAATGATATCATACACGTACCTGATTTTAATAATTATAAACTTAGTGGGCCCCTTTTCACTTTCAGACATGACAATTTAAGAATATTATGCTTTTTTTTTTCTTTTTTCTTTTTTTTTTTAACTATCCCATTTCTTCTACAGTTAATGTGATCCCCACCCCACACTATCATTTCTTCCTCATTTCTCTAACCCAATAATAATATCGATGACTAGTCAAAAACCAATTTTATATTCCCAATACTTTTGTTTTTAAACAAATATATTCTTTAATAAAGAAATAATAAATCGAAAAAAAAAAAAAAGAAATTTGCTGGGACTAGATCATAATCATTTTATCCTTAATTGTATAGAACAAGAAAAAGAAAAAGAAAAATTGTGGCCTGCAGTTGACACTTTAATTTATTAAACCATGAATTTCAGTATCTAGGTTACATCTGCGGGCCAAAATAGATGTCTAAATTCCATGCATAATAATGTTGAAAATATCTCCATTAATTTTGGTCGAAGGGAAATACTGAAGCAAGTCTAGTAAAGCAAGCATATCCTTCCTTCCCTGCCACAAAAAATATGGAACTCATCAAAGTTGAAATTTGCTTTACACTTCAAAATTCAAACAGTTGTCCTATTCGATACTAATGGTTCAATCTCAATTACTTTCAGCCACAAAAAATCTCTTCGGAACTTGGTCAGTTACAAATTTAATTGTTTTTTTTCCAGGAAAATAAAAACCCCCTATAATTAAACATATTTTTTATATTTCCCGTAACAAATTTATCAAAATATCCTATTTGAAATTCTCTCTCTCTCTCTCTCTCTCTCTCTCATATCCAAATTGATATTTGCTAATACACATGTACAATTAAAAAACACTAACAAATAAAAAAGAAATTATTAATTTACAATATGAATTAAAATATGATAAAAATAAAATATATGTTAAATCGTAGAGCATATGAGTGGAATCTAATTTATCAAAGGTGCTATTGCAATTTTATTTAACAATATATAGAATCATTAATAGCCTAATATGTCCAAGTAAAGCCGGATTCAACACATAACGTGCTGAATTAATAGTAATAAAAAAATTAATTTCATTTAAAGAATCAAATATCATGATTCCAATGTACTTAATAATTAAAAAAAAAAAAAAAAATCAACTAAGTACGTTGATGCATGGTAACAGAAAGTTGAATCTAATTTTCAGTTTTGATTTGGTATGAGAGAGAGAGAGAGAGAGAGAGAGATTTTTAGTGTGTCATATGGGAAATTGGATGGCTAATGTTGACAACTTAGCATGAGAGACTATATAAAAAATGAAGCCTCAAGTTATTTGAGAAAATTATTCACCAACGATGATTTGACAAACTTATATCATTTTTTTTTTTTTTTTTGTGTGATTTTTTTTTTTTCAATTTTATTGGACCACAATTTTGGGGTCTTCTTGGGAATAGAGAAAAGACTACGTAATTCATCAGGTTTTTTTAAAAATCAACTATTATTTTTTAAAATCAGTTATTGACCCACACTTTGAGACTTTTGTACAATGTCTTCAAAATTTACTTAAGTTACTAATTAGACCTGGCATACTTCCGTGCTATACTTTCATACACAGTCTAAATGGACAAAATTTACAGTATTGTATATTGCTTATCCGCTCAAACTTCCTGCTTAAAAAGCTATGACTTGTGAGTTTTGTAGCTTAATTAGTTTATAGGATCTGTTTAGTATATGTGTTTAAACACATATTTTTAATTTTTAAACAACATTACACGTATTTCTACACATTTTTTTACTTACAAGTATTTTCAAAAAAACTAAAAACTACTGTTTAAACACACGTACCAAACGAGTCTTTAGTATTTTAAACTGATACATACAAAGTTCAGTTCCTCATTCTCCTTTCTCTCAAAAAAAAAAAAAAAAAAAAAAAAAACTCATTTAAAACAGAACAAACATTAAGATCGACAAACTTACTGTTTAAACTTGCCAAGCAAACATTTTATCATAAAACATATAGAATTACAAGCAAGCGAGCAAGGCCTAATTCTGATTAAAAAATAAATAAATAAAAAAATAAGTAAAAAGTAAAAACAAGAAAAACCTGAACATTGACAAGAATTTAGATCATGATGACGACCCAATAAAGAAGACCAGATGATAATGATAAAACTGAGCTCGGTAAGGAAATGATGAAGTTTCTAATGCTAGCATTTGTCCTTTTTCTTTTGTTTTTTTGTTTTTTTTTTTGTTTTTCCTATTGCTCAAGGACTCAGCTCAAGATTGGTAATGATTTCTACTGTTTTCTTATATAGATATGAAAGATACAAGACTTGTGCCATGTCCTTTAGAACATCTATTGCTGGGAGTGAAAAAAAAAATGATTCAGTTAAAAATTATCTACAACATGATACTTGGTGAACAACTTAAATTCAAAAAGATTTAAGCAAATACAAACAGAAAATCAGGAATGTTAGAGATATTATAAATTTGTAACTCAAAGAGACCTAAATTTATTGTAAGCTCTTATACTTATAAGAGCAAGCAAAGTAATCTTAATCCAATTTATTGCCCATGTGTTATATATAGTTCTACAATTACTCTAGAGTTAGCTATTCTTAATCCGATATACAGACACACTACAATATTGGGGTCTATTATATGTTTGTAACACAATTTTATTCAGTAAGATTAGGAGATTTCTATTATGGACATAAGTTGTCAGTTCGAACCACATTAATTGTACTTCCACCTTCTTCTTTTTTGTCTCTCACTCACAATTTCAATAATAATTCTAATAAGGATCAAATGAAGAATTCTTTGTCAACCTAGTGGCTTATATCTAAGTTTGTGTGGAAAATTGTTGTAATTGATTAAGATTTTATAGTTTACCCCCTAAAATTAGGGCCTACTCATCAATAAACCAATAATATGTAAACACTGGTTACATCTTTAAAATGAATGATACTAGAGATACTATAAACTTTACAAAATGATATCACCAATTAATTACATAATATTCATTCAAACATTTCTTTATTATTCTGTCAAAGTTGTACCAATTACATTCATTATTAGTTTGTAATATTTTCTATTGTAAAATTGCTAATAACTTCAACATATTCTCTTTAAAGTATAACCCACGTGAAAAGCCTTTTGCTCTCTAACTTTGTATGCAGAAACAGAAAATGAGTCTTTTCAATGATTTAATTGAATACTGTGGTCTTTTTTTTCTTTTTTTTGGTTGTTGTTGTTGTTGATAATTTGATAGTACACTGGAGGAGAGAAGACTTGAATCTTGATTCTCCTAATAAAGGAGATCGTGCATGCTATGCCACTAGTTTACAAAACTCTTAAGAATTCATTAATTATTATAGCTGGTTCAAAAAAGTTATGAGTTTCCTATAAGGGGTAATTAAGTGGTTCTTTTGTCTCCTATAGGAAGAAATTATTAGTCAGTAAAGAAAAGCCGAAAAAAGGAATCCCATAATTAAGATTATTTTATTTATTTTTTTAAATCTTCTAAATAACGGATAACCGACACTAGTCACAAAGTTAGCTAGCTTGGGATCACATCCAAATGCAAATGGTAGGAAGCTGATTTTAACATCCTAAATCCTAGTGACCGTTAAGTCTTGTTTGTGATCAATATGATAGGCACACTTTAACAAAAGTCTTCATCACCCTTATTGGTGGCACGAAATTATTTCCAAACATACAAAAGTAGAGGACAAAAGAAAAAGAATAAAAAGGGAACATATATAAATAATTCATAGCTAGGCACGTACTAGTTTTAATCTCTATCTTTTACTTAGAAAAAGCAATATATTTGTATTTTTTCCTTTGGTTTTGCCGGATGTGCTAATTGTAATCCCATGCCAAATATATATGTTAGGACGAAAATGACAAGGGAAACTTCTGAAATGCATAAGAAGAAGCCAAGGAAGTAGGGTTTTGTGAATGAATCCAGTTTTCCTAATAATAAGAGATGAGACTGCCAGCAATATATTGCACTAGTTAGTAATAGCATAGAGGAAAAGAACAATATTACAAATACAAATACAAAAATAATAAAAAAATTCAACAACATTTTTAACAATAATTAAGTCGAAATTTTATTTATTTTGTATATAATAATTAATTATAATTGATTTCATAGAGGGTAATAAGAAATTAATATGGGGTTGGAGTGGGAGTGGGTGGTCCATGAATGAATATTAATGTCCGACTTCTTCATCTTCTTCAATTCAGTCCCAGCCCCAGCCCCAGCACAGCAGGTACATGATTATCACCCAACCAAAGAGAGAAGGGTTTTGATGCCAACACCCAACTCAGGAAAATGTCATTGTCTATGATGCTGACAGCTGGACATCATGAGTAACCCTTCTCCTTGTGGGTTCCACCACGTAGTGAAGAAGAAGAAGAGTGTTGTTTGACGGCTGTTACGTGTAAGGAATCTACTGGTTTTTGTCTTTATGTTACCCACAAGGGACATCTCCGGTCCAACTTACACTGTCTTTTCGTCCATTCGTCTAACTTCTCTGTACTTGACCTTTTTTTAAGTGATTCAAAAGGAATTTTCATGGGTTAGTTAAACAGCATTTACATTAATTACCTTCTACATGATTTAGTTAATCTAACCCAAACATTTTTTTTTTCTTCTTTTAATTTTCTTAACAAACTTATTAAAAAATGGTTCAATTAATGTGTGTCTTTATGGCATACTTTAATAATTTATTTTAGAAAATTTTTTATGAAAAATTGAAAAAATTATCAAGAAAGTCAAGCCGCGTATTCATTTTCCTATAAAATTTTTTTCTAAAGCATACATTAGTAAAAATTTTTTGTTTGTTATTTTTTTTTCCTCTCTCCATCTCTCGTCTCCTTTCCCTTTCCTCGTTTTTGGCCAAAACTTCTTAGCACACTCACAAGTCACAATACAATCACCACATAGACCTGTCAAACAAATCACCACAAACCTGTAAACTGTCACCATTGCACAAAACCACCACAAACTGCTCCCATGAGATCCATCAACACATTACTGTGTGATTGGTGCCTATACAAGTAGGCAACTTAGGCTTAGGTCCAGGGCCCTCAATATTTAATGGTTTTACTCATTTATTAAAAAAAGGCCTCACCCTATTATAAAAAAAAATGCCTACAAATGTTTGAGTGATGTTATGGATATTACAATTTTTGTAAAGTTATGAATTAAAACTATGTTTTTGTTTGCTTTAATTCCGTATCAAATTTGATTGTATTTTGTTCAATCATTTCCCTGTATGTTTCTGGGATATATTTAATGTAAGAATTGAGTGTGAGAGTTTGGTGAAAAATTGTGAAGACAGTGAAGTTTGCAACTTAATCATGACTGGTTGGCTTGCGATTGGACAACCTGCAAAAGGCCACGTGAGAAGCACATGCTGGAATCTAAATAGTTTTTTGTTAGACTGTATTTCGCGAGTCACTTCGCAACTTGGCCAACCCGTGAGTGACCTGTGAAACTCACTGCCTGAATGATTTTAAAGAGTGCTTTCCTCATTTTTTTTTACTCACACCATATAAGCCCACATTACCCATAAAATTGTAAGGAGACTTTTAGAGAGAAAACCCTAGCAATACACTTGAGAGTTAAAGATTTTTAACGCATAATCATTTACACAATTTCTTTTAGTTTTCCTCTACTTTTACCTCTCCAATTACAAATCCTTAAAAGGTTCTTAGCCCAAACACTTGCCTCACCAAATTTGAGTGTTGAGAGAAGTTTTAATTCCGTATCAAATTTGATTGTATTTTGTTCAATCATTTCCTTGTATGTTTCTGGGATATATTTAATGTAAGAATTGAGTGTGAGAGTTTGGTGAAAATTTGTGAAGACAGTGAAGTTTGCAACTTAATCATGACTGGTTGGCTTGCAATTGGACAACCTGCAAAAGGCCACGTGAGAAGCACATGCTGGAATCTGAATAGTTTTTTGTTAGACTGTATTTCGCGAGTCACTTCGCAACTTGGCCAACCCATGAGTGACCTGTGAAACTCACTGCCTGAATGATTTTAAAGAGTGCTTTCCTCATTTTTTTTTACACACACCATATAAGCCCACATTACCCATAAAATTGTAAGGAGACTTTTAAAGAGAAAACCCTAGCAATACACTTGAGAGTTAAAGATTTTTAACACATAATCATTTACACAATTTCTTTTAGTTTTCCTTTACTTTTACCTCTCCAATTACAAATCCTTAAGAGGTTCTTAGCCCAAACACTTGCCTTACCAAATTTGAGTGTTGAGAGAAGTTTTGGTGCTTGTGAGAAGCATTGGAAGAAACCATTGATTGGCGGATGCAATTATGAGCTAATTGTGGGATCTGGATAACTAGTGAAGACAATACTCAATGAAGTTTGTTGGGAGCTAGAACTCAGAAAGTTCAAGTACATTGGGTACATTAGGCTTGGAGGATCTTATTGATATCCTTGTACTCTAACTTTATTCACTAGTGGATCATTTCAGCTTGGAGGGCCGCAGAGAGGTTTTTCGCAAAGTACTTTGGTTTCCTCTTTGATAACACGTCTTAATGTTATCTCATTGTTTGCATCTCTCTTCCCTTACTTTTTATACTTTAAACTTATTGTCTATTGTATATGCATATGCATATGCTTTA
This sequence comes from Quercus gilva, assembly GCA_023621385.1. Classification (NCBI taxonomy): domain Eukaryota; kingdom Viridiplantae; phylum Streptophyta; class Magnoliopsida; order Fagales; family Fagaceae; genus Quercus; species Quercus gilva. The sequence continues at coordinate 33,551,587 of CM042482.1, read as the reverse complement.
AAGAGTGCTGGCCTCATTGCGTTACACTTACTCTTATTCCACACTTAGTTAAGTAGGGTGAAAGCAATCTAGCCATAAGTTAAATTAGGGGTCTAAACAAGCAATAGTGTTTTACACTATCTGAGCTTTCAATTGGAATCAGAGCGGGTACAGATATTTAGATTCGATTATCTTTGTGTGATCCTAGGCCCCGTTTGAGATGGATTAATCTCAATCCCTTAACTCACCTCCCTTCTTCAATGGGAACAATTATGCATTTTAGAGAGTGTGTGGGACTCCATCAAGATTGGATAGGTTAGACTAGATAAACCCAAGGTCGAATGGGATAAGACCGCTATTGCTTTGGCTAATGCAAATAGCAAAGCCATTAATGCTATTTTCTATGGTGTTTCTACTGATGAATTTCACAGGATATCACATGTGAAGACTGCCCAAGAAGCATGGAAGATCCTTGAGACTACCTATGAAGGTACCAAGAAGGTCAAGGACACAAAGCTACAAATTCTCATTACTCGATTTGAGGAAGTGAAGATGAGTGAAGACGAGTTGTTTGACTCATTTTATGGTAGACTCAATGAGATTGTCAATGCCAAGCTTAATCTCGGAGAGAAGATAGAAGACACTAATGTTGTGAAGAAGGTCTTAAGGTCTCTACCTGAAAGCTTCCGGGCCAAAGTCACCACCATTGAAAAGAGCAAGGACTTGGATACCATCAATATTTAAGAACTTGTTGGCTCCCTTCAAACTTATGAGCTTGGGCTGCCATCTCACAAAAGTAGTAAGTCCCTTGCTCTTAAGATGATAAATGAGTGAGCCGGTGAGTCCTTAGATAAGGATGATGTTGAGAAAGAGGTGGCTTAACTTGCAAAGAATTTCTAGAAATTTATGAAAATGAAGAATAATGTGAAGTCGTTTGGCAAGGGGAAACCTTCTTCCTTCAAGAATGACAAGAAAGATTTCAAGAAGAAAGATTCTAAAGAGTGTGGACACAACGGATAGGAGTCACCACCTCGTTTTTGCAATGGTCTAAGAACTACATATATAGCGTTCTTTTGTGGAAGGACATTTTGATCTTACTACCAGAGATATGGGTTCAGAGTTAAGGTATGGTCTTGGGAAGGTGTTAGGCACCCAAAACTTCCCAACCCTAAGGTTGGCCTCCTTTCATTGTGTCTTATGTCATAACTCTATTAAAGGCATACTTAAAACTTGTATCTAACTCACATACACGCTAACATACATCTAACAATCAACATTGCATCAATCATCCCAAAAGATCTAAACATACATCTATCATGGCAATAAACCAAGGCCTAACATTCATCTAATCATGCATCTCATTACATCATGGATCCTAACATCTGTCTAACATGGCATTTCTTAACATTCATCTAGCATACATGTCATGGCATCAAGGCATTCATTATATCACAAACCCTAGTTATACATCTAATCATGCTTCAACACAACCTTATCACCATATCATATCATAGCATCATATCATATCCATCCAAGACGAAAACATGTGATCATCAAGGTCAAAGGTAGAAGCAAAGCCAAAAACATGTCATAATCCAAGGCATTAAGATCACAATCATAACCTCAAACCTAAGTAAGATTATATCACGAATGCATGTACATTACAAATGCATGACTCACCTTCACTTACCTTGCAACAAATCAGCACCTATGGCATTATGCATGAGCATGTGAATGCATGTTCATAACATCAAACAAAACAACATAAGGTAAACCCTAATTCTAACATGTGAGAGCGAGCAAACAAATAAACATGTGAGATAGAAGCTATGAAAGCATAAAAACATGGAAAAGAGGCCAAGCAGAAATATACCTGTGAAAGCATAAACAAAAACAGCAAAATAAAATTTAGGGTTTTTGGGCAAGTTCATGCGCACGCAGGGCGCACACATGAATAAGCCTGCGTGCGCATAATCAAGCCTACATGCGCAAGCAAGATTATACACACGTGGGTTTCTGCCTAGAAACCCTAAAAACATTATAAAGAGGGCAGAACACTTAAACATAAATTCTAACAACCTAACATGCTGTTAAAACATACAACTACATAAACCTAAACTACCTAAAAATATTAAAACATAAAACAAGAAAAGAAAAAAAAAAGAATTAAACTTAAAGAAAATGAAAGAAAAAGTTTAGAACTATACCTCAAAGAAAAGCCCTTCAAGATTGATTTTTGACTGTTCCCCTCAATCAAATCTATTTACAATTAACAAAAAGAGTGATTAGTAATCGTAAAGTCAAATATCAAGGGCAGAAAAGGCCCTAATCAAAAGAAAATTGACTTGACGATGTTTTGTGAAAAAATCCTTCTTTGATTCACTATTTCTAGTGAATCCTAGTGTTTTCCCGTGAGATTTCTGTGTGTTTTGAAAATATACCATGTAAGATTACTTATAATGTCAAAATAGGGGTTTGGAATGACTCCTAGACACTGTGAAAATAGGGGTTTGGAATGACTCCTAGACGATGTGGGATTCATTCCAAACCTTAACATTAATACAGAAAACTTGCCTTGTTTAGGTTTTTGGAATTCACTATGCATGCGCAAGATCAGGCCTGCGTGCGCATAGTGAGAATTTCCTTGGCCTTATTTTTCCAAAAATAGATTTATTTGTTCATTAAAAGTTATATTTTTCATTTTAACATTTCTCAAGTCAATTTAACATCTAATTAGGTCATAAACCAACCTTGGGTCTTAGAATTCAGCATCATTAGGGAATGGGGGCTCGAGTCGTAAGGGGTACAAAATGCAGTGTCTACAAAGAGTCATCATCATCTCAAGGAATCGTTTGCTATGAATGCAATGGGAATGGTCATTTGAAGACGAAGTGCCTAAATTATTTGAGAGGGAAGGGTAAGGTGTTAAAAACCATCCTTAGTGATTTTGAGAGCTCAATTTCAGATTCAGAAGATAGTTAGGATGGTGATGGAAATTATCTTGCCTTTATGGCGATTACCTCTATGGACACAAAGGGAGAACTAGAAGAATTGAATAAGGAACTCGGTGAGCACACCGATGTTGAAGAAGTTGAAGCTACTGATGATGAAGAAGAATACCTTGATGAAGGTGATAAGAAGCTTCAAGTTGTTTATGATGCATTGCTTGAGGATTGTGGAAAATATGCCAAAGTAGCAAAGAGTGCGGTTAAGAAGATGAAGAGAATTGAAGAAGATCACAAATCCACTCGTTTGCAACCTAGAGATGCTACGTATGAAGTTGAGAATTTGAAAGAAGAACTGCTGAGTGCTTATTCTAAGATCGAATTTCTTGAACTAGAGGTGATCCAAGCAAATGCAAAGGTTGAGCACATCATAACCAAGAAGCTTAACAACGTGCTCACATCTCAAAAGTCGTGGCAACATCTAAGGCAAAAGGGAAATCATTGTCTAAGAATCAAAGAGGACCTCAAGTGAAGCATTTTTGCCATCATTGTGGCATTCGTGGTCATACAAGACCAAATTGTTTCAAGCTTCATGCTCTCAAAAGAGCTGATCTTCAAAGCGCTCAAGGAATTGAAAAGGGGAAGCTAAAAAGAAAGCAAGCCAAGGAAGACAATAGAGGACACCTTATCGGGGATGACATAGAGATGCTCAATAGCATTTCATCGTGCCTAGCTAACTTCACCCTGAGGTTTGAGAGTTATGTTGCACGTACTCCTTCTATTAAAGATCTCACCCAAAACACCAGTGCGGTATGGGTGAAGAAGGGTACTCATGCATAATTACTCTACCATGTCCATGCATTAATATTTCCAATGTTTTAGGGACATAGTTTCATGCATGCTCTCATGTGCATCTTCTTTTAGTTGTCATGCTACCCCTCTAGCATGTTTGTTTTAATTGCTTTTTATTTAATAGTTTGTTTTTTGTTGATCTTACTTTATTGCTTTTGTTTTGTGTGAGTAAAAAATTCAAAATCACATAAAAAGTATAAAATTCAAAAAATTCAAAACCTCCGTACTAATGGCATAGTGTATTTACGAGCTTAGCTTGTTATGTATGCACTTATATTGAATGTAAGTGAAATCTAAAAATCTATGTTTGATTGTTGTAAATAGATCTTTAAGATTGTCATGAATGTCTAGCCAATAGTCTTGATTGATCTTGATACATGCATAAACTTGTTCTTTTATATCTCCTCACATTTAATTTCTAGTCAAAAAGCTCTTCAAACATCAATCTCTAAAAAAGGAAAAAGCTGAAAAAGCCTTGCTTCGAAAACTCATTAGACTAGGAAAAGGTGGAGCAAAATGTATTCAAGTTCTATGATGCCAAAGCCAAAGGCTTTTCCCTCAAAAATTGATGCTCAAAAATTGAGTTGCATTGACCAAAAAGTATGAAAAATGGAAGCCAAATTAAAAGCTTTCAATCACGTAAACACTTTGGTGAGGAGTCATATACGTTAATTTCTATTCATGAGATAGGTCTCTTGACTTCGTGTTATTTGTGTATGACTTGATTGAATTGATCATTGAAGCTTCATGCTACACTATGGACTAATGCATACTTGATACTCACACACAACATACAAGTCTAATGTTCAATGAATATCTATTTCATTTGTGTGATTGTACATGCTTAAATGTGATGTGTGTATGCTTAATTGCTTGTTGATCAAACCAAAAAGATTTTTGAGTGTTTTATTTTATTTTTTGAATTGATTTTTTTTTTTGTTTCACTCTTGCTTTGAATGTTTTTCTTAAAAAGCCAAAATTTTTGTGTTGAAAAACTTAGTGTTTGGAAATTTTACAACTCATTTCGTGAGTGGATGCAGTCCCATCCAAGTCACTAGATGAAATGTGAAAATTTAGTCCCTTTGAAAAATCATGCAAAGAGTTTCATGACTCATTTGTGAGTGCTTCGCAACTTAAGCCTGACTCGAAAAGTGCAAATGAAGAAATTTCAATTACTTCAAAAACATGCATAGAGTTTCATGGCTCAGTTGCGAGTGGCTTGTGAGTCACTAACTTGCGAAATGCGTGAAAAGTCAGATTTTGAAGGGCTCAAAATGTCAGTTTTTAAAAGGCTCGAAATGTCAGTTTTCAAAAAACTTGTCTTTTGCTCCTTGCGACTCCCTCTCCCAAAAACTCAAAATTTCTTCAAAAACTCAACCAAACTTCTTTAGATTTCTATTCTAAGACTACTCTAAGGTATTTTCTAACACTTTTACTCTTTCAATTCCTTAGATTATGTTCTAGATTGTTTAAAACCTAGGGTTGGGTTTATTTTGAATGGGAGTTGGGGAAAACTTAATTTTTGCAATTTTTTTTTTCCAATTTTGTTGATTGGGCTTTGTCCCATTTGTGTTGTTAATGTGTATGTTGGCCCCATGTGGCATTTAGAACATGTATTGAGACATATTTTCATATGTTCATGCATTTTTCATCATATAGGTTTATTTTGTGCATGTTAGGTGTTTGATTAAATGCCCTTAACGCATTTTTCACTCGTTTGGACTCCGATGAGTACCGAACTTTGGAGTTTGCCATGTTTACTCATATGTAACATGTTTCGATCTTTGTTTGCATGGTCCAAAAATAAGTTATATTTTCCATAAACGCTTTCTTCAAGTCAATTTTCATCTGATCGAGCCCTAAACCAACCATGGGCTTTAGAATTCTAACATCATTGAGGAACGGGTGCCCGGGTCGTAAGGGGTACAAGATACGATGTCTATAGATACCCCTCTTTTGATTCAAGAGCTTTGCTAACGAAATCAAAAGAATAAGAGACAAAACAATTTGTTTCGATGTATGGTTCGAGCCCAACCCATGCACACGGCAAATAACACGCATAAATGGGGTGGGGTACAACTCCACAGAGTTGTGTGGGATTTGTATGTCCAAATTCCCACCTTTGTTGCTCTGGAAACAAGCAACGACAGATTCACTATCCAAGAACCTGTTTTGCCAATTGCAAGCAAAAGTCGAGTGATTTACTATCCTAGAGTCACTAAAAAAGAAAAACAAACATGGCCAACAGTCTCAATCATTAACCAAACAAACAAGATACTCTAACGAGCTAAAAGGATATGTCACTGTGGTGTCCATTTGAGGCTCTTACCTTAAACTTCTCTAGGTGGCTTTTGCCTCTAGGTAGTTTCTATTTCTATCTCAATCTCTTTTGATCTAGTGAGGCTCTTGCCTCTGTGTGACTTCTATCTCTATCTCAATCTCTTCTATTCTAGGTGGCTCTTGCCTTAATTTTGATGTACATTTTCAATTCCAAAAAGGATATGAACTCAAGTTCTGCAATCTTCCTTTCTTAACTTGTCTAGGATTTGTGCCAGCATATTCAATTATCGTGGGATATGTGCACAAGTATGGTAGCAATCTTGGTGGTTCTGACTTACGAGGAAGTCTTTGGTGATGTATGATCCTTCGGGGAAAATGACTTGCTGAGGAGTGTGTGTTGGTGACTCATAAGGGAGCCTTCTTGGTGTTTTTTGACCTAAGAGGAAGTCTCTTGATGATGTGTAGCCTACTGGGGAAAATTCTTCTTCTCTTTTATGACTTAGCGAGGAGCTTATGTTAGTTCTACTCACAAGGGAGTTTTCTTGGTAATTCTCGGCTCCTTGGGGAAAACTCTTTTCCTCACAACCCTTGGGAGAGTTGTCTTGGTGTTTTGGACCCATGGGGGAGCCTTTGATGACTCTTGGGGAAAACATGTCTATTTTGTGACTCGCTGGGGAATTGACTGATGATCTTAGCTCACAGGGGAGTTTCCTTAGCAATTTTCAATCTACTAGGGGATGTTCTTGATCCTTCTAATCAACTAGGGATGATTTGAGAATCCTTGTGTCTTTCAACTTGCTAAGGGAATTTATGTCATTTGGGTGCATTTTTGAATTTTCCCTTACATTTCCCACCTTCTGGGTCCATTGGGGATATTCTAATTTTTTTTTTTTTTGGGCTAAAATACACGTAGTTTAGTGGGAGGCCAAAACTACATGTAGTTTAGTCACCAGATGCCTTCCCACCTCTTCATTTTTCTCCAACGGTTACCAATCGTTTCTTTTTGTTCTCATTCCTCTTCATCATCCTCAACTTTTCATTTTCTCTCTAACTCTTCAACTTCCATTTTCTCTCTACAAAACTCTCTGCCTCTTCCTCATTCTCTCATCCCTCACCATCTCTCTCTTTCTTTTTCAAACTCTTTCATTCTCTCCAATGACACCTAAGTCCAAAACCAAGAAAACCTTTTACGTGATTTTCGGCGAAGTCTTTAACCTCACACGTTGAGATGGAGCCATAACGCTAATAAAGTCTCCTCCACTGATCTACAAGCCACAAAACCATCCTTTAGAGGGTGCACGAGCCGGATTGGTAAGTTTTCCAAAATTTTCTCATTTTCTATTTTTGCTTTGATCTTCCATTTTAATATGTTTTTAGACCTTAAAATGCTTAGGTTTTGTTGTGGGATGGGTCTAGATGAAAACTTGGTGCCTTAGGAGGGGTAGGAACATGCCTAGGATGAGTTTTTATCGATAGTGGGACGAGGTTGTCAAAGAACTCCTCAGTTTGTGTCCATGCGTGCGCATATGTTATGCATGTGTGCGCAGCCAGTGTTCATGTGTGCGCATACTCTCTTCATGCATACGCGTCCGTGTTCATCAGTTCATACGGACGCATGCCCTAGCATGCGCACCTATGTAAGGACCCTATGTACTTATACGCGGGACCAGCGTGCGCATGTTGGTACTCAAAAACTTATTTTTTGATTATCTTGACCTTTTTTCACCTATTTCCTTATCCAATTGTGATTCTCATTCTCTCTTTTCATCTTTTCATAGGTCTTACTCCTTTTCACGGGTAGGGGTTGTACCAATCGCATCATTTCTTGGTATAGGGCTTGATAGACGACACAAAGGCCTTAGTATGCACAGCTGGCTTTAAGCCTATTATTCGCTTGCTTTCAAAGGGTTCCGCTAGCGACATCCTGGTGTAGACATGGGTTGAGAGGTGGTGGTACACTACTTATACCTTTCACATTACTGATCGGGGGATGACAATGACTCCTCATGACTTCCACCAAATGATCGGTCTTCAATGTGATAGGCCCCTCACAAATCTGGAGGGCGAGTCAGGTACTCAGCTGAGCATAGACCTACTGGGGCGTAAGTACTCAAGCGAGAGCATTCACTATTTCGATTTGAAGGTGGACTATAGGCCTTATTCTCAGGCGACGCCTGATGATTATGCTTAGATGGCTAGGGCATTCTTGCTATATATACTGGGGGCGTATCTCTTCACCAACGGAAGGCAGATGGTGTCCTTAAGGTGGTTGGCTCTCTTCTGTAACTTTAGGGTCGAGCTTGTCTTGCCTACCTGTACTCATCCTTGGACACACTCAGCCGGGGGACTCTGCACCAGTTTGTGGGGCCTTGGAATCTCCTTGAGGTTAAACCCTAGGAAGGTCCCTTTTTTTACTGTGTCCAGGCCCAAACTGAGGTGAGGATCTCGGGGCCTTTTATTGTAGTTTGAAAGGACTAGGCTTGGTTAACCACAGCAAAATGGGTTGTTTTAAAACCAAGTGGTGCACAGAGCAAGAATCCTACAATACATATATACTAGCAAGCGAGAACATATGTATTGAACAATAAGGAAAACAGCAAAAAAAGAAAGAAAGACAATGTAAATAAACAGTATGCAAATAGTTGTCAAGGATCCTCAGACCCGTATAAAATATTTCATTATTTCTCTTAATTATGAGTTACATTGTGCTCACTATGATGTGATATAAGGTCCAAATAGGCTCAAAAATTATAGACTTAGATGACTATCTAAGCCTCTAAGACTTGCAAAGTTTGAATCCTTTTGAATCCAAGTATGTACTAGTGGTTGTTTCTGGGATACCAGGAGATATTTCCCTGCTTTCTTTTGATTTTGACAGAGTTTTCTCAATAATTCTATTATGACTTTACTATTGTTGAATGCCCTTTCAATGCTGATTGCCTTCCCCTTTTATAGCATCGTTCCAAGGTCTCGGGGTACTACTGATTCCCTTCCTTTGCTCCCCTAGGAACCAGAGCCCATTTTGTGCCTATCACTCAGAAGGTCGATCCTTTCCCTTTCTCTCATAATTTCCTTCTTCTGGTGCTGTTTCTTTGAAAGCCCATGACTGACTTTCCATTTCGGTGTGCTCAGGGAGCTGTTCTCAATTTCATGTTACTCAAAGCTTCTTACCTTTTCAGACTCAGCTTTTAGTTGTCCTCCCTCTTTGTCATTTTTCCTAGGTGAGCGGAATCCATTTCTGCTAGATCGAAGGTCTTCCTTGCCATTTCCCTTTATAGCTCCTCGTTATGAGTTCCCCAAGGTACCGCTTTCCTGCATCATGAGTGGTTGGTCTAAGCATTCTGATTTCTTGCTGCATTTCTGGGTGCTTGAGAAGGACATATCTTGCATTTTATTAGCATTCCCTTTGAGCTGTCTTGGTCCTATCTAGTTGTGCTATACGTCTCGGGGATCCCGGGCTCTGTTCTTCTACTGGACTCTCTTTAGTTCTCTGATCTGGGCTCTTTTTCCCTTTGTTTCATGGGCTCTAAAACCTGCCCATTCACGGATCTTAGGCTTCAAATCTTTAGGCCTACCATCCTTTTCTTTTGTGAGCTTAACTCCTTTAATTTTTACTTTCCATAGGATTGGTCTGGTGTACTATTTTCTTTGGGCTTTGTGTTATGATTTTTTGAACCTCAACATTTAGCCCCCCGAGCTCGTGGGTTGCCTGCAGCCCACGCATGAGTAATTTAAAGTTTTGGTTTCTGTAGGACTTATGTCTTCACTGTTTTGAATTTTCTCAAGGTCCCCTTTTACTTCCCTCAGGATCCTGACTTCCCATTGTCATTGGATATCCCAGTCTTCTTTGCTTGTTGTGCTTTTTTCTTTTGTAACTTCCTCCTTTGCACGGGACGTGGTAGTTAAGTTTGGAGTAAAAAACTTAACTACCACGTCTCCTTTTACATAACCCTACCTGACCCATAAGGGGCCTTTGCTCATTATGTTCCAAATCCTGATCCCATCAAAGGGTCTTCTAACAAGTTCATTCTACACACACACACACACACACACACACACACACACACACACACACACACATACACACACACACACATTACCAAGCATTATCGAGGAACAGGGCTCGAGTCGTAAAGGGTACAACATGCGATGTTTACACAACCCCGCCCAACCCATAGGTCGGCCTCCACTCATTTTGTTCTAAATCCTAAACCCATCAAAGGGTCTTCTAACATGTTCATTCTATACACACAAACGCATTAACAAGCATCTAACACATAAACATGGCATCTCAATCATATGGCATTCATGGCACAAGGTCCTATCATTCATCTAGCATGACATTGACATTCATATTTATCCAGGGGCAGCAAGTACATCACAAGACAGAAACATCAACAAGGTAGTAACATCATAACCATGACATTAATCAAGCATATTCAATCACTCAAGCATAGCATCATGGCATTCACCATTCAAAATAAACCAATCATCATACCTAAAGATGCATGTTCATATTCATATGCATGACTTACCTTCACTTACTTCACTACACCATAACATCTCAGTACCTATGCATTAATGCATATTCATGTTCTTATGCATGTTCATATTGTTCATCAAAGAGTGTAAATCCTAATCATTAATCTAACCTGAATGTTCAAAAAGCGTGTAAAAACACTATTAATGTTTAGACCCCAATATACAAATGACCAATTCAAGCTTAATATCAAACAATGTATGTGCGGAAAATGAACATAAGCTTATAACAGAATTGATAAACAATCTAAACCAAATAAAATCATATTCACAGCATAAATTAAATGGCAAAGATTAAGGGAAGAGAGATGCAAACACAAAGACAACACAACGATGTGTTATCGAAGAGAAAACCGAAGCCCTCGGCGTAAAACCTCATGGCAGCCCTCCAAGAGGTCAATAATCCACTAAAGAATGAAGTTAGGATACATGAATAGTAGAAGACCCTCCAAGCCTAATCTACCCAGTGTACCTAAGCCTTCCAAGCTTTTTGCTCCAATGAGATTACGCCGAACTTTTGTCTTCTTTAGCTTACCGAATTCTGCTATAGCCCATAGCATCAACCAATATCAATTGGTCCCTTCCTAACTGCTTCCTAAAGCACCAAAAAGCCTTCTTATAGATGTGGGTATGGTGAGAAAAGGATTTGGCTAAGAACCTCTCAAGGATGTAACAATGGAGAGGATGAGAATAGAGGAATTTGAAGAGTCTCTATGTAAAGATTGTGGATGATTCAATCTTGTTTTTCTCTAGGATTTCTCTCTCAAAATTCTCTCTAGAAGCTTTCTACATTTCGTGGGTATAAGGGTCTATATATAGTGGTGTGTGTTTGGAATGCGAAGAGTCATTTTTCCAAAACAAAGCTGGCTGGCGACTTGGCCTCGTAACTTGACTGAGTCGCGAGTTCAAGCTGCGAGCTAACTGAATGGCTAATCTGGACTTTTTGTCCTGTAGTGCAATAGCTGGCACGACGCTTTAGCTACTCTGCACGCTTCACTCGTGTGCATCTTTTGGTGGCTTGCCAGTTGCGAGCCATCTACGAGATCCAGTCGCGAGTCCTTGCTTTACGACACAATCTTGAGCAATTCTTCACACTCTCTTACACACTACCCTTACATGATTTTCACCTAAATACAGGGTTTCTAAATGCTGAATTACAAGTAAATTTGGCACGGAATAAAGCCAACAAAATGGTTGATTAAATTCAACCTTACAATCTCCCCCTTTGGCTATTCCATGACAAAACCTTATGACAAACTCTAGACTTAACGTGTGAGTTGGGAACAATTGAGCAAAACTCACTAACACCTAACTCTAGAATTTGTGAAGCTCTTGAACCATAAGAACAAGTATCTCTTGAAACACAACACATTATGATCATTGTATATAGAAAACTTGTAATGCATATGGAGTAAGCACAATGCGGTCAAGCAAAAATGGACTCAAGCAATAAACCATGGTTTAACCAAAAACGAACAATCATTATAAATAGTGATCACAATGCTCATTCACACACGAAATGAACATCTGGACATGCAGCTAATAAGCTTATTTGCAAAGTATCATTTGCATGTCCAACACTCAACCAATGCAACAACACAAGGTAATTGCATTAAGGATAAAAATCCAACAAAGGGCATGTACTGAAGAAAATGCATAAATTTAGTAACAAGTACTAGGCTATAAAGCATGGGTACAAAAACCTAAAAACTTACAAAAGCAAACGGTTACAAATTAAAAAGTATTTTAAATAAACTAAAAGTTCTTAAAGTTTCTCCCCTTCAAAATGATGAGAAGTTGTGATGTACTTGGAATATATATACTTGTAACCTGAAACACTTGCACAGAACACATTAGACCCTCATGGTACAGCAAGTTATAAAAAGGACAAGTATAATGTAACAAATAAATTGCAATCAAATAATCATGATGTGAAACATGTGAGCAACTTAATCAAACACCAAGCACCAAAACAAAGTTTTCTTATTAGCTCAATGTCTTCTCCCCCTTGGTATATGAATCTCCCCTATTGAATACCTCTCGCCCTACAAATGTGCACTAGAAATAGAATTTCTCCACTTAAGAATGTGCACAAGGGTCATATAGAAATGACAAAAACTCTCCGGTATACTCTTTAGAGTATACTCTTCGCCTTTTTGTCAAGAATAGACAAAGGGTCAAGAAGAAACGAGGGCAAGAGATGGAGGTATGAATAAGGATAATGATATATGACGGGTGCGAGATGAAAGAGAAAATGAAGCTCAAACCTAAGACAAAACAAAATGCTACAAAGTATAAGGTAAACATGACATGCTAGGATGAAGAAATAAGGTATAGACCAATGCATGACAAGGGTAGCAAGGTGTGTGCAAGAGGTGGCAAAGTGCAATGCGTGACCAATGCATGGAAGCAAAGTGCAATGCGTGACCAATGCATGGAAAATGCACATGTGGGGCAAGGTGTGTTAAATACACAACTAATGAACCAAACATATTCCTAAAGAGGAAACACGAGAAACCCCAAAGTTTGATACTCATCGGAGTCCAAACAAGTGAGAAAATGCCTAAGAGACATTTTATCAAACACCTAGTATGCATACTATGAACAACAATGTGAAATAATGCATGAACATCATGAAATCCACCCTTAATACATGCTCTTTTTGCCACAAGGGGCCAACATCCAAAGCAAATCATCAAAAGAAACCAATCCTATACAAAAATTTGAGAAAAATTAAGTTTTCCCAACTTCTATGATGAAAATCCCAACCAAGAGCATAAAACTCTCCAAAACATAATCTAAGGATTCAAAACAATGAAAAGAGTTTAAAATTACCTTAGAGATATTAATGGAATGAAAAACTATTCAAATTGATTGGATTTTGATGTAAAAATATTGAAAGAGGGGCTTAAAAGAGGATGGGAGAGGTTTAAAACAAGTTTCCCACGAAAAAGCTCTTTAAAAAGTTGATTCTGGGCGTTGGCGAGCTGAGTCGCAAGTTAGTCACGAAAACATTCTGTGTAAACTCGCTAGTAGAGCTCGTGGCTTGCAAGTCGCCAAAACGAGTAGCCAAAACTCGCGACTGGGACTCGCGGGTTGTTAGTCTCCATAATGAGTAGTTAAAAATTCTGACACTTGTTTCTTAACATAGAACATGTTCAAACAATGAAAAACAAAGTAAGCACTAAACATGAACACAAAGAGTGATAAAAATCACTTCCAAAAACATATAAAATGATCAAAAATCTTTTTGGATTGATTTATATATAGTTGAGCACACACACATCACACTTAAACAAGTACAATCGAACAAATGAATAAGACATTCGTTGAACATTAGGCATGCGTGTTGTATGTGTGTATCAAGTGTGGAATAGTCCTTAGTCTAGAGTGAAAATTCAATGATCAATTCAATCAAGTTATACACAACTAGTACTAAGCCAAGTGATCTATCTCATTTATAGAAATAAACATATATGACTTTCCACAAGAAAATGATTACATATCTTTGAAGCTTTTCATTTGGCTTCTTTACAATTTATAACATTTGATCATTTTTTATCTTTACATCTCTTTTTGAGATCGATACTTGAAATTTTTGATATTTCAATTTGATGAACAAGCCTTTGGCTTTTTGGGTACCATACATTTTTATAAAAGTCACTTTCCCTTTTTCCTAGTCAAATACTAGTATATGCGACGGCTTTTGCAATTCATTATCTCTTTTCATTTTGAGATTTACGTTTGTTGAGCTCTTTAAGCAAAAAAATAAAAAATAAATGAGTGGAAAGAGATATAGGCACAGGTGTATGCATGTATCAAAACTAACATGAATTGACTAATCATTCATGACAAGCTTGAAGATCGATTTACAACAATCACACAAAGGTGTCAAGATTTTTTCCCACAAAGATATAAGTGCATAAAGAACAAGCTAAACTCGTAAATGCATAAAGTTATTTGTACAAAGGTACAAGGCAAAACTCACATGTGAGATGTCCTCAAACAAATACGATCAAACTTTTTGAATTTTTCACTTTTTATGTAGTTTTGGATTTTTACTCACACAAAACTAAAACAAAAAGGTAAGATCAAAACAAAAACAATGCATACAAATAAATGCAAGATGCACAAATTCATGAAGATATGACATCTAATGCATGAAGGGTCCTACAAAGATCGAAAGAATTAGATCAAGGACCAAAAGAGCAAATGCTCAACCATAGGAACCTTTCCTCATCCAAATGGAACGATTGTTTGGAATGAGTGTATTAAAAGAAGTGAGATGAGGATTGGAAGAATGAGAACCGGAGATGCACATAGTCAAGAAGTTAAAAGCATTAAACACTTTCTTTAACAACATGTTATTTTCACTCAAATCCGGTTTACTCTTTTTAGCACAACTTCTAAGAAGCTTAAGTTTCTCTTTTCTTTTGATTCTTTTAAGAGCATGAAACTTAGAGCAATGAGGTCTTATATGACCAAAAGCACCACAATGGTGACAAACAATGTGTTTAGGTCCATTAGGCTTTTTGGGAAGGGAACTAGCAACATGGCTTTGTTCTCTTTTCAACTTATAACATTGAGGTCTTATATGACCAATCACACTACAATGGTGGAAAGTTGGAACAAACTTAGATCCATCTAAAACCTTAGGTTGAGACCTAAATAGAGGCTTTGACTTAAGAACCTTTTTCTACACCTTTTGGTTTCTTTTATGTGGAGGAATGTACACCGATTTTTCCTTTGAGGTAGAACACACAATAGGCACAAAATCGGGTACCACAACATGATTGCAACAAATATTTTCATCCTTTTTATCAATAGGTTCAGCAATCAAACACTTGGCATGCATCTTAAGAGATTCATTTTCACATTTTAGCTCATCAACAAGTTTGTTAGATAAAACAAGTTTATCATCCAAGTCCATATTCAAACATTCAAACTCTTTTAGCTTTTCAAGAGAAATTTTAGCAAGTTTCTTATATTTCTCAACCAATTTTTTGGATTCACTGAGCTTAGCAATCAAGTCATCATTTTCACAAAATAACTTTATCAAATTCTTTTGAAATTTCTTAGCATTTTTCTTCAAGAGTTTGTTATTTGGAATATCAACAACACCCAATGATTAATGTAACATAGCATCACAATCATGAGGATTATCACTCATAGAGGCATTTTCACAAATACATGGCATGTTACATTTATCATCAACCAAATCATACAAAGAGGCATACAAAGCACTATCCACGGTAAATAAACACAAGGGGCCAAGGATCACACTTAGGTATTTAAACCACAACAAGTGTACCCGCTCTGATAGCACTTGTCGGACTGTGTGCCTTACTGATCCATCCAACGACCAATTGGTAAAGGATGAGGGGGCACAAATCTTTTATAGCATTCAATTGCAGACGAACCCCATTGGTATTTGTTGGGACATATGTGTTTCACTTGTTAGAAACATATGTCATTCTTTGATGTAATTGGCTAATCTTTTGACAAAACGCACTTTACTTGTAATTGGGTAGTTCTAGGTGTTTTTAATACTTCAAGCAACAAGGTTTCAAGATCAAGTGTTGAAGTCATCAAATCTGTCCAAGAAACAAGCGAAGAGGTGCAAGTTCATTAAAGCTCGACAGTTAGCTCGATAGCTAGCATGTGTCGAGGTTTAGAAAGCTACTCAAGCCTGTAAGCTCGACATCTGCTCGACACCTTCTCGACACCTCCTATCTGTCGAGGTTTAAGAAAAACAAATTTCTCTGTTTTATTTTTTTGGGATCCGTGAATATGTCTTTGGGCCTTCTTTTCTCATAACCCTAGACATATAAAAGAATTGTTTTAAGCGCTGTCAAAGAGTTCACAAGTTGCACAAGCATTGAGCAAACTCTGTTCAAGCAAATTGTGACCGGAGACAAAGTTTCACCCTAGTTCATCTTTTCTGAAGAAGTTGCTGTGTATGTGCACCTTTGGGTTTTGTGAACAAGCATCTTCTTAATTTTCATCGTGTGGATAAATTGAAGAACTTTGCAGCTAACCATCTTTTCTAGTTGGTGTTTGAAGTCGCGTATTGGGATCTGCGCAATTGGTTAGTCACGTACTTGGGAGTCGTGCATCAAAAGGGGAAATTGTAACTACAGAATAACTCCCAAACACTCTCATCTCACTCCAATCTTGTTCCTCAAGGTTTCTTCAACCTTTTTCAAGTTTTTCTTCACTTGGTAAGCTTCTTATCTCTCATTCTTCATGCATTTCATGATTTGAAACCTAGGTTTTGGGGTTTTTGAAAAATTTTGGGGTTTTTCAAAATTAATGAGTTATTGTTGAAATTTTGGGATGGGTTTTCACTTAAATGAGTTTAAAATCTCATGCATTGCATCACATATGCATTATAACTATATTATCATGCATTTAGATGTGTGCAAATTGATTGTGTGCTAGTAGGATTGGATTGGGCTGAGCCCATGATGAATTTTCTTTTACATGTCACATGTTCATACATTCCCTATGCATACGTACTCTCTTTTCAATATATCTTGATATTTGAACTGTTTGGGGCTTTTCTGATTGTCTCTCTTTCTTCCCCCTCTCATTTTGTTTACGTTAGTCGTGTCTATGGCACCTAAGCGTAAATCTGCTCCGTTTCAGAACCCTTTTCGTTCTAGGGCATCATCTTCTGATCCTACTCCTTCTAACATTCGGTTCCATGATGAGGATGCTCGTAAAGCTTTCTCGGAGAACTTTTCTCGACGAGGTGTTCATTCGAAATGCCAAGTCATTTTGGCGGACTTTGTCGACACTGACCTTCCCAATGTCATTCACAATCAGGGATGAGAGTCACTGTGTGATGTCCCGGTCACCTGTCCTCTCATGCTTATCTAGGAGTTTACTCTAACTTGCATGGGATTGATCGTTCAGTACCTCTTTTCTTCACTCGCGTTCGAGGTATGCGCATTCCTGTCACACTGCAGCTTGTTGCGAATGTGCTTCGAGTTCCTAGGGTATTGTCACCTGATTATCTTGGTTGTGAGCATTTATGGATTGTGTCTAAGGATGAGCTCATATCTGCTTTTTGTGAGCGCCCTTTTGAGTGGGGTGAGCGTTAGTTTACATCATGTTGGCCTTTTGCTAAATGTCCTAGATTCTTAAACATGGTGATGACCTTTGTACTCCATCCTCTCTCTCATTATAACTCTATCACAGAGCCTTATGCTCGGTTTTTGTTATCTCTCCTTGAGCATCTTACTATAGACTTCCCTTCTCATTTCATTCTGTCTATTATAGATGTTCATTTAGATACGATGACCTGTGATAAGCTCATCTTTCCTTCTGCTATTACGAAGATCTTACGCCATTTTTCTATTCTTTTTCCTACGTCCGACCATTTCACTTTCATGTGTGCTATAGACGCTGCTGCCGTAAAACGTAGTGAGGCACAGTTTAGGTCGCGACAGCCAGATTCTACTCCTCACTCTCGTTCGGCGCCATCTCGGTCTGCTCCATCTACATCCACTCCCTCTTCTTCTACGAGCAATGTGTCACTGGGAGACATCATGGCGCAATTGCAGCACATGGATGCCCGTCTTAATACACTCTCCACTGAGCTGTATCAGGTAAACATTCGTGTTGGTCATATTGCATGATGGCAAGCGGCTATGGGTGGCTATGCTTCTAAGGCTTCTCTTCCACCACCTCCTCTAGTGGCTTCTGATTCTAATGCTAAGGATGATGATGATGATGGTGATGACGATGATGCTTCTAATGATGATGATGGAGATGCTAGCTCTACCAATGAGATGTCTACTTGACACTCTTACCCTTTGTCAC
Source organism: Quercus gilva (assembly GCA_023621385.1). Classification (NCBI taxonomy): domain Eukaryota; kingdom Viridiplantae; phylum Streptophyta; class Magnoliopsida; order Fagales; family Fagaceae; genus Quercus; species Quercus gilva. The sequence goes on along the minus strand of CM042482.1, from coordinate 33,533,165 downwards.
TCGTGACAAAAAGGGGGAGTAATTTTGGATATAAGAGTAGTCACTCTTAGGGGGAGAGTTAGTATAGGACATTTTGTTAAGGGGAATGTTGTTGATGATATGAGGGATGTAGTGAGGATTTCATGTATCTTTTCTTTTATTTCTTCTTTAGATACATTGTTATTGTACATTGGGTCTTATGACCATTTATTGACATACATTGTAATTAGTTCTTTCTATATGTGGATGTATGTTGTTTCTTTCACCTACCTCTTACATGTGTCGTTTCTTTTCTCTCTTTATACACATGTTTCTTTATTTGTATGCAATCTATTATTTCTGTTTCATACAAAGATACCTTGATGAGTTTTGTTTAAAGTATTTCAGAAATACAGGTTGTCAAAGTCTACTTGCCATAAACTCTCTTCTTGCAAAGTTTTTCAAGAGTTTGTGTTAGGATAAATTTTATTGTATGTAACAAGTAAGTATGAGTTTAGTGATTTATGACTTTTCTCATAGGTTTATTTGTTTGTTGTGGTTTTTTCACGGATTGCCAAAGGGGGAGATTGTTGAGACATATATGTTTCACTTGTTAGGAACATATGTTTTTCTTTGATGTAATTGACTAATCTTTTGACAAAACGCACTTTACTTGTAATTGGGTAGCTCTAGGTGTTTTTAATACTTCAAGAAATAAGGTTTCAAGATCAAGTATTGAAGTCATCAAATCTGTCCAAGAAACAAGTGAAGAAGTGCAAGTTCATTAAAACTGGACAACTAGCATGTGTTGAGGTTTAGAAAGCTGCTCAAGCTCGTAAGCTTGACACCTGCTCGACAGCTTCTCGACACCTCCTATTTGTCGAGGTTTAAGAAAAACAGATTTCTCTGTTCTGTTTTCTTGGGATCTGTGAATACGTCTTTCGGCCTTCTTTTCTCCTAACTCTAGACATATAAAAGGATTTTTTTAAGGGCCATCAAAGAGTTCACAAGTTGCACAAGCATTGAGCAAACTCTGTTCAAGCAAATTATGACCGGAGACAAAGTTTCGCCCTAGTTCATCTCTTTTGAAGAAGTTGCTGTGTATGTGCACCTTTGGGTTTTGTGACAAAGCATCTTCTTGATCTTCATCGTGTGGATGAACTGAAGAACTTTACAGCCAACCATCTTTTCTAGTTGGTGTTTGAAGTTGCGTACTGGGATTCGCGTAATTGGTTAGTCATGTACTTGGGAGCCATGCATCAAAAATGGAAACTTTCACTATAGAACAAGTCCAATTGAGTATTGGGGTAATGGTTCAACTATAGGTTGGTAAGGTACTTGGGATTCCTTTACTTGTAACCGCTTGTTGTGATAATAGTGGAGTTTCGGGAGTGGTGACCTAAAAATCACCCAGTGGGGATTTTGCCATTAGGTTTTCCCCATTCATAAACAAATCACCGTATTATTTATTTTCCGTTGCATATTTAGTTTATTGGTGATTTATTTGTGCTGCCACACATTTGCATGATTAATTTGAATAATTAATAACTTGGCTAATTAATCAATTGATTTAATCACAAGGGGTCAATATGTTTTTGGCCTATAAGTATTAGAGTGAATTGTGAAATCCCTCACATAACCAATTCAACATTATCGATGCATCGCAGTGGTTGACCACCCATCACGGTGACGCTCACGCCCCTTTCTGGGAACGGGCTTGAGCTCGAGTGCTGTGAAAATGGAGGAGTATAAACCTCTTGTGTGTGACTGAATTTTATCTATTTTAACCTATTATTACCAAAGGTAAGTGTAGTTGCCACCAACCATTGGATTTTTTCTAAGGTGTGATTGGTGACCTGACTCTATTTGATTTTATTGTCAATCCTAGGCTAAGAAAAATGTTGTTTTTCCTAGTTTAATATGGATGGGTAAAAAATCTTGATTCTTGAGTTCTGAAGTCTGGTTACGTATGGGGAAGGTGTTAGGCACCTCATACCGCTTGTTTGGAGACAATCCTTTATTTTGGTAAAATATTAATTTTTGGACATTGGCAATTAAAAACAAGTTATTGGCATTAGCTTTCGGGGGTTTAAAAGAATTGGGATTTGAGGTTTGATTTTGGAAGGGGTGTGGGCTTTATCGATGCTTTGCTAGCACATTTGGAATTGTTGCCAAATTTCCACAACAAAAATCCAACAGCATTTCACCTTATTTTCGTGGCAGAATTCTGGCAGCATTTAGTCTTAGGTGCGTCATAGCACTCAAAACACTATTCTCACCAAGTTTTCGCTGTGAGAATACAACAACAAAGGTGCCCTATTTTCACAGTGAAAATTTAACAGAGTTTCATGTTTGGTGCGCCATAGTGCACCAATAGGGTTTTAAGCCTGTGTATATGGCGCGCGTCAGCACGTTCATACTAAGGCAAGCCAAAGCTCACCAAAGCATTAACCATGTTGATACATGTCACATACACGGGGAAACCAATGTCACTAGTTGACATGGATCAAGACAATCACACCGTGATGATCATGCACACAATGTAGCATGAGTATGCACCTACAATAGTCGCCTTGAGTGCATACCCACACTCCAAGGTCAAGAGCACCCATGATCATGAGATGGTTGCTCTCCTAACTATATGAGTCCATCATACAAAGTGCACGACTGTCTTTAAACAAACAGACATGTATGACCATATAAACAAGGATGCAAAAGATGCAAATAGAAAAAGAAAGCCAAGCAAGATGGCACAAAACAAGCATATCAAGTACGAAGGAGGCCAAGCATGTTGAAAAGGTACAAAGGCTAACATGAGAAACCCTAACATGCAAAGCTAAGCAAAGGAGAAAAGGGTAAGCAGCAAGCAAACCAACATCACTAGGCCAAGCATTTATTTCAATTGCCTCAACATGATTTACGATCAAAAGCCTAGTGTACACATGAACATGTGAAGAACACTCAAGAACATACGAAGAATACTAAAGAACATTCAACCATATTCAAAGAAATTGAGAACAACTAACATGCTTTGATCCTAAATTAGAAATATAACAAAATGAAAAACATCATAGGAAAAGGGATTATAAGCAAGATCCACATGGTGAAGGAGGAGACTTTTGGTGGAGATCCTAAGGGTGGGGTAGAAAGGTGCTCACTCAATACCTCGAGTCTCAGGAAGACAAGATATGACAATCCCTTTCCTACTTCCTTAGGGCTTTAGGAAGGGATAAGAAGAAGAAGAAAGAAAGGAAGAGAGAGGCTCACTCAATATCTTGAGTCCTAGGAAGACCTAGATATGACAAAACTATCTCTACTTCACTAGATCTATAGAGAGAGAGAAGAGAAGATGTTTCTATGTACCTTGAAATGGAGGATCGATGGTCATTCTCATAGTGGATGGTAGAGGATTCTAGAATGGGATGACATTTAATGAGAGTTGACAAATTGTGAATTTATACCCAATTTTAAAATTAGGGAGGGTTGGTGCATTAATTTCAAAGGTTGGTGGGAGTGAGGAGCAAATAAAACAATAAAAAGTTCGGTTTTTTCCCAAGCTGCCTGTAAAAGCAAGCAAGGCCAATTTTTTTTTTTTTTTTTTTTAAAATATATCATATCTCTCTCATTTCTGACCAGAATTACCTCATTCATGTGCTCAAATTAAAGCCCCAAATGACTAATTTCAAGAAAATTAACCTCACTTAAAAATTCAAAATGTTCTAAGAGATATTCATGAAATAGTGAGCAAATGTCATTCTAGGTTAATTTAATTATCATTAATAGGCCCTAAATTAGCTTCCAATTAGTATTAATAGGCCCTAATTACCTCATTTTCAGAATTAATAGGCCCAAAATAATGACTTAACCCAACTAAGAAGATGATTGCACCAAATATTGATGGATAATTAATGTTTGACCATCTAATTAATCAAGTGTGTGCAACCTTACCATAAGTTGTAGTCCTAGCCAATCATATTATGACATGTCATTAATTTCAAATTGATTATAATGATGAGAAACCAAAATTAGCTATTCATAATCACATCACATATTACCAGACTTAATTTGTGAGAATGCATCTTGGCCAATAGATTTGATTTGATGATAACTTGCAATCTAATGGTCTAATTGAAACCCGTTACCAGTCATTTTGATCATTACAACATCAAGATTACTTTGATAATATGAAATTAAGCATCTAATGGCTAGAATTAAGATGGTATCTCTAGGGTGAAATTATTCTTTTGCCCTTTTATTTGAAGTTAAATGTGGGTTGCAATTTTCTCCACACAAAAAAATAATAATAATAATAATAATAATAATAATAAATAAGTAATATGGGTTGCAAAATGAGTGACTACAATTACTAACAAGAATCATGATTAAATTTAACTTAATAATAAAGATAAATAAAAGACAACTTGACTTATAAATAAATAACATGTCGCTTACTATGTGGGTCGGGTTAGGTTATGAAATTTGTTTTTACAGTGGGTTGGGTTGGGTTCAGGTTATAAGATTCACAAATCCACCTAACTCAACCCTACCCACCTATATTTAACATATATTGAAATTTTTAAAAATATATTTAATATATATTTGAAAATATATTATACTATTTTGTTATTTGCTTTTTTACCCCCTTCCTAAATAAAACTCAAACTCTAAGTTCTCCTCATATAGTTTGTGTTGGTCTAGTGTTATGTTCAAGATTATTTGCTTATAAATTTTCTCTTATTTGTTGTGGTATTGTTCCAATTCTCAATTTAATGTTAATAATAGAAATTAAAAAAATATATGTCCAACTCATGGGTCCAACTTGATCAATGTGGATTGGGTTGGGTTGGGTTGGGTTAGATTATTTTTAACCCACCATGGTGAGTTGGGTTGAAAAAACTCTAACTCAATCCAACCTGACCCATGCACACCCCTTTACATGATTGCCACATAAGTTGTGACCATGTTTCTCCATTACTTCCGTTCACTTCTTGTCTTTGCGTTTGTTCTTAGACTTATGTTTCTCATCATCCCTACAATACTTGGCAAACTTTAGTCTACCAAGGTATCAATAGTAGCCATGACAATAGCAAATCACGAACCCCCAACCTTCATAATTCCATTTGAGCCCACTAAAAAATTGATTAGTAATATTGAAATAGTTTTAAGGTTAAAGCTAAAATATAGAAAATGTGGGTGAAAACTTTACAATATATTCACTTTAGGTGGCGTTTGGTACAGGATAATGTTTTAGGATTTTCGGGAATGTTGAAAGATTCTAACGTTTGGTTGCAAATCACACAAGGGAATCAAATGACAGGGGTATCTGAATTCTCACTTAATCCCCTTCTTTTAGGAATATGGGTTTCCTTTGAAACAAGTGCGTATTTAGATTCTCAAACTTAAAAAAATTACATTTGTTATAAATTGACAATTTTACCATTTTTCACTTATCGTTTAACTAATGGAGATAAAACATACTTATTTAAAAAATTGGAGATAAAACATAATACAAATCATCAGTATCTATTCCTTTATTTTTATCTCTTCCCACCACAACAATATAAATGCTAAAATAAAATAAAATAATATATATATATATATATATATCTCCTATTTAGGATTGGTTATTTGTCTCCTATTTGGGATTGGTTATTTGCTAAAATAAAATAAAATATTTATTATTATTAATAGAACATGATGCTGTGATTTTCATAAAAAAACAAGAATTTAAATAGTTACTTTTGTATTATACATCATTTTGAAATATTAGACTATAGTTTTAATGAATTTGTTTTAATTTATAGTTTATATTTTGTTTGTCATTATTTATTTAGAGGAATATTTTAAAAAAAAAGAAATTGATATTGGATTTATGAATCTGAGGATAGTATAGAAAAAATAAATAATTCTTTTAAGATTTTTATGAATAAACCAAATATAAGAATAGTTACATTCCAAAACATCAAGATTGTAAGACATCAAATTTCAAAGAATATGGATGCTGGGGTAATGTAGATTCCCATCCCAAACTCCACCTAAGCATTATTTAACTACAATATAACACTCAAGACAGTAAAGAGTTCTTCTATTAAATTTTTATATCTAAAAAAGGGATACCACTAAAACTCTACTGTTCAAGTTTTACTATTTACGAAAATGCAAAATAGGCACCTTGGCATCGGACTCGGAGTATACTAATCATATGCATAATAGCATCAAAGCACGTGGAGTCTGGAACCTGCAGCACCTTAAAAGTGTATGACAAGATGGTAATTCATGAGTGAGTTGATACTTCATACTGAACAGGGTTTATATATACTTGTATATATCTGAATTGATAAAGAACAGACTTACACCTTCTTTGCTGCTCCTAGCTAGTGTGCATTACAAGTTCTAGAGATGTACTCATCCTTTTTCCATAATTTTAACATGTTTTGATACAGTACTGTTGGTTCATAATTTCTGTTCTCCAACCTATGAACATTCCAAGAGAAGGTTGTTGTAACTTGTACATATATCAATTATCATTTATATTGGGTGGGTGTTTAAAGGTTTATAAGTGATTGAATGTTAGTTAACCAAGAGACCCTCAGTTTCTACCAATATAGCAGAATCCAAATTAAATGCTGCTCTCTGCGGCAATGTAATCATCTTTGCAAGAAAATAATATAGGCAGAGCCATTGAGTACGAGAAAAAATATATATATACACAAATTTCCTTTGGTTAGCAGAAGAGAATATATATATATATATATATAGCTTCATGATAGCTATTCGGATGATGAAATACTTGTAGTATGCGTGGTGTAATGATTTTCACACGAGGCTACAACTGCAACTTTTTGGGATCAAGTGGTTGAGGTGAGAAAGTAGGGTACCTCTGCCAGTTTCTTCTCCTAAAGATCTTGTGGTGTCGGTAATGCAAGCTACGCTCTCACGTGCGACACTCAGACTATCTTCGTTTTACAACGAATCAATGTTAAAACTTTTACAATCACAAGATTATTAATTAACTAAACCTCATCTAGTAATGCCATGACACACACACACACACACACATATATATATATCTTCTTTTAACTAAAATGATGGTTGTCAAAACCAACTTTTACAGACTGCTCTGCCCATGGGACAAAGCTGCATACTAATTTATTATTGCACTTGAAAGATTCGAGTTTTCTTTTTCGTTTTTCATTATTTTATTCTTTTATTATTAGAAAAGTAGTAGTCCAGGATAAACATACACACCAAAAAAATAACAACGAATTTTTAACATGAATATCTATACACACACACATATATATATATATATATGTGTGTGTGTGTGTGTGTGTCTATGTACTGCATCCTTTATCATTATTATCATCATGCATAACTTAAGATAAAGTATGATTTACCCTAAAAATTTACGCTGATTAGAAATTATTTAATTAATATTTTAACATTCTGTTTTACATGTAGGCTCCTTTAATAAATAATTCTAAATATGTGGAAATTTTAACTTTTAAAAATAAAATATAGAATGAAGACAAAAAAAGACTGTTAGAAAGGGTGCATAGATATAAAATCATATTGGAGAAATTGAAGTGTGAAAAGAAGAAATAGATAAGAGAAAGAAATAATACAGATAATAAATGTGGTTCAAGTGTTCAGTGTTAGTGGATTGTGTCCACACCACCAAAAAAAGATCTCAAAAACTTACTTATATATATAAAGAAAAAAACAAAATAAAAAACAAGAAGACAAATATAGTAACTACAAATTCATTGTAGCACACAGTCCAGTATTACAGAAATTACGGTAGCACGTAGCACGTGATACATATATTATACAGAACCACCATTTACTATAATAATACTATCCTCATAATATTCCTAAAAACCAAATAAGTTCAAGTTAAATTTTTTGTTCCATTAAATTTGTGAATATTATACTATATATTAATTTTGTATTGCATAAATTTATTGTGATAAATTCCCTATTTTGTCTTCATATATTTTAAATATTTGTCAATTTTCAAAATGATCAATTTTTTTTTTTTTGAGAACCTGGTAAGAAAATTTAATAATGCAAATCAAACTGAAAAACATCCTCCAAATCATGTGCTAAATCTTCTAACCACACATCAAAATCAGCAGATGCAACTGCTCTACAAGCGAGGGCATGAGCAAGTTTATTCCCCTCCCTCTTAACATGACAAAAACTACATTCAACATTAGAAACTAAATTATGAATTTTAGCAATAACATGACCAAACCTAGTCCTCGAAGGCCTAGCAACAACTAAAGCTTGGATAACCCGTAAGGAATCACCCTCCACCACCATGGACTGAAGACAAAGCTCCTTGGCAAAAGCAATGGCTTGACTAGCAGCTAAGCCTCCACCATGTCCACAGAACCTGGGTGCCTAATTTTTTGCTCAAAGCACCAATGACCAATCCTGCCGAATCCCTTATAACCACTCCTAGACCTGTACAAGCCTACTCCTCAAATAAAGCACCATCAAAGTTGATTTTATACATACTGGAGGTTGGAGGTTTCCACCGAGAGTCACTACTACGAATAACCACTCGGGGAACCTTTTTATGCACATCATGTGTAAGGTTGAATTTAATCAATCATTTTGTTGGCTTTATTCCGTGACCATTTTGCTTGTAATTTAGCACTTAGTAACCCTGTATTTAGGTGGGAAAATTGTAAGGGTAGTGTGTGAGAAGATGTGAAGAAATGCTCAAATACGTGCAAAGAAGCAGAGCTTCGCGGCTAGGACTCGCGGGTGGATCGCGACTGGCAAGTCGCCAAATGATGGCACATGAGATGCACACAGGAAAGCTGAAGGGTCGCACCAGCTGTAGCACTATAGGACAAAAGTCCCAGGCTGGCCAGGCCATTACATCGCGACTTGAACTCACGACTTGGACAAGCCACGAGACCAAGCCGCCAATTTATCCTGTTTGGCAAAAACTATCTCTTCGTATTCTTTTCTCACCACACTATATATAGACCCTTATACCCACTATATTGTGAGAGCTTCCAGAGAGAATTTTGTGAGAGAAACCCTAGAGAAAAACAAGATTGCCTCATTCTCAATCTTCACCTTAGAGACTCTACAAATTCCTCTTCTCTCTTCCTCTCCATTGTTATACCTTTGAGAGGCATTTTACCAAATCCTTATCTCACCACACCCACGTCTGTGAGAAAGTTCATTTGGTGCTGTTGGGAAGCAAGTAGGAAGGAACCAATCTATATTGGTTGATGCTATGGTCTAGTAGCGGAATCCGGGAAGCTAAAGAAGAAATAGGTTCGGCGTAACCTCGTTGGAGCAAGAAGCTTGGAGGGCTTAGGTACTTGGGTAGATTAGGCTTGGAGGGTCTTCTGCTGTTCATGTATCCCAACTATATTCTTTAGTTGATTATTTGACCGCTTGGAGGGCGACGGAGAGGTTTTACGCCGAGGGTTTCAGTTTCCTCTTCGATAACACATCATGTGTTGTTCGTGTATTTGCATCTTTCTTCCTTTATCTTTGCCTTATATTTACTGCTATGGATGTGTTTATATTTGGCTTAGAGTATTTATCAATTCTGATATAAGCTTGTTATCATATTCCGCACATTGATTGTTTGATATAAAGCTTGAATTGGTAATTTTGTTATTGGGGTCTAAACGTTCAAGGGTGTTTCATACCCAAATTGAACTTTCATCATGGAACTCTTTCAGCAGACCAGAAGCATGCCAACACACCTCCCCAATCCCCCAAGCCTGCTGCCGCAACCTGACCCTATTTTGATGCTCCTAAATACGCCACGCAACCATGATGAAATGCTCCACCAACCTAGGAGAAGCCTTCTTACACAAAAACAAAAAAGCATCGGCAAAACTGGAAAAATGCTTGGAATGCATAAAAGAAAAACTCTGATCAGACATCCAAATAGCCTTCACCTAGTCACATAACCATAAAGCATGTAGACTATCCTCATTGGACCCACGACAGAGCTCACATAGCCCGTCAGCCACCACATTCCGCTTCAACAGATTGAGCTTGATAGGCAGCGCCTCTCAGACCACTCTCCAAAGAAAATGGCGAACCTTCAGAGGAACCTGGAGCTTCCAAATACTGTTCCATAACCCTTTGTCTCCCTCTATAGTCAAAGAATGTATAAATTTTTTTTTTTAATTTTAAACTTATATATATAATTAATGGATCACATAGTAAATAATAATATATTAATAAGAAATTCGACAAACATGCTAATAATAAAGAGAATTTGTAAATAATAACAATGTGTTGTCAAAAAAAAGAAAGAAAAAATAAACACACATTAATTAGAAAGTCATTTAGTGGTGTAACATTCATAAAAGTTACACTAGTGTAACTTGAAACTCAACCCTATATAATATTTGCACATACATATATATAGGACATGATCAAATTGATATTTTGGTGTAGTTCTTTATGATTGTTAAGCCCTTAATAACTTATAATTGGATTGAAATTTTGAAAATATTAGTGTTGGATTACATATTGTCTTTATCCTTCACATAAATAACAAATTTAATCTAAATCAAATGAAATTTACTATTAGACCAACAAACTCATATTTTGGGTATAATTTTAAAATATAAAACTTAAAATTTAAAAGTTTTATAGATGAGATAATTATTTAATTATTTTTTAGTATCTTGAAATTTTGCAAGCATATATAATGTATAAGGGGAAAAAAATGTAATCCAATTGTTGATTATTGTTAAAATACACACTCAATAAATAGTTATTGAGTAGAGTCACAAGGACAAAAATTACACCCATTGATCTCTTAATAAACATTACAATAATTAATATATTTTCATGTAATATTTTAAAAACCCTATTATTGGATTATACATTCTCTATTCTCTTAAAATGCATGCTAAATTTTGTGTTAATATAATGTTGTTTATTATTTGATCCATAAATCTATGTTTTGTATATAATAAAAAGTTCAAAATTTTCAATTTTTAACCATTTTATATATGAAATATTTTTTATCATCTAATATTTTGCAAGCATGTAGGATACAATTAAGAAAAATAGAACTAAATGTAATTTAAAACTAGCCAAGGTGCCTGTGAAAAAAAATATATATAGTGTAGAAATTTTTTTTTATAAACAATATAGTTTAGATTCTTAAACGGTGCAATAAAAACATTGGTGCCAATCTTGCAAGTGTAAAACCACATGTTCTTTAAAGTTTGTAAAAACTTGAGGAAAAATACTAATCACATTTACATTATACATCAAAAGGATTAGTTTAGTCATAATTGGGATTCCTTATAAGTTATAATTGTTTATACAATTCAAATCAACTCACTCACTATATGTCTAATGTGGGACTCAACACACTCAACCCATTCAATTCAATCTCCAATACATCTTGAAAGTCACAAGGTTTATAGAGTTTTGTTTGGGGGACATATTTTACAATGAGACTCCAAAATCATTCTTAATAATAATTCTGTGAAGCTGGTTTGTTCAATTAGAGTAGTAGAATGTTGAATATATATTATTTGTCTCAATTTTTATGTTTCACTTTATGCTCTGCCGATCATGATATGTTATGCGTTTAAATTTTTTTTTATCTTTTTTAAACTTTAAGTATTTTATAAAGAAAGTAAAAATATATTACAAGTTATGATTAATGGATAAAGAGTAACATAACAAATGAGACAGATGCTTTATAGTCATAAAAGCCGGTTTACCATAATCTGGAAAGAGTTGTTGACTTGGTCACGTATTGCAATATCATATTCTCCCCCAAATGCAATGGCGGCACAGCTAACAATTAAAATTTAGATCTATTTTTTTCCTCCAGAAAAAAAAAAAATTACATCTATTTTAATGAAATTATTTTAAAATTCATTATAAACAGAGCATTACTTATTATTTTTGTTATTGCGCCATTGAGTCATCGACTAACAGGCAACAACCATGTAATAATTTTCTAAATATTGTGTCCCATACAATCCAATGCTTGAGAAAGTTTAGATAATATATTTTATCACAATTTTGCTACAATTGTGATATGATGGATTATGAGAAATGGAAAAAATATTGTAAATTCATATAAAAGTGATATACAATTCTTCCTAGTTTACACGTCAAAATTGTAGCAAAAATAACTGTAATCTTAGAAATACTCCTGTTACACTCAACACAAGCCAAACTCTATTCTAAAACCACTCAATATGAGAGAGAGAGAGAGAGAGAGAGAGAGAGAGTATGTCTGTTTATTTGACCCATATAAATACGAATAGAAACAAAAACAAAATGGACAAGGGCATCGGGTAATAGTGTCATAAGGGGCCCATTAACTGTGCCTACCCATCATGAAATTATTTGGCAGACAGAAATACCATTATTCACCCAACATTCATACCCCCTCCATATCCGTATATCTGATTATACAGTCCGAAGTATGTCTTCCAAACAAATGCACCATGGGATGGGTAGCTTCTTATTTTTATTTTTATCTCTTTGTTTAGTAGTCAAATACCATTATTCACCCAACATTCATACCCCCTCCATGTCCGTATATCTGATTATACAGTCCGAAGTATGTCTTCCAAACAAAAGCACCATGGGATGGGTACCTTCTTATTTTTATTTTTATCTCTTTGTTTAATGTGTAGTAGGCCACGTATTATATTCACTAATTTTCATGGGGTTAATTACGTTTCACCCTACCAGAATCAAAACCCAAAACCTACTTTATTTAATGAGGATCAGAACGAACTTTCGGTAAATCCAACTTATTATGAACATGAACAGTACCAACACAATATGGCTACTGTAAAGATCTTCGACATGTTAAAAGAAAGATCCAACTTCAAATTTTTGCAGTAACATTAATTGAAGAACAAATATCAGAGGAAGTACTTACTAATAGCATTAACTGCATGACAAACATGAAAGGTAGGGTCAATAACACGTTCCTCGTTTTTGGTTACCTTTTACAACTGAGTTAAGTTGACTCTTTTTTTACTTATTTTAGGAAATACTAGAAAGGAGAAAGCATACTTATAATAAATGTTGGTAGGAATTTTGAGGGGGGGGGGGGGGGGGGGGGGTTGGGCACGCATGCTTCAATCGATGGAAATGATATAACGGGAGAAAATAGGATATTCCCAAAAAAAAAAAAAAAAAAAAAAGAATAATCCAGGAAGTATGTGAAAACACTTGTTTATTAACAATACATATATATATATATATATATTCTTTTTTTTTGGGGGAGGGGGGGGGGGGGGGGTGCTAAATATCCTATTTTCTCTTCAACGTAGGTATTGAAATATTTCAAGATTAACCCCTTTAAGAAAAAAATTTCAAACGTGACCCGTTATTATTACCCTCTTTCAAATTTTTTTAACAAACTGTTAACTCCCTTTCGCAAGCTAAAAGCTCAAACTTATTTGAAAGGATATTGTCTAGATCCTTAATTTATATTATGCAGTGGAAATCACAATTAGATCCAATTATGCCAATTTGTCAATTAAGTTTTAAACAAGTAAACCTGTTAAGGTCATATTTTCTATATAATTGGCTAATCTTTTGACAAAACGTACTTTACTTGTAATTTGGTAGATCTAAGTTAGGTTTAATGTATCAAGAAATATGTTGTTCAAACGTATCAAGTCGTATTATTAAAGACATGAGGTTTGATCCAAGAAATAAGTAAAGAAAAGCTGTTTCATTAAAGCTCGACACTAGCTACTATTGAAGATTAATGAAGAAGTTCGACTAAAGCTTGACACAAGCTCGATCTATCGAGAATTACAATTTCAAATTTTTCATATATGAATTTCGGCCCATGATGACTTGAATAATTAGGATTTTTTTCTTTACAATCCTAGACATATATAAGGCTCATTTTAAAAGTCATTAAGTACAAAAATAGAGATCTAGAACTCATATACTCTATGAGAAGATATTGCGTTTGTGCGCCCTAGGGTTTTGTAACCAAGTTTTTCCTGATCTTCATCGTTTATGAAGTAAAAAACTTTGCAGCCAACAACAATAAATCAAGTTGCTGGAGTTAGTCACGTACTGTGATTTGTGCAACAAGAACGAAGTTTGCTACAAGATCAAATCCAATTGGGTATTGGAGTAAAGGTTCAACTATAGGTTGGTATTTTGGAATAGGGCAGGGTAATGGTAAGATTCCTTATACTTATAACCGCTTGATTATTGATTAGTGCATTCTTGGGAGTGGTGACTTTAAATTCACCCAATGGAGTTTTTGCTTTACAAAAGGTTTTTCTGATTTGTCAACAAATCACCGTATTAATTTATTTTCCGCTGCATATTAGTTATTTAGTGATTTGTTGGTGCCTCCACGATTTACATGTGATTTGACCTAATTAATCAACTTGGGAAATTGAATTAATTGACTAGGATGAATCTATTTTGGCCCAACAAGTGATATTAGAGCAGGCACACTCTAATTAGGTTTTAATCTTCACTATGCGATCCATTGACCCCCATTGTTATGGATCGTGAACAATTTTTTATTACACCCCCTCTTTTTTATGATACTAACTATACATATTAGAAAGTACGCATGGGAGTTTTTTTGCATTCTTTAGATGAAAAGGTATGGCTAGCTATCGAAGTTAGATTAACCAAACCTATTGAATCGCCGACATCGTGGGATGAAAATGAGATCAAAGCTACTAATTTTAACAGTCGAGCATTGAATGCCTTGTTTAGTGCTGTGACTAACAAGGAGTTTAAAAAGATCTCATCCACTGAGAGTGCCAAAGAAGCATGGACAATCCTTCAAAACACTTATGAAAGTACCAAAGCTATGAAAGATTCCAAGCTTCAAAGGCTTACCACTAGCTTTGAAGAAATTAGGATAGATGATGATGAGATGTTCGATGAATTCTATGCCAAACTAAAGGACATAGTGAATTTGGCCTTTAACTTAGGTAAAAAGATTTCAGAACCTAATATTGTAAAGAAAATCCTCAGATCACTTCCTAAGCGGTTCCATGCTAAGATCACCGCCATAGAAGAATCAAAGGACATTGAAACCATTCTTTTGACAGTGCTGATTGGAAATATGCAAACTTACGAATTAGGTTTATTGAGAATTCGCAAGGGAAGCAAGAGCAAGAATTGTTGGAAATATGCATATACGCAGCGAAAAATAAATGGATCTACTTCATTCAGAATTGATAACATGCATAATGTAAGTTTTAGAATATAGAACAAGAGAGTGTATCTTGGTGCAGCGAATTTCAAAACCCAAGATGAAAAGTTCTCAGGAACACTTTCAATCTTCACTCCAATTCCACTAACGCCCAAGATGTGTGGTCTCTCAATCAGTTATTTCTTAAAGAGAATGATAGAGTGTCCAACACTCACATACATATATTTTCATAAACTTGTTGTTGTTATCAAATTCTGTATGTTTCTTTTCTAATAACTGGTTATCTAATTGGGCCAGTCTTTTGGGCCTTTCCAATTGGGCTCTAATATGTGGCTTGGAGTGGGACCAAAAGGGAACAAATAAGACACTAGCTCCAATGGGTCTTGGGCTTTTCTGTCAACTCTTGACAAGTCCAAAGTTACCATTAATTATATTTAATACCACTATATAAATATAATTGTACTCTAGGCCTTATTAATAAATTATATCCTAAGACTTTATTGTACATGCAACCCCTTCATAAAATATTCGTAGTAATACAAAATTGTGAAAGTAGACTGCCACTTTGTAAATTACTACATCTTAATCCTTGAGTACCCAGTTTAATCCTTTAAGTTATTCATCATACATTCATGAAATCTGATTTCATAAATATATATTTTAGTAACTATTTACTAAAGTAGTTAGGCCTAACATTCTGAATAACAAACCAATTAAACTTATCTCAAGGGAATACTTTGTATTTCCATTAAGAGACTATGAATTCCATCTTGAGAATATATATTCCATCAACACTAAATATAGTTGCCCAACATACTGAGGTTTTGACCGTTACTTTAGATCTCACTTCTGATATATCAAAGTAACCTACATTTCATGATCAGGTCCATTATTCTCTCAGGACTAAGAGTTCATGCAAATATAAGTCGTGAGATTTATTATTCAATTGACAGTCATTAGAAGAATAATAAATCTCACAGCGGTCCAGTTCAATATGTTTTAACTCTTAAAACATATCAACATATTAACTAGAAGTCACAATTTCCATAATCAAGACAAATCATCTTAATTGACATATTATAGTCTTCACAGATGAAATGCCCAATTTCATCACCGACTACGAACTAAAATTCTGAGTTTACAAGGAACTTGTGATTTATATCTTCTGTGACTTTTCACATAAATCACATACTATACATCTCATGGACTATATGATAATGTCCGAATATTCATGTTACCATTATTTTAGATAATAATAAAATAACTTTATTAATTACAATATTAAGTCATACATCATGTCATACATAATATCATACATAGCGTCATACAATAGGATTTAAGGGCACAAATCCCAACAAGAATATGACTCTAAAACCCAAGAATGATGAAGAAGATGAGCCATTTGAAGATGAGAACTCAAAATTTAAATCTTATATTACCAAACAATTCAAGAAGTTCATCAAGAATGCGCATGTCAAGGCAAATGACAAGGATCGCAAATAGTCTAGATTCTCTCAATTTAAGTCTTAAGATAGATTCAAGAGAGAATCCAAAGAAGTTGGACAAAGCAGAAACACTCCGACTGGTCCAAAATGTTATGGATGTCAAAGGTACGGACATATGAAGCAAAAATGTCCTACTTATCTCAAGTCAATTAGCAAGAACAAAGCCATAGCTGCTACCTTGAGTGATACTAAACTAGAAGCATATTCTGAGGATAGTGATCAAGAAGGAACATTTATGGCCTTCATAGCTACCATTGAATCCCCTAAGGAATCTGAAGATTTGATTGATGACAAAAAGGAATTGATGGAGTCAAAATTTGAGAAGATGGATAAAAAAGATGACATCCTTACTGCCTACTCAAAACATTACAAAAATTCTGAGAAGTATGAAAAACTTTATAGGCTAGCTACAAGGAAGTTGAGTGAAGTGGAATTGGAATAAGAAGAACTCTCCACCAAAGTTGATGAAGCAATTTAAACCATTAGAGCACTACGATTTAAGAACAACTTCCTGGCCAAGAAGACCAAGAAACTGGATGCAGAACTATTTCAAGTGCCAAGTTGGATGAAATGCTAAACTGGTCTTGGGTATAATCACTATCTCTCCTCTTGCAGTACTTTCTCCAATACTTTAAATAATGATATCTTTGTTCCTCCTGCTTCAAATACTAAATATGAGATAAATAAGCCTAAGAAAGAAATAGCTAGTGAGGATAAACATGATAAAGGCAAATTCATCCTAGGAGCACCTCCTAATATTGTTAAGAAAGAGACTAAGTAATCATCACTTTGCTAATAAGAAGTCTCAACTAAAGAAACAACATTTCTGTCATCACTATGAAGCATCAAGACACACTCGTCCAAATTGCCATAAGTGGCTTGTTACTCAACAAAGCAATAATGTGTCATCCTTCGGAGCTCAAAATCAATTCCAAAACTCTTTGACTCCTCTTAGAGAACTTCTTAAGGCTGTTCTTTTTTCTAACAAACTTCAGTGAGTTTAATCCTCCCTCTTATCCACCTAAGCAGAGCTCTCAAAAAAAGAAAACTTTTCTTTCCTCCAAATCTCCTATTTGGAAGGAGAAAGACTCTTCTAAGTGATTCATTCACTTATCTTGCATCTCTGGTATGTTTTTGTTGTTTTGAGTCAGTCTAGTTTTATTGATTTTTGATATGCCTGTTTGTTTGTTTGTTTTTGTTTTTTTTTTTTAATAAAAAAAAATAAAAAAATGGGGGAAAATCTGAAAAATACAAAAAACTATGTGTGTTTGTGTATACTGGTAATTGTGTACCTTTAGATGGCCATTTAAATAAGGTTTCTTAACTTTGTATCTCTTGTAGCTTAGATGAGCATCTTCGTGCACAATTAAGCAATGTGAGCTTTGTGCGTGGCTCGTTATGTGATTTGTATGATTTGGTTAATCTTTTATTATTCATAGCTTTATCATTCTTTTTGATGGGAATGACCAAAAAATCCTAAGAGAAAGGCATAAATAACTATCTTACTACTAAAACTCGTCAATCATACATCTATATGCATGTCATGAAAGCTGTGCTCGATAAGGTGTAGTACTTGCACAGCAAGAATAAGATATTTGGCTAACATAAATAGGTTTTCTTTTCTCTCTCCTCTATGCCCATGAATGATATGCCTTTTTATGCTTAAAAGAAAAATATGCAAAGGACATGAAAAGCAAAAAGAATCAAAATGCTTTTACATATGATTGCAAGCATATTTCTAAGAGATGTGAGAGTTATATGATGTATCTCAAAGGTGATGGTCCCCATTAAACGGTTATGATTGTGTGTAAATGTTCTTGATTCTCTTATATCATTATTTTCATATGATGAGACACATATACCTTCTTGCAAAAGTTTCACAACAACACGCAAACTCTTTGCTACTATTATACAGGTACAATGTGATTTGTCTATCACAAGGAATACATGTGATAGTATAAACTTACTAAACTGTCTTAACTTGTTTTTTAGAATAAAATTGGTTAGACTTATTTAGTGTTTTTGGATCTAGGATTGCATTGCATCTAGAGTTTTTGATGTGTCTGAGTGCTTAACATGCTTCTTTGATGTTTGATATGGTGTTTATCTTGCTTGCATTCATATCAAGACATTTTGCTCTTGAAAGTTCACGTTTCTATACTGCTCGATACTAGCTTGATAACAGTCTCGATAGCTGCTTAATACCTCTCGACACTAGCCTCTTCAATCAAGGGTTTTTGGGTTTTTCTCGATACCTCTCGACACATAGCCTGATCCATTGAGCTAAATTTCTGAACTCTCTATTTGCTTGACACCTACCTCAATACATCGAAACTTTTAGCCATCGACACCTCCTTGATACCACTCGATATATCGAGCTTTTATTCTCAACACCTCCTTAATACTTGCTCGATTTGTCGAGATGCCTATTTTATATATACACGAGGGTCAACCTGGTTTTGTTCAAACTCAAACATCTTAATACTTCTCTCTTCTCTTTCGATCCAATCCTTATTTTTTCACCAAAAACCTTTTTCTCTTCAAGTTTTCGACATTTTTCAAGCTCAAATCTGTTGGTAAGTGGTCTAAATCCCTTCTTTTCTTCATCCTTCACATATTTCACGCATTTTAGACCTAGGCATTCGAATTTTTTTGGGAAATTTGGGGTTTTTGTGTTTTTGCTAAAATTTTTGGTCAAGTGTAAACACCGCATTTTGTATGCCTTACAACTTGGGCCCTCATTTCCCAATGATGCTGAAATTCTAAGACCCAAGGTTGGTTTAGGACCCAATCAGATGTTAAATTAACTTGAGAAATGTTAAAATGGAAAATATAACTTTTAATGAGTAAATAAATCTATTTTTGGAAAATTAAAGCCAAGGAAACCCTCGCCCTGTGCATGCAGGAATCAACTTGTGCACATGGCCATGATGCATGCGCACACAAACACAAACACAAACTTGGGCGCGCATGTAGGGTTCCAGAAACTTTGAAATGCAAGTTTTCTACATTAAAGACTGAGGTTTAGAACGAATCCCACATTATTTGGGAGATTCCAAACCCTCATTTTTATAATATAAATAGCCATACATGGTACCTTTTCAAAACACACAGAAATCCTAAAGGAAAACACTAAGATTCACTAGGAATAGTGAATCAAAGAGGAAGTTTTCACAAAACATCCTCAAGTCAATTTTCTTTTGATTGAAACCTTTTTTGGCCTTGATCTTCGAATTTAAGATTACTAATCACTATTTTATTGATTGTGAATAGATTTGACTGAGAGGAACGGTCAAAAATCAAGCTTGAAGAGCTTCTGTTTTGAGGTATTAGTTCTAAGCCTTTTCTTTTATTTTGTTTAGTTTGATTCTATTTTTGTTTGTTTCTTTGCTTGTTTTATGATTTAACATGTCTATATAGCTTGGTTTTAGGTAGCCTTTATGTTTTTAAGCATGTTAGGTTGTTAATTTCTCCTTTTCAAATTCTACTATGTTTTGGTGCTTGTTGCATTTTTGGGCTAGGGTTTCTAAGCAAACTTATGCATGCATACATCCTACATGCGCTCGCAAGTCAAAGTATGCGTATGTAGGCAGCTAGCCCACGCACGTAGGCCTCTGCATGTGCGTGCATACCGCTGCCCAGAAACCCTAATTTAGGTTTCTACTTCATTTTCTCTACTTGTTTCACATGTTATGCCTTTCTTTTGACCCCTTTTTTATAGATGTAAGTTTGTGCTTTACTGTTTATTGTTTATTTGCCTTTCACATGTTTAAATTAGGGTTTTTTTTATTTTTTTTATTTTTTTTAATGCCATAAACACAGATTCACATGTTCATGCATTAATGCCAAAGGTGCTGAGATGCAGCAAGATAAGTGAGGTAATTCATGCATTCGCGATGTATGTTTAATGATAGACATAAACATGCTTGTTTGGATGAGTTATTCTTAATCACATGTTTACTTGGATCTTTCCATGCTTGTGTTTTTGCCTTGATTTAATGTTTACATGCTTCTGCCTTGGATATGATATGATGACATAATGCTAGATGATTGCTAGGTTGATATGAGATGCCATGATAGATGTATGCTAGGATGTATTGTGATATGCCAAGATAAATGAATGATTAGGTTTTGGGATGATTGATGCCATGTTGTATGTTTAGATGTATGTTAGTGTGTGTGTAAGTATAAATGCAATATTGAATATGCCTTTAATAGGGTTAAGACATAAGACACAATGAATGGAAGCCAACCCTAGAGTTGGGTGGTTTTGGGTGCCTAACACCTTCCTAAAACAGTACCTAAATTCCAAACTCATACTCTGATAGTAAGTTCAAAAGGTCCTTCCTCGAGAGAACACTATATTTATGGTTGGCGACTCCTCCCGTTTGTGTCCACAGCAGGGTTTTGCTAAGTTGATCTCACGTGAACATGCATTGCATTCTCTAACACTATTTTCATATGTTCATACATTTTAGGATTGTGTGACTGATTGTGAACTGTGAGCACTGTAGTTTGGATTGGTTTATTTTGCCCATGATGCAATTTATTTTTGCACGTAACATGATCATGCATTCCCATGCATTGTTCTTTTCTTTCCTTCTATCTTGAACGTGTGTTTTGGTGTGTTTCTATCTCTTTTCCATAGTTTCCTTACTAGGGCACCCAAAAAGTCTATTCCTTCTATGAATCTGATCTCACGTCATGGTTTTTCTTATTTTTCTCTTCCGTCTAGAGATAGGTTCTGTAATTCAAAATCCCAAAAGGATTTTAAGGAAAACTTTTGTGACTGGGCTATTCATTTGAAACGCTAGGTTATTCTATCTGATTTTTCAGACACATCACTACCTGGTGCATTTAGTTCTCGAGGTTAGGAGTCTCTCTACAAGAAACCCTTTAGATGTCCCGGCATGTTTATATAGGAGTTCTATTCCAACATACACGCTATCGATACCTCTATTTCTCAGTTTACTATGATATTTCGAGGAACAAGTATCGTAGTTACATCGGAGCTCATTTCCGAGATACTACATGTCCCTAGGGTAGCTCATCTGGACTACCTTGGTGCACCTCGTCTTTGTTCTATATCTCTAAACGAGCTTGCCTCACGTTTTTGTGGGCAACCCATGTTGTGGGGTGATACTCTTAACTACACCACCTGCGATTTTGCTAAGGGTCCAAGGATCCTAATATGGTGATGACCTTTGTTCTCACTCCACAATCTCACTATATCACTATCACTTAGTCTTGTGCTCGTTTCTACTCCCGCCTAGCAAGAGGAGGCTGACATACGAGCTGCTGAGGATGATGCCTATGCCTTTCAACCCATTTCTACGTCTGCTTCATCTTCTTCTAGAGTAGAGCCATCTTTCACTGCCATCATGGATCAGCTTCAGCTCATATGTGCTGATTTTGGTAGTCGTCTTGACCATCTCTCTAATGAGATGTGTCAGATGAACACCAAGATTGGTCGTATTGCTCACTGACAATCCCGTCTTGGTGACTTTGCTCTTTCTCCATCGCCTAATCCTTCTATGGAGTCCTCTGATAGTGGAGATGATGCTTTTGGCTCTGCACGTGATGATGAGATGATTGTCTCTTAGTGTTTCACCCTTTTTATTTCATGTCAAAAATGAGGAGTAGTTTTGGTTATGAGAGAGTAGTCTTGTTGTTAGGGGGAGAGCTAGACTAATCATAGAGGGAGAGTGCCTTTGAGATATGTAGTGAGGTTTTTGATGTATAGTTCTTATTACATGTACCTTGGTCTTGTGACCTTTTTACATACATTGTACTTCTTTTGTTATATATGATGATGATGTATGTTTTCACCCTTATCTCACATGAGTTGTTTCTTTTCTATCTTTATACACATATTTCTTGTTTTATATAACTTGTCTTTATTTCATACTCGATGCCTTGATGGATCTTGATCAGCATTTCAACTAAGACAGGTTGCAAGTCTTTCATACCGTGATCTCTCTTCTTGCAAAATTTTTCAAGAGTTCAATGTATTAGTTAGACTTATGTAATTTTTTGTGTAATGATTAGGGAGATTGTTGTTTTATACTTCTCTCATAAATTATACTTGTGGCTTTGTCACGAATTGCCAAAGGGAGAGGTTGTTAGGATCATATTTTCTATATAATTGGCTAATTCTTTGACAAAACCCACTTTAATTTTAATTGGATAGATCTAAGTTGGGTTTAATGTATCAGGAAGTATTTTATTCAAACATATCAAGTGGTATCATTAAAGACATGAATTTTGATCCTAGAAACTAGTGAAGAAAAGATGTTTTATTAAAGCTCAACGAACTAGCTACTATCGAAGATTAATGAAGAAGCTCGACACAAGCTCGATCTATCAAGAATTACGATTTCAGATTTCTCAGATCTAAATTTTGGCCTATGATGACTTGAATGATTAGGGTTTCTTCCTCTACAAACCTAGACATATATAAGTTTTATTTTAAAAGTCATCAAGTACAAAAATAGAGACTTAGAACTCATATGCTCTGTAAGAAGTTACTGCGTTTGTGTGCCTTAGGGTTTTGTAACCAAGTGCTTCCTGATCTTCATCATTTATGAAATGAAGAACTTTGCAGCTAACAATAATCAATCAAGTTGCTGGAGTTAGTTATGTACTAGGATCTATGCAAAGGAGTTAGTCATAGATTGGAGATTTATACAACAAAGGAAAGAATTCTACTACGAGATCGAGTCCAATTGGGTATTGGAGTAAAGGTTCAACTGTAGGTTAATATTTTGGGATAGGGCTGGGTAGTGGTAAGATTTCACATACTCTTAACCGCTTGATTATTGATTAGTAGATTCTTAGGAGTTGTGACTTTAAATTCACCCAATAGGGTTTATGCCTTGCTAGAGGTTTTCCCTATTTGTTAATAAATCAACGTGTTAATTTATTTTTTGCTGCATATTAGTTATTTAGTGATTTGTTGTTGCCTCTATGATTTACATGTAATTTGACCTAATTAAGTAACTTGGGAAATTGAATTAATTAACTGAGGTCAATCTATTTTAACCCAACAAAATCAATATAAGTTTATATTATAACTAATTGCAAAACATTCAAACACAATATATAAGGGGCACATGAATACTCTCACAACTCGATTACACCAATTCCCTTGAATACTCTCTTTGAACTCACGGGCTATATGAAAATAGGCTTTGATGGTGTCTCTTTTCTAGGGTTCACAACAAGTGCCTCTCCAACCTTGTGAAGTCGAGTTATAACAATGTATTTTAAACTTGATGAAGTTAGGGCAAAAAATTTTAACCAAACAACCAACTTATATAATCAATGGCTCATCAATCCTTATTCTTAATTGATCAAGCCTCAATCTAGGGGTACTCGAGTTTTGATTGACTGAAGGTTAGTTGAATCATGCGTTTCTTGCTATTTTGAGTTGTTTCTTGAACAAATTGTCTTGAACATTGTTAAAGTTGTATGACTACTTACAAACGCATTTGATAATTGCATTTCATGGAATTTGCCAAACTATAAAACCTAATATTTTTCAATGAATTTCTAGGACAAAATTGGCCAATGTCCTTTTCACTCAAATTATATAGCCTTGTGCCCCCTTTCCTAAACTAATTAGGAAAATACTCCTCTTTTAAAACTCAATTTACTCCAAATCGAGTTTAAAAAAAAAAAAAAAAAAAAATTCTGGAGCCCTATAGTGGTATTTTAAAAGCCTATAATGACGTTTTAAGGACCTATAGTGGCGTTTTGTAACTCGACCTCCATGAAATCGAGTTATAGGCAATTTTTTTACCTATAACTTGAGTTCATGGAGGCCGAGTTCTAAAATACCACTATAAGTCCTTAAAACGTCACTATAGGCTCTTTAAAAATGCCACTATAGGGTTTAACTCGATTTGGAATAAATCAAGTTTTAAAATAAGGGCATTTTTTTAATTAGTTTGGGAAAGGGGGCATAAGGCTATATAATTTGGGTGAAAAGGGCATCAGCCAATTTTATCCTGAATTTTTAATACCAAATTTTCTATTTGAAAGAAGATTGAAACTTATCAGTTGATAATCATTTTCTAATGGCTCTTGTTATACTACTAAGTTGAAATCTTGATTTGATTTTTATTATAAATAAACTGAACTAACAAATCTAGTTTCTAGCCAAGAATTTTGCAATTTATTGATTGGATTTGGTTTTTTCATGAAACAGAATTTGAATTAAAATCTCCCTCTTCCACTTATACATATATAGATTTTAAAGGGAGACCATTCATTCTTATAAATATAAATTCTATATCTCACTTTCTGTATATCATGTATTATATTTTACTTTCCTTTATAAAATAATCAAATTTGAAGTAAAAAAAATAAAAATAAATAAATGTATGATATACCACAATTGGCGAAACGTATAATAATAATAATAATAATAATAATAATAATAATAATAATAATAATAAAAAGTAGGATATGAGATTTCTATTCGCATTCTTACTACCCAAAAAGCATTCGATGGCAAATATTTAAAAAGAAAGACATTGAGAGGTCTGCTCGCTTTCTACATTCTCTAAATACAATAGTCAATTACGTACAAAAAAGAAAGGAAAAAAAAAAGGGGCAAAGCTGCTTAAGTAAGTCTGTATTTGTTTAATATGAAGCAAGAAATGGGGGGATGATGGGAATGAGATTCTCAACACATGCAGCATTATAAGAGAATGTCCTTTGCAATCATCCTCCCCTAGTGTTCTCGATCCCGAATCTAATCATACTTTGTCACAATTTCAATTCAAACTATATATATATATATATATATGTTAGTGAAGTTATTAAATCTCAACCTAACTACATCAAAACCTACCAAACAAAGATCTCTCTTTTTTGCCTCCTAGCTTCCCCGAACGTGAGAGAGGTTTCTTCAGGGGTCTAATGGTTTAAAGTACTAAACTAATATATTCTATACTTGGGACTTGTTAACTTTCATCTTAATTAATCCAAATATATAGATAAGGGTGGTGAAAATTATGGGTAGGGTATGAGATAAGGGTCCCACTCCTTTTTGAACCCGGCAGCCACCAAACAGGAGGCCATATTTTTGGTGTCGGAGTTTTTTCTTTTCTTAGATTCTTTTGTCACTTTGAGAAATAATGACAACATGTTGCAACCATGCATCATGTACTCTATACTCTAATGCCAAAAAAATTAATCATCTATTCGTGCCAATATATAGTCTACCAATCTAACAACTAGGGTTTTCCTGATATATACTACTGTATAAAATATTTTTGGCAACGGTGTTAATACAACTAAGCTAGAAAAGGACTAGATTAGCAGCTCAAATAAACTGGTATAGTACTACGTGTCATGCAATGATTCTAGGGACAATGAATGCTGCTTTTGTAAGCCACGAAGACACAAGATCACAGTGAAAGATATCTATCTTTTTTTTTTTTTTCTTTTTTTTTTTTTTTGAGAAACAAACTCATACACAAAGGAGAGAGAAGAAGGTTCTAGCACAAACGCACACTACAACTCCACTAAAAAGCATGGTACTAAACTAATTATCTGATCTATATTTTCAAGATTTTTATTATAACTTGGATTAATTTCAAATATCAACTTTAAAACACAAATTGATTAAAATAAATCTTAGTAAGTGAGACTGACTAAATTTTTGACCAAATTGGGCAAAAAGTGGCTGAATATTAATAGATCCATGTCATGATTCATATTAACTATTATAAAATTTTAATAGTGTATCCAATGTAATCTCATCAAAAAATTTAAATGATGTGATACTCCTTAAACTATTAGATTAAAATAAATATTCTCAATTGTATGTGATACTCTTTAAACTATTATGAGTTTGAGAAATATCTCAAACAAATAATACAAAGTATGAAAACTAGAAATAGATACAATCACGTACAAGAGAAGAAAACTAAGTATTTACTTGATTAAAGTAAAAAAAAAAAAAAAAAAACTAGAAATAGACACAATCACATACAAGAGAAGAACACCAAGTATTTACTTGATTAAGAAATAGCCTAATTCTGCAAAGGGTAGAAGATGAATTTACAATATCAAGGGATTTTGTTTTGTTTTTGTTTTTTGAAAGTTTCAACCTATAGTATTAGTTCCTAATAATAATTCTTCATTATCAAACCAAGACACTAATCGGTTTTTGGTATATATGAGAATTAAACTCTAGATCTCTTATTCAACCATTAGAGATTTTACCAGTTAAATTAACTAAACATTTCAAAATATCAAGAGATATTTTGAAATGTTTACACATGTAAAGAACACTCATAAATAAAAAAAGTTTCTCTAAGGCTCTCTCAATCTTATTAAAAGTTTGTCCTCATGTGAAAGGATATTCGGCCAAAACCACCAAATTATCTATTTACAAGATTTTAATAACTATTATTTGTTGAACCAGGACTCTTTGAAAATGAGTAGTTTCCTTTCACACCAAGAAATGAAGACCCAAACCAAATAAGAATTGGACCCGAGATAAAACTACAACAAAACAGAATAGAAATTTGAATCAAAATCTAACAAATCTACGCATCACTCAAATTCATACAGAACGATATTTCTTCTTTGTAGGAGTTTCACATTAATCCAAAAGGCAAGAATCAAGAATTACAACAGCATGATATTTCATTATTCACAACAAAACAAACAAAAACAAGAGGTAGTACACATTATATGTAACGCCCCAACTCTTTAATACCAAGATACTGTCCTCTTTGAGAGTGATACAAACTCTCTCCCTCATGATTTTAAAATGTTTCTTACCAATTAGAGTCCAAAACCCTCCATATAAGGCCTAGGGAATATGGGACTTAATCAAGATTTAGTTCTCCCTCACCTCATCCCATTATTTTATAGATCTTTTAGCATTTTGGGTCCCCACATTGTTAATGATCACCTCTCATCTTATTAAAATAATCCTTCATCTTCTCCTATGGCTACTCGTACTTGCCAAAGAAAAAAACTACTAAAATATTATTCACACCATGTTTGTTTAAAGTCACATTTAATGGTTGTATTAGGTTGACACAAATACAACTCATTTAACTTGAATTGCGAGCCATTTCAACCTGTTTGACCTTATTAATATTGTTTAAAATTTAATAAATAAAAAATTTCATAAAAAGTCATAACTTGTAACATCAAAATAACAATTTCTCATGATATCTGATTCTAAAACTTTTATTAAAAAAAAAAAAAAATCATAACATCAAAAATAAAATGAATATTTAATTATTACACAAGTTAAATGAATAGTATTAAAATGTGTCTTTTCATACGAATAAATAACCATGTCTAAATGTATCAATTGTGGGTTAAGTGCGTCAACCGTCAACTAACATGTTTCTTATTGTGTTGATTGGGGGTTGACACTAGCCTCAAAAATCTGTCTTATGTACACTGCAAATATTGCCACCCCTACATGAGTTCCAAAAAGGATACCAATATGACGGACTATCACTTAAACCCTAAAATCACTTTTAACTAGATCATTTGACTATGGAAATTTATAATCCACATTCTTGCATTTTAGATTTAGAATAATGCTAAGGTGCCAATTCCGTCTATAGTTGGAATCTTAATATTAACCTACTAAAAATGACGTTTTGAACATGAAATGGAAGAAATGATGTTGTTTTTGAGTAGTTTAACTGCGATTCCATGAAAACGTGACAGGTCATTAGTCATTAATGGAAGGCGCACAATATTGATCTTGTTGTAGTAATCGATTGTGTAAATTAAAAATTTTGAAAGTTAAAGGACCTCTTTTAATGGATCTATTAGAGGTTGTAATTTGCATTTTAGTTAAAAAGAAAGAATTGAGTTAATATTGCAAAATTTTCTTAATCTTTATTTATTTCCAACATTAATCCACTTCTAAAGCTATGGTGTTAACAGATTAATACTAACAACAAGAAATCCTTGTTTTCAAAGCCTTGAATTTGTTTTCCTTTTTTTTCCCCCAAAACTCGCTCTAATGATTTGACCGTTTTTTAATTCTACCATCCCCTATTTTATTGGCATCTTAGTCTCTTCATAAGTTTATTATGCCTCTAAAATTTTGAGTATTTTATTGCATTTGTCATGTATAAATTATTTCTACAGCTTTTCCACTATCCACAGATACAACTACTGCGTCTTCAAAAGAGTAGACATGATAAATTGGAAGGATAGAGAGACAAAACTAGCAGAATATAATTGAACTTGTCAATTGATTCCCCAGAAAAGAACAAAAGAAAAGTAAGAAAATAAAAGAAAGAAACTCCGACCTACTTACTCAAAACAAAAAAAAGAAGGAAAATGAAAATGAAATTCCTAACTGCTTGTTGGTTTA
Source organism: Quercus gilva (assembly GCA_023621385.1). Lineage (NCBI taxonomy): Eukaryota > Viridiplantae > Streptophyta > Magnoliopsida > Fagales > Fagaceae > Quercus > Quercus gilva. The sequence continues at coordinate 33,504,148 of CM042482.1, read as the reverse complement.
TGTTCTGTGTCCCCTGGCAATAGATTCTCCAACACAATGATTTTTTTCTCTCTACTCTTCACTATATATAAATGAGTGTTCACAAAAAATACTCAAATAATTTAATTTGGAGTATCACAATCTTCCTCACTTAAATTTTTGACGCCAACGTCAAAGCCCACAACACCCCAAAAAATTTAGTTAAGTTGTATTTGAGACTCCTCACACACCTACACAACACACACATAAATAATCTTATTTGTTATTACATTGCCTATTATAAATGTGTCTTGAATTCAGTACCTCAGCGGACATAAATAATTCTTATGACCTCAAGTATCTTCGGGGTGAATATGTAGGGCAGCACAATTGAGTTAGGCTTTTTAATAATTTATCTTGAACTAGTTTTGTTTCATTTTCTTTTTTATATTTCAAAAAAATAAATAAAGGTTCACTTTTATTTTCTTCTTCTGAAAATGCATTTAATTCCCAAAAAGAGAAATATTTTGCTAATTAGAGAAAATTAGTTTTCTAGACTTCTCCAAAATAGGCCCATCTCCGTTTTATTGAAAGGAAAAAGAAAGAAAGAAATATAATATATGTCGGCAAACAAATTTTCCCACATAGTTTAATTCCTTTTTTTTTTTAACTGAAATTGAAATGAACCATTACAAATTGTTCACACGACGAACATGTGGCGTAACAGTCTTGGTTTTTACCATAAGGTTCTCAAAGAATTATTATTATTAATTATAATGTAATTTAGGCTAAGATTTGATGTTTGTGGGAGCCAGTATTGTGTGATCCTCTTCTCCATTCCAAAACTTTTCTCTATGTTTTCTTGCGTGTGCATTGGACTTTAAGACCAAACCACATATATATCATTTGTGTATCTTGTAATCGTGTTAATTATTATAACATCTATATATTTATGAGTCTTTTTTGGCCCTTGAAAAGATAATCATGCCAATTTAATTCATTCTTAGTCGATCTCAGGTCTCACCCTCATCAACCCCAACCATGAAAAAGAAAAAGTGGAAAAATTATTATAAAAAAAAAAAAAAAAAAAATATGATTGCCAAACTGATGCACCTAGTTTACCAAAAAGTGAGCATCTTTGCACAGGGAATTATGACTTCATTGACTAGTATACCCTTGAGGGTGACTTTACAATTACATCCCACAGTAGCGCCTTTATAAAAGGCTGCTTCAAATATAATTAATTAGTTTGTATTGTACATACATTGCTGAGCCTGAATTAAAAGGGGTACTTTAGTCAGTGAAGAAACTTTTTTCCTAAGCTGTTTAGAACATCTTTTACAAGAGAAATGCTAAAACGGGGTTGAGAGAGAGAGAGAGAGAGAGAGATAGAGACTGACAAAAATAGGGAGCTTACGTGTACATGTGGAGCTTGGCCTGTATTTTTTGCATGCAAAGCAAAAATTTTACTGTTTGTGATGAATTATGAGTGTGCTTTTGTTTCTTTGTGGGGATGTTTTTTCTTCTGGAGCCCATTGCTGGCTGTGGGATCAAGTTTCAAGCTTTGTGATTGGGTCTCTCTCTCTCTATTTCTCTCTCTTCTTTTGAACAAGTTTAATAAGGGATGCTAGTAGCTCTACAAGAATACCTTTTGAAGATGAGGGTTAGAAGAAAGCAAAGGAAGCAAGAGAGAAAGCTGATCATAGAAAAAGCTGAAAGTTCAAAAGCTAACTAGCTAAAAGGAAAGCTGAGGTAACCGAAAGAAAGATAGAGCCTTTTTTCTTCCTCTAAGTCCTAGGCAACCCTTCTAGCTGTACATATATCTTCTCTCTCTCTCTCTCTCTCATCCCCCACCTCTAATCCAATCTCTCCCTTATTATTATTATTAACCTTAACTTTATTTAGAAAAAAAAGTGAAGAGGGATCGCTTTCCTTCTTAGGCTTTATATTATACAACATAATCACTCAAAGAGAACAAGAAAGAAATTCACTTCACTCATGTTAGCCAATAACTCTTCCTCCTCTTCACTTCCTTCTTCTGAGCCATTTTCTTGCTTAGAAAACGGTATTAACAACAAGAGGAAACGAAGGCCAGCAGGAACTCCAGGTATACAAAATCAATTCTTTACTTATATATATATATATATATATATGATATATATCTCTCCTACTTCTTCTTTGGTTTAATATGAAAATTTTGTTTGTCTACTTTCCAATAAAAACAAGTTTTACTTAAAAATTCATTCTGTTACGAAAGATATAGGCAAAAGATCATCGACTTCTAACACCATATTTTGATGGTTTGTCGTGATAGATCCAGATGCAGAAGTGGTTTCTCTCTCACCAAAAACACTATTGGAATCGGATCGTTATGTGTGCGAGATCTGCAACCAGGGATTTCAGAGAGACCAGAACCTTCAGATGCATCGTCGAAGGCACAAGGTGCCATGGAAGTTGCTAAAGAGAGAGAATCCAGTGGTGAGAAAACGCGTTTTCGTGTGCCCAGAACCAAGCTGCTTGCACCATGATCCTTGCCACGCTCTGGGTGATCTTGTTGGGATAAAGAAGCATTTCAGAAGGAAGCACAGTAATCACAAACAATGGGTTTGTGAGAAATGTTCCAAAGGTTATGCAGTTCAATCTGATTATAAAGCCCATCTCAAAACCTGTGGCACCAGGGGCCATTCATGCGATTGTGGCCGTGTGTTTTCAAGGTTAAATTTCAAACCTTTCCTTCATTAATTACCTATCATGGCCCTGCACTTATTATTACAACCAAATTGATCACACAATTGTATTTTGGGTTTCTGGGTTACATTTTTTATTTTTTATTTTTTATTTTTTTGCTACCTTCTTCTTCTCTTTCCATATGTTGGATTTAAGTTTCATTGATCTCAAACCATGATCATCAATTGATCTAGTTCTGTTAACTTGAGCTTTGACTTAAAACGGAAAAAAAAAAAAAAACATTATTAAAAAAAAAAAAAAAAAGGTTTGGTTTTGACTGATGGGACCTTAATCCAATTTTTAACTACTGTTTTTGACAGTTGAAAGTTGAAACACATTTCCCAAAGATCAGTTTCCGTTGGCATTACAGCAGTTGGTCTCAAAATCCTTCCCGCAGCCCATGACCCAAACCAGCTTCCTCTTACTATTTACTTTATGATCACAAGATATTTCTCCTGTGGATGATATGGAATATATATTAAATGATTAATATGGTATTGTACCATTATCTAATCAACATAAATATATATATATATATATATCCACTACCATTTCAATCCCTGTCAATTATTCCATTGTCAAAACATTTATTTATGTTCTTTATTTATTTTTCTTCGAGTATGTTTACTGACTTGATCTCTTCCTTGCCTTGTTTTTAATAATCAATAGACTCTATTTTGCTGCTATGTGTAGAATCATAGAAATATGTTTAATATATTAGTCTAATAACATAAACTAATATATTTTGAATGGTTCTCTTATATCTTATTATAGGGTAGAGAGTTTCATTGAACACCAAGATGCTTGTAGTATGGGCCGTCTCAGGCCGGAATCACAGACACTACAACCAGCATGTTTGTCTCGAACGGCTTCAAGTCCTAGCCCATCTAGCGAGACCAATTTCAGCACAGGTCCTTGGCCAGCTGCTTTAGTAATGCCAAAACAAAAACCAACAGAAACCACGTTCTTGAACCCTACTACTATCACTGCAGGAGATAATTCATCCAAAAACACAAGCTACCACAACTTGGAGCTTCAGCTCTCAACCACATCAAATCCCATTGATTTCTCGGCTTCCCCAAGGACAGAAGAGGCCAATCATTCTACACAACTTCAACTCTCAATTGGGTCATCAGAATTTGGAGAGAAAAATGAATCAAACTTGAGTAATATTAGAAACTCACCCAAGGAGGGCACCATTACTAGTGACAAACCTGGGGTGGTTGTGTCAAGGCTCAAAGAACAAGCGCGAGATCAGTTAAGGCTAGCCAGGGCAGAAAAGGTTTATGCTGAAGAGGCTAGACAACAAGCAAAGCGGCAGATTGAATTAGCAGAGCAGGAATTTGCAAATGCAAAGAGAATCAGGCAACAAGCGCAGGCTGAATTAGACAAGGCTCAGACTCTGAAAGACCATGCAGTGAAGCAAATCAATTCCACTATTCTTCAAATAACTTGTCATGCTTGCAAACAACAATTTCAAGCAAGAACAGCGGTGGTGCCTCCTCCTGATGAGAACTCTCTAGTATTGAGTTATATGTCCTCAGCCATAACAACAGAAGGTGAAGTAGAAAACGAAAATGGAACTGCTAAGCCATAGCTAGATCTCTCTCACTACTTTTACTTCCACCTATATCAACCACTTCATGTTTTTTTCCTTTCGTTTTTTTTTTTTTTTTTTTTTTTTTTTTTTTTTTTCTTTATCTACCAATATACCAAGTGGGTTGTGGTAATCTCAGGTTGATTAATTTAGTGGGGTGATGTATCTTGCAAGTGATGTTATTTGTTCATTAATTTGGTAAATGCAGACTACTATAATGGGTTTTGTCAATATAAACATTTTTCGCACTACAGCTTTGTCCATGATGAGAATTTTTTATTAATTATTTTTCATTAATTTATTGATTTTTCCAGCACTTCATTACGTTATCTAGCCCTACAACTATTTCATTGAAAGAGCTGAGACACACTCAATTTTACATACCTTAACTTTTGGCTGTGTTAGATTTTGTCTTTGGACTATATGGTAGTCGTTGTTGGCCAAGACGGTCAGGCAATGAAGTGACCCTTGCTAGCCCTCCCAGCATTAAAGAATTGTACCGAACAAAATTTATAACCTGAGAGAGAGAGAGAGAGAGAGAGAGAGGTGAATCAGATATGTAGTCCTTTTTCCACTGCGGTTCTGGATTCCTTTTATAAGGTGAATAAAAAGTGTGCCATGTTTTCAGTGCCACTGTTGTAAGGGGTTAATGACATACTCAGTCGTCCCTCTCAAGCGTCTTCTAACGCATAGACCAAAACAAAGTCTATTCATTTTCATGATTTCCTTCACATCTCTCACTCTCACATAAGAATCAGCGCCATGGCAGCGTGCAGCAGAATTGAACAGCATCTTTCCAAATGCGCAGAGACCATTCAAAGCTTTCGAAGCTGTTGAAGGGAAATTTTACTTCTTGTTCGTTTGTGTTAAACTACGTGTGGTATTGATCTTACTTTCACAACTACAACCAAAGCAAAAGGCCAATGAGAACCCAAAGACATGACTCGTGAGCATATTAATTGGTCTTTCTTTTCTTTTCTTTTCTTTGCTTTGCTTTGCTTTTTCTTAAACCATGTGCTGTTTCTCTTAACCTTCAATGCTATACTACTAGCCTCAACACTTTTTTATCTGACGCAAATGCTGTACAATTATTTATCCTATTTATTAAGGAGAGGTTCACTACTTCACTATTTGGAGCTAATGGGCCTCGCCTTTTCTTTTTTTTTCTTAGAAAATAAGACCTGACTTGGCCACCTCCATTTTGCACTTTCTTCTATTCGATTTACAAAAAAAAGGTAAAAAAAATAAAAAGGAGAAAAGGAGGGTCACGAAGCTGGATCATGTGTTTATTTGGATTTCATTTTCAGTCATTGCATTGAGGCCATTGGATTTCGTTGCGGGTGCCAATATAATGATCAATATGTTTCATGGAATTGTAGGCTGGCTCTCACCATTCAAATGTCTTATCATGGAGAGATCAGAGCACTGTCAACCTTGTCCTAGCACATTAATGCGTTGGTTTGGGATAATGGGCAGATCTTTAGAGTTAGGACTATCATCTACTAGCTAGGGCACATTGGTTAAGTTACAGGACCTAAAATTAATTGATGAATTCTGTGACTGTGAGCTTAAAAGCCTTTGGTATGGGAATTGAACCACAAAAGAGCAAAACCAGAAAAATAAAAGAACAAGAAAATCCCAAAAGAGGGTGAGGAATAAAAATAGTAATTTTAAAATGTGCTTGGACTTTACTTTTGTATGATGGTATTGGTCTTTACGGATGAGGGGCATTATTAGGCCAAAAGAGTCTATTTATTGGTGAGACTAACTGGCCTGCATTTCTGCATGACTACAAAAGTATCTCAGAGAGAGAAGTTGGCTAGTTTCGCTTATTAATCTACGAATTCATAACTCCCATCACAACACTGAGAGCTGATCTTGACATGGGTTGGGACTTGGGACCACCGGCATTTGTGGCAGAATATAAGCCATGAATGTGTTATATATATATATATATATATAGTCTGTAACAACAAAAAAATAAAAGGCTTTTTTGGTACTAAAGGAACACAAAACCAAGAGTGTTTAATTATATTGTCCTTATATGTCTCCCATGCATATATAATATCCGCCTGGAACTGGAAGGTGAGCTTCCCTCGCTCCCATGGGCTCAAACTCTGTCCTAATTAGAGGTGTCTGCCAAACTGCATAAATCATAAAAATCGCACTAAATTTTTTTCGTAAAATGATATAAATGCATCATAAGTAACAGTACATCGCATCATACCACATTGCATAGTGTAGTGTAATTTGTAATTTTCTAATAAGAAAACTGTACCATACCACACCCTTTCTATGTATTAATATATATTTTTTTTAATATTAAACATATTATTAATAGTTTGATAACCCTAGTTTTCAAAAAAAACAAATAGTTTAAAACCCTAGCAGCTAGCTGCCTAACTCACTGTATCAACTTCTAAGAAAGCGTTAGGTTTTAAGACTTTAGAAACTAATGTATTAGAACTTCATTTTGTATGTTGGCAAACTATAATCAAAACATAAAGAGTCTAGGTTTAGGCTGCTCAAAGTGTGTTTATTTATAAAATTGAAATCGAGTGATTGCAGAATTTATTAGACTAAATTTGTAAGACTCGATCGATTGAAAATTAGACTTGATCGATCGAACCACGTGCAGATTTATTTTTCTGCAAAATTTCCAATTCAGCCCAAGCCCAGTTTGACGTGTAGGGTTTTATGTTTTATTCTAAGTATAAAAAGAAAAAACTTTAGCTACATTTTAGAAGTTTTTGATGTGCTATGTCTTGAATCTTTTGTGAGATCTAGAGGTGTTTATTTTCATACACACTTAGAGTTATCAAGATCAAAATTCATGTCAAGAATTTGGTGATCACTTTAGTTGCTGTATAAAGAACTTAAAGAAGATCTGAAATCTTTGAGTGGAGTCTCAAAGTCACAAGTAGGAGAACTTGTGGCTGCAGTGGATCAAAGAAAGAAGTAGTTCGTGGACTCGGAGCTGTCATGTGATCGTGGTAGTAAATTTTCTACTTGAGGTAGCAATAGGATGTTAGTGGTCTAAGTTCTATTGTAAAAACTTCAATTTTTTCATGGTGGATCTGTTTTACCTTGAGGATAGCTAGGTTAAATCCTCCCTAGATTTTTTACCGGTTTGGTTTTCCTGGGTTATTATATCGTGTGTTCTTTATATTTCCGCATTATTTACATGATACAATTTGAATGTGTTAACCTAGAACTAAATAATTTATCTAAATAATCACTTGGCTAAATAACTAAGTTAAACAACTTGTGTTTTAAGGAGTCTAAAATATACCAAAAAAAAAAAGTGTATCACTCTCTTTTTAGGATTAGTGCTCTTAATTCCTATTGTATGATACTATGTATGACTTAATGTTGTAATTAATAAAGTTGTTTTATTATTATCTAAAATAATGGTAATATGAATATTTGGACATTATCATATAATACATGAGATGCAAATATGTGATTTAGTAACAGAAGATATAAATCACAAGTTTTTTGTAGTCGATGATAAAATTTGGCATTTCATTTGCGAAGACTATAACATATCAACTAAGATGATTTGTCTTAATTATGGAAGTGAAGACTTCTAGTTAATATGTTGATATGTTTTAAGAGTTAAGACATATTGAACTGGACCGTTGTGAGATTTATTATTCTCCTAACGACTGTCAAATGAATAATAAATCTCACGACTTCTATTTACATGAACTCTTAATCCTGAGAGAATAATAGACCTAATCATGAAGTGTAGGTTTCTTTGATATATCAGGAGTGAGATCTAAAGTCATGATCAAAACCTCAGTATGTTGGACAACCACATTTAGTTTTGATGGAACATATATTCTTAAGATAGAATTCATAATCTCTTAACAGAGATATAAAATATTCCCTTGAGATAAGTTAATGGGTTTGGTTATTCAAAATGTTAGGCCTAACTACTTTAGTAAAATTGGATTATATATATATATATGATGAAAAACTTAAAGAATTAAACCGGGTACTTAAGGATTAAGATGTAGTAATCTTCAAAGTGGTAGTCAACCTACATGATTTTGTATTACTACGAATATTTTATGAAAGGGTTGTATGTATAATAAAGTCTCGGGATATAATTTATTAATAAGACCTAGAGTGCAATTATATTTATGTAGCGGTATTAAATATAATTAATAGTAACTTTGAATATGTCAAGAGGTGACAAAAAAGCCCAAGACCCATTGGAGCTAAAGTCTTATTTGTTCCCTTTTGGTCTTACTCTAAGCCACATACTAAAACTCAATTAGAATGGCTCAAAAGACTAACCCAATTAGATAATCAGTTATAAGGAGAGAAACATACAGAATTTTGTATGAGAATGAAATGGTTTGTATGTGAGTGTTGGACGCTCTCTTATTCTCTCTTGAACATATTCATATAAACTGATTGAGAAATCACACTTCTTGGGCACAAGTGGAATTGGATTGAAGATTAAACGTGTTCCCAAGTACTTCTAATTTTTGGTTTTGAATTTCACCGCACTAAGGTACATTCTCTTGTTCTTATATTCTGAAATTTACATAGTTCATGTTATCAATTGCGAACGAAGTAGATTCGTTAATTTTCTGCTGCGTATGTTTTGTGTGCGATACAAACATGAGTTTTTCCAACATCTCTCACTCTCTATCTTAGTGTCTCAACTCTTAGGGCTGTTCGTTTAGACCCTACCACCACAATTTAAACAATTTCTTGTTGGGTTTACAATTAATACTTGTTTTGGATTTGTAATTCACTTAATGCTTTGCTTTAGACTTGTTTACATTATGGTTTTGATAATTGAAACTTGAAATTAGTAGGCATGACTAGCATTGCTTTAAGTCTGGGTAATTCTTTTTTCCTTTATACCTTGTCTTTCACATAAACTCTTTACTTAATATTCTTGATCTAAAGTGAAGAGTATTATATTTTGACAGTTAAAAATTTTAATTTGCTTGCTACTGTACCTTGTTCAAACTACTTGACTTCATTTAAATGTTTGATGTATACTTGAGAATCTGAGATAGTGATATTACTAATATATGTTGAATTGTATGGTGATATATGTTGAATTTTTATATAGCAGGTATATTATGGGCTGAGATAGTGATATATGTTCAATTTTTGTTATATATCATGTGTATTATAGTTCTTGAAAACAAAGCTTTAGGCTGGCCCAAACCAACCTAACAAGTGTTAATTAGGAAAGCCAACCCAAAATATATATATATATATATATTTAAAACTTGACCCAAAACAAAGAGAAAAATTAGTTTTAGGCTTGATAGGAAAAACTCAAAATTTGAAAAATATACCAATTTCAAATCATTCAAACCACATTTTATACACCATACCGTGCAGGTGACTACAAAAATGAGGTGTGGTGCTGTAGGGACCTAGGGTCAGTAACCAAGACTGGCCCAGCATTGTTAAGATAGGCCCAGCCCAGTATTCGTAATATGTGGACATAGGATCAATACTTGGGGATAGCTATTAGTTGTTGAACTGGGCTCGGCTTGATGTCAACAAGTGGGCTGGGGACGATCGAAGGCTCACTAGTCAAATATGGGGTCGGTAACTGAACATTATTAGTGCCTTGGGGGAATTTGTTGCCAAACGTTGTTTGGTGTCTGTTGCAAGTTTCAAGAGAATTTTCATAATGGGCCAATTTACAAGGGATTCAAGGCAGGAGTGGAAACCACGTGGGATAATGTGGAGAAGTAATCATTTGGGTTCCCACTAAGGGGAGACTATAAAAAGGAATGGAGGAAGAGTAAAAGGGGGGGGGGGGGTGGAAAAACACAAAGGGGGGGAGGGGGGCTATGAGATAACGAGAGAAGAAAGAGAGAGAGGGGGAATCAGAGGGAGGAAGAATCAGGCTTGTAACAAAGAAGATTAGAGGGTTGGGCTGTTAAGACAACGTTTGAGGTAATACCTAGTAGGAGTGCAAGGAAACCCACCAACAAATAAATTGGGAGTCCAAATTCTCCATCCTTAAAGGAAGGACCATTGGGTTTGGGTACCACAAGTGCGGTTATAGTTTTGGCTAAACTGCACCGCAAAATGTGATGTTAAAAATGGCCCAAAACCATATCGCGAACACCCATAGTCCTAATAAACTATTTCTATGTGTGGGCTTCTCTAGGTTTCTTAATTTCCAAATAAGCTTCTTGACTTGGTTTCTATATAACTCTAATGATCTCACATCATCAGCCCCTTATGTTTAATGATAAGTTCCTTCTGTAATCTCATCTTATCTTAGCCAATAGGAAAAAGGCTTGTAGAATACATGATTTAGGCCATACAAAATAAGACTGTGGTCCTCCTAGTTGTACTCGATCGGTCCCCAACTAATGGGCCATATATAATGAGGCATGCTTCTATGAAACGGTGAAGAGGCCTGTCTACCACTGCTTGGCTGCTCCAAAATGCAGTAATATATAATTATTTTTCACCACTCAAATGCAACAACCAAAACAAAATAAATTTTATATATTTGGGCTCAAAAAACTGTCATATACCCAATTGCATAATGTCGATAGGTCGGGAGAGACGCACGGCACCAACAGCATACCTCATAGTCATACCTGTGGGCGCGGGGTTGTAATGACAATTTATAGTAAGGGAGTTTCGAGTCGAAGATCAACTCACGTGACCGCACAAATAGCTTCGACATTAGCCGATGATTTTATTTGAGTGGCAACAGATTATTAAATGGGTTTGTACTAGGAGACCATAGAGAGAAGCAACTCTTCTTCCCCCATTGCAATTGCCACCATGGCATATGCTAGGATTAGGATTTGGATTTTAGCACCTCCTTCAACTAGCTATTAATTGTTGAGTAGGTTTGTCAATTTAACGTTTGGGTGTGAGGGAATCAACCTGTATTTTGGAGATTTGGGTGAAGGGTAAAAATTTGCGCACCAACGAAAATAATGACCAAAATTGACCATTGAATCGGGAATGGGTTTGGTGAATCAAGATTGGGTTTCCTTCATTGAAGAATAGGAGAAAAAAAAAATTATTTTCTAGTAAATTCAAAAGTTTATCAAATTACTATGCACTTTTAGAGTGATGATCACTCCACAAGTATAAGTACTTGTGGGGTGGGGGGAGGGATAAGGGGCAGGGTTCAAGTTTCCAGGAGGAAGTTTCACACACATATACACTTAAATTAGACTAGAGTAAAAATTATATCTTGTATTTAAAAAAAAAAAAAAAAGTTTATCAAGAAAATTTGTTGGGAGTGATCTAGACGGATACAATCTAATTTTTTGTATACTATTTGGATAAAAATTTGCTAGATTTGTTTATTGCTTCAAAAAATTTCATCTCAATAGCATACTCCTTGTGAAAACATTTTCTTTTCAGATTGTTATTTGATCCATTATTGTGATTTTGGGTTTGTTGTTTGATCTCTCTCTATTTTGGTGACTTGAGTTTCTTTCTCTACTTTATTTATTTTGGAAAACAATCAAAGAAAAAGAGAGGGGCATTTTGGACTTTCTAAGTACCTCAAATGGGGTTCAAGTCAGTTAGGGTCACTTAGGGCTTGTTTGGATCAATATTTTTCATCACTCAATTTCTGTTACTCATCACTCATCACTTAAAATACCCTACTCATTTGGCACCATCACTCACTTGTCATCACTCAATATTTTTCACACTGTTTGTGGGCCCTATATCTTTCACTCGGTGTAGCTTTTTTTTTTCCCAGTACCCAAACTCACTGAATCCAGTGAAAAAAATAAATAAATAAAATAAATAAAAAAACCCAAAAACCCAAACTCACCGAACCCAATGAAAAAAAAAATATAAAATATAAAATAAAAAAAAAAAAAAAACCCAAAAACCCGAACCCAGTGAAAAAAAAAAATGGAAGAAGAAGAAGAAGAATCAAGAACTGAAGACCAAACCCAATGAAGGAAGAAGGGGGAAAAAAAAAAGGAAGAACTGAAGATCAAACCCAGGAGAAAAAAGGGGGGGGGGGGGGGAAGGTCAAAAGGTATGGCTATGGGTCCCTCTATGTGTGTTTAATTACAAAAATGTTATTGAGTTATGAGTTATGGAAACTGAAAACAGTTAAAATATGTTTTCAGTTTCCATAACTCATAACTCAAAAATTAGAAAATTGAGTGATGGAAAACAGAGTTATGGAAATTGAGTTATGGTAATGCCAAATAGACTTTTAGCTATGGGTTCCACCATTTTTGAGTTATGAGTTATGGAAATTGATGATCCAAACACCCCCTTATTTACCACATAAATTTTCCATCTAAATTGAAACGGAAAGTGATGGAAGGGGGTTTAGTGTAATGAAGTTTTGTGATTTGGGAGTTGATCATGTGTTTTGATAGTTCCGGAGGCAAAATATAATTGGGATCATTTGCTTGAATTTTAATGATAATATTGATATGTTTTTTTATTGAGACTTTAAAGTCTTTAACTCTTTTAGCCAAAATAAATAACTCTAGTTGCTCAAAAAATAAAAATAAAATAACCCTCGTTTTATTTTATTTTTCTAAGACTTTGAATTTCTACATTTGTGTGGAACTTCATTGTTAAAAAAAATAACTTTTAGACGGTATGCTATTAATATAAAATAGAATTTGAGTAAAACAAAATTGTACATATTATAATTTACGTGCTTCAACATATAAAAGTGTGTTAATAATATTGGATCATGCATATTGTTTATGTGGGTTGAAATGGTTTTTGTGTGTGTTAAACCGATACAGCATGTTTATTAAACTTGTTAAAATGAAATGTGCCTATATCAACCTAACATGAACTATTTATTAAGTGTGTTATCCCCCTCAAAAAAAAAAAAAAAAAAAAAAAAAAAGTGCGTTATGTGAGTCATGTCATGTTAACTCACTTAATGATTGAATCGTATTAGGTATGAGGGTTTTTGACACGATTATAATAAGAGTTGGGTTAGGATTGATCAATGTAATAGATCATACCCCTAAATAAGCATGATGAGCACAAACCGGCAACATGAATTTCCACTCCTACTCATATCCTTCTTAACTGTTATGTAGGGCTGGCACAATATATTTTAAGGCCTAAGACAAACAATTTAAGTGAGATGTTTTTACTATTTATATATTGATTAAAAAAAATTCATTTAGCTTTCTATATTATATATTTTTTAAACGGAAGAATATTTATTGATTAATAACCTATATCATTTGTTAATAAATAGGGCGGAGAGCCCCTAAAGAGAGAGGTCTTTAAAGATATTGTTTAGATGCAAAATTGTTATATAAGTTTTGTATTTAGGTTTTATTAACACCTCCTTAAAAATTGAGAACAATCAATCAATTTAATTTTGTTATGATATAATTTATATATACTAAGTATGATTTTATCAATTTTAATCTATATAACAAAAATTATTACAAGTTTGCAAGATCTAGGGGTGGCAATTTGTTTTGACGTGTAAAGTTAATGTCGTGTCAATTCATGAGTATTTGACTATAAGGATTGACTCTAATCTAACGGGCCAGGATTTCTCAATCCTAACACAACTTATTTATTAAAATGGTCAATCATGTCAGCTTTTATAAATAAAAAAAAAAAAAAAAAAAAAAAACATTTTAGTATTAATTCAATTGAGGTTTTTTTTTTTTTTTTTTTTTTTTTTTTTTTTTTTTTTTTTAAGAAAGTAGTTCAATTGAGTTGAATTATGAAAAACCAAAAAAAAAAAAAAAAACTTAATATCACAAATAATCAATCACAATATGTCAAATAAGATAAATCACAACAGCTGATGTCGGATCCCTGCCATCAATTCAAGGAAAATAGATAATGGTAAGTATAAAAGTAAAGTATGACGTCGATGATGCGATGATGGAAAAAAGTTCAAAGATGAAAGTAAAAGATGACGACGACGACTAGGGTTTCAAGTTATAGAGAGAAGTGAAGGACAAAGGCAACAACAGCTTGGCTCCACAGAGACATAAAGGTGACAATGACTTAGAAACTAAGGTGAATTGAGGTGAGTTAAAGGTCTGAAAGTGAGACGCAGCCATGCGGCTTGAGAGAATGCAACTATGAAAGAAAATAAGTTTATATGCCAAGGGTTTTGAAAGGTATATTGGTAAAATTACATTTAGTTAAAAGGGTCAAACAGGTTTTGTGAGTTTGGACACAAACACAACATGTTATTAAACGAGTCAGTCATGTTAACCCGAATCTGACACGAACTCAATAAGTCTCAACCCATAACTTGCTAACTTCATGTCGTGTCATGTCGAATTTTGCCACCACTAACTTTATCTAATAATATAATGTATTGTCTAGGAGATTGATTTTCAAAATTATAGCCTTAAGCTATTTGGGACATTGATTGTCAATGATTATTATGCTCAATCATTACAATTTTTTTTTTTTTTTTTTAAATAAGAGTTTGAATTATGTTGGTGTTCTATTGGCTAAATATTTTTGGGACTATTGATACTGTATTTTTTCCACCCTCGATTTGCATGCCGGACCCAAAAAAAAAAAAAATCATTTTCTTACAAGTGTACCATGGGAACATTTGGATCATCATGGTTTAACTCGTTTAGGCATCGGAGCGCTCAAAGTGACACCCCTGATCAACCAAGAGTTGAACGAAGGTCAAAAATGGTCAAAAATTCACCAAAATGACATTTTCCACATTTCCATATCAAATCCAAGATTATTGTAACTTTTTATTAACTTTGACCAAATTTGACATAGAGTTAACTTTTTGTGACAACTAAGAGTTGAATTTTGATCTGACCTTTTGATTGCAATAACATCATTGTAAAGAATATTGAATTCCCTTTAAAACAGAGGATCATGGGTTAAAATCAGAGCTAAGACAGTTGAGATATCATGAAAACTATGCCAAAAGCATCAAATGATCTGGAAACTAGATATCCATATCTTTCTAATGCCACTAAAATTGGATCAATCAAAGTTCGGAAAGGCTTTCAAAAAGCTGCTAAAGTTAGAACCGAAAAAGCCAAAAAAAAGAAAAGAAAAAAAAAAGGACAAAACTATTGACGTCAACAAGTGAATTGATGCACACTTAGTGCATGCTAGAATGAACCGGCACACACTAAGTGCACATTGATAGCCGAATGGTCACAAAAATATATATATAAATACCCCCTCCAGCTCCCAGATTGCAACAAAAAACAAATTTTGGGGTCCTAGAGAAATTTTCTGAAGCAACTCTCTATATCTCTTTTCACTACAATTCTCTCCCAAAAAAATAAAAAATCCTTGATTCTCTCACCCTCCATACATCAAGAAGTAGTGTTCTTGCTTTCATTTCCTCCTCCTTGGTCCTTCTTCCTTGGTTTTGAGGTCTAGAGGCTATAGATGTAGCTTTTTAGCAACAATCTACACCCATTTAATTTCTAGCACTTTATTGCTTTATTTCAATTTTCTAGCATGTCTATTGCTTTATTTGTCTCCCTAGAATGTTTTTATCGCTTTGAGGATGTTGGCCTAGCCTTATTAGGCTAGGATATGCCTAATTTTCTTATTTGTGTTCTTTATGCCATATTTGCATGTTTGGATGCTATACTTAAGTGCTTTTTTTCTTTGATATTTGTTTGTTCTTTGTGTCATGGAAAGGGTGTAGATCTTGATCCTTAGGTCAAGATTTACATCCATACACCTAAGTTCAATAAATGGTTTGGGTTGGAGTTTTAATTGCTTGTTCATGTTTGTTTGACTATATACTTGTTTTTATGTGTTTAATTGTTGGATCCTTTGTATTGTGATGCCATGTTTAGATGATCCATGCTTAGATGTTTCTCTTTAGATTCATGCTTGCATGTTTAGATCTAGCTTCTTGCATCTTTAACAGGCTTCCTTTGCGTTTTGTGCTTGTTTCCTATTTGGTTGCATCTTTTCCCTTTGTTGCTTGTGTGGGTGCAATCCCCTTGTGTGAGATCATGTGTTGATGATGTTGGCATGCTTATGTCTTGCCTCTCATCTTGCTTAGCTTTGCATGTTAGAGTTTCTCATATTAGCCTTAAGCGTGTGTTATGAGATGATTAGCTTTTATCCTTGAATGTAATTATAACATGCTTTACTTCTTTTGTGCTTATTGCCCTGCTTGCTTTATGCCATCTTGTGTGATCTCTATGTGTTGGTTGCTCCCTTGCATGCTTTTTTTACCTTGTTCATGTATGTTTTCTTGCTTTTTTGTTTGTGTCACCAAACATTGCTCCAAATATTGATTTCGTGCAGGTTCACACCCTTCTTTATACACTACATCTAGAGACTTCTAGGAGCTTTTCTTGTTAGCATGAATGTCATTCCATAATTCAATTCAATGGATCTATGGACTCTAAATCCAAACCTTCATTTGTCCCTTGTGAATATGCTCTCTTGGCATGCTTTCCTTCTTTGCTTGTTTTTATTTGCTATACATTTGCTTTTCTACTTTATGTTCTTGTTTATTTGTTGCATGTGATGGATGAAGCACGTGCAAAACTTCCAAGATGCAAGCAAAAGGGCATAGATAAGAAGGTATAGGGGTTAGCCCCTCTGTTAGGTCCATTCTATCCTAGTCTTTCATTTAGAACCATGTCTCTAGCTTTTCTAGATTAGGGATTTTTTTTTCTTGTACCATGCTTGGACCACACCTTTTGGGTATGGGTATGTCTATGTTTTTACTCTGTGTGTTGATATATTATGCATGCTATATATTGTAAAGGTAGTCATGCACTTCTGATAATGGGCGTTCGTGGTTAGGAAGGCAACCCCTCCCTAATCATGGATGCTCTTGACCTTGGAGTATGGGTCAGTGGAGTCAATTCCGTACCGTACCGGCCGGTACGGCCGGAATTTATCGCACCGGTAGGTGAACCGGTACAGAAATACTCATGATTCGTACCGCTTAAAATACCGGTCCTTACCGGATTATACCGGACGTACCGCCGAATATCGGACATCTCGGCCGAAAAATGAAAACCGGGCGGTACTAAAAACTTCAAGAAAATGGAAAAAATTAGTAGCAGAAACTCACGATGCCGTCCTCACCGGTTGTTTTCCCATGTTGTCAGCCATTCCCCAGCCTTCCTCCTTCTATTTTATCCAGCTGCTTCTCTTTTTTCTTCTTCATCGTCTTCTTCTTCTTCTTCGTCTTCTTCAGTTGAATCAGTTTTGGCCGAACCTCTCTTTTCTGGTGCCTTCTGTTTTAGTTGTGTGTGGGTGGGATGTTTGTTTAATTGTTTAGAGTGACTTTTAGTTGTTTGTGTGGCTGTTGTTTAATGCTTTTGTCTGACACCCCACGTGAACTCTAATGAGTTCAAACTTCAAATATTCCTCTTTTTTTTTTTTTTTTTTTTGGCTAAACAACTTCAAATATACTTGACTAAAGGCTGGCTGCCACAATTATATATATATATATATATATATTTGAAAGCAACTTTTTATTATTATTACAATTCAGTAGGTTAGATTATAATAATGGGTTGATATTTGAGCAAGAAATAATCATATTAAAAATAAGCAACTAATTTAGAGAAATATGCTATTATAAATTTAAGGATTCTTATATAGATTTATAAATAATTCTAAATAAATAATAAGTATGTCTCTCTCTCTCTCTCTCTCTCTCTCTCTCTCTCTCTCTCTCTCTCTCTATATATATATATATATAAAATAATAGCGACAAACCCGAAACGGTATACTGGTATTAACCGGTATCCGAAATATATCGTACCGCTAGTCAAACCGGTACAACCTCCGGTACGGTATTGACTTCCTTGGTATGGGTATGCATTCAAGGCTTATGCTACATGTGCATATTCATGCTTCATTGGGTGCATGATCTACCATCTATGTGATTGCCCCTACCCATGTTAACTAGTAACATCAGTTTTCTCATGTTTTATGACGCACACCACATGTTTGGTACTTTGGTGTGCCTTGGCATGCCTTTGTCTGAGCATATTGATGCATGTTGTATCCATAGGTATGACACCCTACTGGTGCATCATGACGCACTTAACTCGAAACTCTGCCAAATTTTCGTCTTGAATATATGCTATCTTCTTGCTATATTCTTATTGCAAAAGCTTGGTAAGGATAACATTGTGCATGCCACGCGCACCTAACCCAAAATGATGCTAGATTTCTGCCACGAAAATAAGGAGAAATGTTGCTAGATTTTCGTCATAGAAATTTTGTAATAATTCCAATGTGCTAGTAAAGCATTGATGACGACCACACACCCTTTCCAAATCAAACCTCAAAGCCCAATCTCTTTTAAGCCTTAAAAGCTACTACCAATAGCTTGTTTTTATCTACCAATGACCATGAATTAAGAGTTTACCAAAACAAATGACTGTCTCACGAAAGGCATTGTAGGGTGCCTAACACCTTCTCCACACGTAACCAGACTTCCGAACCTAAGAATCAAGATTTTTTATCATCTATTTAGATTAGGAAAAAACCAACTTTTTTCTTAATCTAGGATTGATAATAAAATCAAAATAGAATCAGGTGACCAATCGCACATAGAAAAACCTAATAATTGGTGGTGACTCACAAACCTTAATTAAAAATGACTCATTAGTCATAGTTCACACCCAAAGCATACATCATTATCAAAAGGGGAAGAGAGGGTAAGGGATGCAAGTGCTCGTCATCCATTTCCAATCTTATTAACGCATGTGGAGAGCATGGGTCACCGTTCTAGGGTGGTCGAAGGCCGCGAGGCTTTGACATGGATTGTCTTAGAGATTGAAGAAAATAATGCAAAACAAATTATATTTTTCTCTCTAAACAAATAAATTACCATCATATAGAGATTTTTAAACTATTTTGGGGCCATTTGTTCAGTAATGGAAGACCTTATGTTCTTTTTATAAATTATAGGCATTGAAGGGCCTTCGGCCTAGGTTTAGAGCTGGCCTTGCTATTATGCTTTTTTGTTGATTATCATATCTTACTTACTTTATATTATATTCATAAAAATTGGTTGTTGTAGCTTGAAGATGCAATAATGGTGAAATCACAAGTCCAACCATAAAAAGGAAAGTAATATTTGTCCAATACTCAATAAAGTCAAGATCTAGACATCTAGTTAAACTTAGTGGTGATTCGGTTTCTCGAGACCATTAGATTCCCAAATTTCCAAATATAATTTGTCTAATTATTATTAATAAGTTCCTAGTAACTAAGAGCTTTGTAGCACAATTGGATGTCACATCATGGTGTTTTCAAAATATCTAGGGTTTAAATGTTGATTTTCATCACTGCTGCCTATCATAAAAAGGAATGCAAAGAGAGAGTATGAGCTATAGAATGATTAAACTTAGTAATCTATATCTATATATTATATCTAAAAGTTGAAGCATAGCATTTATTATTACTATGCTTTAATTAAGCCATATTAGAGTCCACGTCATTATCTTTTTTCTTTCCAATTTTTCTATAATTGTTTTTAACATTTTCTTATTTTCTTTAATATTTACACTTTCTTCAACCTTTCTCCCTCTCTTACCTTTTTATCTCCTTACTACCCTCTACCTTAATATCACTCTTTATCTTTCTCTTAATCTTCCTTTATTTTGTCTCTTCTTAGTCACACTCTCTTACTATAAATTTGTCGTTCTATCTTCCATTTTTTGAATAGTTTTCCCTCACAAAAAAATGTTCTCTCTCTCTCTCTCTCTCTCTCTCTCTCAATTTTTTGCTTGATTTTTTATTTTTTCTTCCATTTCCACTTTAGGTTGATAAGTTTTTGTGTTTTTCAGAACTCTATTTTGGGTTGATGTGATTTAGTTTTGTATTTAAAGTTGTTTTATTTTTTTTTTCTCTCTCTCTCTCTTTGAATGTTAAATGTTAAATGTTATCCTATTTCACTATAAAGAAATAAAGATAGTATATAAAAATATTAATTTATTCTATTACATAGTATGATTTGGATAATTTGGTATTTGTTGTTATATATATATATATATATTTATTTACTATTTTTTCTTCTCATCTTATTTTATTCAACATTTAAATTCAACCACATCCTCCATAATATTAAATTATTTATATTTCTCTCCTTTAAAAAAAAAAAATTAAACATATAATGTTTTACTTAAATACAAATAAATAAAATTGTCTTCATAAAATTATACTCATTTTTTTATTTATTTAAGATTTACACTTTCTCCAAGTTTTCTCCTTCCCCTTTATCTTTTAATCTCTCCACTACTCTTTACTTTAGTTTTCTCTTTCCCTTTATCTTCTTCATTTTGTCTCTTCTTATTCTCACCCTCTTAGTATAAATTTGTCATTTTCTCGTCGAGAAATTTTTGTGTTATTTAAAACTCTACTTTAGGTTGGTGCAATTTAGTAACTGTTAATTGGGGGGGGGGGGGGAAATGAGAGAGAGAGAGGCTATAAAGAGAAGTAAAAAATAAAATAGAGATGACCATATAGAGAACATTAATAAATTTACAGTGCAATAAAATAAACTGTTACATTCACTTAATTGTTTTTTAGAATACTAAGTATTTTTAACACAGACACATGAGAAGATGAGAGAAAGTCTTAAAAAAACTGACAGTAGTGAATATCCAAAAGAGCCTAACTCTTAGATACACAATACACACTTTAAATCTCTTTAACTTACACTCATTTTCCAATGTGGAATTAACCAACAGTTTTGTTTTTTAAAATACTAAATATTTCTTACACACACACAGGGAGATGAGAGAAAGTCTTTTTTTTTTTTCTAAACAAATCCAATATTCATTCATTCATGTTTAAACAATCCTGATACTAGGCTTCTATAACCGAGGAGGAGAATCCTATATCCAGTACAATTCATTATCAACATTTCTAGCGTATTTGGCCAAAATATAGGCAACCTGGTTTCCCCCTCTTCTAATACAACTTATATCAACAAATTGCAAACCAAGAATGCTGCATTTGATGTCCTCATACACATATCCCAGCAAAGATAGATCGCCTGAAGTGCTTGCTATTGCCTTTATGATAGCAACGTTGTCACCCTCTATTGTCATCTCAGTAAAACCGAACTCCACGACGAATTCAAGAGCTTTTCGACACACCAACGCCTCCACTTCTTCACTAAAACTGACCGAGAGCCCTTTGATAGACATTGCCGCCATTAATTCACCTGCAGAATTTCTGATTACTGCTTCAAATCCTGATCTCTGAATTTCAGCAAATACCGCGGCATCGAAGTTAAGCTTGTACAACTGTGAAGGGGGTGGTTTCCATCTCTGTCCAGTCTGTGGTGCTGTGTGTGGTATATACATATGAGTTTGAACATTTCTAAACTCATCTAAATACTCCAATGCTCTCTGATTTAGCTACTTCGGGCCCCTCATCTGTCCTCTATGTATAATTGCATTTCTCCGATTCCAAATAAATCAGGCTTGAATAAGGAACACCTCCATCTTAGCTGCTGAAAACCTGTCCAAAACATACTCAAACAAAGCTATAATGTCAGGGAAATTAGTGGTACACTTCTGTAACCTGATAGCACAGCCAGCCCACACGTCTTGCTCAACCCCACACTCCTAAATTGCATGTATTGCAGATTTAGGCACCCCTGTGCAGCACTGGCATCCCATCTCAGTTATTATTTTCCATCGAACAAGATTCACTCAGGTTGGTAGAATATCTTGGCAAGCTTTCCACCCGAATATTTTAATTTTGCTTGGCACATGTGGCTGCCAAATTTTTTTCCATAGTTGCTGACCACCAACACCTTTAGAGCTTCCAACCTCATAATCATTCCTCATCACTTTCCTTGCCAAATGATACTTGGACTTAACAGAGTACTTCCCATTCTTGGTATGCATCCATACTAATAAATCAACAATGTTCCTTCGGCTCAATGGGATTTTGCAGATAGCAGCAACCTCCTCTGCAAAAAAATTTTCCATAATTGTATCACGTCTCCACCAATTTAATTCAACATTAATAAGCTCCGAAACTAGCATCTCCCTATCAGCATCTTGTCCCCATTGCGGAATCCTATTTGCTAGGCATTTAGGTATCCATTTATCTAAGTATACTTTGATGGATTCACCATTCCCCACTCGCCAACAACATCCATTCTTAAAAATAGGTAATGCAGCAACCATACTCTTCCATGCTTAAGAACAATTTGGTGACTCAGTCACTTCCAAAAAATTACATCGAAGAAAGTACCTTGCCTTAAAGCATTGAAATAAGAGAGAGCTTCAATCATGCAGCAACCTCCACCCTTGTTTTGCTAGCATGGTAAAGTTGAAAAATCTTAAATCTCTAAATCCCTTCCCCCTTTCCTTTTTTGGCCGAGATAAAAAGCTCCAATTCTTCCAATGTATTTTCCTCTCATTACTAACCTGCCCGCACCAAAATTTTGCACACATAGCATTCAACTCATCACATAGTTTCCCCAGTAATAGAAATAGCCCCCATAGTATATGTTGGTATGGATTGGGTAACCGCTTTTATAAGCACTTCCTTCCCAGCCCTTGATAGCATCCTACCCTTCCACCCTTGTAATTTTTTCCAAACTCTATCCTTTAGATAAGAAAATGTTTGATATTTGGCCCTTCCGACCAACGTAGGCAACCCTAAATATGCTTCATATTTCTCCACCTGTTTAACACCCAAAGCTGCCACAATCTCCTCCCTTTGTTGATTGGGAGTATTACTACTAAAATATACCGATGACTTATCCATATTTGTGCATTGGCTAGATGCGTGAGCATATACCTGCAAAACCTCATTAATCACTTCAACCTCATCCTGTGTAGCACTACAAAAAAGTAATGAATCATCAGCAAACATTAGATTTGTAATTTTAAGCGCTCTTCTACAGACAGATATCCCATGAATTCATCCATCATGCTCAACCTTTGATAGTAGTGAAGTCAACCCCTTAGCACATAGGAGGAACATATATGGTGATAAGGGGTCACCCTGACGAATACCTCTAAAGGGGTTGATATTCCCATAAGGCTTACAATTAATGAGAATAGAGAAAGAGGGGGTGGTAACATAGCCCATCACCCAACAAATCCATTTGTCAGGAAATCCCATCATTTGCATCATACCTTGTAGAAAAGGTCATTCAACCCTATCATACGCCTTGCTGATGTCTAACTTCAAAGCAATCGAATCTTTTTTGCCTTTTTTCCTCACATGCATGGAATGCAAAGTCTCATATGCCACCAAAATATTATCTGTAATAAGACGGCCTCGGACAAAGGCACTTGGAGTAGGAGATATAATGGTTGGAAGAATCTGTTTTAGCCTATTAGCTAACACCTTAGAAATGATTTTGTAATAACATTACATAAACTAATAGTCTAAAATCAGACATTTCCTTAGGATTCTTCACTTTAGGGACTAAAACAATATTAGTATGATTAATATCAGGATGCATAACACTAAAATTCAGATAATCCAACACAGTAGAAACAACATTATCTCCCACAACATTCCAAAACTTTTGGTAAAATAGAGCATTCATACCATCAGGTCGAAGAGCCTTTGTTGGTCCCCTTTGAAACAACGCCGCTTTAATCTCTTCAGCCGTAAAGTCACTAGACAATATTTAATACATGTCAGGAGTAATCCAATGTACCACCGCATTAAGACGGTCCTGAATCTGGTCACATACATCTACATTAAACAAACTATCAAAATAGTTAGTAGCTACTTCGGCTATTTTCTCCACCTCTTCCACCCATTCTCCATTCACATCTTTAATTCCATGAATATGATTCCTTCTTCTCCTTTGAGATTCTTTAGAATGAATTTTTTTTTTTTTTTTTTTTTGTATTTTTGTCCCCATGCTTCAACCAAGCAATTCTAGATCTCTAGGCCCAGAAAATTTCATGTTTCAACGGAAGGTCATCTAGCTTTTTACTCACAGTCAAAATTTCAAATCTAGACTTCTCAGTGCTCTTGGCTACATTAAGCATCTCAAGTTGTTTTTGGAGCTGCTTTATTTCCTCATCATTCAGCCTTGATTTTAAAGAACCCCATGCTCTTAAATCTACTCCACAAACTTCAATTTTCTGTTTAAGCCGAGCCATACCATTCATGCCACCCACATCCCCACTCCATGCTTCTTTAATCACCATCTCACAATCTTCCCATAATAGCCAATTTTCTTCTAACTTGAAACCAAATCTTGCCTTTGGACCATTCCTCCCATAATGCTTTGTCTGAAGAACAATAGGGAGATAATCCGATGCATGTGGAGAAAGATGGTTCACTGTGCTTAGCTGGAATTTATCTCTCCATGGTTTTGTTGCCACAGCCTTATCTAACCTCATTTTTGTGTTAGCATCCCCCGGTATTTTGTTATTCCAAGTGTATAGATATCCCCTATAACCCAAGTCCTCCAACTAACAACTCTCCAATGCTTCACAGAATGCATCAATTTGACTCATCTGATATGACCACTTATTGAGCTTTTCCGTAGTCTGGCTTATTGAATTAAAGTCCCCAATACAAAGCCATGGTCCCTCCACAAGTCCTAATATGGTTTAGTAACTCCCAAGATTTATACCGTTGACATGACTCAGGCCAGCCATAAAAACCTGTTAACCACCATTCAAATCCATCATCCTCCCTAACCTTGACCAAAATATGATTTGTTGTGTAATTCACTAATTGTAGTTGTACTTCATTCTTCCATATCAATGCCAATCCACCTCTCGAATTAGGATGTTTAACAATAATCTTATTCGGGAAAGGTAGTTCACCATACAGCTTTTCAAACCCATCTTTATCTAACCAAGTCTCCATCAAGAAGCACATGGTGGGTGCTTGTGCCCTCACTATTTTACAAAGGCTACGACTTGTCCAAGGGTTCCCAAGCCCTTGGCAGTTCCAACTTAGTAGCCTCATTGCTTCCAGCAAGGGTGGTACTCTACCCCTGCCGATCCATCATTAGATTTTAAAGAATTTGCCACTACCTTCCCACGTTTAGCATGCTACAGACCTTCAACATCCTGCTTAGTGGTACAATCAGCTTCACATAATTTGCCTCTCTTTCCCAATAATGGTATCTCACTGACCCCAAGAAGCCCACCAAGCCTATAATCCATCCGCATTATTCTTGTCCAAGTAGACTTCAGTTTTGTTGGCTTCAGTTCACTCGGCCCAGTCACTATCATGTTACTCTCCGTGTCCGCCAGCCTTGTATTTGAGTTCACGTTAATATTCTCCACAAATTTAGGGGTAAAGGTATCATGAATCTCGCCCTCATCTACTCCCATACTTTGCTCAAAATCCGAAATTGGCTCCAATTCACTCGGCACATCAACTGGAAACTTATCTTGCCTTACCATCTGATCTACATTTGAATTCACCTTAATCTTCTCCATGAAAACAAGAACAGGTTTATCAATACTCTCTTCTTCAATTACTCCTATATTCTCGGCTACACTTTGCTGGACCTTCGAATATATCTCCTTGCCTTGCGTATCCATATTTTCTTCATAAACTTCAGAATTATCAATATGCTTGGGCTTATCCACTCCTTGACTCACAGGTCTCCTATTTTCCCATGTATATGATGATTGATTATTCTCAACGCCATTGTCCTGCGGTGGTGATCTTGGTGGTGACCTTGAGCGACCTCCAAATGCCTTTAACCATTCACCATATTGATAATCAACTTCACCTCCATTCTTCTCAACAGCGAACTGGTTCGCACAGTGAAGTACATCATGCCGGAGCAAACCATAGAAAAAACAAAAGATTGGCAGCCTCTCACATTTAAAGTTTACTCACGTACGCTCACCACTAGAATCAGCAATATAGCTACCACACCGCAATGGTTTTGAAATAGGCAGCGTTACTCGAACTCTCATGAAAATTTTTTGGATATCTCACACTTTAGAGGAGAGAAGGTTTTAAAGAAATTGATAGTGATGTATATTCAAAATGGCCTAACTCTTGGACACATAACACTAATTTTAAACCTCTTTAACTTATGCCAATTTTCTAATGTAGGATTAACCCACAGTTTTTTTTTTTTTTTTTTTTAGAATACTAAGTATTTTTAACACACACACACAAAGAGAGGAAAAAAGGTCTTAAAGAAACTGACAGTGGTGTATATCCAAAATGTCATAAAACTAATCAAACTTTAATCATGGAAATCTTATTTCTAATCATAACTTAAAAGGAGATTTTCTCCAGTAATAATGAAAATTACATAAGTAATAAAATTTTAAAATTCAATTTTTGAAATTTCATTTAACCATATTTATAAAACATATGTAAAATTTTTATACACTATTATTTTTGAAAATCTAATGAATGATGCCACCTCTCATTTAACGTCTATGTTATGCAAATCATTAGCCAGTAAAAAAGCATATGATATATTAAAAAAAAAAATACAATAATAATAATAACAAATATATATTTAATAAGACCACCCTAAAAAAAATTATCATGCTCAACGCGTAGGTCCACAATTAGTAACAATAACAATTGGAGTATTCTCTTATTAGTTTTGATATTTTCTAAGGCTGCGTTTATTTTACTGTAAAATATTTTCCGAGTGTAAAATATTTTCAGATGAAAATATTTTCAAGTATTTGGTTGCATTCTGAAAATGGTATTTTTTACTAGTTTCAGCCATTTTCTCAACTTCGAAACAAGTTTCATAATAGAAAATTTCAATATATACTTAAAAGAAACAAAAATCAAAACAAAACAAAATAAAAATCAAAACAAAACATTAGTTAAACTCAAAAATTCAGTCAAACGGAGAGAGGGAGGAAGAGAGAGTGATCGACAATTAAGGGAAAGGGAGAGGTAGATCGAGAAAGAGAGAGATCAGGCATGGGTGGGTCATGGGTGCGATCTCGCCAGTGCTGGGGTGCGATCTCGGTGGTGCTTCAGGAGATGCGATCTCACCGATGCCGGGGTACAACGAGACCAGTGCGATCTGGGGTTGTGTGTGCTTCTAGCTCACTTGCTATACTCTCTCTTCTTGCTCTTTCTCTCTGTCTTCTATTTTCCAAGTCTAGAAATCATTTGAAGGTAAAATAAAAACTGAAATGGTTTTACGGGTGAGAAGGCGGATTTTACAGTCAACGGGTAAAATACTTTCCGTTTGACCCAATTTTCTGTATGTACCAAACACACAGGCTGGTATAAAATAATTTCCTAAAATCCTTTTCAGGCAAAACAAACGCAGCCTAAGTGGTAAAACATATGACTTCCTTATTTTCATTTACATCACATAAAGGAAATGTAGAAAAAAAAAAAAAAAAAAAAAAAAAAAAAAAAAGATTAATCTATTTTATTTTATGTGGAATAGCCTCAACGTTCCTTGAGGAACTGCACGAATCTTACCGAAAGAATCCTCTATTTGAAGTCTGATCGATGGAACAAAGCACTGAAACTACAGCCATGCATACAGTTCCTACCAACAGTACAGCAGCTGCAATATTCCCTCTATAATAGAACTCAACGGCTACGAATCTATGGAACTCACTAGAGACAGCAAAACCAGCACCAACATCAATAGCCAGAAGCAAGAAAATGATCTGTAAAATAAAACCCTTACATTATATATATATATATATATATAAAATCAAAACTCAGAAAAAATCCAATTAGATTTTCAATTTTGTACCAAGTGAATTATTAAGTATAAAAATCGAAGAATCCAAATCCAATTAGATTCTAAATTAGATTTCAATTGAAGTCCAATTTTTTACCATGTGTCCATCTAAATTTTTAATTTTTGTGGCAAATGAATTATTGAGTGTAAAAACTGAAAACCTTAAAACTAATTAAATTCTAAATCATATATATATAACCATTGCATATTTTAAGAACACATGGTTTAAAAAAAAAAGTGTAAATTAATACCATTTATGATGTAGGACACAATTTACTATTTAATTATTTTAATTTATTAGCTTTGGTATTTAATTTGTAATTTTCATTATTTTAGGTTTAGGGTTATTATTTTCTTGTTTTTAGGTGCTTTTAATGTCTTTTAGGTTAAATTTGGTTCCTATTATGATTAGGTATTAATTAAGAGTTATTTTAGAATATATTTTCTTGTCTGTCAAATTTTACGGAGCCCTTCAACAGACCCTTAAGTCTATAAACGTGTTTCTCTCATGGATTTCAAAACCCTTTTTCATTGTAAATTCAAGGAACTCTTGTGGATTTAAACTTATTTTCAGAAGTAGACGCGTTTTGCTTCTTGTTTTCTAAAAGTAGACGCGTTTTGCTTCTTAACGCTTCCGCATCCCGCATCAATTTGAACTTCTTAAAAAAATGTATTATTTGAATATAATTGTGATTGTTTTTAATATGCACGGGACTAAACACTAGTTTGAGTAATATTCAAAACAATAATATAATTATATGTAAATAAGGACTGCGGAGATAAAGGAGATAACAAACCTATCACTAGGCTTGAAAAGGCACGTGGGTTTATATAAGTATCTGATTCATTGGAGGGGAAAAAAAAAAGATATTTTCTAACATTGGATAGCATTACTTGATATCGATTTTAAGTTTTCCACACATTTAAGATTTTTATGGTACTTATAGAGCAGTTCTTCTTTGTTTATGATAGCTTTTAGAGACCATTGATGTCCTGACTAAGAGATAATTATAATCATGATATAGAATAATGTTATGAGTTCAAATTCTAATAACCATGTAAGTTAAAATAAAATAAAATAAATAGACACTTTAGGTTGGGGATGCAATTTAAGTTCACAGTAAATCACACCTTGTCTCCATAGAAATCAAATTCTGGCAAGCAACCGTTACGTATTATTATTAAACTCTTTTCTTTGTGTGCATAGTACGAAAGCAAACGGTAACTGCAGTAGCGTATAGGCTCCACCTATTGATGCAACAGAAACCACATACCTGCAATATTTTGTCATAATAAGGGAACTATTCAGCCTCGGTGATGTGATGACAATAAACTGAGAGCAACCAAAGATGTAAATCTAGAACATCAATAATACCAACTAGATGATAACCCGTGCGATACACATGAAAGCTATTAATAACTTCCCTAATATGGAAAAAAAAAAAAAAATCAATATCATGGTATATACCAAACCAAAAAAAATCTATCAGATACAATGAGATATCATGATAACCAAGAGCTTGAGATCATATTTAGAAAATATATAACTGATATAATACACTCCAATAGTTACACAAATATAGTTAATTCCATACTCATTCAATCAAATATCCTTCATAAATTACATTAATCATTCTTGATGTCCAAGATATATCTAAATTATTACATTACCAGTAAACAAAGATGCTAGACCTCAATGGGATTGAAAAGGCAACATAATGCCAATTTATACAATTTCTGAAATCATTATTTCCACTATTGAGAGAGAGAGAGAGAGAGAGAGAGAGAGAGAGAGAAAGGGGGGGGGTGGCTGTTGTGTTGCATCTCTTAAGAAGAATCTACCCTGTATATATATATATATATATATTATATGTAATCGACAAATAACAAAATAGATGTACCACATTTAGAGTATGCACATTTGAGAGATTAAAAGTAAAGGAAAATAAGAAAATGGACCCACCTAAAGTTTTTTGCTCTCCCTCTTGATGTTGACTTTTCCAACATCTTCCAAAATCAAATTTATGTACTCCTCAAAGCCCGGTAAGGCATAAAAATTAACATTTGACCAAATTTACATGTATTCACTTAAAATTGTGAAAGATGCTAAAAATTAAGTTGATATCAACCTTTTAACCAAAATTCAACATTTTAATGATTGCACATCAATTAGCCATTTTGCCATTGTTACTTGCAACATATATCTTTTTATTTGTGACAAATATGGTGCAATTTTGGCCATCAAATTTTACTCAAAAGCCAAGATTAGACAACCTCCATCCTGCATTACTCCAAGAAATCTATAGTATTACCCTAAAATCAAAAAGAACATGCCACTGCCATGGATACAAGGCAGAACAAAAAAAAAGTACATGTTCACAAAGATTTCAAAGTTCTCAAGATGTAAATTTGACAATATCACCCCTAAAATTGCTTATTATACATAACATATAGCAAAAATACTCATCATAAATGTGATTAAAAAACTCAAGCACTAACTTACAACCCTCTGCATAATTTTTAAAAAAAAAAAAAAAAAAAAAAGACTTTCCTTAACATTTAATCTTCAAAACATTATAACAGGGAATGCTACAAAAATTTGGAATTATTTACCTATATATATCTTAACCATACTTGCTACTCCATATAATTCAAATCAAGACGTTTGATTTTCCCCTTCATCACTCAAACAGATTATCAACTAAAATTTTAAGAATAGCATTACATGCAAAACCCAGAAAAACCCAACATTTAAAAGGACGAAATCAATAATTAAAAGTCTCTAAAAAACATTACCACTATCATGCAATATCCAATACAGCCACTTGTAATAAGCACTATAAGAAGCAAATATACAACAAATACCATTAAATAGAATAACACATAATCAAGAATATACCCTCTTTTCATTTTAAAATTGCACCATCTGGCATTGATGTGGACACAAGAACTTCTTTGTACACAAATGCAAACACAAATGCAAGTTATAAGTTGAAGGAGACTGTGGTGGGCCTTTTTTGTGATTTTGGGCTGGACTGACTCCTGCTGTACTGAGGCCCAAGTATTTTGGATGAGAGAGTTGGGACCAGTCCAATTGCAACTCACCTTGGTCCAGCTTGTGCACAAACTATGCCTCGTTTGCCAAAAACTTTGGTCACGTGCTCATGGCAGGAGAGATTGTTACAGAAGAGTGGTGGCAGATGCATACAGTATGACAATAAAGGCAATACGCTTTCCGTTAGGCAAAATAAATAATGACTTCTTGAGTAAGATGGGAAAGGAGTAATAGCAGAAACACGTTATAAGTGAAATTACAAAGGCAACAAAGGAAATAATTTTGATAAATAGTGAAATCAAAAGGACAAAAGGTTAGTTTGCCATATCCAACTATGCTATAGGGCTAATACCAAGGAGGGAACCACTTCCTCAACATAGATAACCTCACAGGAGAATCCTACTATAGAAATTATCCATTGAGGAGGCGGACCTAAATGGCTTATGCCTGAACAAATTCTTTATCCTCAACAAATGGTAGGCTTTTAGAGGGAGAGAAGGAATTAGTCTATTGGTGCATGCCTGCCATTCTACACTCTCTGTTTTTCCTCCTAGTTCTTTCTTTCCTTCTTCTCTGTTTTTGTTAATTTTTCTTTCCCTTTCCTTTTTTTTTTTTTTTTTTTTTTTCTTTCTTAGTGCTTACCCATGTAGTATATAGTGATGTTGTGATTCTCTCTCGTGGTTACTATTGCCCTCCCTCTATTATGCACGGTAAGGGTCCTTTATATACTGCCTGTCGTGACTGGTTTTTACCATTTTAGCCTTTAACTACCTTTGTCTGGGTCTGGGTGTCCTTGCCGACCTCCGCTGGTTTGTCAACTGTCCAACCACCACCACTTACCTGTGTTGGCTGCACCACTCCCCATCACCAGACAATGAAGATTATTTTGTTTGTTTACTCACTGTGGCATTCTTATCCACCCTAGTGTGGGTGTTGTCTCTCTATCCCTCATGGCATGCACCTAGTGGTTCCAACCCATCCTTACTTCTTTTAGGTGGTATGTCATCCTAGCAGGACATTTCCCCCAAAAGAACTTGAGCGGGAACCACAGAATATGTTTTCCCTTTTCCCCACTGCCAGACTATACCCTTTCTTACCTCTGACTCATGACCCACCACTCCTGTATTGGCTGGGTACAGGCTGGTGGTGTTTAGGCCTTGCGCATGCTCTAGTTCTATGTACGTCCAAAGCTTGTCCATTGCTCATGCGTTTGCCATGGTCTGGAGGCTCATCTGTGCACTATGCCGCTTATCCTTGACCTTTTATGGCGTGAACTGTTTTTTGATTTCTCATTCCTTATGGCTTACTTCTCTTAAGGGCTGGGCCTTGCTTGATTGTGGGCTATTCTTTCTTCAGCCTACTCTTTGCTTCTTATGTAGTCTTGCTACCATTCTTGCCATGCCACTCTACTATTCCTGCTATGGTGTTATGCTCTTTGGGCTTTCTTAACCCATTGCAGTACTTATGGGCTCTTTTGGCCCATTTCTTTCTCCCTGGGCATCCTTGGCCCATTTGCTTTCCTTGGGCATCCTCGGCCCATTTTCTAATTCTACATTCCCATGAGCTTTTACTAACTCTGTTCGGCTTCCTTGGCCCAATTACTATATCCTTCATCTTTGGGACTCATGGGCCTTCCATCACCCCTTACTTTCTTACTTCATTACTTCGGGCTTGCTGTGGCCCATTCTCACTTTTCTACACCACATAATGCCCATAGGTTTACTATTTCTTTCTTTGGGTTTCTTTAGGCCCATTTACTTATTTTATGGGCCTATGATTCATTATTCCTGCCACTCAGCCTTAGCAGTTTCTTTCTCAATTTACTAACTCTTTTCTACCCATATTGTTAGGCTTCCTCTTGCTATTGGGCTTCTTCCAAAATGAGCATCAACAGAGACAAAAAGGTTAATAACTATGTAGGTTGTCACACATGATCACTTGAAAGCATTAGAATATATGTTTTAAGGGTAACAATTCCTCAAATTCAATTTCTTCAAGGAACCTACAAAATCAAGACCAGTCCTACAGATTATAAAGAAAATTAAAATAAAAGACATTGCGATAGCAAGTTATGTCTGCTTCAGGCAATGTGTTCCAAGTTTGAGTCTTGAAATCAACCTAACCCACCTCTCCCAAACCTTTTTTTAATTTAAATAGTAAATACCTACCACATCCGTAACATTAGTCATATATAAAAATACGGAATGATCTTCTTATCAAATGAGATAATATCTCCATGATGGACTTAGGCTTTGACCCTATGCTTCCTCAACCACTCCCAATTGAGATGTGACAATTTCCCTACAGTAAAAAATATACATTATATAAACAGAAGTTAAAGAGAGACAAAAGCATTAACAAAACAAAATAAGCAACCTTGTATCATTGACGAAGACCAAAATATCTTGTAATGAAAAGCAAGCATACCTGTACCAAAACTGATAGGCAAAAAACGTATTGACCATTTGTGATGAATTAATTGATTAATTAGCCCAGTTTATTAATTAATCAAATTAACATGCAATTGTACGTGGCAGCACAAACAAATCACCAATAAACTAAAGTATGCAGCGGAAAATAAATTGACATGGTGATTTGTTTACGAATGGGAAAAACTTACACGACAAAAACCTCATTGGTGATTTTGAGGTCACCACTCCCGAGAATCCACTATTATCAATACAAGCATTACAAGTAAAGGAATCCAGTACCTTATACCAACCTACAGTTCAACTCTTATCCCAATACCCAATTGGACTTGTTCTGTAGTGACAATCTCTCCTTTTCAATACACGGCTCCCGGTACATGACTAACCAATTGTGTGAATCCCAGTACATGACTTGATCACCAACTTGAGAAGGATGTTGGCTGCAAAGTTCTTCAGTTCATCTAGACGATGAAGATCATTGAGTTGCTTGGTCATAAAACCCTATGGTGTACTACAATAGCAGCTTCTTGAAAAGAAAGAAGAACTAGGGCAAACTAGGTTTTTGGTCACACTCTTCTTCACACTTGTGGAATTGTACTCTTATGCAACTTGTGTCACCTTTTCAGCCCTTAAAATAATTCTTATATATGTTTAGGGTTGTGAGAAAAGAAAGTCCAAACATATACTCACAGATTGGATGAAAATCAGCTTGAAAAACTGAACTTCATAAATCTTAATAGATACCCTATCTATCGAGCTAACTATCGAGCCACGGGCTTCAGCAGCTTTTAAATCTCGATAGATGCTAGTTGTCAAGCTTTAAAATCTTGCACTTTCTCACTTGATTCTTAGATAGACTTGCATGGATTTAACACTTGAACTTGAAACATTGTTTCTTGAAGCATTAAACACATCCTAATTCTTATATATGTTTAGGGTTGTGAGAAAAGAAAGTCCAAACATATACTCACAAATTGGATGAAAATCAGCTTGAACAACTGAACTTCATAAATCTTAACAGATACCCTATCTATCGAGCTAACTGTCGAGCCACGGGCTTCAGCAACTTTTAAACCTCGATAGATGCTAGCTGTCAAGCTTTAAAATCCTGCACTTTCTCACTTGATTCTTAGATAGACTTGCATGGATTTAACACTTGAACTTGAAACATTGTTTCTTGAAGTATTAAACACATCCTAAATCTACCCAATTACAAGTAAAGTGCATTTTGTCAAAGGACTAGCCAATTACATAAAATATTGACATATGTTCCTAACATGATTCACATATGTCCTAACAAAAACCACCACAATGGGGGAAGCTATGACTTTTGTGTGTTCCAGTAAACAAAACCATTTTGCTACAAAAAGTTTAAATTTTCTATTAGGAGGATATTCTTCCTAGTAATATCAGGCTTTACACATATATTTATATATAGAAATATATATCACTTATCAAACAACAGCTTTTGAGTGTGACTTTTCCCCCAAAAAAGGAAGTGATATACAGGGAAAAAAATTTAGAACCCAAATGGCATTGATTTAAATCGGAAAAAAAAAATTTCCCAAAATCAAAACTAATCTACAAAAATCTGTAAAACCAAATCAAACACAAAGTCAATAATTTATCTAAAATTTTTTAATCTAGCCAAAGAATTAGACAAAGATGTAACACATCCTCAGAAGCATAGACAATTGAGAGAGAAATCATCACAATAGAATCAAATTCAATCCTAAACAATGAAAAGAACATAAGACCTAAGATTAAGATGTAAAACCCATTTTCTTTTTCCCTTCGTCCCAATATCAACAAATCTATATTAATCATTAAAACATTAAGTAATGCAAACTTAATCAAAATTAAATAACCGAATAAAATATTTTTACAAAAAAAAAAAAAAGGAAGATATAAGGTCAGATGTCATTTCCAAACATTTCGAGGGGTTTATACTCCTCCATCTCCTTCTCTACCTCTACCTCTACTCTTTCCACAACTTCTACACCTTCTAAAACACCAAAATAACCAAACCTCCAAAAATGAAGTCGTTTAATGCAAGCTTTTTAAAATTAAGTCATTAAAACAAAAGAAAATGACTAACAGCAAGATCCTTTTGAAAGCCAATTCTAAATAGTTCAAGGCTTCCAAAATTTAAGACTTTCAAGTTTCTTCTAGATTAGATAACTCTAAGTTAGGGTGATTAGCTGATTATGCTCTTTTGGTAGTATTGCCTAGCAAATCTATTGTTCAAACATTACAATGGTTCCAAATCAACCCTTCAATATTCTATCATCAATGCGGAATTCAGGCAATAGATTCAAAAAGAATTTGATTTGCAAAGTAGGCCACTTACCATTATTCGGGTCTTTTTCAAAGATAGAAATCTGTCAAGAGCATTTATGAATATAATAAGTCTAGAGGATAATTAAGAGATATAACAATAGGGGAAGTGGCAGCATAAATAAAATCTAAATGCATCTTCTAGGGAGAACAATTAGCATAGCTGCTCTTTTTAAAATTTGGATCAAACATATCTTTGTAGCTCTCCATACCATTTTAAATCACAATCATATCATTGAAAAAATTATTACACTATAAGAAGAAACTATACAATGTATAAAAAGAATTGAAATGGATTAAAGCTGATATTGTAAAAAATTATAACAAAAATTGCTATAATAAGCCTAAAGACTGAGCTAACCTACATTTTTTTTATCAGTAAGTTACACATACATTGACTGGATCTTGAACCCAAGACCTCACCATCCACTTTGCTCTTACATGGAGAGGACGTGTGATTTGCTAGAGCTAATTGGTGCACTGAAAACTAACATACAAAAAGGTTTAGAACAGAAAGAGCCTCCACAAAGCCGATCAAGCTTGCTCTCCAGAATTCTTCACAGGTTTGATACCCAATAAATTAAATCAAAACCAACCAACCAAAATACAGAAAACTAAATCCTATGAAATGCAAAATTAATTTTTTTTTTTTTTAGCATTCATATATTTGGTGAAGATTAAGTCTTTCAAACATGGAAGACTTATAGCTTGTCTACAATTATATGGATAACAACAAATAGAACCCAAAAATAATTAACTGATATTGACACCCACAAATCTATAATATATTTAAAACCTTATTCATAAGCTTTAAATTAAAAGAACAAAAATTAGTAAACCAAAGTGCTAAACTAGACCCAAAAACCACAATTTCACTTCTACTAACAAATATATAAAGAGAGCTGGTTAGGGAGGAAATCCTAAATTAAATTAAAAACATCACTAACCATTCCTTAAAACGCCAAGAGACAAAGCCTAAGTAGAATTTGATCCTTCTATGGTGTTTCCCTGGGAAAAAAAAAAGAACAGAAAGGAAAAATATTAGAAATTGAAATCTATAATTGCAGCAAATCCTAATTAGGAACCCCAAAATCCCAAAACTAATAAAAACCCCAAATAAAAAATTTAGTAGTTTTCCCAGTGTCCTTAAGCCTTAGAGTCATTTTGATTTCGTCCTAATTCAGGAATGTTCAGAAACTATGGAAACAAAAACCACAAATTATTCGTAAGCAAATAGATTAGGACAACATCAACAAAAAAGGAAGAATGAATGCTTGAAAATGTTTTGAAAACACAAGAGCTATTTAGACCCCTAAATTAAAATTATGGCACGATTGATTTTACACTAACTTAATACTAAGTGCAGAATAGTGTAAATGCGAGCGGATAAATAAACAAGCTACTTGAATCCATAATCTAAGCAACACAACAGTAAAATGGAATGTAAAAGAGTAGGGAAGAAAGATGCAAACACAAGATAACACGCCGATGTGTAATCGAAGAGGAAATCGAAGAACTCAGCGAAAAATCTCTCTGCCGCCCTCTAAGCGGAAATCGATCCACTAGACAATTAGTTGGGATACATGGGTTAGCAAGAGACCCTCTCAGCCTAATCTACCCGATGTACCTAAGCCCTCCAAGCTCCTACCCCAACAAGGCTTCTCGGAACTGTGTCTTGTCTAGTTCTCCGGATCCCGCAACAAGCTCCATATTGCATCTGCCATCCTTGGCTTCTTCCAATACTTCCCAGCAACACCAAAACTTCACTTGACACTTTGAAAGGGTGTGGTAAGTGTTTGGGCTATCAACCTTTCAATGGTATGGAAATGGAGAGGTAGGAGTTGAGAAAATTCCATAAGCAAATGTGTGGAGAATTGTGGATATAATAATCTCTAACTCTCAAGGTGTTTGGCTAGGGTTTTCTCTCAGAAGCACTCCTCAACATTTGTGGGTAATGTGGGTATATATAGTGTGGGCACAGAAAGAGTGGATCAAAATGGACAGTCTGGCTGAACAAAATGTCTCGCGGGTGTCTCGCAGGCAAGCCTTACCCGTGAGGTACTCGCAAAACACAATTGTCTCCATCCTGGCCTGACTTTTCACATTCCAGCATATGCAAAGCACATGAGTCACTTTGTGGGATGATAAGTCACAAGCTACCCGCGAAAACTCTTCAGTCTTCAATTGCTTGAGTCTTCACACTCTCTCTCTCTAACACACAACCCTTACAATCAAATCCCACAATAAATACAGGGTACATAAGATTGAATAAAATTACAATCAAATTTGGCAAGGAATAAAAGCCAATAAAACACATAGTTGTAAATGACAACTTTACAAAGAAGATAGGGAAGATTGAGGATTCAAGGTGATCTTACCAAGGAGTTCTTGAGAAATTGAACCGGGAGATTTTAGGGCAACACTCACTTTTGGGTATCGAATCAGAGAGAATGTCTTTACACATATTGGGGCCTAGCCTGGGTGTGCAAGCTGTAACAATGAGAGTCAGTGGTGGTCAGTTCTTGAAGAGGTTTAGGGTTTTATAGGGTTTGATTGAAAAACAAATCAGAGGATGCTGAAAGGGTAGAGAAGAGAGATGAGGGAGAGAAATGGAGAATAAAAAAGAGAAGGGGAATGACGTTCAGAGTTGGGTTTTGGCGAAGGAGAAGAAAAATTTTGGGTAATAGGTATTGGGTTTGATTCTTCACCGGGAAATAGAAATAGTTTTTTTTAGTAGAATTTTTGTTTTAAATAATGCTAATATTTTAAAAATAATGATGACATGAACTGGGAATTTTTTTTTAATAATGCTGATGTTTTAAAAATAATGATGACGTGGAAAATTGTGGGGGCTTCAAAAGTTTCGATTATATATATATATATATATAGACTAGTCGCTAACCCGTGCGATGCACGGGAAAGCTACCAATAAGCCAGATATCAAAACGCTAAATCCCTATCTACAAAACAGTAAGCATAATTGTTACTTTAGTCCAAAGGCACGGGTAAATATTTTATTATAGATGATTAAGATTAGAATTTTGTAAGTGAAAGAACTAACAATCTTCCATCGAATCAGATTCCTTTTCGTGCAATTTTTTTAGAAAGGATTTTCTGTAGATCATGCAAGTAACTTTAAGTTTACCACAAATGGGGGAAAATTTTCAACACCCCCCAATTTCTCATGCTAACAAAAAGGAACCTTGGTAAATTTGGAAAGCTAATAAGTTCCTTCTCTTTTATTGGGTTATTGATAGATCAAGTAACAATTACAACTTTCTTTAACTGTTCTTTGTAACCTATTGGTACCTCTGCCCATTTATTTACTTTTTGATTGGTAATCAGTACAAACAAAAATTGAGCTGCTTAATAAGGCAGGGATTTTCGAGGGTTAAGGCTATATCCATTGTTTAGCAAAAATAACTTTTTCCATTGAAATGGAAACTAAACACTACAATATACTATGATATTAAAACTCCAAGCATAAAAGCAGATTTAAAACAGCAACCATATATTTGCTGTAATTATTAAACATACACAGGGGAAATATAAATTATTTAAATACTCTACCTCACTCAGTTTCCACTAAACAAATTCAAACCCATAGCTCAGTTTCCACACAAAAAAAAATTCAAATTGATTATCACCATTTTAATATCTATTTAAAATATTGAAGATGTAACTCACTTCAAAAAATATTGTACAAACCCTCAATAAGATAATTACATTCACTTCGATGGACAGTATATCAAACAAAAGCAATTTTGATTGCCTTATAATTTGATATGGCACATATTTTTCAGTTACAATAATATATAGTCCACACTACCACATCTGTCATCCACAGACTCATAAAATCTAATGACTTGAAACTGGAGTTGAGAACATGAGAAAGATCTAGGATAACTTAGTACTCCATCAGAATCTTTATTCAACTATGGAACAGAAACGTATATTGGCAAATGAAATAGCAAAGTATGAGATTTATGAAATGAGCGTGAGAGTGAGAATAAGTTGCTATGACAGCAGGTTTCTCACGGCAAAATACAACATAACAATGAGGTGACTTACTTGAAGCTGAAGTTCCAAACCTAAGACTTATCTAAGTATGTGCACAAACTCAATTACAGATACAAAAGAAACACAGCTAAAACAGTACATAAGAATTCCATTAGCATAATCATATTTATAATGAAAGTGGCAGAACACAAAGTGCTTTAGAAAATACCAGGTCTTGACTCATGGAACAATGAATTTTAGACTCGAATTGGAAACATCAGAAGAAGTAAAGGAAAATCCATAAAACTGGATTGTTGGGGTCATCCATAAATATATATATATATATAGATGACCCCAACAATAAGAATTGTTAATATTACATTAAGTAGCCAATAAAGGTTGTGATGTTGGAAATCAAATTGTGATTAGACAAAAATGTACCACCATTACTGGAATCTCCAACCAACAGTCATCAAACTATATAAAATTCTGATCTAGTGACTGAAACTTAGAGAGAGAGAGGCGGAGTTTAGGTAGCTGTAAATCAAGAAACATAATGTAGGACTTTCCCTGGGAGCTGAAGGGAATGTCTTCCGGAATATATAAAAACCAAACTAATCTTCATAAAATCATAAATCAGCATTGCAAAAAGAATTATGGATACAATTAAAAAGAATAAATTCGATTATATTAAATCATGAAATTACAACAGGCAAGCAGATGTCACAAACAACCAAATCAAATTTTACAAAAGAATTAAAAAATATAGATGCTGAGAACATAAAACAACAATCCAACACCAAATCAGTCACAAGCTTGTCTAACATACACCAGGAGTATGAGTAGTTTAAGCATCAGCAGAACCACTTTCAGTTTTCAAAGCTCTCTTCAACCTTGCCTCAAATGAAGTAGAGTGCCAATTCACTGTCTTATCCTGCACACCCACAAAAACTTAATCAGAACACTACTCCATCCCCTAAAACAAAAATCTCACTAATCTTTAAAACCTCAATAGTTGTTCTTTTTTTTTTTTTTTTTTGCTTTTTGCTTGGAAACAGATTGATCATAGTTGATTTCTTTAGGTTTTAACAATTATGCATAAAATAGCATTGTTTAGGAACACAGCCTTCTTTTTACAAATTGAAGTATTTTTTCTGCGAAAACTGATATAACTAAACTAAAATTCAAAAAAAGATAAGAAATCCAAACTATTCTAAGTCTGAACTTGAAACAGTCTGAACTTGAAACAGTCAAAACATAAACCTATCAGCTGTATTTTTTCTGCACAAACTGATATAACTACACTAAAATTTGAGTTTCATGTACATAGATTATCAAAGAGGCAAACGTTACAATTCAAATTGAGAGAACACTAAAATAGTTAGAAATTAGATGTACATAGATTATCTCAGAGGCAAATGAATACCATACCAGCGGTTTAAGTTTGCAACAATAACACTGAAACAAAATAGAAATACCCATTTAAGAAAAATTAAATGGTTCCTTTAATAGGCCTAATGAAAAGGTATAATTTTCAGTTTTTTTAAATGTAATCAAATTGCTTGGACATTCAATTGCAGATAAATATTATGCAATGGATTTTAAATTCTCCAATGTACTACCTAGGGCCATATCTTCAGTGTTATGACATGCAATCATGTATCAATCACCCCTTCAACCCTGTTAGTCATTTATTTATTTTTATCAATAAGTAACCTTCTTAATCCTTTTCGTGGTAACAATGAAAAATAACCCACTATTTGCCTATTAGATTAAATAATCAATATATCAGCTTGGATCACAACGAAGTCTCACAAAATATACTTCAAAAATAGATATGGAAGAAGTAAAAACATAGCTCTACCTTTTCATTTATGCACTTTGCCATTGCTGGAATTTGTAGATAGCTTCTAAACTCTATGGACTTGGTCCTTCGATGTGCATGGCAGAAAGCAAAAAATAAAAGTCAATAGTTGGCTGATAACTATGGATCTTAGCTTCCATGGTTATACCAAAATTAAAAATACAAACCTTAGCATAACTAAAAAATAAGGATCAAACAAAACCCCTAAAAAATGTAGATGCTACTCTTAAAATCAAATAAAGAAGTAATAAAAACAATGAAAGTCTTGAGATGAAACAATTAAACTAAACATAAAACCAAGCTTCAGATAACAATTACCTAAATATCAATCATCTTAATCACAAGCATTCCACCATAAAAATATATCTTGTAAAGGGAAAAAATTTATAGAACGGAGAGTCTAAATTTGAAGAGAGATAGAGAGAGACTTGGTGAGGCCAAGTGGCCAATGATGACAACTGAAAAGGCAGCTATACCCTCTGCCACAGATGGACCTGTGGTAGGATTCGCTTAACGGTAGGGACTAAGGTAACCATTCAAGTGGGATTGTTCTGCCTCGGGTGTTGGGTGCTTCTCTGATTTCAAGCAAAATACAACCATGAATAAGCAGATATTCTCAAACCCAAACTTGAATTTCTCTACGAACTCATCTCAAACTCAAATTAGCTACCAAAAATAAAAATAAAAATTCGATAGGGGTAGAAACCCAACGACAAACCCAGTGGTAGAAACCCAGGTGCCGACAGGGTTGTGGGAGAGCAAACTGAGTGAAGAGGGCAGAGTACATATTCAACAGAGAATGGAAGAGAAATACCAACATGAAAATCAACCATTTAGTATAACGCATAATATATATATAACTAAATAATGAAATATATTATGAGTACGGTTATACATTTTGGTTATAGAGTCCTAATTAAATTTGTTTATAGTTACAGATTTCTAAACAAATTTGATTAACAAAACTTATCTACAAAAACAAATGAACAGATTATAAACCAACCAATCAAATCTTCATTAATTTTGACCCTTTTTTCAAGTAGAGAAACCCCCTGATAGGATTAAAATCAAAAGCACATTAAATTATCAAGTAGATTATAAAGTTAGTCTTAAAAAAAAGCACAAAACCCCTCAGTAAAAATCGAAAATTAAGCGAAAATTGAAATTAGTAAATATACCTTTGACTAAAAAAATCAAAATAGGAAGGAGGAAAACAGAAATCAGATAATAAGTCATAGATATAAAACCCAAATTGCCCAACAAAAACAGCGAAATTTCCCATTTTTTAATCAAATGAAAGCAAACCCAGATTATAAATCAATTAGGATTGCCCAAATTTTGATCGCATAAACACAATAAACCTAAAAACCCTAGAATGCGAAACTAAGATGAGTTTAAAATTACTGAGAAAGAATGGTCTTACCGACAACTGTGTGGAACCGGAAGATGGAGGGAGATCAGTCTAACAGTAGTTAAGACGCCTCCCTCAGGTTTCTCTCTCCAACACTCTCTGGCTCTCTGCATCTGATTTCTATCCTTGTGTTTCACGGCCACAGCTCACAAATGCTCTCTATTCTTTCTATCTCTCTCTAGTCGCTTTTTATTTAAGACAATATAAAGAAGCAGGGCACCGGATTTAGGGTTTAGAAAAATTTTATTATTATTTTTTTTATATTATGCTGACGTAAAAAAAGGCACCTGGTTTAGGGATTAGAAAAGTTTTATTATTATTATTATTTTTATATTCTGACATAAAAAAAGGCATCAGGTTTAGGGTTTAGAAAAGTTTTATTATTATTATTTTTTTATATTATGCTAATGTGGAAAATTGTAGAAGCTTGAAAAGCTTCGGTTTTATATATATATATATATATATATAGATGAGTCCGTCACATTTATAAAAAAGTTATAAACCATATTAGGAAAGTTTTTAACACCACTTTCATGAGAAATATACAAAACTGTCAAAAAAATTAATCAATTTATCATTTTCCTGTAAAATGTTTTTAAAAATAGTTCTTAAACCAATGCTCTCAAAACGTTTGTTAACATTTCCCATATATTTATATATTTCTTCAATTCAATAGCTCTAACTATTAGGTTTTTAGATCCTTATAAACTAAATTGTTTAACCTAATTAATTAAGCAAGTGAATACTTAGGTTTATTATTCAGATTTAGGTTAAAACAGTAAAGTCATATCATGTAAAACAGCGGAAAAATAAATAACACAACGATATGATGACCCAAGAAAACCAAACCAGTAAAAAAACTAGGGAGGATTTAACCTAGCTATCCTTAAGGTAAAAAGCAAATCCACTAGAATGAATTAAAGTTTACAATAAGACTTAGACCACTATCATCCTATTACTACTACACGTAGAACATACTACCACCCATGATAGCTTCGAGTCCACGGTCTACTTCTTTCCTTGGCCTTTGCAACACAAGCACTCATACTTGTGACTTTGAGACTCCACTCAAAGGTTTAGCAACACAAACTCCCCTGTTTGTGACTCCAAGACCACCCTTGAAGGTTTAGATCTTCAACTATTGTTGATCTTGATGCAGCAACTTAAGATCTACCGGATCTTGAGCTTCTTCAAAGAATAACACTGGTAGAAGATATGAGAGAGCTTTTGGCTATAAAACCCTAGATACAAAAGAGGCGCACTCTTCTCTCTCTGAAAAGCCTAATAAAAACA
Source organism: Quercus gilva (assembly GCA_023621385.1). NCBI lineage: Eukaryota > Viridiplantae > Streptophyta > Magnoliopsida > Fagales > Fagaceae > Quercus > Quercus gilva. The sequence continues at coordinate 33,459,846 of CM042482.1, read as the reverse complement.
TGCTTAGGGTTTCCTTTATATACTAGGAGAAGTAAATCTGAAACCTTAATCCTTTTGGGGATTGAATTGCTGTTGGGCCGAACTTAAAATTCTACAGACCCGTATTTTGATCGATCGAGCCTAGTTGAACCAGGCAGTTTCTGAACTCTTCTTTCTGCAACTTGTATATTCTTGAATCTTGACTTGTATCACCTTGAGCATTATCTAATAATACCTATAGACTCTAGGACCTATATCTAGACAAGTTTGTGTTCACTTTTACCAATTATTCTAAACTTTTAGAACCTAACAATTTCCCCCTTAGCAATTTGTGACAAAAATTACATACAAAATGAAATGCTCAAATACAAGAACAACCCAATACAATAAAAATGCTCAAATACAACACAAATCCCAATCTAAGACTCCTAACCTAGAAGTTACAAGAAGAGATAGAAGATCTTGATCAGAATGTACCTGTCCTTCCTAAAACACTCAAAAGAACACATCAACATATGTGTGGAAAGAAATACATATAAACAAAATGAAGCACAATATAAAAACAAAAGTAAACTAACTCTCCCCCTAAGTTAGATACATCAAAAAAATTTCATATTCTCCCCATTTCAAAAACAATTTCATCTACCATAAATAAAATAGTTGAAAACCTTTTAAAACAGATTTCCCACATTTCACTTATTTCTCCCCATTTTTGTCATGTATTGACCATAAGGTAAACAGAAAACATACGCAACGGAGGATAAGAGAAAATAGATAATCAAGGAAACAAATGAATCCAGTTCTATAGAGAATAGAGGCAACTCCCCTTACAAAGAGCAACAACTCCCCTTATGAACAACAAAAGTTAAAAACAAGTTTCTCCCCCCATAAAAATAGGAAAAACAACCCAAGTGTTAGGAAAAACAATTTTGGGGAAAATTTAGGACATGGGAAAAATAAAGACAGACAAACAAAACTTAAAAACTAAGTTGAGGATACACACAAAGAAAAATATTCTCTCTTTAAATAAATGCAAACTTGACACTGTGTGACCCATAAACTTGACACTTGTTAGGTTTTTAGATCCCTGTAAACTGCATTGTTTAACCTAATTAATTAACCAAGTGAATACTTAGGTTTATTATTCAGATCTAGGTTAAAACAATAAAGTCATATCATGTAACCTAGCTATCCTCAAGGTAAAAAGCAAATCCACTAGAAATAATTGAAGTTTATAATAAGACTTAGACCACTAACATCCTATTGCTCCTACATGTACAACTTACTACCACGACCCCATGATAACTCTGAGTTCACGAACTACTTTTTTCCTTAGCCTTTGCAACACAAGCACCCACACTTGTGACTTTAAGACTTCACTCAAAGGTTTAGCAACACAAACTCCCCTATTTGTGACTCCAAGACCACCCTTAAAGGTTTAGATCTTCAACTATTGTTGATCTTGATGCAGCAACTTCAGATTTACCAAATCTTGAGATTCTTCAAGGAATAACACCAGAAGAAGATATGAGAGAGCTTTTGGGTACAAAATCCTAGATACAAAAGAGGCACACTCTTCTCTCTTTAAAAGGCCTTATAAAAATGTGCTTAGGGTTTCCTTTATATACTAGAAGAAGTAGATCTGAAACCTTAATCCTTTTGGGGCTTGAATTGCTGTTGGGCCAAACTTAAAATTCTGCAGACCAGTATATCGATCGATCAAGACTATCGTTTGATCGGTCGAACCAGGAAGTTTCTAAACTCTTCTTTCTACAGCTTGTATATTCTTGAATCTTGACTTTTATCACCTTGAGCATTGTCTAATAATACCTATAAACTCTAGGATCTATATCTAGATAAGTTTGTGTTCACAGTTTGCCAATTGTTCTAAACTTTTAGAGCCTAACAATCTCTCCCTTTGGCAATTCATGACAAAACTTACATACAAAATGAAATGCTCAAATACACGAACAACCCAATATAATAAAAATGCCTAAATACAACACAAATCCCAATCTAAGACTCCTAACCTAGAAGTTGCAAGAAGAGGTAGAAGATCTTGATCAGAATGTACCTGTCTTTCTTGAAACACTTAAAAGAACACATCAACGTATGTGTGAAAAGAAATACATATAAACAAAATGAAGCACAATATAAAAACAAAAGTAAACTAACTCTCCCCCTAAGTTAGATACATAAAAAACTTTTCATATTCTTCCCTTTTCAAAAACAATTTCATCTTCCCCTAAATAAAATAGTTAAAACCTTTTAAAATAGATTTCCCACATTTCACTTATTTTCATGGAAACAAATGAATCCAGTTCTATAGAGAATAGAGGCAACTCCCCTTATGAAGAGTAATAACTCTCCCTAAGAACAACAAAGGTTAAAAACATGTTTCTCCCCCTATAAAAATAGGAAAAACAACCCAAGTGTTAGGAAAAATAGTTTTGGGGAAAATTTAGGAGGTGGGGAAAATACACACAAACCAAACTTAAAAACTAAGTTGAGGATACACATGAAGAAAAATATTCTCTCTTTCAATATATGCAAACTTGACACTGTGACCCATAAACAAATGCATGAGTAGAGAAAATATTTGTGCATTATTATCCATCATATGTAAAAAAAAAATACTTTCAATTTTCAGCATTTCACACATCAAGAAAAATAACATATACTAAATTGTACAAAGGACTCAAAAATTAATCAATCAATTTTTAGATCAAGTTGAGTACCCAATTTAGTAAAGTGTATGCATGTTATATGTGAAAATGATGAGAGATATGACTGCAAAAATGCAAGACGGATACAGAAAACATTGCAATGCATGTGAATCCTAAACATAAATGATGCATGAAAAAACAAATTTGGTCAAAAATCTAAAAACTGAAAATTTTCCAGTTTCAATCAATCGAACATCAATCGCACTAGGCAGAAGGTCAGGTTTGAGAACCTAACTTTTTCGATTGATCAAAAAATAGATTCGATCAATCGAAACTCAAAAAAACAGAATTTTTTGAAAAACCAAAAATTCTTCTACAAAATCAATTTTCAAAAGATTTTTCATGACATGAAATGCATGTAAATGATTCCAGATGTTTTTCAAAAACACATAATCTTCAACTTAAGTTTTCAAAAACAAAGTTTTAGATTTTTCTTCTCAAAATTTAAACTAACCCTCATTTTGCAACAAACATCACAAAGTGTATAATCTTGGATGGCCACACTAGTTTACACACAATCTCATGTACAAAGCTTAGCAAAGAATTACTTGTGATATGTGTGCAACTAGTAAGGCAACACCTTACTTTTTGAAAATTTTCAATGTTTTTGGATTTTTTTTTTAATAAAAAACAACCTTAAAAAAACAAAAAAAAAAAAAAAAATATGTCCTCTAAATGTTCAAATAGTGTGTAAAACACTTTGAACGTTTAGACTCCCAAATTACAAATTACTAATTCAAGCTTATTATCAAACAATGTATGTGCAGAACATGAAAATAAGCTAGAACAGAATTGATAAAACAATCTAAACCAAATAAAATCACAACCATAGCAGAAATTAAATGGCAAAGATTAAGAAAAGAGATATGCAAACACAAAGACAACACAGTAATGTGTTATCGAAGAGGAAACCGAAGTCCTCAGCATAAAACCTCTCCTCTGCCCTCCAACCGGTCAATAATACACTAGAGAATGAAGTTGGGATACATGAACAGTAGAAAACCCTCCAAGCCTAATCTCCCCAGTGTACCTATGCCCTCCAAGCTTCTTGCTCCAACGAAGTTACGTCGAACCTTTGTCTTCTCTAGCTTACCGAATCTTGCTATAGCCCAGAGCATCAACCAATATCAATTGGTCCCTTCCTAACTACTTCCCAAGTACCAAATAAACTTCTCCCAGATATGGGTATGGTGAGAAAAGGATTTGGCTAATGTACCTTTCAAAGATGTATCAATGGAGAGGGTAAGAGTAGAGGAATTTGGAGAAACAAGGATGAAGATTGTGGATGAGTCAATCTTGTTTTTCTCTAGGGTTTCTCTCTCAAAATTCTCTCTAGAAGCTCTCAACAATACGTGGGTATAAGGGATATTTATACTGGTGTGTGTTTGGAATGTGAAAGGTCAGTTTTTCCCAAATAGAGTGGTTTGGCGACTTGACTGAGTCGCGAGTCTAAGTCGCGAGTTAACAGAATGGCCAGACTGGAAGTTTTGTCTTGTAGTACTCCAGCTGGCGTGACTCTTCAGCTCCTCTGCATGCTTCACACGTGTGCCTCCTTTGGCAACTTGCCAGCCGCGAGCCAGTCGCGAGATCCAATTGCGAGGCCCTGCTAAGGTGCACACTCTTAACCTTTTCTTTACACTCTCTCACACACTACCCTTACATGATTTTCACCTAAATACAGGGTTTCTAAATGCTGAATTACAAGCAAATTGGCACGGAATAAAGCCAACAAGATGGTTGATTAAATTCAACCTTACATCCACAAACAATTGAAAGAACTAAATTAGGGACAAGTAAACAATACTCACCTTAGCAAGTCTTTTCCCACCCATATAGCATGAGTCTTCGGCTTTGTAAATGAAAATCCAGGAGAAGAAGAGTGTATTTGAAGGATTACAGAAAGACTAAAATCCTGAAAATTCCTTTCACAAGCCTCAAAAAGATCAACTGAAACAATAGTGTCCTTTTTATTCAAAACATCACAATAAAAAATAGTAAGAAACTTAAAATTATCCATGATAACAGGGATCAAGGATCAACTCTAGGTATAATAACCTAAATTAAGAGCTAACCTGCTCTGATACCACTTGTTAGGTTTTTAGATCCCTGTAAACTAGATTATTTAACCTAATTAATTAACCAAGTGAATACTTAGATTTATTATTCAGATATAGGTTAAAACAATAAAGTCATTGTGAGAGACCTTGAAAAAAGTGCCCCTAAAAAAAGAGAGATTTGGGTACCTTTTAGGGCACTTATCTTTTTGGGCAAGTGGTATGGAATCACCACTTATTTTTTTATACAAAAAATAAGAAAAAATAAATACATGACTGAATTGTTCTCTTCATTAATTGAATAAAAGAAAATACATAATTGGAAAGATTGAAAAATTACATGGCTGTGAGTGTTGGACACTATCTTATTCTCTCTAGAACAAACTCATATAACTGATTGAGAGACTACACATCTTGGGTGTTAGTGGAATTGGAGTGAAGATTAAAAGTGTTCCCAAGAACTTCTGATCTTTGGTTTTGAAATTCACTACACCATGGTACACTTTTTTGTTCTACATTCTGAAACTTACATAGTACATGTTATCAATTACGAATGAAGTAAATCTGTTATTTTTCAGCTGTGTACATGTATATATATCCATCAAATGGTATCAGAGCCAGGTTTTCAATTCCAATCTGTATAACATTTTTTGTGAGTTTTAGAATTAGAGATAATAGTTTCATAATTCTAGAAGATTATACATGTATTTAATTTTCTGCATTATTGTTGAAACTATGATTTGATAAAAACTGATATTGATGTTATGATGTTGTTTAAATTTGAATTTAAGTATGTTAAATTGAAGTTTAAGGCTATAGCATCAATGAAATTTAGTTTTGATATCAATCTCTGTCTATAATGTTCATATGATGGTTGTTAGTTCATGAAAAGTCGTTAAAAACTACCTAAGAAAAATTTTGAAAATTTAAAATTCATGAGGCTCGAACAATCGAGAAGCGATCGAGCATCCAGAACTATTCTCGATCGATCGAGATACATGCTCAATCGATCGAGCCTGGAAATTCAGAAGCTCGATCGATCGAGAAGCGATCAAGCATCAATCAAAAACCGGGAATTCTGATTTTTTCCAAGTGTTTTCAAGTTTTAAAAGTGCAAGGCTGTGTGTAATTAATTTATGCATGTTTACAATATAAAAAACATTTAATTTAAAACATATAGTGGGAGAAAGACACAAGGGTTGGATCTCACAGCCTCCATTGTTAGTTCATAGCAGTGCGAAATATATACTTTGTTTTTGCTTCGAGCTTAGCATTCCATGCGCAGAGTATTTATTTCATGGTCCTACAAGATTGAATTTCTTGGTTTATAGTAGTTTGATCAAACACCCTGTCTTAGCTTCGAGCTTTGCATTCCATGTGGAAGATGTTTTGTATCATGGTACTACAAAATAAGCCTGTTAAAGGGATGAAATGTGGATACACATGATTCTAGACAATGATACACACTAGACTAAATATTATAGTATCCTCTATACTGAGTTCTTACTATTATTATTTAGAGGCCAAATGTATAACGACATATTATTAGTGTATGATAAGATTTATCATGATAGCACTAATAATGAAAATAGTTCTCAATCAATCATAGTATTTAATGTTCACTTTATGCTGAGGGATATTGAATATGGGATTGGGTTGTCGTTGCATATATTATACTATGGTTTTATTAAGGTTCCATACTATATGTTTATATGCTAAATTGATAATGTCCAGTTTACTTATTATATTCATGTTTATTGTTTTTAGATTTGAACATGGCATCATTTAGCCCACTTGTTACTATTCTTAATCAAAACAAACTGACTGGATCCAATTATGTTGACTGGAAAAGAAATTTGGACATTGTTCTTACAGCTGAAGAGCACAAATATGTGCTTACTCAACCATGTCCTAGCTTTCCTTCATTAGATGCTCCTCATGAGGAAAAACAATGATATGATCGTTGACAAAAATCTAATGAAATGGCCAAGTGCTACATCATAGCATCTATCTCAAATGTTCTACAGCATCAAATGCAGGATGTAGAACTACCTTCGGACATTATGCTAAGTCTGAAGGAGATGTTTGGTGAGCAAGACCGTTCTGCAAGGCAAGAAACCATGAGGCAAATCTATAATACCAAAATGGCTGAAGGCAGTTCAGTTAGGGAGCATTGTCTTACAATGATCTCTAATCTGAATACATTGGAGGTTGTAGGTGCCAATATTGATGGAGAATCCCAAGTGGATATAATACTCCAGTCACTACTAGAATCATTCAAAGAATTCAGACTCAATTGTAACATGAACAAAAAGATTTATACATTGTCTGAATTAATGAATGAGTTGGTAACGGCAGAGGGCATTCTTGGTACTTCTAGTGTTGATGCTAATATGGCTGAAGCTTTTACTTCTCAACCTAAGTCGAAAGGCAAGGATAAGAAGAAGAAGAAGAAGAAGGACTTCACCAAGCAAAAGGGTAAATAAATTGCCTTAGGAGCTGCTGATAAAGGAAAGAAGATCAAAGAAAAGCGTTTCCATTATGGTGACAAAGGACATTGGAAGAGGAATTGTCCAAAATTCAAGGCTGCCAATAATAAGGGTATGAAAAGTTCTTTCCTACTTGAAATATGTTTAGTACAAAATCCCATAGATTCCTAATGTGTGGATTTAGGTTGTACTAATCATATCTGCAATTCTTTGCAGGGGTTCCAGGAGACCAGAAGGCTTAATGAAGGGGAATTTTTTCTTACTTTGGCTGATGGGAGCAGGATTCCAGTTGTAACTGTTGGTGTTTTTAATTTGTGTTTTGAATCTTGAGTTTTATTATTAGAAGACTGTTTATATGTACCTAATGTTCATAGAAATTTAATTTTTGCAACTTATTTAGGTAAACATGGATATTGTGTTATCCTTAAAGACAATGTTGTAATAAAGAAGGATAAAGTGTTTATCTAATATTGTTGATGGTCTTTATATTTTAACTCTTGATAAATATGAATTATATAATTCTGAATTAGATAATGACTCTCATGTAAAATCATTAAAAAGAAAGTTTCCTTCTACTAGTGATGCATATCTTTAGCACTTGCGTTTAGGTTATATTAATTCAAATAGGATTCAAAGACTGATCAAAGATGGTCTCTTACAGCCCATGGACTTTGATGAATTTCCAGTTTGTGAATCTTGTTTGGAAGGCAAAATGACCAAACGACCTTTTAATGCAAAAGGTAGAAGAGCTCAAGATTTGCTAGAACTAATACATTCAGATGTATGTGGTCCTATGTCAATCCAGGCAAGAGGTGGTTATGAGTATTTTATTACTTTCACTGATGATTACTCTAGATTTGGTTGTGTGTACCTAATGAAACAGAAGTCCGAAGCCTTTGAAAAGTTCAAAAAGTTTAAGGCTGAAGTTGAGAATCAATTAGGCAAATGCATAAAGGCCATTCGATCTGATCATGGTGGTAAATACCTTATTAGGGATTTTAAGGATTACTTAATTGAAAATGGGATTATATCCCAATTGACTGCACTTGGAACTCCACAACAAAATGGTGTAGTGGAAAGAAGGAATAGGACTCTTTTAGATATGGTTAGGTCCATGAAAAGTTATTCAACTCTACCAATTTCTTTTTAGGGATATGCCTTGAATACTACAATGTATCTTCTGAATTTAGTACTTTCAAAGTCCGTTCCTAAAACACCTGTTGAGTTGTGGAATGGGCATAAGCCTAGTATGAGACATCTCCATAGTTGGGGTTGTCTAGCACATATGTTGAAAGGAAAGTCTAACAAGTTACAGCCTAAAACAGAAGTGGTTTTCTTTGTAGGGTATCCAAAAGGAACTGTTGGAGGTTTATTCTATAGTCATAAAGATAATAAAGTGTTTGTTAGCACAAATGCCAAATTCTTGGAAATGACTATATGAATAATTATACTCCTAGAAGTAGAGTTATGTTGGGTGAAATGAATGAACCTGTAATAGAACAACCAATGGATGAAACTAGGGATGATGTGGCTGTATTAGATATACCACAAGATATTACTCATGAGATGACTAGTACACAGGTACCTCGTTGTAGTGGGAGAATTGTTCAGCCTCCTGTAAGATTCATAGGTTTAGGAGAAACTTATGAAGTTATCTCAGAAGAGGCTGAATCGAATCCCTACACTTATGAAGAGACAATGAATGATATAGATGCACATCATTGGGTCAAAGTTATAAAATCTGAATTAGATTCCATGTATTCCAATCAAGTTTGGGATCTTGTAGAGGTGCCTAACGGCATTAAACCTGTTGGTTGCAAATGGGTTTACAAGAGGAAGAAAGGGATAGATGGAAAGGCTGAAACCTTTAAAGTAAGGCTAGTGGCGAAAGGGTATACACAAAAAGAATGTATTGATTATGAAGAAACCTTTTCACTTGTAGCAATGCTTAAATCTATCAGAATTCTCTTATCCATTGCTGCTTAATATGATTATGAGATTTGGCAAATGGATGTCAAGGTTACATTTCTCAATGGCAATCTTGAAGAGGAAACCTATATGATGCAACCGAAAGGTTTTATAGCAAAGAACCAAGAGAATATGGTATGCAAGTTGAAAAGGTCCATTTATGGACTTAAGCAAGCATTTAGGTCATGCAACATCAGATTTGATCAAGCAATCAAGTCATTTGGTTTTGAATAAAATCTTGCTAAACTATGTGTGTACAAAAGACATTAAGATAAAGTAGTAATGTTCCTAGTACTTTATGTTGATGATATTCTACTCATTGGAAACGATGTAGGAGTAATATCATCAGTAAAGGTTTGGTTGTCAAGCCAATTTGATATGAAGGACTTGGGTGAGGCTAATTTTATTCTAGGGATCAAGCTTTGGCGAGATCGCAAGAATAAGATGTTAGAATTATCACAAGCTAGATATATAGATAAGGTTCTAGAATGGTTTAGCATGCAAAACTCCAAGAAAGGTTTACTTCCTTTCAGACATGGAGTTCCTCTATCTGATGACCAAAGGCCTAAGACTCAAGAGGAAGTAGATATGATGAGACAAGTTCCTTATACTTCTGCAGTGGGAAGTCTCATGTATGAAATGCTTTGTAGTAGACCAGATATTTGTTATTCAGTTGGCATGGTCAGCCGATATCAATCAAATCCAGGACCAAAACATTGGCAAGCTGTAAAACATATTCTCAAGTATCTACGAAGAATGAGAGATTATATGCTTGTTTACCGAAGTGAGGATTTGATACTCATTGGCTATACAGATTCATATTTTCAATCAGATCTAGATTTTAGAAAATCCACTTCAGGATGTGTATTCACCTTGGGAGGTGGAGCCATAACTTGGAGGAGTGTTTAGCAATCTTGTATTGTAGATTGCACCATGAAAGCTAAGTACGTTGTTGCTTGTGAAGCAGCAAAAGAAGCTGTATGGCTCAAGAAGTTCCTTTCTAACCTCGGTGTAATGAGAATGGAACAAGTTCCCATCATATTGTTTTGTGACAATAGTGGTGCAGCTACACAATCAAAAGATCCAAGGAATCACAAGAAAGGAAAGCACATTGAGAGAAAGTATCACATCATTAGAGATGTTATTGCTCATGGAGATGTAGTGGTAGCAAAAATTGAAAGTGCAAATAATCTAGTAGATCCCTTTATCAAAGCCTTGCCTCAATGGACTTTCGAGTCACATTTGGAGGGAATGGGAGTTAGATTAGTGCACAATAGTCTTTAGGGCAAGTGGGAGATTGTCAGGATTAGTGCCCTTAAATCCTATTGTATGATGCTATGTATTATATTATGTATGACATTATGTATGACTTATTGTTGTAATTAATAAAGTTTTTTTATTATCTAAAATAATGATAACGTGATTATTTGGACATTATCACATAGTCCATGAGATGCATAGTATGTGATTTATGTGAAAAGTCACAGAAGATATAAATCACAAGTTCTTTGTAAACTCAGAATTTAGTTCGTAGTCGGTGATGAAATTGGGCGTTACATTTGCGAAGACTATAACATATTAACTAAGATGATTTATCTTGATCATGGAAGTAGTGACTTCTAGTTGATATGTTGATATGTTTTAAGAGTTAAAACATATTGAATGAGACCACTGTGAGATTTATTATTTACATAACGACTGTCAATTGAATAATAAATCTCATGACTTATATTTACATGAACTCTTGAGAGAATAATGGACCTGATCATGAAGTGTAGATTACTTAGATATATCAGGAGTGAGATCTAAAGTAACGGTCAAAACCTCAGTATGTTGGGCAGCCACATTTAGTGTTGATGGAACATATATTCTCAAGATGGAATTCATAGTCTCTTAACAAAGATACAAAATATTCCCTTGAGATAAGTTTAATGGGTTTGTTATTCGGAATGTTAAGCCTAACTACTTTAGTAAATAGTTACTAAAGTATATATTTATGAAATTGGATTTCATAAATTTATAATGAATAACTTAAAGGATTAAACCGGGTACTAAAGGATTAAGATATAGTAATTCACAAAGTGGCAATCTTTATTCATGACTTTGTGTTACTACGAATATTTTATGAAAGGGTTGCATGTCCAATAAAGTCTTGGGATATAATTTATTAATAAGGCCTAGAGTGTAATTATATTTATATAGTGGTACTAAATATAATTAATGGTAACTTTGAACTTGTCAAGAGTTGACAGAAAAGCCCAAGGCCCATTGGAGCTAATATCTTATTTGTTCCCTTTTGGTCCCACTCCAAGCCACATATTAAAGCCCAATTGGAAAGGCCCAAAAGGCTGGCCCAATTAGATAATCAATTATATTGAGAGAAACATATAGAATTAAAAAAAAAAAAAAAAAAAAAAAAGTTCATGAAATGGGATGTATGTGAGTGTTGGACACTCTCTCATTCTCTCTAGAACAAACTTATATAACTGATTGAGAGACCATACATCTTAGGCATTAGTGGAATTGGAGTGAAGATTAAAAGTGTTCCCAAGAACTTCTAATCTTTGGTTTTGAAATTCATTGCATCAAGGTACACTCTCTTGTTCTATATTTTGAAATTTACATAGTACATGTTATCAATTATGAATGAAGTAAATACGTTATTTTTCCGCTGCATACATGTATATATCCATCAATGTATAAGTATTAAATATTTAAATATTTAGTTACAAAAATACAAGTTGGCCCCCTCAAATGTTTGTGTTAGTCCAATAATGATCTTAAAAACCAACAAAATTTGTTAATTGGTCTAGTAGTTATAGAGACAAGGTAGTTTTTGTTTTCTCTAATTTATTTTTTGTACATGTTTAATATCAAACTAGACAGCTTTTGTATACTCATTTGAGTTTAAAAGATAATAAGTTCTCTTAAAAAATTATCTTACGAATATATATTTGAAAGTTTTAATTTTATATACAATATATTTATAAATTATGGCCTACTCTAGTATCAAAATATTAATGTTTATATTTGTGTATGTACTCTTATGCATGTCTACGATGGTTTCTCTTGACTCAAAACTAAGATATTAATACCAAAATTCGACCCCCCCCCCCCCCCAAACAAAAAATCCTAGATTCGCCCCTACTTGTGACCAATGTACCTTTTTATGCATGTCATGAATGATACGTTGAACATGTGAATGAAAAATTAAATCACATAAATTTATTTATGAATGAAGTCTCTACTTTTATTTAAAAAATTCATGTGTTTTGGTTGGTTGGTAAAAAAAATTGATTTTGATTTGTCAAAACACTAGATCTGTTTTGTAGTATGTAGAAAAAAAAAAGTAGTTTTTGGAGATAAAAATTCAGATCTATGTTTATTTCATAAAATAAAGTTTTTTTATTTGAAAAATAACAGATTTGTTTTTGGGAACTTTAAAAAAATGGTTTTTTATAACAGAAAAAATCAAATCTGTTTTATGATAAATAAATAAATAAATAAAGTTTTTGACAATAGAAAAACCAGATCTATTTTTTATATGTTTTAAAAGAATGAAAAAGATTTTTTTTCTAAGAAGAGAGTTTCACTCATAATTTAAATTTATGCAACATGAACTAAAACAAACACAAACACAAACAAAATCATATTTAATCTTTTTATTTATTTCAAAAATCTGCATGCATTAAAATATTAGATCTGTATCTAAGAAAGATACAAATCAGTTTTTTTTTTAATAAAAAAAATATTTGGATTTGCATCTAATCAAGACACAACCCAATTTTGATGAAGGAAAATTTAGATCTACATCTAAGGAAATCTACATCTAAGGAAGATGCAGATCTATTTTATTTTGAAGAAAAATTCAGATCTACATCTTGGGAAGATGTAGATCTGTTTTTATTTTAAGAAAAAGAGTTGTTCACATGCAGATTATTGATTTTCAAGAAAGAGATTATAACAATTGCATAAAAACAATCATGCTTTAAACAAAACAATGATTAATAATTCATGCTATGGATAAAAACATTCATCAACATAAAAAGAAGCATAAAGAAAGGATAGGGTGATGGAAACAACCTCTTGCATAAGCACTCTTTGTTCTTGAGAGGATGTTTTAGGGTTCAAAGAAATTTGTTCAATTCTCTTCGAAACCTAAAAACCCTAATTTAAGCAACAAAACTCATAGAAGGGATCAGAAAATATAAGCAATTTGAGAGCCTAAAACGTATGCCCCTCAGAGCATAAAAAAAAAGTGCTAAATTGTGTGGTTCAGCCTTTATTTATAGAGGTCAGAGGACTCTAAAAACTAGGCATGGACAATTAGGATGTGAATCCGGACGTATCCTTTTGCGAAAAGATTGAAAAGGGTGTACCTTATCGTCACTCGAAGGCCGTTAGGCCAAAGCCCAAAACATGGAAATTCAGCCCTTTTAGAGTGCCGTTCGACACTCTAAAAGTGCCAAATTGGCCTTTGGACACCGAACACTCTTTCGTGTTCGGGTGCCATTTGGACTCCTCTTCTAGGGTTTTTTGACCGATCCTTGCACCTAAATGCGTTTTCATCCTTTGTCTATGATTTTTTTTTTTTTTTTTATCTTGTAGATAAATACCTTAAAATAAATCTTGATAAAGTTCAAATTATCCACAATTTTATTGTTATCCAATCATCTCTTTTATTCCTATGCATGCAATCCTATTTTAAACACTAATTATTAACCAATCACAAAATTATTTAATGAATTTTAATGGTTTAACCAATCAGAATTAATTTAAACTAATCATGTGTGGTCATCCTTACCTAGACGCAATGCATGTTGACCGTGCAAACTTGATCGAGCAATATCTTTCGATTCGATGGTCCGATTTGAAAACTGGAAATACCGTTGCGACCATTAGAATCTCAAGATCACTTTTATGATATGTAATGAATGACATGTGCATGTAATACAAAGACAAAATAATGCATATAATGCAAAAACAAATTGATGCATGTGATGCAATTATGATTTTTAGGGTACATGGATGGTCATTCAAGCCATTCTCCTTGATTAAATCATGGATGCAAAATTGAGTCTATAGTCATATCATGTAAAGCAGCAAAAAATTAAATAATACAACGATATGATGACCCAGGAAAACCAAACTAGTAAAAAACTTGGGGAGGATTTAACCTAGCTATCCTCAAGGTAAAAAGCAAATCCACTAGAAAGAATTGAAGTTTACAATAAAACTTAAACCACTAACATCCTATTGCTACTACACGTAGAACTTACTACCTCAACCCCATGATAGCTCCGAGTCCACTGACTACTTCTTCCTTGGCCTTTGCAACACAAGCACCCGCACTTGTGATTTTGAGACTCCACTCAAAGGTTTAGCAACACAAACTCTCCTGTTTGTGACTCCAAAACTACCATTAAAGGTTTAGATATTCAACTATTGTTGATCTTGATACAACAACTTCAGATTTACCAAATCTTGAGATTCTTTAAGGAATAACACCGGTAGAAGATATGAGAGAGATTTTATGTACAAAACCCTAGATACAAAAGAGGCACGCTCTTCTCTCTCTGAAAAGCCTTATAAAAACATGCTTAGGGTTTCCTTTATATACTAGGAGAAGTAGATCTGAAACCTTAATCATATTAGGGCTTAAACTGCTGTTGGGCCAAACTTAAAATTCTACAGACCAGTATTTCGATTGATCGAGCCTGTCTTTCGATTGGTCGAACCAGGTAGTTTCTGAACTCTTCTTTCTACAGCTTGTATATTCTTGAATCTTGATTTGTATCACCTTGAGCATGTCTACTAATACCTATCAACTCTATGATCTATATCTAGACAAGTTTATGTTTACAGTTTACCAATTGTTCTAAACTTTTAGAACCTAACACTAACAAATAGGGGAAGAGGATTCCAACCATAATTCTTTTAATATAGGAGAGCAAGCAATGTCACTAAATTACAAAACTCTTGATAAATAACATAATCAATTGGTATAGCACATGTCAGGAGATTAAAATGACTTTCCATTTCTATTTTACCAAACTAAACTAGTAATTTTTCTTTTTTGCCTTTTTTTTAATCAATTGTAGCTAACTGCAGTATTCAAAGAGTCAAAGACAAAGTACCGTTGATGCTTGATACCAACCATTTCTACTAAAGTTTCGATAACATGCTTTAGAAGCAAAAATGGCAAAATACCCTTTTCGCCCAAAAGTTCCAGCAAAATGTCCCTGTTTTGAAACTATTTTAGCAAAATGCTCCTATTTTAAAACTCAATTTTCTAAAAAGCGAGTTATAGGCAATCAAACTTTAAAAAATTTAAAAAAAAATTAAAAAAAAATTATGGAACTCTGGTTCCATAAATTTTTTTGCCATTCCTTAAATGGAACTCGAGTTCCTTACTAAAATTCGATTTTTAGAAAATCAAATTTCAAAACAAGAGCATTTTACTCGGACTTTTGGGCGAAAGGGGTATTTTGCCATTTTGGCCATGCTTTAGATTATGAAAAACTTTTGCCTAACATTACCTATATGCGATGATATCCTTGAAAGTTGTTTCGATATCATCTGTCGTGTTTTTGTTCGTAACTAGTACCAAAATGGAAGCAATTATTGACATTAGAGTGAGGATCCTCAATACGAGGGCCGAGTATGCTATAGTTTTGGTCTTCATCACGCAATTCGTTACGTTCTTCCTGCAATTTCTATGTTACCAAGGAAGCCTTATATAGGCAAACAAGAGCCAAATATATCTCTTATTTATGTCAACCACCAACGTACATTTGTATATGTTGTTTACAAGGGCAATGTCCTATGTGCCGATATGCACATGTTGGAGAAAATTAACGGCAAGTTCGAGGCAGCTTGCATTTTTATATTAACGGCAAGTTCAAGGCAGTGGCAGATTTATTTCTTTATTATAAAAAAATTAGTGTGTAACCCACGCAATGCACGTGCGTAGGATCATTTTACATATTAATGATCTTTGCATCCAACATAAACTTAGTTCTCATGCTTCCACTACATTCATTCAAACCTACGTAATTTAGTATATTTAAGTATATAGTATCCAACATCCCCTAAAATTTTTAAACATTAGTCTTTTGTAAAACAATTTTTTTTTTTTTAACAAAACGATAATGGTATTTGAAGGAAATTTAGACCCCTTAAACCACAAATAAATTGCGTAGCCTAGATTAATTAGCCAAGTTTTTACTTAGTCAAATTAAGCAATTCTAGGTTAAAACAATCACAAAATCATATCATGCATGTAAAACATATAAAGCAGCGGAAAATAAATAACACAGTGATATGATCACCCAGGAAACCACACGGAAAAACCTGGGGAGGATTTTACCCACCGATCCTCAAGGCAAAACGGAATCCACTAAGAAAGAATTGAAGTTGTTACAAAAGGACTTACAAGCTCCCCGCTTGACTTCCTAATGCTACCCACCAGTAGTAACTTCCTGACACGACCACGCACAGGCTCCGAGTCCACGGACTACTTCTTTCTTTATATTCCTTCAATCAGGTACAAGCTCCCCGCTTGTTTATCTTTAAGCTTCAGTGGCAGCAACCAAGTTGATCATCAATATGTAGAAGAATCTCAATCTTGAAAACCCTAAGTTTTGCGTAAAGGAAAGCTCCTCAAAGATCTCACAAGAGATTTACACAAAACAGCAATATGAGCAACAACTATAGAGAGGTTTGGGTACAAAACCCTAAAATACCAAAGAGGCACAAAAGGCACTCTAATCTCTCTAAAAAGCTCTAAAAACCCTACCTAGGGTTAGCTTATGATGTCCTTTAAATACTGGAAAAAACGGCTCGCGATTTGGGCTTCAAACGAATAAGTTATGGCCTTTTTACGTTTGCTGATTTTGCTGATAAGTGACTTTCGATCGATCAAGTCTAATTTCTGATCGATCGAATCAGGCCGAAAGTCACTAATACTTCAGCAGCCACTTGATTCCAACTTTACAATAATTAATCAACTTTGAGCAAGCCTAAACAAGACTAAACACATTGTTTTGATCATGGTTTGCCAACATTACACATTAGAGTTCTAAATACATTAAATCCTAAGTTTTTAGAACCTAACAGTATTTATTGAGAATTGCTTGAACTCAGTATGATTTCATTTAATTAAAAAGTGACCTGCGAATTGTCTGAGACAACCTAAGACTTCACATACGGTAATCCTAGTACAACGCTAACTACCTTAATATTTGCTAACAAATGCTTATTAATTAAAAGTACATAAATGAATATTTTATCACTAAATACAACAACGGGAACATAGTAGCGGTGCAACTTTAGACTCTAACAGAGATTGTACATTAAACTCCATGTAAGAAGCATGCATAGCGCCATTAAGCACACCATTTCAAAAGCAACACAGTATACATCAAAGACTTCATCATCCCTTGCAATTTAGATTTTAGAACATGCAAATCATGAGTGGAAGTCATTGTGAAGGTCAAAATTAAACCTTTCAGTGGTAATAAAGTAATAACATTTGATCTATGTTTGCCAAGGTCAAATACTGATCCGGTTTTAGCTGTCATAGTTACTAAAATAAAAAAAAAAGAACCAATATGTGAAAGAGTTATGATATTTTTAGAAGATTTAGTTAGTTGTATCCTTTAGAATTTAAAAATTAATAGCTAAAAAGCATCAAATTATTGTAGCAATATTACTTGGTGAACCACTATGTAGAAAACTTGATACTGCTTAAAGTTTTAAGATCATTTACATATTTGAGTTACTAAAAACCACAACAATGCACATCTTAATTTATAGACGCTCTAAGCCAAAGGAATGAAAGAAATGCCTTCTCTAAAGGGCATTTGAAGCACTTAGAAGATTCATTATCTTGTGAACCATCAAAAGACCTTTCAAGAGTAACACCAGCTAAATTAGAGCATTCAATGTCTTTAACTATAAAGCCATCAACACAATTAACACTGTTTCCAATACCTGTATGAAGTAGTAAAATCAATATCAGCATACAACATTTTTTTTATATAAAAGTAATATCAGCATCCAACTTTGAGGCATAAATGTGAATAAAATAATATTAAAAAAGGAACACGTTTATACATTACAACAATTTCTGCAAATGTACATTAGTGATAGTCTGGAACCTAATTTGGAGTATATTAGCCATAGGATTGTAGTGCCTTATGAATAAGGACTATCCTAACCACACATATATAATCGCATCAAATGGCTTTAAGTCTTCCACAACAAACACAATGGCAAAAAATGAATTACAATAATTACAATCTTAGAACTTCACTATCCTCTTATTATTCATCAAGCTTTAGCTTTAGCAGTCTGAAAGTATAGAGAAAATTGAATTCATTAGAGCAGATTGCTCTATCTAATACCATATACATTTAAATTAGGATGATCAGTTCATCCAACAATCTGGCCTTGAATCTTAGTCTCACAATTTCAAACTCTATATATGTCCATGACCATGGGTGTCATCTTTTCAAGAGAATTAGGAAGATATGAAGCATTCTTATTAACTTCCTCAAAAAGTAACAAATACCATCCACCATTGTTAAATTTGATCTTCCTCAAAACACGGTCTCATAAAAATACTAATGAATGAAATCTCATTAACTCTATAACCCATTGCTCATTCTATAACTCATTGCAAGATACCTTAAAAGTTGAGTCAGTATAGATAAATTACGGTATTAGATTTCACTGTCATGGCTCCAAATTTTCTCACCAATCAAATGGGCCTATTGAACTCCTTACTGACTCACCATTCATTAACCATAATTCTAAAATGTTTTTGGCCCTGTCTGGGGAGCATAAACAGAATTAAATAAGTCATTTTTCTATTTTTAAGACCATAAGAATCATGAATCATACTGCTAAGGTAGGATCACATTAGACATCTAATTAAATGAGAAAAAATCCAAAATAAGTGTCATTGACAACATGAATTAGCAAGAATTTAAAAACTCGCCAAAAAATTAAGATTATCCAAATAGGGCAAATAGGTAACCTATTGATATAAATCATGCTCTTAATTGCATACAATCACCCAATCAATTTAAATACTCTTATTCTTCTACAATCTCCAAAAATTTTGGTCACATGGCCTACAAAAAATCTACCCCATCCAATTTTCTCACCCCTAATATCTTATTCTTTATTAGAGAGAAGTTTTTTTAGAAAGAGGTAATTACCATAAAGCAATCTAACTAAAAAGAATTTGCAACCTCAATCCATGCTTAAAAATCCAAACTAAAAGAAAGCTAAGAAATCCAAACTATTCTAAGTCTGAACTTAAAACAGTCGAAACATAAACCATGAAGCTGTATTTTTTTTTGCAAAAAAACATTCATTGCTTTTTAGGTGGGTGTAAAGAACATAATATGAAATAAATTGAGACCCTCCATTTAAAAACTGCTTTTTGAGCTACTGTGTACTACATTAAATGGATCAAGATCCTCCATTTGCAAAACTGATATAACTGATTTAGTGATATATGCCAAAAGAGTTTCCAGTCATGTTCACTTACTTTTCTAACCAATGAATATTCATAATTGGGAGAAACCTAACATCAGAATCAGTACAAAGAAATTATAATCATCGTTAACATTCAAACTCTCTCATGTTCCTCCAATCAAACAATAAAAAGATAGAATTCTTAAGATAATTAAGAACAACATACAATGAAAGAAATAATGATCTACTGCTTTGCTGCTCTGTCCCATCTCTTCTTTGCGACATTATTTTGTAAAATCTGAAAGTTTAGAGTGTATAGCAATTTATAATGTTTTCTAAGTGAAATTATGGTTTTCTGGTTTTCTATATTGCAATCTGTTATGATTCTTGTTTCATAACATAATTGAGAGCACTAACATACCATACACAGAGAACACAATTGAGAGCACTAATAGAACATACACTGATACTACCTTTTTTTTTTTGTTTTTTTTGTAGTGATATCCAAGTGAGAGGAATTTAAAAAACAGGGCAATAGTAAATCTAATTTGTATAAAATTTCACTGCAGATTTCCATTGGCTTTTAAAAAGGGACCTTTCAAAAACAACAGACCGAAAAAAAAATTTTAAAATAAAACTTTGGTGTGGTTTTGATTATTAAAGATTTGTGTTTTGAGTGACTGAGCAAATGTTCATTTACGTAAACTGAATAATCCCTTGAGTTATACTCTTTAAAGAAAAATAACAAATAACAAAGCATATATAATCACAATTTTCTTGGGAAAGAAACAAAGATGCAAAGCAAGAGAGAAAAAGTGAGTTAGGGCAAGAAGGAAAGAACCAAACAAACAACATCAAAATCTGAAATCTACAACCTGTAACAAAAAACCCCAAAACATCAAAGTAAATATCTAAATCTATACCTATCCAACCAAAATACCCAAAAACTAAGTCATATTAAATACCCAGATATAAGAAAGGGGAAAAAAATAACCGGTGGCACTTTCGACGATCTGATCGACAGAGATAATGGCACTTAGATTTCTCTCCCTCAATATCAATTCCTGTGTGTGCTTGCAGTTTCGGTGTTCTGAGTTTGGCAAGGGAACGGATGGCGGCGGGAAAACTAACAGTAATCGTGTTTTGATTTCTTATGCCCAATCGATGCACTCTTTATCGTTCTGCCTCTTTCTCTTCTCTGTTTCTCTCTCCGTGTCCCAGGCCTCATTGCCTCCCTCTATTTCTATCTCTATGTGTATCGTATTTCTCTTTCTCTGCTTCATTTCTCTCTTTCGTCGCCTCTCTCTCTCTCTCTCTCTCTCTCTCTCTCTCTCTCTCTCTCTCTCTCTCTCTCTCTTTCATCGCCTCTCTATTTCTATTTCTATGTGTACATTAATTTTAACCAATTATTTTTTTGTTATTTATAAAAAGAGGATTTAAAACGGTGTTGTGGTATTGTCAAACAATATAATTTATCACCTTTTAAATAATACGTGGCAGCATTTTAAGTGGCCTTTTTTCCTAACGTGGCAGCACCTTCTAGAGGCTTCTGCTATTATATATAGTATTAGATTAGATTAGTATGTAATTGCAGTTACACTAATTGATGTTAACTTGAGTTATTAAACATATAGAATATTAGTTCGTCCAGAACATTTGGAGGTACCAAAATGTTTTTTCCTTGCCATTTTTATGATATTGGTTATACCAAGTTTCTCATTATAGTATATAATTTAAAAAATCACTATTAGATACTACATATACAATATCAATTTGCAATCATTGTCCATGAAATTCTACTAAATACAATACAAAATAAATGAATAAATTGGTCAGATAGGTGCATGAAATCATTCAGCTCAATTACAATTTGTTATGTCAAAGATCTTCATATACAAAATATCTATATAAAAACAACATAAAAAAAATATGCTCATTAGTTCAAAGAAAAAATAACAGCAAAAATCTAAAAAATCTAATTTGTATGTAAAGCTAACTAAAGAAAAGGCTAAAAGAAAACCATCTAAGATATGAAGATTTAGGCTTGAATTTGTTGAATTTACCACCCGCTCATCATCATAAGCTTGACATCATCTTAAGCTTGACATCAATGCCACCAATTGAAAAAACATACCAAATAATAATGACAAAATTAAAAGATTTAAAAAAAAAAAAAAAAAGACAATGAATATATATTTACCACAGTTGACATCTTGAATAGATGACTTATGAAGTCACTTAAGTCCATTGGTCTTTGTAAATCCGCTGAAAGAATATTCATTAACATTTTATAAGAAATAAAAGAAAAGAATTTTATATTAACGAAACTATTCCATAACAAAGACAAAACATTTTTGCTAGTAATTATTCCAAAATTACCTACATCATTACGTTTCAAAACTATTTGGAAAAGAAACCACAAAAATTTCTTTGGCCATCCCTATTCAATCTGAAAGATCAAATAGCGTATAAAACATTATGAACGTTTAGACCCCCAATTACAAAATTATCAATTCAAGCTTAATGTCAAACAATATATGTGCAGAAAGTGAACATAAGCTAATAACAAAATTGATAAAAAATCTAAACCAATTAAAATCACATCCACAGCAGAAATTAAATGGCAAAGATTAAGGGAAGAGAGATGCAAACACAAGGACAACACAACGATGTGTTATCGAAAAAGAAATCGAAGCCCTCAGCGTAAAATCTTTCCACCGCCCTCCAAACGGTCAATAATCCACTAGAAAATGTAGTTAGGATACATGAACAGCAATAGACCCTTCAAGCCTAATCTACCCAGTGTACTTAAGCCCTCCAAGTTTCTTGCTCCAACGAGGTTAGGCCGGACCTTTGTCTTTTCTAGCTTACCGGATTCCGTTATAGCCCATAGCATCAACCAATAACCATTGGTCCCTTCCTAACTGCTTCCCAAGCACCAAAAAGCCTTCTCATAGATGTGGGTATGGTGAGAAAAGGATTTGGCTAATGTACCTCTCAAGGATGTAACAATAGAAAGGGTGAGAGTAGAGGAATTTGAAGAGTCTCCATGTAAAGATTGTGGATGAGTTAATCTTTTTTTTTTCTAAGGTTTCTCTCTCAAAATTCTCTCTGGAAGCTCTCTACATTTTCTGGGTATAAGGGTCTATATATACTGGTGTGTGTTTGGAATGCGAAGAGTCATTTTTCCAAAATAGAGCTGGTTAGCGACTTGGCCTCGCGACTTAACTGAGTTGCGAGTTCAAGCCGCGAGCTAACTGAATGGCTAGTCTGGACTTTTTGTCCTGTAATGCTACAGCTGGCATGATGGTTCAACTTCTTTGAATGCTTCACTCGTGTGCATCTTCTGGCGGCTTGCCAGTGGCGAGTCACCTGCGAGATCCAGTCGCAAGTCCCTGCTTCATTGCACAATCTTGAGCATTTCTTCACACTCTTTCACACACTACCCTCACATGATTCCCACCTAAATACAGAGTTTCTAAATGCTAAATTACAAGAAAATTTGGCATGGAATAAAGCCAACAAGAAGGTTGATTAAATTCAACCTTACACAATCAAACCAAACACAAAGATCATCACTATTAATAAAACTAAAAGATTAGCAACCATTTCCAATAGCTACACTTCAAACATCCATCTGTATATACAACATTTGATATGGCTTTAAAAATATATTCACCACAAACATGACATGCCCTAGGAAATCATTCATGCTTAAAGCACATACTTATTCTTATTGTAAACAAATATGGATATCATAAGCATGTGTTAGGCTAAATTGAAATCATGAAAACAAACTAGATATTGATGCAAACCATTTGGTGTTATTCAAAGTATGTCTACCAAACCACTTATAGAAATGTAGATTTATATATCAAATCCTTTTTCTTTTTTTTTTGTTACATGGTGCATATTTAAATGATCACATTCTTCAATCATATTTAGTCTCTTAGTTCTAAAGGGTCATCCAACAGTCAACAAATCCAAACAACTAAAGGGCTATGATTATGGAATAAAAATTTGGACTATCACACACAAAAATAAACATAAAAATTTAACTTAATATTTTTTTTAAATCTCCTATTTCCTAACCCAAGATGTATTTGGCTTCAAGGTTCTCATTCTGGATTAAATTTGCAAATAATGCACCAATTGATTGTTAAATTCTAAAGTAAATAACAATCTGAGCTATTTTCTTGATCCTACTCCTGAATGAGAAATAAATACTATCAATCTAATTTTATGGGTTTATATAATGACATACCAAATCAATCAAAGCATCCATCATGCCTCTAACAACAACACCAGCAATTATGCAGCTACTTAAGCCTCCAACAACAGCACCAACATCAGTTATGTAGCAACTTAAGTTAAGCATTATTGCCACCAACCATAAGCATTGATTCAGCCATCATAAATCCTGAAAATCAGTCTCATTCTAGTCAAAACCCGAACATAGAAAATCCTTGCATCAAATCAAATCATTGCCAAACTCAAGGAGAATATTATGCAGTAATAAATCATGACAAATCATATTTAACCTGTGCATCAAAACTTTCCTTGTAACTTGTATAATCCTACTTGTACAACTATATCAATGACAGTCATTCCAATCTGGAGAATATTTCCAAAAACCTTGTGCTTTGATTTTTTATATTATACATAGTTGAGAAACATTTAAAACTCTAGAATTTTATCTTAGCTTATTTTCCTTCATTTTCTCAATTACTAAACAATAGGTAAAAATAAAATAAAATAAAATAAAAAAGAGTAATGCATTATATTAGAATATAGTAAGCTATTTTATTACTTAACAAATATAGAATATGTTAAGAGTCATCAAGCAACACTTGTGATGTTGCTGCTGAAGTTGACTTGTTACCATAGCTGTTATTGTTGATGTTGCCTAACATGCACCTGTCCTAAGCCGTTGCATTAGAGTTAGGGAATTGTTAGTCTTTTACCATAGAAGCTGTTAACATCTGTTAGTTGTTGTGAGTTAGTTAGTTAGTTAGAAAGGTTGTTAGAATGCAACATATATGGCTTTACTTGGAATAGCTTTGAATACTCAAGAAAATTGGATATAAATGGTTTGCTAGAGTGGGGATTGTAAAGACCATTGAATGAAATAAGTAACAGTTTCTCCCCTAATCTTCTCTATTCTCTCTAAATATTATTTCTCATTCTTGGAGGCTAGTTGCCTCGAATTAGGTATTTCTCATAGAATCTACTCACTCTTGGGTAGATTCTTATCAAAATAGCTTATACTTTGACCATGTTATGTGTTTGAAGTTAATGGAAATCTTAAAATAATCAGATATGAATTACATATTATGTTAAAGCTCTAAGCATAAAAGTTTGTGGAAAGTAAAAGAGACAATAATAATGAATTGTTATAAAGTTAGTCCAAATGGTTTGGCAATGTGTAGTAGCTACTATTTATTTGCACATAGGCTATTAGATTTTCTATGAGACATTTCAACAAACATTTGGCATTCAAATATGCTTCAAAACACAGTTCTTATACATGGATAGATGTTAGTTAAGAACTCAAACATGGATACCTTTATTTTATTTTTTGTGAACACGTGGAAGAAGAACAATTGAATGTATGAGGAGAGGACACTATTTTCTATGATACTGATTTACAATAATGCTTTATGCTCACTGTGAAGCAAGTTACTCAGTACATATCTGATGAGCAAGGAGAGAGGTACCAATCTCTAAAGTTGTGAGAATGTCCTTGCAATATCAAACCAAAGTATTTTAAAGATGTTAACAAAACTATAGAA
Organism: Quercus gilva; assembly: GCA_023621385.1. NCBI lineage: Eukaryota > Viridiplantae > Streptophyta > Magnoliopsida > Fagales > Fagaceae > Quercus > Quercus gilva. The sequence goes on along the minus strand of CM042482.1, from coordinate 33,434,350 downwards.
AGTGAAGTAGATTATAACCAAAAAAAAAATGATTATTGCAAAAAATCACAAAATTTTCAATTCCAAAGTCTAAAGGCAACCAAAGGGAAAAACACCCACAAAAACAAACCCACCAAAATTTAGGCACTTAAAAGCATATAGAGTAGAAAGCCGCAACGTAAAAGATTAATAAAGAAAGTAAAATAAATAAAATTACAATCAAGGCAATGGTTGTGGGGGATGACATAACGTGTGGGGACTGAAGTGCATCTAATCAATTATTGGGCAGAGGAAAAGAAAAAAGGGTTTGAAGGAGGGGTAGAGGGAGGCCAAGAGATTCAAATATAAGAAAATAGATTTTTTATTTTTTTTAAAAAAAAGAAGAAGAAAGGAATAGGGTTGTAAATAAAAAGGAAAGAACCCAAATTGATTGAAACAAAAGAACCTAGGTGAAGCCTTTGTGTCACGTGCTGGTGAAGAAAACCCACCCTTTAACCAGTTCAATCTAGCCTCCATGCCCTCATCTGCGGTATGTATCTCTCTAGCTCTCTTTATCTTTGTTCGTGACCGTGTGTATTATTTATTTAATTCAAATTTGAATAATAAAATCGCATGCGAGAAGTTCCAAGAAAATCATGTGTACCTTCTGAATACACTATTGAAGAGAAATGATGGAGGCAAACAACGAACAGAACAAAGAAACATAACCCTAAACCAAAATCACATCACTATTGAGGCTATGATTGAATGGAGCCGAAGATGGGTGGTGCTGGACCAAAAACGTAACACTAAACCAAAATCAAGTCTTTCAAAAGCCTAAATTATATTTAAAATTGAAAAAAAAAAACATTTCGATAGAGAATCCAAAAACTCAAAACAAAAACGAATCAAATCTAAACCTATCCAACAAAAAAACTCAATCAAAAGTAACATTTCATACCCAAATCTATAAAAAAAAAAATTTACCAATGCCGGTACTTCCAGCGGTCTAAGTCTGGTGAGGGACCCAAACTACAGTAATCATAATTATCACAAGATTTTGGTCTTTCTTTTAAAAATTTTAAAAAAAAAATCAAAAATCAAAGAAAGCAGAAAAAGAGAACTCCCCCTGAAACAAAGTACCGCCGGTTGAAGGAAGCAAGATTTTTAGTGGTCAGAGTACAACAATGGTGTTGGCCTAAGATGTCTCTCTATCTTGTTAAACTCTGCCTCCTTCTCTATTCTCTATTTCATCTCCATGTCCCTTGCCTCATCGCCTATTTCTCTCCGTGTCCTAGGCTTCTTTGTATTTTAATCGGATATTTTATTTTTTATATCGAGAGGCTATCAAATGGTGTGTTAAGACCGTAAAACAATATAATTTATCATTTTTAACTATGGATGTGGCAGATTTTTAGATGGTTTTTTTCCTACATGGCAGCATCTCCTTAATTACAGGAAAATGCTTCTGCTATTATATATAGTATATGATGCAAGCTGCAAGATGGTTGGACCCTCAATCCTAAGATCCTTGACCACTTTGATGACAAACACCCCGAATAAGTCTTGTGCCACATAAAGTGGCACAACAAATGCCACAACTCGCCCATGCGGCGAGTTGTGGTTGGTGAAAGGGTGGTGGTGGGTCCATGTAGGGATCCATTTTCTTGTTATCAAAGAGGTTGAGGGTATGGTCTTGATATAGGTAATTGAGATCCATTTTCTTGTTATTAAATGCTTCAAGGAGGACATATAAGATTTCAGCAAAAAAAAAAAAAGGACATATAAGAAGAAGAGATAAAGGAAATACTTCAAGATTGCATTTGGATATTGGAATTTGAATTTTCAATCTATAGATTTGGAATCCCTTAATTCCAAATATTTAGATCTTAAAATTACTTGATTGAATTCATTTCATACATAGGATGATTTGAAATTCTAAAATTTTAAATCAATTGTTTGGATGGTTTAATAATCTCTAAATTTGGATTTGAAATCCTCAGCCCCATGGTTGAGCAAACTATAACCGAAGGGGTGTGAGAGACCATGCCCCCAGTCCAATCCTGTTAAATGGTTGAGCCAAATCCAACAAATCCACCCTTTTCTTGGTGTCTCAAGAGACAATAAAGGCTCTATTGATTTCATTATCCCTTCTAGGTCAAGAGTTTTACATGGAGTCAACACTTATTTTATTGAAAAAATAAGAAAACCAAAATTGAAAAATACATCTCTTATTGATGAATTGAAATTAAATGTACATCTCTTTAAAATAACTAGAAAATTACATGGCTTTGGGCATATATACAATCTAAGAAAAGTACATGGCTTTGCTTTCTAGTTACAATTTAGAAATTGAAAATTACAAGTAAAAGCATCATTGATAATATACAATCTAAGAAAAGTACATTGCTTTGATTTCTAGTTATAATCTAGAAATTGAAAATTACAAGTAAAAGCATCATTGATAATCTAAGTTCAGAGGCTAGGTTACAAGGTGGGGAAGGTGTTAGAAACCCATTTTGCCCAGTGAAATCGATCTTCTAGACTTTGGTGGCCAATAATAATATCACATCCTTAAAACAATTTATATAAATTAATATCATGGAATTCAAAGATTGTGTTGGGAAATTTAGACCTAGTTGATAGAATTAACAAGTTTTAAACCCAACTTATTAATTAGATTTATTATGAATAAAACTTGCTAAAACAAACAAACATCAATATCATGTCAAAATCATGTGCAGCAGAAAAGTAAATAAGACAAGATATGATGACCCAGGAAAATCAATGAAACAAACTAGTTTCGCAATAAAAAAAACTAGGGGGAAACCTTCCCGAAAAGCTATCCATTATAGTAAAAAGAAGTTTCAGATCTAGTACAAAACATTTGTCCCTAGATTCTACAATCCCCGTAGATGAACTTACAGCAGAAACCTTCTACCGCTTCAAAACCTCTGAACTCTTCAATATATAAACGCCACCCTTTTGATGCACGAATCCCAGTACGTGACTAACCAATTGTGTGGATCCCAGTACGCGACTTAATCACCAACTAGAAGAAGATTGTTAGCTGCAAAGTTCTTCACTTCATTAAGAATGAAGATCAAGAAGCACTTGGTTACAAAACTCTAAGGCGCAAAGACGCAGTAGCTTCTTTCAAAGAGAATAAGGCATCGATCACCTTTTGCATATGTTCTCCTTGTATTCTCTTATGTGACAGCCTCTAAAATAAGCCTTATATAGGTATGGAGTTGTAAGAAAAGAAACCCTACACATACATGTCAGCATGGGCCAAAAATCAGATCTGAAAATCTGAATTCCCGTAACCTCGATCAATCGAGAGGTGTCGAGCTTCAAACTTCAACAGATACAGCTATCGAAGAGCTATAAAGGAGCTGTCGAAGGGACAGGAGCTTTCTCGATCGATCCACCAGCTGTTGAGAAGCTATCGAGATTGCGATAAGAAGAAGTTAAAAATCTTGATAGATAGCCTAGTTGTCAAGAGGTGTCGAGAAGCTATCGAGCTATCTGTCCGCAGGTGTCGAGCTATTTGTCCAACTTTAGTGAACAGCTTTTCTTCACTTGTTTCTTGGTCCAATCTTCATGGCTTTAATACTAGACTTAAACAACATGTTTCTTGAAGTATTAAACACATCCTAGATCTACCTAAATACAAGTAAGGTGCGTTTTGTCAAAGGATTAGCCAACTACATAAAAGAATGACATGTGTTCTTAACAAATGAACCACATATGTCCTAACAAATTTAAACAAGCATTCAAGATCATGATAAAGATCCAATTCTAGGCATGCAAACATGAATTAAAAAGATTGAAATTGAAAGACGTTGTGAATATGTATGCGATGTCTGATAAACTCTAGTTTAAGAGCATATGAACATAGTCATATAAGATTGTTAAGAACATGAATCTACTTGAATATTTGAACTGTTTTACGTCCATGAGAATTTCTTTTCTTTTTTTTTTCTTAACCCATTGTAAATTATAACTTTTTGATATATGTGAAATATTTGATTGTACTATTTTGTGAATCTATAAGTTTGATCCAACTAATTAGGATTTTGGTTACTTATTGAGTTGTCAACTCACTCCCTTTTCCCCCCACTAGATTTAGATTATGAAAAATTGAAAATTTTGGGAATTTTGATATTTTGTTGTGCGCATGAAAGAAACTTAGAAATTTTGGGGGATTAGATATTCTTGTAAAAGTCTTATATCTTTTGGCTAATTGGCATTATATACTTAAGGTTTGGATTTTGTTCCTATTGAATTACTAGAGATCTTTTCATAATTGAATTGTTGAGGATATTTTTGGATTTATTTGATGCAAGTTTCTTTGAGGATGTTTGTTAGTCTCTCAGTAGGCCTTGCACACTTGTAAGGTGAACATTTTATAAGCATGCGGCCATTGTCACATGCCTAGCTTAATGGTCGGGTGTTTAGGGCATGACAATTACTAAACTAAAACACAATAATAATATACCAATCATCTCTATTCTTAAAAGAACACAATTTAAAACACTTCTCCATTAGTTTGAAAGGGAAAAGGAAGTATATTACAAATATATATATATATATCTAATGCTACAACACTTTTATTTTCTTTTATTAAATGAGTTTCTTTGACAAATTTATATTGTTTTGTATTATTTTCATATAGCCTTTATGCTTATAAAAATTCAAAATATATAAAAAATAAATAAATAAATAAATAACTTATTTAGCTTTATGGGTAGAGTTTGTGATATGCTTTTGTGTTAGGACTTAAAACCTTAGTTATATATTATTTTAATGGGTGTGTCGGGGTTTTTCCTGCAAAAGTTTTTTCCATTCTAATCATATCACAATGTTAATTTATTTTCCGATGAGCTTAACTCTAGTTTGGTGTTGATGCCTACTTTTAACAAAAGGGCCCAATGGTAGAAAAAGCCTAACAATATGAAAAAGATGGAGGAAGAAAATAGTAAAATATAGACCAGTAGGCTAGAATGACAAGAATAGTGGTCAACAGGCCCACAATATAATAAGTGGCCAGAAAGAAAGCAAATGGATCGAGGAAGCCCAAGGAATAAAGTAGTAAGCCCATGGGAATTGTAGGAGATGGAGAGTAAGTAAAAATGGGCCGGGAAAGCCCAAGAAAGGAATTAGTTAATTTATGGGGTTGGCATAAAGGCCAATAAGCCCAAAAGGTAAAGATGTGATAGTTGTGCCAGGGAAGCCCAAAGGGTTTAGCAAAAAAACCCATGGGAGTGAAAAAGGTAAGGAAGAATGAAATGAGCCGAGAATGTCCAAAGAATGAAATGGGCCGAGGAAGCCCAAGACATGAAATGGGCTGGCCCAGTAGGAATGTTGGGCAATAAAGTCCAAAAGAAGGAATAATATAAGAAATTGACATAGCAAGCGCTTCAGTCCATAAGCCCAGAGGTAACAACAGGTAAAAGGATAAGTGATATCATAGTAGGAGCAGTGCAGTGGCACAGAAGGAGCATTAGCCAGCCCACGGACGCAGGACAAAAGGGAACATGGGCCAAGCAAAAGGGAGAGAGCCCACACCTAAGCAATGCCCATTCTGAAGAGGAGATGGGATGCAGAGAACGAAAGCCCAAAGGCCCGTGTATCATTCACGTTGCAAGAGTTAAACAGATATCAGAACGTACAGCAGAATTAGACAAATCTAGAGGCAATGACAAACACGTGAAAGCCAGAAATGCAATGGACTTAGACGAAAGTAAAGCATGCACACAAGACTCAGGCACCACCTACCTGTACCCAACCAATACAGGAGAGATGGGCCATGGGTCAAAGGTATGAGAGGGTGTGGTATAGTGGTGGGGAGAAGGGGGAGCCCATTTCGGGGTTTCTGCTCAAGCTCTTTTGGAAGAGATGTCTTGCTGGGGTGACATCTCGCCCAAAAGAAGTAAATACGAGTTAGAACCACAAGATGCATGCTATAGAGGTTGGTAAGGGAGAGGCTTAACCCTTATCTGGATAAGAGTATTAAGAGAGGTAAGAGACAAAACAAAACCACTTTTGTTTGGAAATGAGGCGTGGCATAGCCAACACAGTGTAGTGGTGGTGGTTGGGTAGTAGGCAAACTAGTGGTCAGTCTTGGACGGACGCCCACAATGAGCCAAAAGTGGTTAAGGGGTAAAAACAGTAAATCCTATCACAGCAGGCAGTATAAAAGGCCATAGACGTGCACAATGAAAAGGAGGGAGACAGATAATAGAAAATAGAGAGATAGAAAGAAAGAAGAGAAAACAAAGTAAATAAAGAAGGAAGAAAGAAAGAACACAAAAAACCACAAGAAATGGAAAAACATGAGTGATAGGAGCAAAAGCATGCATTAATAGGCTATCCATTTCTCTCCCTCTCAATAGCCCACTCTCTAAGATACTAAGAATTCAAGATTAAGCCATTTAAGTCCTTTTTCCAAAGTGTGTAACTTCTACGATAGGAGCCCCCCTCTGAGGTTACCCACATTGGAGATTGGTTTCCTTTTTGGACTTGTATTTGCTAAAGAGCCTAAACCATTCCTTTAACAGATGCATCTTCTTTTCTCTTATTTTGGTTGATTAATGACTAATTTGTTATCTTACCGTTAATTTCTCTTTGCCGTGACCTTGTAACTCATAATCATATTGTTATGTATTCCTTTGTGAAGTTATTCATATATTATTGTTATTAGTAGAAAATGTTTTAGTTATTCTACCGCATTATGTTTCCTACTATAACATCTACAATAGTCTTTCCTACCGTGAGTACGTGGTATGTTCAAGGTTCCTACCAGGATGCATCTGAACAAGGATGGCCTAACTTACGCATAAGCTGGCCTAAGGTGTGTTTTATTTAGGCCAGTCACGACTCTCCTACCCTAGAATTACGGGCTGTGGTATAGCAAGAGCAATCCAACTCAAAAAACAAAAAAGGCCCACCACATTTAAATTGGCGACTTCACTTGGGAGTTGGGAAAAAGACAGGGAAAGCAGATAAAGCCCTCGCAAGTTATGCCCCTAACATCAAAGACGACGCAAATCATGAGTACCGTACTCTCATAAGTAGAATCAAGGCCAACCAAGCCCCACCAGCCCAATCAGGCGAAAGGTGTTAATGGAGTGGGGGCTAAGCCACAACAGCAGGATAGAACCCCTGCTGATAATACCAACTTCTTTACTGAGGTACTGCAATCTGTGCAACATTCCCAGCAGCAGCTGATGGAAAAGATTCGCCAGATGAAGGTAGATAAGACGAAAGAGAAGGGAAGCCAACGTAACCCAAAGCATGTGGCAGACAAAGAAGAAATCTTTGTAGGCGATGGCCCACAGAATGTAGAATAGCATTTTATTACGATGGCCGAAGTTGCAACACTTTTAGAGCAAAAAAAGGCCATGGCACCCAAGGAGAGATTCTACACACGAAGGCCTCCTTATTTGCTAAGGATACTCAGCAAGCCATATCCCGAGAGATATGAATCGCTAACTTTCACACAATACGATGGTAGAAAGGGAAGTGCAGTCGAGCACGTGAGCAAGTTTATTGACACTCTCGGTCCTTACGCAGCAAACAAGGACTTGTGTCTTTGGGAGTTTTCTAAATCCTTATGTGACCGGGCGTACACCTAGTACACTGGCTTGAAGCCAAGGTTAATCCCAACGTGGGATGATATGGTAGACATGTTCTACACCAAGTATTTTCATGGAGAAGAAATAATAACCCTTGCAACTTTGCAAGGAACTAAGCAAAAGAATGGTGAAGACCTAATGGAGTACATTAAGCGGTTCTAGCTCTCGACTACTATGATCACTGTGAGGAGAAGACACTAGTGGAAATGTGCATGGGTAACATTATTATGGAATACAGAGTTGTCCTAGTGAACCTGGAAATCTCATAGTTTGCATAGCTACTGCAAAAAGCAAGAAAGAATGCTCAATCTGTAAGGCCTAGTTTTGACAAGCCCAAGTAGCGGAGATCCACGCCGCAAGCTATGGCAATATCCACTAGTGAGAAGAAGAGGAAATCAGACGGGAGGGAGTACGAGACCCCTCCTCCCCCCGCCACTACCATGTACACCAAAGGAGCTAGATGTGCTCCAGGACAAATCGATCGTAGATGGAGTTTTCAAACCTAATCAGGTTTCCAGAGAACCCACTGAAAAAGAGTGGAGGGACCCACGTTTTTGTCATTTGCATAATTATGTACAACATCCTACTGCAGAATGCTGGGCACTCCGCAGACTAGTGCACCGTAGAATTAAAGAAGGAACTCTTGAGCTGTCCCAACCAAAAGTACAAAGAAACCCATTCCCGAACCATAAGGGAAAAGGAGTAGCAACAGTCGTTATTTGCGGAGATTCAAGAAAGGATGAAGAAGAAAGGCTGGCCTTGCCTGCTGCAGCCATTACCACCTTGCAAAAAAGCTCTAGGTTCAAGAACTTGTTTGATCAGCTAGAACTCATAGCCAATGAATGAAGAATTGCCACGAAGGCTCTGGTAAGCATCACCTCAGGAGCAGGAGTAGAATGTCAAGCGGCGAAAACTAGAGTTGACAAAGCTTTCCTACAAGACACCAAAGAGATTATTTTCAGCGATGAGGACATGGAGGTGGGGTATTCAAACCACAAGAGGCCCCTCTACTTGGCAGCCTCCATAAACCAAATCCCAATTAAAAGAGCCCTGGTTGACACAGGCGCTTCAGTGAATCTTATCTCACTTAGCACACTACAAGCAATAGGAATTTCAGAAAGCAAGATTCAAAGATGTCCACTGGAAGTAACGGGGTTCGGAGGAAAATGCGAGTATACCGCAGGCCATATTCAGCTATGGCTAAAAGTGGGGCCAATGGCCTCCTTGGTTCATTTCCATGTGGTGAAAACAAAAGTTTCATATCATATATTATTGCGAAGACCATGGTTGCACAAGCACTGTCTAGTTCCATCTACCTATCACCAGTGTGTGAAAGGGAGATTAAATGGCAAGATGATACAAATAGCAACGAACCCATCGCCATTTGAGCAAGCAGAAGCCCACTTAGTAGAAACCATGTTCTACTATAAGTGAGTACCGTCTGGTGAAACTTCGGTGTCCAAACCACAAGGCACCTTTGTCCCTTGATGGGAGGACATCCAGGAAGACCCAAGATTTGAGAAAGCTACTGATGCAGAGGAAGAAAAGGAAAGAAGCGCCCACTTCGAAGTTAAGTGGTACGCTAGGATCCGAACGCCTAATGGCAGGATAGTTTACAAGTTATGAAGGTGCGCGGGACCCACCTGCAGTACAGAAGAGGTCCCAGATGGAGGTCATAACATAAGAGTTTAGTGTACTATATGGCTCAAGAAAATTCAGAAGAAGAAAGCAACACGAAAAGTGAAAGAGAGGTTGCAGCAAAAAAAGATACGCAAGTGACAGCAGAAGAAAAGTTAGAAGAAATTGACTTAGGCACAGACCCACAGTAGCCAAGACCAATTTTCATAAGTTCAAGGTTGTTAGAAAAAGAAAAGGCAAAAATGATCCTGCTGTTGAAAGAGTTCAGAGATGTCTTTGCATGGGACTACAGCGAGATGCCTAGGTTAGACCTAAGGTTGGTGGTACATACGCTCAATGTAGATCCCGAGGCCAAGCCAATGGCTCAGCCTGCCAGAGTGTTTCACACTGAAATAGAAGGACAGATAGTAAAAGAAGTGCAAAAGCTACTAGCGGCTAGCTTTATCAAACCTATCCAACACCCGTGATGTTGTCCAACGTTGTACCAGTGAAGAAGAAGAATGGGCAGATACGATGTTGTGTAGATTTCAAAAATCTTAACCGAGTCTGCCCCAAAGATGAATTCTTGCTACCCAACATGGACCTGTTGATAGACTCTGTAGTGGGGAATGCCATGTTTTCCTTCATAGAAGAGTTTAGTGGGTACAACCAGATTCGAATGGCGCCAAAAGATGCGAAGAAAACTGCCTTCAGAATGCCCATAGGTAATTTCTACTACATTGTGATGCCCCTTTGGGTTGAAAAATGCAGGTGCAACTTACCAGCGCACGGTGACTACCATATTCCATGAAATGATGCACCGCGAGCTAGAAGACTATGTGGATGACATAGTCATGAAATCGAGAAGATAAGAAGACCATGTCAAAGAGTTAAGAAAGGTATTTGAAAATGCAGACTTTTCAAGCTGAGAATGAACCCACTAAAATGCACTTTCGAAATGTTTGCAGGGAAATTCCTGGGGTTCCTGGTCCGCAGTGGAGGAGTAGACGTGGACCCAACCAAAGCAACGGCCATAGCGACCATGAAGCCACCAGCCACAGTAAAGGAATTAAAGAGCTTTCTGGGAAAGGTTTCCTACATCCAGAGGTTCATCCCTAGTTCAGCATCAATCATGCTAGCTTTTATGAAATTGCTCAAGAAGGGACAAGGTTTTGAGTGGGGAAAGGCACAGCAGGAAGCTTTTTGAAGGTTGCAACATATCATGATGAACCTCCCTACAATGCAAGCTCCAATTCACAAGAAGTCGTGTTACTTTATCTGGCCTCAAGCCCGTCTGCCATAGGTGATTTAATAGCCCAGGAAGACAGAGGTGGTGTTAAACAGCTAGTTTATTACATGAGTTACGCCCTAAGGGATGCGAAGACCTGCTACCCCAGAACGGAAAGGGCATGCTTAGCAATAGTCTATGCATCGTAAAGACTACACCATTATTTCTTGGCCTACGAGATACATTTCATGACAAAGTCTCACGCAATTAAAGCTCTTCTCCAACAACCTATTCTCTCCGGAATGATATCTCAGTGGTTGTTACAATTGTCACAATATGACTTGAAGGCAGGAACACCCAAGGCTGTGAAAATTCAAGCCATAGCAAACTTGTTGGCCCAATTTCCAGGAGAAGAGGAATTCCCGCTAAATGATGAGGTTCTAGGAGAAGTAGCTAGAGTAGAAATAACCGAAGAGCAATGGGTCATGAAGTTTGATGGATCTTCTACAGCAAACTTGGGAGGCACAGGAGTGGTCTTTTATCATGAAAGAGAAGAGACCGTGGCACTCTCATTCAAGTTGGAGTTTCCGTGTTCAAACAATACCACAAAATATGAGGCCTATCTCATGGGGTTAGCAACAGTGTTAGCAACAGCCCTCAAAATGGGGATCAAGCATTTGATGGTGATAGGTGACTCCAATCTGGTGGTCTGCCAAGCTAAGGGGAGTTTCTCTTTAAAGGAACCAAGTCTGGCTTCGTACAGGACACTGGCTCAGAAATATGGAAGAAAAGTTTTCCACATTTGAGATAGAGCACGCTCAGAGGAGCGAAAATCAATAAGCGGACATACTGGTAGCATTGGGCTCATAGATAGCCTTCAAAGGAAATAGTACCAGATTTGAAGTCAACAAGCGAAGAAGGTCCATCATTGAAATACTTCAGGAAATGTTCCAGAAAAAGCAAGGATGTGAAGAGGATTGAAAGGTTCCCATCAAGGAAGCCCTATTTAAGGAAGCAGATGTGGCAGAATTAAAAGTGTTAAAGGACTATGTCCTGATGAAACGGGAGATGTATCACAGAATGCTAGGAGGAATTTTTTCAAGATGCGTGGAGCATGAAGAAGCCCAAAGAAAACTAAAGTGCACAATAGATGCTGTGGGCTCCGTGGTGAGACCAGCCTTTACCACAGGCCCTAGAGGGCAATATTTTATTGGCCAGACATGGGCAAGGACACGGACCTAGTCCAAACCAAGTGTGAGGCCTACCATTTGGCCGTGGATAGGGAAGAAAGTTATGCCATGTTCGCCAATGAAGATTGGAAAAGCCTATTCATGCAATACCTGACAGAAGGTGTCTTGCCACAAAAGCATAGTGAAAGATATAAACTCAGGAAGCTGGAAACCCGTTACAGGGAATTCTTTTCAAAAATGGATATGATGGGGACCTATTACGATGTTTGAGTCCCGAAGAGGCAAGAGAAATGTTAAAGGAGGTACATGCAAGGGAATGTGGAGAGCACCAAGGAAAGAAGAAGCTATATTGGTGCATGTTATAGATGGGTTATTACTGGCCCACTATGAAAAGGGATGCAGCAGAATTCGTGAAAAAATGTCACATCCGCCAAATGCAAGCTAATTTGATTCACACCCACCCACAAAGCTTACATAGCATGGTCAACCCATGACCCTTTCACATTTGGGGGCTCGATTTGGTGGGACCAGTTAATCAACCTTCGAGAAGGTGCATATGGATCCTTGTGGCTAAGGAATACTTCACTAAATGGACAAAGGCCACGCCACTCCGCAAAGCCATGGTAGGAGTTGTGGCAAACTTCATCAAAGAAAACATAATTTTCCGATTTAAGGTGCCTCAGAGAATCAGAAGTGACAATGGTACTCAATTTGTCAACAAAGAGGTAAGAAAGATGCTAGAGTTTTACTAGGTCAAGCACCATCGGTCATCGCCTTATTACCCCCAAGGGAATGGGCAGGCAAAAGTAATAAACAAAACCTTTATCAAGATTATCAGCAAGATGAGCCAGGAGTACACCAGAGGATGGGTAACGCATCTGCCAGACACCCTTTAGGCCTACCAAAGCTCACCCAAATCTACCACGGGATTTTCTCCCTTCCCCTTAGTCTATGGAACGGAGGTGATGAGTCCAGCAAAATTAATGATACCTTCTTTAAGGGTTATGCAAGTGCAAAAGAAAGAAAAAGAAAAGGAAGTCTTTGCGGTAGAAAGATGCGAGGACTTAGAAGGGTTGGATGAAAAAAGGGAAGAAGCCCAAAAGCGTAGCCGCAGATACAAGGATGACTGAAGCTTATGGCAGGACAACTAAAGAAAGGGTGTTTACAGAAGGACAGCTTGTGTTGAAGATAGCAGACCACGTCAAGCGAGATATGACAAGACCATCTAAATTCTCGGCAAAATGGGAGAGACCCTTTGTGGTAAGGGAAACACATGCAAGTGGGTATTACCGTTTGGCCTAAATGGATGGAAGAGATATAATAGACCCCACTAATGGAAAATGGCTAAAGCGTTATTATGCCTAGGAAAAATTATGTAGTTATTCCTTTCCTTCATGTTTTTTTTTTTTTTTCCTCCAAGTGACCACCCTTGCAAAGGATAATGTCACAAGAAAGCATTGTAGTATGTTTTCATTTGTAGTTGATGACTAAGTGCAAAAAAAAAAAAAAAACAAACAAAAACAAAACAAAACAAAAACAAAAAAAAAAAAAAAGAGTAATGAAGACCATGGAATATTATCAAAACATTATGTATCATAAAAATATAGCAGTAGCAGTAGCAAATATAGCATAATAGATTACAAACCCAAAATATATAAGTCATACCAAACTTATCGAATAAGTGCTAGAAAAATAAAAGTGCACTGAGTAAGGAGAAGGGGAGAGAAGTAAACATAGGGGAAGGAAATAAAGCTACATAATAGGTGATAGTCTAATCAAAGGCCTGAAATAAGGTTCTGGTCTCCAAAGCGACTGGAGCTAATAGCACCAGAAAGAAGATGCTCACGACGTACTTCTAAGTCTGCCACCTCCTTCTTCAAACTCTCGATGCGAGCATCTATAGCATCCATAGTAGGCTGAACCCTCTTTGTAAAGAAGCCTCGAGAAACCTCTTGCAAGTGATCCAGCAAAAACTCCACAGCAAATCCAACCCTGATCAACTCTGAACCACGGTCCTCTACTACAGAATCCTCTCAGCAAACATAATGTCGATGAAATTATGCTCAATGTTGTTCATCACACTCCCAATAACTTAAGGAAGTGCTCCCTCACGGATCGGCCAAAGAGAAATCTCTGCATAAAGTCCCCACGATTGTTATAGACTACCTCCATGTGGATAATGCGCTCCTCGAGAACCCCAAACCCATGAAAGTCCACATAAGGAGCTCCAGCACCCCAGAAGTCTGAAAGATCAAGGTCATTGGTCTCGGGCAGGTTGAATCGGGCAAAGAAGGTAGCAGCCTCACTTGTCGGATCAAGAACAGTGGCAAAACTATTGCTAACCTCAAATCAAGAAGTCGGAGCCACCTCAACAGGAGTCGGACCTGAAAAGAAATATGAGGCACAGCATGAATTCATAAGGAATAGGCAAAATGAAGGAATGAGGGCTACGGGTATAGCAGAAGTAGGAGTTATGGGTGTCGCAAGGCCTGTTGCAATCTTAGGCTCTTCAGGAATGCTGTAGCTACAATAAAAATAAATAAATAAAATAAAATAAGAATAAGAATAATGTGCAAAGTAGTCAAAGGGTTGCACTAGAAAATGACAAGAAGAAAGGGAAGACAAGATTCGCTAAGGACAAAAGACACATACCCATAGCCTCAGCTTCTTACTCATGCTATCACTATCCGCATAGGAATTAGAAACCCTTGTCTTCATGACGGCTCATCCTCGGAGTCCTCAAGGACCTCCTTAGACCCCTCATCATAAGACAAATCTGCATCAGGCCCTCGGGTGGTAGAGTTAGGAAAGGAAGAAGGAGTGACCACCAAGGAGGAGCCATCCTTCATGGCCTGGGAGGGGGCAACAAAGGGATCGCTGGCAGAGATGACCAAAGGAGTAGCAAGAGAAGCACTCCTAGTCTGAGATGCGCCTATAGGAGTGACTTCTTTCTAAGGAGTGGGGATCTCAGTAGGAATAAGGACAGACTCACCAACCCTCTCGACCTAAGTACTCCCCTTAGCAGGTACTAGCTTGGGTGGAGAAATTGGAGCCTCAATAGGAGCCCCTTGTGCAGTAATAGAGGTAAAGGCCATAACCTCGGCCATGACATCTACCCCATCAAAGAAGCCCTCCACGGGCATGCCCATAGTAGCAGGAACTTCCTCACTCATGGGGTGATAAACAGAAAGGGGCTCGGGATCAACCTAAAAAAAAATAAAAAAAGAAGAGAAAGAAAAAAGGCAGGTGTTAAGACAAGGGGAAGGAATTAATAAACATGCAAAAGAGAGAAAACACATGGCAATACGTGGCAATGAAGGTGCATGCAAAGGAAAGGAATGTACCTCAAACTCAAACTCATCGAGCAATATAGGGCAAGTGGCCGAAGTGTCTTCCTTATGCTTAGACTACCAAGAAAAAAAATGAATAAGCATGCATATGGAGTTAGTTCCAAGAAAGCCCCATAAATAATTAAATTAATCAAAAAGTGAAGTTTAGAGATAAAATACTCTCCTCTCAGCAATGGTAGATGAGGTTGGTGAAAATGTCTTCCTTTTACTGCCATTAGTCCTGCTGTTAGGAGGAGAGCATCCACAAATGGCCTTAAAGCGGAGGGCTTAGGCTTGCTTGCAGTAGAACGCCTGCTGGAATGAGTGCAAGTAGAAGGAGGAGAAGAGCTCTCAAGGACTATGTTACCAATCGGAGGAAGGCCACCCCCATATGGAAGAATGTCAAAACAGGTCTCAGAGGAGTCATCCCCAATCTTGGCAGATTTGGGCTTAGCAGTCCAAGACACCGAGCCCTTCTTCGTAGGTACAAGAAGGTTCACCATCTTCACCTTCTTCTCCCAACTCGCAGGATACTCACCAGCATACAGATACCACCCTTTCTCTTTCTCTTTCCACTCAAATATGGCGAACCTGCTTTGTTTCCTAGCATATGCCACCACGGACTTGATGGGGAGCAGCAACCATGGGTTTACAAAAATAATCGCATGAAGACCTTCAGAACGAATAAAGGAAAAACCACAGTCACCTAGCAACTCTTGCCCAAAGGAGGTCATCACATCCTGCCAATACCCATGCATCGCAACAGTACAAAGGCCCTTTCTCTGCGAGCCCAGAATGGTAACTACTGTGAAGTACTTGCTCCAAAACTCAAAAGCATTGGGGCACAGAAAAGGCGGGACAAAAGTAGTAGACTCTAAGATGGCAGTAAAATCATCGAGTATGTCCTAATCCAACCCAAACTACCTCCTCACTCTGGTAGCATGATAATGAATGAAATGGATACCCTCATTGGCCAGATAAGGTAACCACCCAGCATTGGTGGCTGCCAAGTACGTGACCCCCCTCTCATCAAAGGTAGTCAACAGGGTGGTGGTTCCAACAGTGTTTGCAAAAGGAACCATGACTGAGTCAACACATGTGAAACCACTGCCTAAACCTCTATAAGCTCTCCAAGAAAAACCAACTCCTTTGTCAAAAAACTCAACCGCAGGATGCCCAAATGGCTTCAACTTAACCCAACGGTAAGTCAACGAAAAATCAGAAATGAAATGACCACAGAAATTAGTAATCACCTTCTGACAAGACCGATACTTCTCTTTGGCAAAACGGACAGACTTACACTTGGCTAAATGCCTAGCACAACGTTCCCACAACAAGTGTTGCAATATGGTACTATGGGCAGAAGTAGTGACTATGTGGCAAGAACCTGTCTGTCTCTCATCACTTTGCAGAATATCCAACTGCACATACAAATGACCCAGAAACATAAGGACCAATGGCAGACTCACCCCAGCTGATATCTTTATGGCTAATTAAAAGTAAAGAGGTTTCACAGCATAATATGGGTGAGAGCCAAAGATGAACTTACAAAACCAAAATGAGACAAAGGCCGCGCAGCGAACGGCGACGGAAGCCTTGGAGAAAGCCCCAACCCAATGGGACAAAGAAATGGAAAAACATGAGTGATAGGAGCAAAATCATGTATGAATAGGCTACCCATTTCTCTCCCTCTCAATAGCCCACTCTCTAATTAACTAAGAATTCGAGATTAAGCCATTTAGGTCCTTTTTCCAAAGTGTGTAACTTCTACGGCAGAACCCCCCCTCTGAGGTTACCCACATTGGAGATTGGTTTCCTTTTTGGACTTGTGTCTGCTAAAGAGCCTAGCCTATTCCTTTGACTGACGCATCTTCTTTTCTCTTATTTTGGTTGGTTAATGACTAATTTGTTATCTTACTATTAATTTCTCTTTGCCATGACCTTGTAACTTGTAATCATATTGTTTATATATTCCTTTGTGAAGTTATTCATATATTATTGTTATTAGTAGAAAATGTTTTGGTTATTATACCGCATCGTGTTTCCTGCTATAACATCTACAACAGTCTTTCCTGCCATGAGTACGTGGTACGTCAAAGGCTCCTGCCAAGATGCGTTTGAACAGGGATGGCCCAACTTGCGCATAAGCTGGCCTAAGGTGTGTTTCAGTCAGGCCAATCCTGACTCTCCTACCCCAAAATTACAAATCGTGGTATAGTAGGAGCAATTCAGCCCAAAACACAAAAAAAAAAAAAAAAAAAAAAAAAAAAAAAAAAAAAAAGCCCACCACATTTGGCAATGTAGATGTGCCTTTAATTGGACCCTGCATGTAATTGAATTAATTAATAAATTTGGGTAATTGATAAATTTAAGTGGGGTGAATTCATAACTCAATAGTGTGAATGCTTGATTCGTAGTGTCTAGTGAAGCTAAATAAGTAACAGCTTGACCACCACGTATCATTGGCGTAATGATCACTCCATAAGTAAAAGTTCTTGTGGGGTGAGCCGGGATTCAAGTCTTCATAAATGAACTTCACACACATATACATTTAGATTAGATTATAGTAAAATTTGAATCTCAAATTATAAATAAATAAAATAAGTGACAACTTGTGGTATTTAATGGGTGAGCTATGGGTATTTTTAGGTGAAGATGTGACAACAATCAAGGTGTTTTTTTTTATTATTATTATTATATTTTATTATCTTTGAATTTTAAATTTAATTTTTTTATATGATTTATGTTATTTTAATTTATTTATTTTTTGTGTCAAAAATTAGGGGGTTAACCACAACATTGCAACAAATGAAGGATGAAACACTTTAACGTCAATTGTGTTCTCGAAATTATAAACTATAATGTTTTTTTTATCAAAATGATGGAATAGATAACAAGAAGGGGTAATGGAATTTTAATTTAAAGAAGAAGAATGTGGGATCACAACATTTTCATTCTTTATATCGGTTCATGCAGCATGAAGGTCGTTGAAGACTAAGATGTGGACCTCACCGTGCGCGATGGGCTTGCACCTATGAGTATATTATATGCAAATTACAGTTTGTATGTATAGCAGTTTCAAATTGCAAAAACGCCAATAAATATATATATATACACACACACACAAGTGCCTAGTCGATATTTTCAAGCTTCATATATCCTAAGAAGAGTCACTGCAGTAAGTTAAGTATCTAGTGGAATTAATTATTATAATTTAATTAATTGATGACTACAAGCATTGCCCTTCCGATTTAATAAAATAAATTTGTGGTTCCCAGTTCCCACAACTCAAGTTGGGTCCTTGAGTATGAATGATTCATGTGTGTGAGTATATATATATGTGTGTGAATGTGAGCAAAGCTAAGAGCTTCAAAACCTATCAATTCCATTTTTCTGTCAGCAAAAAAAAATAACAAAATTGTAGAGTGGGTAAAGAGAAATGGATTACAATATTAATGGCTCAAACAATTATAAACTCGTTCTGCTAATAATTATAATGGTTCTGCTAATAACAGCAGATGCTGCTATACGTCCTGGAAATGTAATGCATTATATAAAAAAGAGATTTGCGGTTTAAGGAACTGTATGCGGTGGGAAATGTCCGTTGAAAATCTCGATCATTCTAAAAAGATAGTGAGTGAGATCTTAGAATATTGTCAGAAATATTACGTGACAGGCATTCTAATGTGGTAACAAAGTACATCTCTGGTGCAAAAAAAAAAAAAAAAAACAAAGTACATCTCTCTCTCTCTCTCTCTCTCTCTCTCTCTCTCATATATCATATCTGAAACAATGAAATCCATACGAGCTTCATGTGGTAATTAACTCAGTTTCATAATTTTTAATTAAGAATAGACGTCATTGTTTAAAGTTTTCATCATTACTTTACAAAAAAGATTGCTGATAGACCAAGAATGTATTGACTCCTTATGATAAATTAGCCAAGTAAATTAATTAAGTTAATTAACATGCAATACGCGTTGTAGCACAAACAAATCACCAACTACGTTAGTATGCAGCGGAAAATAAAGTTAACACGGTGATTTATTTACGAATGGAGAAAATCTCCAAGACAAAAAAATCCCACCGGGTGATTTTAAGATCACCACTCCCGAGAATCCACTAATATCGCAACAAGCAGTTACAAATAAAGGAATCCCAGTATCTTATACCAACCTACAGTTGAACCCTTACCCCAATACCTAATTGGACTTATTCTGTAGTGACAATCTCTCCTTTTAATGCACGGCTCCTAATACATGACTAATCAATTGATGCACGGATCTAGTAACCTTGAGTAATGGCTCGGTGAGCTAAGGATCTACCTCCAGTATGGCTCCCACAGATTCCTTCATGCAATTCTTCTAGTAGTAACTCAGCCGCTTCAGGATGCATGCATAATAAGTACGGACCTGAATAGGAGCACTTATACAAATTCTGGTCCTCGGATAGCCAGAATCTAGTTGCCTTCCTCCAAACTTTGTCAGCTTCTCCTTTTTCTTCGGGCAAGATATCGTCCTTCAAGAACTTAATTATAGGATCCATCTAGCTGAGTAATCAATTAATGCACGGATCTAGTAACCTTGAGTAATGGCTCGGTGAGCTAAGGATCTACCTCCAGTATGGCTCCTACAGATTCCTTCATGCAATTCTTCTAGTAGTAACTCAGCCGCTTCAGGATGCATGCATAATAAGTACGGACCTGAATAGGAGCGCTTATACAAATTCTGGTCCTCGGATAGCCAGAATCTAGTTGCCTTCCTCCGAACTTTGTCAGCTTCTCCTTTTTCTTCGGGCAAGATATCGTCCTTCAAGAACTTAATTATAGGATCCATCCAGCTGAGCTCAGCCCTGATTTGATGAACTTGGACTGTCTCTTTTCTTGCCTCTGTAGGCCTATGCAAATCCTCAATGAGGATAACCCTTGGCAACTCTTGGGTCGAGGAGGTAGCGAGCGTGGCCAAAGAATCAACATGTGTATTACCACTTCTAGGGATGTGCAGCAGATTAAAAGACTCAAACTTTGACTGTAGGGATTTAATTAGACTCAAGTACCCCTGCATTCTTTCATCTTTCGCCTCAAACTCACCTTGCACTTGACCAACGACTAATCTTGAGTCCGAGAACACCTCAACTAACTTTCTTCCCATTCTTCGTACCATTGTCATTCCCATCAGTAGAGCTTCATACTCTGCATCATTATTCGTTGTCGAAAAGTCCAGCCTTAACGCCTTTTCAATGATGATTCTCTCAAGGGATATCAGCACTAGCCCCACTCCAGAACCTCTCTGATTCGATGTGCCATCCACGTACACTTCCCAGGGTAAGGGGCCTCGTTAAGAAATCATGCCAACAGATTTTTCATCCATGTCCGGTGTTGGCGTTACTTCTTCTAAGTGGGGCTCCGTGAGTTCGGCCACCAAATCTGCAAGGAACTGGCCCTTAACTGATGTGCGAGGCATGTATTTGATATCAAAAGCTCCTAAGATCGTGCCCCATTTGGCAATCCTTCCAGTGTAGTCGACACTTCAGAGTATAGCCTTGAGTGGGAGCTGGGTGAGAATAATAACTGTATGAGCTTGAAAATAATGAGGCAGCTTCCGTGTACCAAGCACCACAGCCAGGATAGCCTTCTCCAATGGCAAATAACGGATCTCGGCTTCATGCAGCGACTTACTTACGTAATAAACTGGCCTTTGCACGCCGCAATCTATTCGTATTAATACCAAGCTTACGGCATTAGGAGCTACAGCAATGTAGGCAAACAAGACTTCATCTGGCTCTGGACTGGACATGATTGGAAGCCGAGCTAGGTAGTCCTTAAGTTGCTGAAAAGCCACAGCACATTCCTTAGTCCACTCAAATCCCTTCCATTTGTTGATCAATGAGAAGAAAGGTTTACACCTATTTGCTGATCGGGAAATGAACCTATTTAGGGCAGCAGTCATTCCGGTCAGTTTCTGAATCTCCTTGGGGTTCTGAGGAGCTCGTAAGTTGTTGATGGCCTTTATCTGATCGGGGTTAACTTCAATTCCCCAGTGAGTTACCATGTACCCCAAGAACTTGCCTAACCCCACACCAAATGAACACTTGGATGCGTTTAAATGCAATTTGTGTCCCCCAAGAATTTCAAAAACATCCTTGAGACCCCAATGTGCCTAGCTATAACCTTGCTTTTCACCACCATGTTGTCGATATAAATTTCCATACTTTTACCCAACTGAGGCTCAAACATTCTAGTCATCATCATTTGATAGGTGGCCCCTGCGTTCTTCAGACCGAACAGCATTACCTTGTAGTGGTAATTCCCAATGGGGGTGACGAAAGCTGTCTTTTCCTGGTCATCCAAAGCCAATGGTATCTGATGATACCCCTGAAATGCGTCCAAGAAACTCATCCGAGGGTGGCCAACGGTAGCATCCACCAGTTGATCAATCTTCGACATGGGAAACGAATCCTTCGGACAAGCCCTATTCAGGTCAGTAAAATCCACGCACACTCGCCACTTTCTGCTTTTCTTCTTCACCACCATAGTGTTAGCCAGCCATTCGGGATAAAATATTTCCTTAATTGCTCCTGCTCGTTTGAGTTTCATCACTTCTTCCCTAACTGCAGCTACCTGTTCTCTTGATGGACGTCGGAGCGATTGCTTTTTAGGGACGATGGTGAGGTTAACATTTAGGTGATGGCAAATGAACTCTGGGTTTACTCCTGGGGCCTCCGTGGAGTCCCATGCAAATACGTCAATGTTGGTTCTGAGGAATTCTATTAGCTCTTCCTTTTCTTGAGGAGGCAGCAGAGATCCGACTTGAAAGAACTTCTCTAGATCATCGTCAATAACTACCTTTATCAAGCTTTCACACTCTACTTCCTCGACTGAGGCCTCAGTGTCCAGCACCGGGGATTTTAACTACTATAAGTTCCCTTCGTTGTAGGCCAAGGATTCAGCTTGAGGTTTATGCTGGATCGCTGCCACTAGACATTATCTGGCCGTAGATTGATCTCCTAAGATCTCCTTGGCTTGCCCTTCGAATGGGTATTTGACCTTCTGATGAAGAGTGGAGGAAACGGCCCTGAGTGTATGGAGCCAAGGTCTAGCCACAATCGCAGTGTAGGATGAGTATGCGTCTACCACTATAAAATCTACTTCCACTGTTTCAGAGCCCGTTTGCACGGGTAGCCTAATCTGGCCTTTCGGGATGACCACTTTCCTATCAAAACTCACCAAGGGGGAGCTATAGGGCATTAGGTCCTCAAGCGTCAAGTTCAGCCCCTTATAAAAGTTCGGGTACATTATTTCTGCGGCGCTACCCTGATCCACCATCACTCTCTTCACGTCTTACCACCCTTATCCTGAGAGTGACCCCCAGAACATCATCATGAGGTTGGATTGTTTCGATTTTGTCCTTGTCCGAGAAGGCCAAAATCGGTTGAATCTCTTCGGCTCTCTGTTAACGCTTTCCAAGGGTAGCCGAGTAACTGATAGTATTCTGGATGGACAAGACTCTATTATTCCTGGTGTAGCAAAGATAACATTTATTGTGCCCAGAGGGGGTTTTGAGGAGTCATCTCTCTCCGAGATCCTGTGTTTGCCTGGTTACCCTGACCATAGGTATGGTGTAAGAGTTGTTTTAACTTGCCTTCGCTGACGAGTTGATCCAAATGGTCCCACAGACTCCTACAATCCTCCATAGTATGTCCATAATCCAAGTGATATTGGCAGTAGAGGTTGTAGTTGCGCCTTTCAAGGTTTCCAACCATCTTGTTCGGTCTCTTGAAGAAAGGCTCATTCTTGATCCTCTCTAGGACTTGGTGCACTGGCTCTCGAAACACGACATTAACTGTCTGAAGGTTCGCCGAACCTTGTCCAACCTAGTCTTTCTGCGACCTGTTGTGGCCTTGCCGATCCGACCTAAAATCCCTTCTCTCCTGAGGGATAACCTTATCTTTTCCTTTGCCTTGCTGCTAGTCTTCCTCGACTCTTTTATACTTGTCAATTCTGTCCATCAGCTGGCGTACACTGGTAACAGGTTTACCCGTTAGAGACGACCTCAAGCCGTGTTCAATGGGGAGGCCGAACTTAAAGGAGCTGATGACCACCAGGTCGCAATCTTCCTCTATCTCGTTGTACACTTCCTAAAATCTATCCGAATACGACTCCAAAGTTTCACCTTCTCGCATGCTTACGGATAATAAGGAGGCCAAAGACTGCGGAACCCTACGGCATGTGACAAAACGAGACCCAAATGCCTGAGTGAGCTCTTGAAAAAAGCTTATAAAGTCCGCTTTCAAGCTATCAAACCATCTTATAGCAATCGGCCCCAAACTGGACAGGAAAACTTTGCACATTAAGGCTTCATCTCTGGAATGAACGGCCATCCTCTAGTTGAAATGACTCACGTGTTCCATAAGGTCTGTCTGGCCATTATAGATGGTAAACGTCGGCTGGTGAAAACGTCGAGGGAGTCTTGCGTTTTCGATGTTGCGTGTAAAAGGGGACCTAGAGATTTGATTCAAAGCCTTACTGATAGCATTATTCCCTACGCCTCCATGTAATAGGCTTCAAGGCTACCTCTCACGACAACGCGCTTCTTCGTAGGAAAAAGACTCACTAATTGGTGTTCGAGATTTTTGCTTGTAAGTGACGTCCTGTTCGTCGTCAGAATCTTCATCAGAATACGAAGAAATACGTTTCGTCTTTGCATGGCGTAGCTCTCTCTTTAGCCTTTCAATTTCTAGTTGCATGTTTTGGTTTTTCTCTGCATGAGACATGCGACTTCCTCCATGCGACTGACTTCGATCATCACGTGCGGTGTGTACACTACCTTCACGATCCTGCCTCCGTTCCAAATTAAGGAAAGGATCAACATGCTGAGATGCCCTAGACTCTGTTGGTTACTACCTTGGTTCAGCCATTATGAGATGTTGCTTCCACCCTCGCTCAAGCTAGTTTCCTATAGACGGTGCCAATTGTAGGGTCCAAACTTTGTAGCCCAAGCCCAAAAGATTTGAATTATGAGCCCAACAAACCCGAAACAATGAATTTATAGAGAATGGGTGAAAAAGCTAGGCTGGTTATGAATTTAGCAACGGTTCATTCTAATGATCTAGGGTGAACTGAAGTAAAAAGCACACTTGAAAGTTAAATAAACTCAAATCCGAAGAGGCTTGTTATTGATTGAAAGGTGAATACAATTCTTCCAGTTCTTTCTCTTAAATTTTTCTTCCCCCCCTCATTTAAAGGCCCATTACATTTATATATTCTTCTTCTTCATCATCTTCACCATACACCTGTTCTTCATCTAAGTATTCACTTGAGTACATGTCACATCAAACATCTGCTTTAGTTTTCCGCGAGTGGTAGTAGCTGAGATTACACTGTTCAGGAGTCTTCTCCACATAAATGCGACCAGGAAAGTTGCTGCAGTGCATTAAATGCGGTGGTAGCAGCTTTTCCTTTTAGATATTTCTCTGTTCTTATCATCTCTAGGCATGCCCAAAGCTTGTCCTTATCGTGGAAGTAGTTAGGAAGATCACTCAAACCTTCAGTATATTTGCTTGATCAAGTTCCCTTGGAATCCAAGAAGAATGACCTCTTCGGTCCAATAGGGTTCTCTTCGAACTACTCCTCACATTCATTTCTAGGTACATTTCTTCCACCTAGACTTCTTCCTAACCCCTTTCTTCTCTTCGGACACATAGTGATATTCGAATTAGGCCTCAGGCCCAATACATGACGTTGGACTTTTACATCCACAGTAAGTATGCATGAAAAATGCATGAACATGTGACATGCAAAAGTAAAACCATTATGGGCTCAGCCCAATCCAATCCTACCAACAAACATCATTTCAACATGATAAGCACACATCTAAAATGCATGAATCATTGTCAAAAATGCAAATGTGATGTAATGCATGAACATTTAAGATCATTTAAACATATACCCAACCCAAAAATTTTGCAAAAACTTCATCAATTTTGAAAAACCCCAAAAATTTTCAAAAACCCTAAAAGTTAGGTCAAAATGTATGAAATGCATGATAAAATGATAGAAAAGAGATCATACCATAGAGAAAACGCATGGATTAAGCTGAAGATCGAGTGGGGAAGATGAAGAGTATGATTAAGTGTTTGGGAAAGGGAGAGATGGTTTTCTATCGAGAGAGATCAAATAAAATGAGAGAAAATATTGTGCTAAGATATATATAGAAAACACGAAACTCAATGGATCGAGAGGTGTCGAGCTTTAAATTTTCGCCAAATGGAGTTATCGAGGAGCTATCGAGAGGTGTCCACGGCAAAGTGACCTCGATAGATCGAAAAGCTATCAAGAATCTATCAAGCATATAGAAACTTCCTCGATGGATCGAGAAACTATTGAGTAGCTATCAAGGCTAATTCTCAAAAACTTCAATGGATTGAAATTGCGATAACAGCTATCGAGAAAGGAAGCTTAAGAGACTTAATAGATAGCCTAAATGTCGAGAGGTGTCCAGCAGCTATCGAGATTGCTCTAAAACAGTTTTTCAAGAAGAGAAAACCACAAACATAAATACAATCAAGCATGCTACTCAACCAAAGATCCAAACAACTTTTTAAGCTCTCAAAAACATCTCTCAACAAAAAAAAAAATGCCAAGCATTTAGATCCAAGACATACACACACACACACACACACACTAAACAAGTCTAACCAATTTTATATTTCAAAAACATGTCAAAACAGTTTAGTGAGCATGCATTAGTACATGTATTTCTTGTGATGACCAAATCGCATTGTACCTGCACATATATCAAAAGTAGCAAAGAATATTGCGTGTTGCGTGTGAAAAACATCGTAAGATTGCATAAGTGTCTACATGTTATAATGATTTGAGATATGCAAAAATCACTTTACTCACACACAATTATAACTGTTTGATGGAAACTATCACCTTCGAGGTACATCTTATAACTCCCACATCTCCTAGAAGACACGCTTGCAATCATGTATAAAGCATTTTGATTCTTTTTGCTTTTATTTTTCTTTGCATATTTTTCTTTTAAGCAAACCATGCATGGGCATATAAGAGAGAGAAAAGAAATATTCAATTATGTTAAGCATATAGATGTCAAAGCATATAGATGTCAAAGCATATAGATGTCAATTCATGATTGGCAAGCAACAGTGGTAAGATGGTTATTTATGCCTTTCTCTTAGGATTTTATAGTTCTCCCTGTCAAAAAGAGTGATACGAGTGTTAAGTACAAGAGATTACTTAATCTTACTTATCACAAACACGAGCCACAAAATTCACTTGCTTAGTTGTGCATAGAGATGCTCATCTAAACTACAAAAGATACAAAGTTTAGAAAACTTTGTTTCAATGGCCATCTAAAGTACACAAGTACCAATGTACATAAAACACACACTGTTTTTGTATTTTTCAATTTTTCAATTTTTTTTTTATTTTTATGAAAAACAAAAACAAACAAAAAAACAAGAAAAAAAAATCAAAACTGAAAATAAACAAAGAAAAACATATTAAATAAAGCAAAGCATAAAACTAGACTGGCTTAAAAACAAGAAAGTAAAATACACAAGTAATGCATACTAAAAAAAAAGAGAAAGAAAAGTGACAAAATCACTTAGATCTTTTTTCCTTCCACACCTTGGAAAAACCTTTCCGTTTGGCAAAACCTTGATCTGGTGGTAAGGGGGGAAGAATTGAAACCGTTCAAGTTTGAAAGGAATATGAGAGCTTTGAGTAGATCTCCAAGATGATCAAAAGAGGATGGAAACTAATTCTGGTTTCCCGATGAGATCATATTGTTGCTCTGTTAAGTGGCTAACCACTTATATTAATTTGGTTGAGTATGTCTAACCGCTCCACAATGATGACAGAGATGCTTCTTCTTCTATTTAGACTTTTGAGAATTTCTCTTCTTAGCCCCAAGGTTTTTAATCTCTTTCTTATTAAGCTTAGGGTGTGCTCCTAAGATAAATTTACATTTGTCTATGTTCTCACTAGCTAAAGCAGTTTTGACATTATTGTTCTCAAATTCAACATTATTAGAAGGTGAAACAAAAACAGTAGTACTAGTAGAAGCAATATTAGGATAAGAGAAATCATACCCTAAACCGGTTTGATTAGAAGCAGATTTCTAAAAGCTAAACATCTCGTCAAGCTTTGCACTTGAAGTCCTTTCCAACTGAGCTCTGACTTGGAACAGCTCTGCCTCAAGCTTCTTAGTTTTCTCAGCCAAGAAATTGTTTTCAAACCGCAATGCTCCAATAGTCTAATTAGCTTCATCAAACTTTGTGGAAAGCTCTTATCGATCAAGTTCCACATCACTCAGCTTCTTGATCGCCAACCTATATAGTTTCACATGCTTCTCAGAAATCTTATACAATTTTTCATAGGATGTATGGATATCATCTTGATCGTCCATTTTCTTAAACTTAGAATCCACCAAGTCCTCTTCATTATCACTGTTTCTGAACTCCCATCAGTAGGATCAACTATAGCAGTAAAGGCATTCAATATTCCCTCGTTATCATTGTCCAAATCATCCTCAAGCTCATTGTCACTCAAAGTAGCAGCAAGTGCCTTGCTTTTCCCGATGGTCTCGAGATACGTAAGGCACTCTTGTTTCATGTGACTGAAGGCTTGACAGCCAAAGCACTTTGGTCTTAAGGGAACAATGTACTAACCGCCTTCCTTAGCATCCTTCTTTCTTCTATCTTGGTTCTTGAACTGAAACGAACTGGACTGCCTACGATCTTTATCAAATCCTCTTGAATTGGCATTCTTCATGAACTTTTTGAACTGCCTTGTAATATAGGATTTCATCTTAGAGTCTTCACTATCAAAGGACTCATTAGTATCACTGCTTTTGGCCTTCAGTGCTATGCTCTTACTCTTGCTTGATTTCCCGATCCTTGTCAAACCCAACTTATAGGTCTACAGATTGCCAACCTACTCTGTTAACAGAATTTTTTCAATATTTTGATTCCTCAATCGTAGTGATCTTGGCATGAAATCTCTCGGGTAGAGATCTAAGCACATTTCTAATAATCTTGGATTCGGAAATGATTTTCCCAAGATTAAAGGCTGAGTTCACTATGTCCTTGAGCTTGGCATAGAACTCATCGAATGACTCATCCTCCTCCATCTTGATCTCTTCAAAGCCTGTAGTAAGCCTCTGAAGTTTTGAATCCTTGACAACCTTGGTTCCTTCATAAGTTGTTTGGAGGATGGTCTATGCTTCCTTTGCAATTTCGGTGAAAGATATCTTCCTGAACTCCTCATTCGTGACTACACTGAATAAGGCATTCAATGCCCTACTGGTGAAGTTACCTGTTTTGATCTTTGCATCATCCCAATCAGCCGACGCTTCCTTAGGCTTGGTCCAGCCTATCTCTACAGCTTGTCACACTTTTTCATCTAATGACTACAAGAAAGCTCTCATGCGTACTTTCTAGTATGCATAATTAGTGCCATTAAATAAATGAGGTATAATTAAGGATTGTCATTTATCTATGACAACAGGGGTCAATGGATCACACAACAAAAATTAACCCTAATCAGAGTGTGCCCGCTTTGATACCACTTGATAGGCTAAGAATGTATTGACCTCTTATGATAAATTAACCAATTAATTAGCCAAGTGAATTAATTAAGTTAATTAACATGCAATACGCATGGTAGCACTAACAAATCACCAACTACATTAATATGCAGTAGAAAATAAAGTTAACACGGTGACTTGTTTACGAATGGGGAAAACCTCCAAGGCAAAAAAATCTCACCGGGTGATTTTAAGATCACCACTCCTGAGAATCCACTATTATCACAACAAGTAGTTACAAGTAAAGGAATCCCAATACCTTATACCAACCTATAGTTGAACATTTACCCCAATACCCAATTAGACTTATTCTGTAGCGACAATCTCTCATTTTAATGCATGGCTCCCAGTACGTGACTAATCAATTAATGCATGGATCCAAGTACGTGACTAACCACCAACTTGAGAATGATGTTGGTTACAAAGTTCTTCATTTCATCAACACAATAAAGATCACGAAACTCCTTGGTTACAAAACCCTACGACGTACAAACGCAACAGCTTCTTGAAGAGAAAGATGAACTATGGCAAATTGTCTCTGGTCACAATATGCTTGTGAAAAACCTTTGCCTCAAGTTGCACTCACTTGCATCAGCTGTGATGGCCTTTAAAATAATCCTTATATATGTTTAGGGTTATAAAAAAAGAAAGCCTAAACATGTGTACAAAAATTGGAGTGAAATCAAATCTGAAAAAACTGATTTTTGTAAATCTTGATAGATAGGTTATTAATCGAGCAGCTGTCGAGCATCAAGCAAAAGCTGCCTTTTAAACCTCGATAGATGCTATATGTCAAGCTAGCTGTCGCTTTAAATCCAGCACTTCTTCACTTGTTTCTTGGACAGACTTACATGGCTTTAACACTTGGACTTGAACTTTTGTTCCTCGAAGTATTAAATGCATCCTAGATCTACCCAATTACAAGTAAAGTGCGTTTTGTCAAAGGATTAACGAATTCTACATTGACATAAGTTCCTAACATGATTCTCATATGTCCTAACAATTACTATTAGTGATGGCCAAAGTTCGTCGCAACAACACAAAAAGCCGTCGCAGATTAGTATTACTGATGACAAAAGAACGTTAACAGCCGTCGAAAAAAGCCTTGTCGGTAATACTATATTACCGACGAGGCCGTCACTAACACTCATTTTCGATAACACAACTCCGTCGTAAGTACTTGATAAGTGCCATCGTAGATTCAACTTCATACGAGGAAGTCGGATGACCAAATACCTTTTGCGACGACCTTAGGCCATTGTTAATGCATAGTTTCAATGACAAAATGCCGTCATAGTTATTTCAGTTGTCATTGACAATACAACTTCATATGAGGAAGTCATATAACCAAATACTTTCTATGATGAACTAAGGCCGTTGTTAATACCTTTTTTGACAAATAAAAGCCGTCGTAATTACTTGGTTTGTCGTCGACAATGCAATTTCATATGAGGAAGTCAAACAACCAAATACTTTCTAGGACAAACTAAGGTCGCCGTTAATGCCCTTGTTTTGATGAATAAAAGTTGTCACAAGTACTTAGTTTGTCGTCGAAAATAACTTTTGTGATGAACTATAGCCATCGTTAATGTAGTTTTCCACCGACTAAAAACCATTGTAAAGTACTTGGTTTGTTGTCAACCATACATTATTTGCAACAAAATAACTCTGTCGATAATAAAAGAGGGATCATTTCTAACACTATAATTGTGAGATAACGTAATCTCCCAAAATTTTCTCCATTCAAATAACAAGCACAAATCCCTAATTGTCCAAAACTAATAATTGCATAATGCAATAAAAACAAAAATATTAAAAGGTCTACAAAATAGCATCAAATGTTCATTAATACATGAAAGCTATAATATCCATCACCAAACTTGAAAACATAAATATTGGAAGATCAATCATCATCTTAGTCATTGTCCTCCTTCTAAGAGTCACCTTCTGTGTTTTCGTCAATATTTTGATTTCCCCCTCCAGCATTGGTTTGAAATATTTTAATTAAACTAAATAAGTATAAAAAAATTTATTACTACGCAAATTATATTTACAATACATAATAAAGATATAACTAGTACATACTAATTTAACAACATCAACAACAATCCCCACGACGAATGACAATATAATCAACATCAAAGAATACAAAATCCTTACTATTAACAATAGTATCATCAATAAATAAAAAATAAAAAATAAAATAAAAATCCTTACCACTAACAATGACCTTGTAGTTCTCCTGTAAATGAGAACTCTAAAGAATACATTTGCCACCAATAATCACATTAGTTAGTAACATTAATAACATGTTCACAACAAACACTACAAATCATGTATTTTGCACAGATAGGAAAAGAGATACTAATTTCAATAACATATTTTTAATCTAAATTTAGTGATCCAAATAATTGAAATCTATAATGAGCAATTTTACAAATTATTTCAACAACCTCAAGAAAATAATAAAAAATTTTAATGTTGATTATACTAAAAAAATTATATATATACCTATGTAGTAGATTCTTGCATAGAGTTAAAGCCCATCAAAATAACATAAGCTTAATATCTTCAAATGGAACTCAAAATCTTCATTTTCTTTCAATGAATCCTCTTGAAATTGCTTACTACAATGGCTAGATGAAATTAGGTAATTCACATCTCTATGTTTGACTGTCATTCACAATCGCACATTGAGATGCAGTCTTTGGTTCCTTAGCATCCATATTTTCCTAAAACAACACTAATAACTTATTAGACATATACAAACTTTAAATTAAATAAGACTCTTTTAAAAAAAATTATAACATACATATAATTCATTTTCTTTTTTTATTGGCAAAAGCAACACCATCCTTTATGCATCAACCTTAAACATCCAATTGAACTTGGTTTGCTATGGATATTCCCCTCCTATTACCATTTTAAAGGAAAATCTTAAGAGAAATCAATTCAAGATTCAAACTAATGTAATGAAAATTAAACATGTCAATTTTATCATACCAATTCTTTTATGCGCTTAATCATTAGTACAGAACCTGTAGTTGCAATGATGGCTGCATGTTCCGTGCGATTTTCTTGATTTCTATCACGTTTATCCTGGTTATATGAGAAACACGCTAAAAGATTTAGTTTTTAAACATTTGCTAAAATTCTAAGAAAGATTAAAAAAATAAAAAATAAGATTGTTAAGGGATTTCAATTTATAATCACCTTCAACTTATCATTGTTCATATATTTGATGAAGTGAGTGTCTTTGTAGAGTAAGAAAATTATGTAGTCACTAGAGCATAATTTGGCCCCAGCTATGTCATGGTAAAGTGAAAAAAACCAATCTATAGAAAATTATTCATATATTTGTATGAGATATTGAACTAATATTTATTAACCTATAATTTTTTAGAAGAAGATATTGAAATAATATGAATCTAATACCTAGTTACTAGTTCATTTTTGTCTAAATTGAGAAGTATTGCAATGATAAGGCCATTAAACTAATTCACATAATCATTAATATAAAACTTTTAGTTCAGAAGAAACTGTAAGGGTTTAGATATTTGACAACTTCAAGATTCACCATTTTAAGACACATAGCCCACCCCACATACAGATGGCATCTCAAAGAGACAACACCCAAGGGAACTTATATATCTAAATATGAATTGAAACAAACCACCTAGCATTGCATTTTAAGAACTACAACTAAATCAACCAATACATGGGTATCATTTAAAGAATTGAGAGGGTTAGCAAATGTACCTACACCGTGTTGGATAGCAGCATAGGCAACAACAAAGCTCTCAAGGTGGTGTGGTCGGACTTGTTGTAGCAACAGTTGGGAATTCTAACAGATCCGTACAGTAGTCGTTGCTGGCTGGGGGTTTGCATTTCAAGAGTTGGGGTTTGTGGTTTATAAAAGAAAGGTGTTTGAGTTTGGGTTTGAATGGGGATTTTGGGTTTCGTTAGAGAGAGAGGCGTTTGAGGGAAAGGCATTTGTGTTTGGAAATTTGGGATTTGGGGTTTGGTTAGAGAAGGAGAGGCGTTTGAGGGAGATTTTTTTTTTCTTTTTTCATTTTTTAGTCAAAGTAGAGGTTTTTTTAGTGAGAGGGAGAGACAGGGCGGGGGGTTGAAAAAAATTGGCCACCTTTTTCTTTTAGTGAGAGGGAAAGGGAGAGAAGAGGGAGAGGCAAGGAGGTAGGGTTTTTATTTTTTGTTTTTAAGGTAAAAATGATATTAGGGGGATTTATTTAAAATAATAATAAATCCGTCCAAAAATGAAAACTATTTATTGTGGGGATTTATTTAAAATAAAAAAAAATATTGTGTGGGTGAATTTGTATATTATTTGGCAAAACTAACCCACTTTTTGGTCGTTGTCACTTTGAAATTTTAAGATTTGGAAAAACTACACTTCACTCCAAATTTGAAGAGAAAAAACATTTTTCACCATTGACATCCAATTTATCAAATTTTATTAAATTAATATTAAAAATGTTGTGCACTAACCTGTATTTTGCTTAAGGGCAGATTTATAAAATTATCGTATTTCATAATTAAAATCCATTGATTTAAAATTTTAATTAAAGAGTATTTTAAAATATTTAGTATGACTTTTTCTTATTTTTTAAGTTTTTCAACAAGTTGTGGAGAGATTTCTAGTTGCAAGTATTTTGGTGCTTGATAATCTTTGCATTATTATTCTAAATATTTTAGTGATGTATGTACAAATCGCTGTTAAACTTTAGTAGATTTTATAGAAAAGCATGAAAGTTGAGAAAACCCTAAAACACAAACCAATACCCAAAACTCACTCAAAACCTCCCTACTCAACCTAATTTAATCCTAACAAGTGGTCATAGACCCAACTTCGATGATTGACCATGTTTGACCAAATATTGAACAAATTTAACAAAGTTTTGCAAACTTTGACTACTCATTTCTCACAATCCGCCCATCTGATTGTTGTCATACTTCATGAACACCAATATCTCACCACAATCTTCCAGTCCAACAGTCAAATTTTGGATTCGAATCTAGAGCATTATGGACATGTGTCATTTTACTATAACACCAAGAAATTTTGATTGGTCACATTCTCCTAATTCAATCATTGATTGAGTTCAAAATTCATCAAAACCAATATTTTATCTCACTCTTCCAATCCAATGTTCAAATTTTAAATCTGACTCTAGTACAAGATGGATGTGTGTCATTGTATCCACCTATCATGAAACTTCAAATATTGACCAATTTTGACAAAGTTTTGAAAACTTTGATTACTAATTTCTCACAATCCAACCATATGATTGTTGTCATACTTCATGAACACCAATATCTCACCACATTCTTCCAATCTAACGGTCAGATTTTGGATTCGGGGTCTAGAGCATTATGGACATGTGTCATTTTACTAGAACAACCAAAAATTTTGATTGATCACGTTCTCCCAATCCAACCATTTGATTTAGCTCAAAATTCATCAAAACCAATATTTTATCCCACTCTTTCAATTCAATGGTCAAATTTTAAATTTGACTCTGGCACAAGATGGACGCATGTCATTAGGCCTGTCCACGGGTCGGTCCGGGTCGGGTTTGTGCCCAACCCGGAACCGACCCGACATGTCGGGTCTTCAACATCCAGACCCGTCGTCAACCGTTAGATAAGTCAGTTCGGGCGACTTGGATATCGAGTATGGATCAGTTGGTGATCAGTCAAACTCGGGGAAGACGAAATCAGGCGAAATCAAGCCGGAATTGGCCGAAATTTGCTAGATCTGGCCGAAACATGGCCGGATCGAGCAAGATTTCTAAACGTACTCATCAAATCTTGAAGAGATCTCAACGAGTTCTCGAAGAGATCTCGACGAGTTCTCAAAGAGATCTCGCTGAATCTCAAGGATCTGTTGAGATCCCGACAAGATCTTGTCGGATCTCAGCGGATCTGTCGAGAAATGATCGGAAATCCTTATACCTGAGAAAATCGTTGGGTGTTTAGGTGGTCAGATTGGTTGGAATCGGATTTTGAAGAGCAGACCCGTCAACCGACCCGCCGGTCTCGATTTCTGGAGGTTGAAACCCGCTGCCGACCATCACCAGTGTCGGGTCGGCCGGTATCGGGTACGGATCGGACGGTTTGCCTCGGTTTGGTCAGGTATGGGTTCTGGTGGACAGCCGTACATGTCATTGTATCCACCATCATGAAACTTTAAATATTGACCAATTTTGACAAAGTTTTGAAAACTTTGACTACTCATTTTTCACAATCCAACCATCTGATTGTTGTCATATTTCACAAACTCCAATATCTCACCACATTCTTCCAATCCAATGGTTAGATTTTGGATTCTAGGTCTAGAGCATTATGGACGTGTCATTTTACTAGAACACCAAGAAATTTTGATTGGTTATGTTCTCCTAATCCAACCGTTTGATTGAGCTCAAAATTCATCAAAACCAATATTTTATCCCACTCTTTCAATCCAATGGTCAAATTTTAATTCTAACCCTAGCAAAAGATGGATGCATGTCATTGTATCCACCTATCATGAAACTTCAATCACTAAAAATATTCAGTACTCTTCTAAGAGAATTGTACACTTTATAAACATTACTAAGAATGGAGAAAATGACCTACAAAATACAGCCCAAAACGTACAAAATGACCCCAATGGATTTGCATGTGACTTTTGACTACCTTGTTTTGCCTTTTTAAAACTTGAAACTAATAAAAGCATGAAAATTGAGAAAACCATAAAACATTGACCAATACCCAAAACCCACTTAAAACCTCTCTAATCAACCTAATTTGATCAAATCTAGTGGTTTTGGAACCAACTCTGAAGTTTGACCAAAGATTAACCAAGTTAGATCGACTTTGACAAATCTGACCGTTTGATTGTCATTGTACTTCACAAACACAAATATTTCACCACATTCTACCAATCCAAAGGTCAGAGTTTGGATCTTAATCTGTCGCATGATGGACACATGTCGTTGTTCCCACGCACTAGTAAACTTTAATTAACCTTGTTGACACAATCTGACCATCCAATTAAGCTTAAAATTCGTCAAAACCAATATTTTACCCCACTCTTTCAATATAATGGTCAAAATTTGAATATGAGTTTAGCGCATGATAGATGCATGTCATTGTCTCATATATTGATAAAAACTACCAAATAACCAATAATAACTACTAAAGCCTCCAAAATGACCAAAATACCCCCCATCAAAGCTAGGAAATGACTGAAATACCCATAAACTTATAAAGAAACTAAAATAGAACCCAAGACATACAAAATGACCAAAATTCCCCTCAAATCATCAAAATGATCAAAATACCTTTTACCTCTTAAATGACCAAAATAGCCCTTAAGTACTTAGAAGGTCTTGAAAGACGTTTTGTGCAGTTTTTAAAAAGAAAATAACCATTTTTTATGACAATATGTCTGTTGGAAATCACCTTTATTGTAACGGATTTACTTTACCGTTGCTAATACCTTCTTATCTTAGGAAAATTTTAACTATTAACGACAACCAAAACGTTCATCACAAATAACAATGCAATATATAAACTACAATGATGGAAAAAAACTCTCAAACACAAAAAATAACGGCATGAATTCCCCCTTCAAAATTTTACCATTTTCAATGGCTTAGGTCCATCACAAATATTAATTATTGAGAGGGATCTAATTTCATCACTAATACATTCTTTTTTTTAATAAAACATTAACTATTTACAACGGTCAAAGTGTTCATCACAAATACAAACTCAATTAGAAAAATTTAAAAATTAATTGTGAGGATAAATGTCGTCACAAATGTGAAAAGTAGGGGGGGGGGGGGAATTTTCCCTTAAACGCCTCTCTCTCTAACCAAACCCAAAATCCTCATTCAAACCCAAATAGACCCCAACTCTCCAAATGCAAACCCCCAGCCAGTAGCCACTACTATACGACTCTGTCAGAATTCCCAACTATTGTTGCAACAAGTCCAACCATGCCACCTTGAGAGCTTTACTGTTGCCTATGCTGCTATCCAACACGGTGTAGGTACATTTGCTAACCCTCTCAATTCTTTAAATGATACCCATGTATTGGTTGACTTAGTCGTAATTCTTAAAATGCAATGCTAGGTGGTTTGTTCCAATTCATATTTAGATATATAAGTTCCCTTGGGTGTTGTCTATATGAGATGCCATCTGTATGTGGGGTGGGTTATGTGTCTTAAAATGGTGAATCTTGAAGTTGTCAAATATCTAAACCCTCACAGTTCCTTCTGAACTAAAAGTTTTGTATTAATTATTATGTGAATTAGTTTAATGGCCTTATCATTGCAATACTTCTCAATTTAGACAAAAATGAACTAGTAACTAGGTATTAGATTCATATTATTTCAATATCTTCTTCTAAAAAAATTATTGATTAATAAATATTAGTTCAATATCTCATACAAATATATGAATAATTTTCTATAGATTGGTTTTTTCACTTTACCGTGACATAGCTAGGGCCAAATCCAGCTCTAGTGACTACATAATTTTCTTACTCTACAAAGACACTCACTTCATTAAATATATGAACAATGATTAGTTGAAGGTGATTATAAATTGAAATCCCTTAAAAATATTTTTTTTTTTAATCTTTCTTAGAATTTTAGCAAATGTTCAAAAACTAATTTTTTTTTAGTGTGTTTCTCATATAACCAGGATAAAAGTTATAGAAATCAAGAAAATCTCACAGAACATGCAGCCATCATTGCAACTATAGGTTCTATACTAATGAATAAGCGCAAAAAAGAATTGGTGTGATAAAATTGACATGTTTAATTTTTATTACATTAGTTTGAATCTTGAATTGATTTCTCTTAAGATTTTCCTTTAAAATGGTAATAGGAGGAGAATACCGGTAGCAAACCAAGTTCAATCGAATGTTTTAGGTTGATGCATAAAGGACGGTGTTGCTTTAGCCAATAAAAAAAAGAAAATGAATTATATGTATGTTATTAAATTTTTTTTAAAAGAGTCTTATTTAATTTAAATTTTGTATTTATTTGATAAGTTATTAGTGTTGTTTTAGGAAAAAATGGATGCTAAGTAATCAAAGACTGCATCTCAATGTGTGATTGTGAATGATAGTCAAACATAGAGATGTGAATTGCCTTATTTCATCAAGCCATTGTAGTAAGCAATGTCAAGAGGATTCAATGAAAGAAAATGAAGATTTTTCCATAGGTGTTGAGTTTCTGCAAGGTAAGTGAGGTAAGTCGTGCATTTGTAATGCACATGCATTTGTGATATGATCTTGCTTAGGTTTGATGTTATGATTGTGTTCTTGATGCCTTGATTAATAACATGATTTATCTTGTTTCCACCTTGATTTAATGATTTATATGTTTCTGCCTTGGATAGGATATGATGAAATGATGATAGTAACATGCTAGAATCTGTGTTATGCTATGCCATGCTAGATGAATGTTAGGATCTATGATGTGATGAGATGCATGTATGTTAGGCTTTGTTTGATAAGCATGATAGATGTATGGTTAGGAATGTTTGATACCATGTTGATTGTTAGATGTAAGCTAGTGTGTGTGTGAGTTAGATATAAGTTTTGAGTATGCCTTTAATAAGGTTAAGACATAAGACACAATGATGGAAAGCCAACCTTAGGATTGGGCAGTTTTAGGTGTCTAACACCTTCCCAAGACCGTACCTTGTGTGATTGTGGAACTAGGATAGAGGATGCCATCAACAATGGATAATTGGAGAAGGGTGAAAGCAAACCTCCAATCAAGAACACATATGGAGGAGGAGAGACTACCTCTAAAGCTCCAAATCCCATGAATGTAAGCATCATCATACCTCAACAAACCTTAGCCTACCCAAACTTCATAAAGAACGCCTGCCAAGAATTTTCTAACCTAGGAATGACCTTTGTCCAAGCATATGAGAATTTATCTTCCAAAGTATTCATCAAGCCTCTAGATCCCACACCTATGCCTAATCTCATACATGCTACTTGGAACCTCAATGAGTATTGTCACTTCCATAAGAAATCCAGCCATAAAACCGCAATTGCTTCCACCTCAAACACAAGATACAAGACCTCATAGACAATGAAACCCTCCCAAATCCCAATATCATCACCAAGCATAGCATTAGGATGAACCCTTTGCCTGATATCATAGAGCTCCTCCTCCATATCAAAATTGGGTGCAAATCGATGAGATTGAATGGGATTGCTCAAAGTTGATAGAGACCGTGGAAGTTAATATCGTAGAAGTCCAAGGAATATGGGATGAAGAAGATGAGTTTTTGAAGAATGTGGTGGCTACGTGGGGTATACTCCCCAAAGGAATGACCGAGCTAAAAAAAAGAGTCATGGAGGACAATGTGGCCATCATCACTAAGAGTGGGAAACACTGCAAACCGTCCTTTTGGAGAAGGATCATCCTGGTAAGGACATAGGAAAAGGGTCCAAGCCCACGGAACCTAAAGGGAAGGAATACAAAGAGGTAGAAGATCGTTTTGACTCAATTGAAGAAGACTCAAGCTCATGTATTGGTATGGGGCTTGCTTATGGCTTCTCACAAGCATTGTAGTGCTCTCTTAAATGCTTTGAATGGGAAAGAGGTGCCTATAGAAACTACACCACAAGAAATGCTATCTCTCATGGAAGTCAAGGCCCCATCTCATCCTCTTCTTGCCTTTTTGAGTAAAGAGCTTCCTCCCGAAGAAACCACTCAGACTAAGCTTTACAAATCACCATCGAATGCATGGGCACCAAGGTCCCTATGGTGTTGATTGATAATGGATTCACATTGAATGTATGTCCTTTTGAAACCACCCTTACCATTGGATTAGATGTGGAAACAATAATACCCCCTCCTTTGACCGTTAGGGCATATGACAACACTTCAAGGAAGGTTATGGGTACTTTCAAAGCTCCTTGCAAGATTGGCCCATTAGAAACAGTTGTGGAATTTCATGTCATGGAAATCACTCCTAACTACAACCTTCTCTTAGGAAGGGCATGGCTTCATCCTATTAGGGCTATTCCCTCTTCTTTACACCAAAAGATGAAGATCCCATGGAAGGGAGGAATTGTTGTAGTGCTCAGTGATGGTGAGATCCTAGCACCAGTTTGTGGACTTAAGGAAGGAGGAAGTGAGCTCCAAATGAGTGGCTTTGAGTTTATGAACGGGGATGATTATGGTTTGAAGGATGAAAGTTATACTTCAGATTTGGTCTCATATTGTAGCCATGAGGTGATTGCGATGATGAAAAACATGGGGTATATGCCTAGTATAAGTCTTGGAAAAGAAGGGAAATGAGTGGTTGAATTCCCCAATTTCAAGACTTAACTGACCGAGGAAGGTTTGGGATTCTTTGAAGGCTGCAACGAAATCAAGAAGAACCTTAGAACCCTTAATGGAAACTTTGTGAAGGAAGGGGGAGACTTCCCTTTTTATGGCTTCCCCAAACTTTGGGTAGGTAAAGATGGAAAGGTATATCCGAGTTGGGAGATATTCTTCAACGAGAAGCTAAGGAGAAGCCTACGGTGGTGATCAAGGAAGTTCAAGAAAAAGTCGACTAGGTGA
The DNA here is from genome assembly GCA_023621385.1 of Quercus gilva. Lineage (NCBI taxonomy): Eukaryota > Viridiplantae > Streptophyta > Magnoliopsida > Fagales > Fagaceae > Quercus > Quercus gilva. Next base: position 33,394,169 of record CM042482.1, on the reverse strand, counting down.
ATTACATGGATGCTGAAGCAATAGAGACTGCTGAAGATGGAGGGGTGCATGTTCACCATCACCAATAGGGAGACAAGTGATCCTTCCGCCTTCATCATGCCTGTTGTAGGGCAACTTTGTTAGGTTCTAAAGACTTAGGATTTAATGTATTTAGAACTCTAATGTGTAATGTTGACAAACCATGATCAAAACAATATGTTTAGTCTTGTTTAGGCTTGCTCAAAGTTGATTAATTATTGTAAAGTTGGAATCGAGAGGTTGCAGAAGTCTTTGTGACTTTCGGCCTGGCTCGATCGATCGAAGGATAGACTCGATCGATCGAAAGTCGGCCAGTTCGTTTTTTCTGTAGAATTTTCAACTCAGCCCTACCTCATTAAACGTTTAGGGTTTTATGTTTTTTCCCTAGGTATATAAGACAAAACCCTAGCCACGTTTTTAAGAGTTGCTTCAATTGTATTATTGCTTATATTTTTTGTTTTGTGTAAATCTCTTGTGAGATCTAGAAGAGCTTTCCTTTACATAAAACTTAGGGTTTTCAAGGTAGAGATTACTTCAACATCTTGATGATCAACTCGGTTGCTACCATTGGAGCTTAAAGAAAAACAAGCGGGGAGCTTGTAGCTGATTGAAGAATCCAAGATAGAAGGAGTCCATGGATTAGGAGCTTGCACGTGGTCGTGTTAGTAAGTTCTACTGGTGAGTGGCATTAGGAAGTCAAGCGGGGAGCTTGTAAGTCCTTTTGTATGAACTTCGATTCTTTTGCATAGTGGATTCAGGTTTACCTTAAAGATAACTAGGTCAAATCCTCCCCAAGTTTTTACCGTGTGGTTTCCTGAGTGATCATATCTTATATTATTTATTTTCCTCTGCTTTATATCTTGATATGATTATTTAATTGTGTTAACCTAGATTTGCATGAATTGGACTAAGTTAATCACTTGGCTAATTAACTAGGTTAATCCTTTTGTTGTTTAAGGGATCTAAAAACCATTCAAGTGGTATCAGAGCAGGTAACTCTTTTTATTGTAGATCCTTTGATCTCTGAGCTGATCCTTGACCCCCATTGTCATGGAGCACGGACACTCTCTTGTTGTTCCTCCTCACTTTGATGGGAATAACTATGCCTATTGGAAAGTAAGAATGAAAGCATTCCTAAAATCCATTAATGAGAGAGTTTGGAATTCCGTTGAGTACGGATGGGAGAAGACCACTACTCCTGTGAGTGAGTGGCAAACTTCTCAAAAAGAAGCAGCTGCATTTAATAGCAAAACTATGAATGCCATCTTTAATGCTGTTTCTATGGAGGAATTTAAGAGAATCTCAAATGTTGAGGTTGCTCATATTGCTTGGAAAATCCTCCAAATTGTGCATGAAGGCACAAAGGCTGTCAAAATAAATAAGTTGCAGCAATTAACTTCTAGGTTTGAAAGCATTAGGATGTCTGGTGATGAATCCTTTGATGAATTTTATGCCAAACTGAATGATATTGTTAATTCTGCTTTTAATTTGGGTGAAGTCTATGATCAACCTAAAATTGTTAGGAAGATTCTTAGATCTTTAACTGAAAACTTTAGACCCAAAGTGACTGCCATTACTAAGAGCAAGGATGTGGACTCCATCCCTGTGGATGAACTTGTAGGATCTCTTCAGTCCTATGAGTTAGACCTACCTAAAATTAACAAATCTAAATCAATGGCTCTTAAGTCTGTTGATGATGTTGATGCTGGTGGATTTGATGATGAGCTCTCTACTACAGAGATAGCTTACCTTGCCAAAAACTTTAGAAACTTTCTTAGGAATACAAATAGAAGGGCAAGGAATACAAACACTGCTGAACCTAGAAATTTTAAGAAGAATGATCTCATTAAGGTTAGCAACACTGAAAAACCTAGAGAAAGAGTAGGTCAATCTTCCAACAATTCTTTGGGTTCTCAATGTTTTGGCTGTCAAAGGTATGGTCATGTTAAATCTGAATGTCCTACATTCTTGAGATCTAAGGGCAAAACTATGGCTGTAACCCTTAGTGATAATGAGGTTTCTGATGATGAGTCTGGATGTGACGAGGATAAAAACTTCATTGCTTTCACTGCTACTGCTATAGTCAATGAAAGCATATCTGCTGAAGAGAACCCTTCTAATGGGGAACTCTCTGAGGATGCAGATCTTCAAGAGGCCTATAATAAACTTTGCAAAGTTGCTGTAAAGGATGCTATGAATGTTGAACTTGGCCTGAAGAAAATTGAATCTCTTGAGCTTGATAAGAAAAATTTGCTTGTTAAATTGTTTGATGCTAATGATCTTTTGAACAATGTGAAAACTGAGAATATGATGTTGACTGATAAAGTGAAGAAATTAGAACTTGATTTATCTGTTGCTAGATCTGCTAGTTCTAAACTTGATCAAATGTTGAGTGTTCAAAAGTATCCTTCTGACAAATCTAGTTTAGGTTTTGTTGAGAGCATCTCTGTGTCTGCACCCCATTCCATTATCTTTGTTCCTTCATCTTCTTCTAAACCTTTTGTGAGTGAAGTTGTGAGTGAAACTGTTAAACCTCCTGTGAGTGAGGTTGTCAAATCTGTAGAAGTTTCATCACCTAAGAAGATTAGGGTTGATTTGAGAGAATCTAAACCTAAGGAGTCTACCCAATCTAAGGACAAGATGCATGGTAAACTTGTTTGGGTTTGTCATTATTGTGAAAAGTCTGGACACATTCGTCCTAACTGTTACAAGCTGCAAGCTGCTAAGAAAGCAAACAAACCAAAAGTGCCTGTGCCTCAAGCACAAAATCCTATGGCACTAATTGGTGAATTGGTAAAGGCGTTAAACCTTTATTCTAATCCTGGAGTTGGGAATCACTCGAATGTGAATAAGAACTCCAATGCTCGTGGTGCATCTAAAAGGTTTTGGATGCAAAAGACTCGACCTAATAGAGTCTTTCTGACATGGTCCTTGTGCTTCATTGCTCTACCCTTTGTGACCATTGTTCTTTGGTCTTTTATTCTAGGATTTGCATTGCATTACATTCATGCATTCCATACTAGGATTTATTTGTTTTCTCTTTTAAATAAAATAAAAAATAAAAAAAAGGGAAAAGAGGAAGCAAAACTATGTTTGACATTATTTTTCTTGGTTTTTGAAAACAAGGTTGGTCAATCTATTTGCACATATCATGTCATGTGTACCTTGTTTAACTTTGATGAGCTTATTCATTGCACTTGACTAGTTGAAACTTTGTAGTGCATGTTGTGTGGGAAAAATGTTTATGGTTATTAATCATTTTGTCTTGATCTTGAAGTCACATGTTATTTGACTGTCAGACTTGATCCTTTTCAGAAAGGCATAAATAACCATCTCACCACTGTTCACTAGCCAATCATGAACACCTTAGTGCATATCATAAGATTTTGTACTCGAGAAAGTGTAGCACATGCACAAAAAGAACATAAGGTGTAGCCTCAGTTAATTCTCATAATTAAAATTGGTGTGTACTATTAGGCTGGATGCCAATTCACTTAATTAAAACTGGTGTGTACTATTAGGCTTGATGCCAATTCACATAATTAAGAGGCAAAAATTCAAGAAACTTACATGATTGCAAGCTTTTGTTCTAGGAGATATGAGAGTTATAGGATATAACTCTTTTGGTGATAGTCTCTTTTAAATTCTATGTGATGAATTTTGTAGACTTTGTGTTTGACTGCTACTCACATTTCACCTCACATGTATCTCAAGTTTTTGCTAGTTGCACACACTACACAAATTACTTTTTGTTAAACACTGTACATGTTCTTATGTGTGTTCTTGGTCTGACCAACCAAGTTCGAAAATATCTTGAGAATTATGCACAACATATTTTTTGCTTGAGAATCTCAAAGGGAGAATGATTGAAATTGGGATTAAATTTTTTTTGAAAAAGCATTCCATTACATCTCATACTCATGCATTTTATTTCTTCAATTTTAATGCTTTGAGGAGTTATTTTCAAAAAATGGTTTGAGTTTTTCAAAACTGTATTTTTTCTCAAAATACTGTGAGCCGCTGCCTGTTTTGATCGATCTAGCCTATTTTTCGATCGATCGAAAATACTTAAAATGCTTTTAAGAGTCTCGGACTGATTCGATCGATCGAATATATTTTCGATCAATCAAATGTCGCGAATCAGGTTTTTTAAAAACATTGTTCTTGACTGATTCAAACACTTTTTCAAAAGTTCTTTTCGAACTTTTCTTCTCTCTCCGACTAGGCAAGGCTCTACAGTCAATTTTTTGTCGTTTTCCTCCGAATTTTTTGCAAAGATTCTCTTTCCTCAAGCCGGTAAGTCTCTTTTGCCCTTCCTTTTTGAGTTTATTTTTATTTTCATGCATTTATCACTCAAATTTTCGGAACTTTTCTATTTGGGATTTTTGATGTTTCACGTCCTATTTTGTGTAATTGATTAATGGGTTTTTGTGGGAACATGATATAAACAGTATATTGATGATTTAATTTGATCAATTTTGGGTTTTGTGAAAAATTGAAAATTCTAGGGTTTGTATTGAATCCGAATTGGGGATTTTGTTCAATTAGGTTGAAATTGATGAAATTGGCATGTTGTTTTGATGTAATTGAGCATTATAATCTGTGTGTTGTGTTCTGTGATGCTCAATTCATTAATTTGTTTTCAAAATTTCAACAAGTGGTTCTTCAATTTTGGGGTTTTTGTTAGAAACCCTATGTTCAAGCCAATTTTGTTAATTTAACCTTTAATTGAACTTAATTTTTACTGCATTAGAACATGCATCATGACATTTTAATTGTTCATGCATCATATAGATTTTTTCTCTATTTTTGTGCTAATTTGCAATCTGCCCTGGGTTTTGTTTTGTTTTTTGTTCTTTTGGTTCTACTTTGTGTGTCTGTCCTTTCCTTAGCATCATGCCTAGGAAGACTAAAGCCCGTAGGACTGTTCCCTCTCCTTCTCCTCCCCCACCTTCCTTTGACCATGAGAGGTTTTTGAGTGAGAAAAAATAAGAGATTTTTGAGAAGCTGAACCTTCAGAGAAAAATTTGGGCTAAGCGTTCTGTTATTTTAGATGAGCTTAATCCTGCCATTAGGGCAAACTTTAAGCGTCGGGGCTGGTTACCTTTGTTGGATGTTCTTGATCCTCCTCCTCCAGCTACCCTAATTAGAGAGTTCTTTTTGAACATCTCTATCCGCGTCTATGATTCCAACACTCTAGTTAAGAGTTGAATATGAGGCGTAGAGTATGTCATTACTCCTACAGTAGTGGCTGATGCTCTAGGGGTACCTTTGGTACGTCACCCTGTTTACCCTTATGACGTGTCTCCCTTGTTGAGTGATGTCATGTCTTACATCACTGGGTCTTCTATCCAGTGGGGTTCTGATCCTCGGATCACCACTGCTGAGCTTCCTGAGACTATCTATCTCTTCTTTAGGATAGCTTGTCATTCTTTGTGGCCCATTTCTCATCTTCACACCATTCCTCTCGAGTGGTGTGTATTTTTGTTTGCTCTTGTTACTGATGCTCCTATCAGTTTTCCTCACTTGTTTCTTCGTTCTTTGAACGAAGTTTATAGGAGTTCATCTACATCTCACGCTCTTGTCCATCCTATCTTTATTCATAGGATTTTGTTTCATCTTGGTTTAGATGATTTCCCCTCTTCTGAGCCCGTTCATGTTATTGGACCCATAGGTGCGTCTTTTCTTAGACAGAGGGCTACTCATCTTCGAGCTGACTCTAAACACCCTAGGTCTGAGCCTTCTGGTTCCGCACCCCCTCCTTCTTCTTCTATAGGTCCTGCTGGTGAGGATGTTCATGATCCTGTTGATGATACTGTTGCTGCTGTTCCTCCACCTCCTTCGAATGACTTTGATGTACGTCGTACCTTGAAGACTATCATGACCGTTCAGGCGACTCATGGTCAGATTTTTGTGGACTTGCTTGATGAGATACGTGCTCTGAGAGCTGATTTGACGCATCTTCGTTCACCCTCACCACCTCCCTTTGATGACATGTGATTATCATTTGGCATTCCATCACAAAAAGGGGGAGTAGTTTTGAGAGACTTGTAGAGGAGATTTTGTTGTTAGGGGGAGTTTTTTTTTTACGGAGCTAGTTGAGATATTAGATTGTATCTAGGTGTTTCGCCGTGTATACTTTCTTTTGATATCATTTTTGAGCTATTCAAGTTAGGGGAGATACATTATTTTTGATATATGGATCTTGATTCATGTGTTCACTGTTTATTGATTTATATTGTGAGCTATTCATTGATATATGTCTTTATTATGTGTTGTGTGAACTTTCAAGAATATTTTTTTTGGTGTATCTAAATTAGGGGGAGAGTTAGTTTACATATCTGTTGATTTACTGTTTTTCTGTCACACATGCGTTTATGTGTTTGTTGAGTGTTTCAGGAATATACAGGTTGATTCAATTGAGCTGCTGTCTACACTTGCAACTGATGGATAGTAGTTAGGATTGAATTTTATTTTATGAACATCACTTTTTGTAAAGGGCTGTTTATTTGTACACTTTGAGCTTTTAGTTTGTGTTTTGTCACGGATTGCCAAAGGGGGAGTTTGTTAGGTTCTAAAGACTTAGGATTTTATGTATTTAGAACTCTAATGTGTAATGTTAGCAAACCATGATCAAAACAATATGTTTAGTCTTGTTTAGGCTTGCTCAAAGTTGATTAATTATTGTAAAATTGGAATCGAGAGACTGCAGAAGTCTTTGTGACTTTCGGCCTGGCTTGATCGATCGAAGGATAGACTCGATCGATCGAAAGTCGGCCAGATCATTTTTTCTGCAGAATTTCCAACTCAACCCTACCTCATTAAACGTTTAGGATTTTATGTTTTTGCCTTAGGTATATAAGGCAAAACCCTAGCCACGTTTTTTAGAGTTGCTTTAGTTGTATTATTGCTCATATTTTCTATTTTGTGTAAATCTCTTGTGAGATCTAGAAAAGCTTTCCTTTACACAAAACTTACACTGTGTTTGGATGGGTGGATTTTAGGGAGGGTGGAAAATTTTGAAAAGAAAATAGGAGAGAAAATGAGAAAAGGGGTTGTTTGGTAAGGAGGGAGGGAGAAGAAAATTTTTGGTGGGGCCCAGGTATTTTCCACTCGGGCCCACCAAAAACTTGTCTCTCCAAAATGGAGAGAAAATGGTGTGGGAGGTGTTTTACATGTAAATGACAAAATGGCCCTTGCACTAATTTCGTCCTATTGTCTTTTTTTTTCTTTTTTTTTTTAAATCCTTTTTTTTTTTTTTTTCTGGGCTGTACGTGTAGTGTTATGTTTGTTTGTGTTTTTTTTTTTTTTTTTTTTTTACATAAGACATGATTTTTTTTTCTTGAACATAATTTTTATTGTTTAATAAATTTGGGTGATTGTTTTTTTTTTTTAATTGCTTGTCATTTTTTATTTTAATTGTGCATCATTTTTTAACAAGGGTATATAAGTAAATTTATATAAATTCACTTTTTCCATTCCTCCACTTTTTCACTCCCAACCAAACAAAAAGGAGAGAAAAAAAAATTTTTCTATTCTCCCACTTTTCTATCCTCCCACCATTTTCTATCCTTCCACTTTTTCACTCCTCCATCTAAACACACCCTTAGGGTTTTCAAGGTAGAGATTACTTCAACATCTTGATGATCAACTTGGTTGCTACCATTGGAGTTTAAAGAAAAACAAGCGGGGAACTTGTAGCTGATTGAAGAATCCAAGAAAGAAGGAGTCCGTGGATTCGGAGCTTGCACGTGGTCGTGTCAATAAGTTCTACTGGTGGGTAGCATTAGGAAGTTAAGCGGGGAGCTTGTAAATCCTTTTGTATGAACTTCGATTCTTTCGCATAGTGGATTTAGGTTTACCTTGAGGATAGCTAGGTCAAATCCTCCCCAGGCTTTTACCGTGTAGTTTCCTGGGTGATCATATCTTGTGTTATTTATTTTCTACTGCTTTATATCTTGATATGATTATTTAATTGTGTTAACCTAGATTTGCATGAATTGGACTAAGTTAATCACTTGGCTAATTAACTAGGTTAATCCTTTTGTTGTTTAAAGGGTCTAAAAACCGTTCAAATTTAATAATTGGACTTGATTTGGATTTTTTGAAAATGTGGGAAAGAAAATGTGTAATGCAAGTCCTGTGAGAGACCGACAAAGGTGGCTCTCAAAAAAGAGATTTTCAGGTGCTTTTTCAGGGCACCTCTCTTTTTATGTAAGTGGTGTGGAGTTGCCACTTATTTTTTTATACACAAAAAAAAAAAAAAAAAAAAACTAAATATAAAATACATGACTGAAATAGTTCATTGTCATTGATTGACTAATGATAAATACAATCTTGATAAATTGAATCTTACAAGGCTTTGAGTCCTAGTTACATTCTACCCAAAAGAATACATAGTTTTTTGTCCTAGTTACAATCTACCCAAAAATAAAAAGAAAGACAAAGGACAGATCTACCTATCAAAGAGAACTAAATTTGGAGGCTAGGTTATGGAATGGGAAGGTGTTAGGCACCCATTCCACCCAGACAAAGTCTGGTCTTCTAAACTCTAATAACCAATATACCCTTTATGCGTTATATGAATGATATGTTGCATGCATGACACTCTTAACCAAACAAAGTCACATAAACCTATCTTATGCATGCATCCTCTTTTTTATAAAAATTCATATCTGTTTTTTGTGAATTAAAAATAAAAATTGATTTGATTCATTAAGAAGAAACCAAATCTATTTTTGTATGGATAAAAAAATTAGTTTTGTGAAGAAAATCAAATCTGTTTTTATGTATAAAAAAGAACAAGTTTTTGCTAAAAAATATCAGATCTATTTTGGAGCAAAGTTTTTTTTTTTTAAAGTGATTTTTGGTTTATATGTAAAAGAAAATCAGATCTGTTTTGTAAATAAATAAATCTAGATTTGTATAGAAAAAAAAAATCAGATTTGTTTTTTTATGAATAAAATAAGAAAAAACTTTTTTTTTAGAAGGGGAACTACACTCATGAAACAAATCTATGTTACATGCATCACATATTAAAAAATTACAATCTAACTTTCAATCCTTTCTTTTAAATTTTAAAATCTGCAATTCCATAAAGAAGAAAACTTTTTCAGAACAAAAATTCAAATTAGTTTTATGACCAGAAAAATACAGATCTTCATCTAAGGAAGATAAAAATCAGTTTTGTATTTTAAAAAATTCAAATCTGTATCCAAGGAATATACAGATTTGTTTTGTGTTTGAAAAAAATTCAGATATGCATCTAAGGAAGATACAAATCTGTTTTTGTGTTTTAAAAAATTCAAATCTGTATCTAAGGAAGATACAAATCTGTTTTTGTGTTTTGAAAAAAATTCAAATTTGCATCTAAGGAAGATACATATCTGTTTTTTTATTTTAATAAAATTCAGATCTACATCTAAAGAAGATACAAATCTATTTTGTTTTGATAGTCCTTGCAGATTTTAAAGTTAAAGAGAAAGAATTGAAATAAACAATCATCTAAAAACATATTTAAAGAAAGAAAAACAATCTAAACAAAGCATGGCAATTATATAAGAATAAAAAATAAAATAAAATAAAATCCTAAACCTATTCATGCATCATCAATCAAAATTAATAAAGAAGGCTAGAAAAAGAAAAGAAATTAACAACCTCTTGCATGCGTGCTCTTCTTATTGAGGGAATATTTTAGGGTTCAAAGAAATTTATGCAATTATCTTTGAAACCTAAAATATCTTGCTTACAAAAAAGAAATTCCTAAGGCTAGAGCCTCCAGAACATCTTTAACGTAAGACAAAAAATAATAGAAAAGAAAAGTCAGAAAGAGGAGAAATCAGAAAGTGTGAAAAAGTATGCTGAATTTTGAGATTTAGCCTCTATTTATAGAGGCTAAGATGTTCGAAAAATTAGCTAAAATGATCTAAATACAAACTGGGACGCGTCCTTATCTCTAGAAAATGGAAAAGGATGAGTTTTAGTTCAATCCAAGTGTCCTCAGGCAAGGCCCGAATTTGTGCCAATCGGCACTCCAAAAGTGCTAATCGGCACTCCAAAAGTGCCGAATGGCCTTTTTGGGTGCCAGTCTCGTGTTTAAGTTTTGGTCTGTTTTAGACTCATTTTTTGGTGTTTTTTGAGCCGGAACTTACACTAAGATGCATTTTTAATCCATATTCTAAAACTTAAATTCTTTTTCTGATAATTCAAGTCTTTTCAGCAATGATTATCTTGTAGATAAATACTCCAAAAAGTCTTAATTATCCACAATTTTGTAGTTATTTGATTATTCCCTTTATTCCTATGCAAGCAAACCTATTTTTGACATTCACTAACAACCCATCACAAAATAATTTAATTAATTTTAATAGTCTAGCCGATTAGAATTAATTTAAATTAATCATGTGTGGTTGATTCTACCTAAACACAATGTATGCTGACCGTGTAAACTTAATCATGCGATATCTTTCAATCCGACAGTCCAATTTGGAAATCGGGCACACTGTCGTGACCGTTAGAATCTCAAGATCATTTTTATGATATGTAATGAATGAATTAAAGCATGTAATGAAATCATGAATTTTGGGTATATGAATGGTCATTCTAGCCATCTTCCTTAATTAAATTATGGGTGCAAAATCGAATGCTTACATGTCCCAATGTACTTTTCAACATTTTTAATAAGATGAATTCTAATTTGGCTTATTTTGATGTGTCCCATAATATTGAAATTTTGCACTTAAATGATTTGAATGAATTTGAAAATGAAGTTAATAAACAATTGGAAAAGAAAATTGAACCTATGGAACTTTTGAAACTCTTGATTTGGGCAATGATGAGAATTCACATTTAATTAAAATTGGTTGAACCCTAAATGAAAAAGTAAGAAAAGATCTCAAAGAGTTGCTCACAGAATTTCAAGAGGTGTTTGCATAGTCCTATAAAGATATGCCTCGCATTGATCCCAAGATAGCCCAACATCACATTGACGCTCATGCTCACAAGGTGCTCGTCAAGCAAAAGTTAAGGCGTATGAGAACCAAATGACTTCTAAAGATCAAAGAAGAGGTCACCAAGCAATTAAAGGTAGGGTTCATCAAACCCGTACACCAAGTCGAGTGGATAGACAATGTTGTGCCCATACCCAAGAAAGATGGGAAGGTAAGAATGTGTGTGGATTTTAGGGATTTGAACAAAGCTTGCCCCAAGGATGACTTCACTCTTCCTCACATAGATGTCTTAGTTCATAACATAGCTAGTAGTGCCTTGATGTCTTTCATGGATGGTTTCTCAAGATACAACCAAATCAAGATGGCTCCTAGGGATATGACTAAGACTACCTTCACCACAGAATGGGAAATTTATTGTTACACCATAATGCCATTCAAGCTCAAGAATGCAGGTGCAACCTACCAAAGAATGGCCACAACCTTGTTACATGATATGATGCATAATGAGGTAGAAGTGTATGTTAACGACATGATTGTTAAATCCAAGGAGAGAGAAGATCACATCATTAACTTGAGGAAGTTCTTCGAAAGGATCAAGGAGCATAGGCTGAGATTAAACCCGCAGAAATGCACATTTGGAGTAACCACAGGGAAGTTGTTAAGCTTTTTGGTAAGTGATAAAGGGATAGATGTTGGCCCATCAAAGATCAATGTCATATTAGAAATGCCTCCACCCAAAAGCTAAAAGGAGATAAGGGGATTTTTGGGCTGATTACAATACATCAACCGATTCATTGCCAAACTTACTTCCACTTGTGAGCCCATCTTCAAGCTCTTAAGGAAGAATGAACCTCATGAATGGAATGATAAATGTCAAAAAGTTTTCGAGCTCGTTAAGGAGTATCTCCTCCATCCATCTATCTTGGTACCCCCCGATCCATGGAAAACCACTACTCCTCTATCTCTCTATCATAGAGGATACGGTCGAAAGTATGCTTGCACAAGAAGACGATGATAAGAATAAGAATGAGAGGGTCATGCACTATTTGAGCAAGAGGTTCCATGATTATGAGACTAGATAAACACCCATAGAAAAATCGTGCTTTGCTCTCGTATGGGCCGTACAAAATTTGAGACACATTATCCTACCTTTCCAAATGTGGGTAGTGGCCAAAATGGATCCATTGAAGTACTTGTTTAAGAAACCCATATTGAGTGGAAGACTATCGAGGTGGTTGATCCTATTAGCCAAATTTGATTTGAAGTATGTGGAAAGAAAGACTATCAAAGGAAGCATCGTATCAGATTTTTGTGCCGAAAACCCCGTGGAAGGGAAGGATGGCAGAGAAGATTTTTCGAATGAAGATATTTTGGGTATTGAACTAGGGGCATGGAAGATGTATTTCGATGGAGCCGTGAACCAATATAGAATATGATAGGAGTACTCTTGATCACTCCTAAAGGATCTCACATACGCTTAGCAGTTAAGTTAAACTTTAAGACAACCAATAAGATGGCAGAATATGAGGCTTGTATTGTCGGAATGGAGGCTTTCCAAGAATTAGTGGTGAAAGAGGCCGAAGGTTTTGGAGATTCAACTTTGGTAATAGCTCAAGCACAAAGGTTGTGAAAAGTGAAGAAGAAGCACTTAAAACCTTATCAGTTGTATAGAGGATTTGACCAAAACTTTTGACAGAATTGAGTATACGATCATCCCTAGAGCTCAGAATCAGTTTACAGATGCCTTGGCTACCTTAGCTTCCATGGTTGAAATACTTGAAGGAGTATGGACACAACCCTTAGAAATTGAACAAAGTTATGGGATGGTACACAAAGAGAAGGTTGAAGCTTCAGTTTTGGTTATAGAAGAAGTAGGGTTTCCTTGGTATTATGACGTCATGAAATTCTTGGAATTAGGGGTATATCCAGATGGTGCCAACAAGAGAGAGCGTTTTTCGATTAGGATGATGGCAATGCAATTCATCTTATGTGGAGGCCAGTTCTATAGGAGATCCTATGATGGTATACACCTTCGTTATCTAAAGAAAGAAGAAGCCGAGAAAGTTATGGAAGAAATTCATCAAGGGATTTGTGATCCTCATATGAATAGGAGAATGTTCGCCAAAAATATCTTAAGGATAAAGTACTACTGGAACACGATGGAGATTGATTGTGTAGACTTTGTGAAAAGTTGACATAATTGCCAAACACAAGCAAATTTGGGTCACGTGCCACCTAGAGAACTATACAGCATGACCTCTCCATGGCATTTCTCAGTCTGGGGCACAGATATGATTGGAAGGATAGCCCCTAAGGCCTCGAATAGACACGAGTACATCCTAGTGGCAATTGACTACTTCACCAAATGGGTGGAGGCAACCTCTTACTTCGTGTTAAAAGCCAAGCATGTGGCTCGATTCATAAAGAATAACAATATTTATCAGTATGGGATACCCCAAGAGATTATCTCCGATAATGGTTTGCACTTTGAGGGAGATGTTAAAACGATCATGGAACTATACAACATTGTGCATCATAAGTCTTCACCATATCGACCACAGACCAATAGGGCCGTAGAAGCAACCATTAAGAACATTCAGAACATCCGAGCCAAGATTGTAGTGACATATAAAGATTGGGTTGAGAAGCTCCCATTTGCCTTATGGGGTTACACAACTTCTATTCATGCATCGACTAGGGCAATCCCCTGCTCTTTAGTCTACATTAGTGAAGCAATACTTCCCATTGAGGTGGAGATACAATCTTTGAGAGTACTAGCAAAAACCAAGGCCCTATAGGAAGATTGGGTGAAACAAAGATATAAGCAATTGGCTTTGATCAATGAGAAGAGAGCTAGGGCATAATACCACGCACAACGGTACCAAAAGAGGATTGCTAGAGCATTCAACAAAAAGGTGAGAGCTAGAAACCTTAAAGAATGGGACTTGGTTCTAAAAGTGCTTAGAGATGAAACTTTTGATCCAAGAGAAAAAATAAAGCCAAGATGGTCTGGTCTTTTTATTATTAAGAAAATCATGTCAAGAGGTGCAACTAGAATTACAGATTTGGATGGGAAAGAGATGATTTGCCCAATCAACATGGATAGACTCTAAAGATACAACATTTGGAAAAAAAAAAAAAAAAAAAAAAAAAAAAAAAAAAAAAAAAAAAAACCTTGCTAGTTGAAAACTCGAAATGGTGGCCTAGGCAAAAGTTAAGCGAAAAGGACCCCGCTAGGTTGAAAACTTAAAAGGGCGATCTAGGCAAAAGATAGGGGCAAAAACCATGGACATGGCGAAAATTCCTCAAAGGACATCAAGGGCAAATATTACATGGCATGGGGAAAAAAAATGATGACAATGAGCAAAGATAATAAATGAATGGTTCTCTTATTGCTCAAATTAAAAGATAATATGTTGTTTCTATAGGGGATGTAGAACATTCCAATCTTTTATTAAATTCATAAGAAAAGATACGAGAATCATAAAGTGCAAAAAAGTAAAATTTGGGGCATATCAAGGTGGTCGGTCAATCTTTCTTTCTTTTATTTGGACTTTTTATAAGCTTTTTCAGCTATGTATACATACTTCATGACAACCCTAAGTCATTTCTTATATCCTAAAGTTGGTTGAAGCAATTAGAACCTCTTATATGGCCATGTTTGGAAAAGGGGAAAGAGAGAAGGAGAGAAGATGTGAGAGAAAGAAAAAGAAAAAGAGAGAGAAAAATAAAAAAAGATAATAAGTCAAAGACGATATAAGGAGACTCGATAGGTTGAAAACTAAAAGGCGATCCATGCAAAAATTAGAGGAATCCTGCTAGGTCGAAGATCTAGGCTAAAATTAGGGATTGAGAGAAAAAATTCATCCATTTTAACATGATGGTATGGGAAGGTGCAAGGGAATGACTAAAGGGACTACCTAAGGCACAATTCAAGCACGGAGTTTCCAAGAACAACAAAATGGCATAAAATTCCCACAAGTTTGTAATTTAAGTACATATCCCAAATAAAAGCTTAAATGTAAAAGGTGTTCTTAAAATATAACCCAATGTCTCAAACCGAAACTAAAGTTCAAGCATGTATGCTAAAAGGAGAAAAATAATAAAAGCAACAAAAAGAAAGTAAGCTATGCTATACTATGTTGTGTGTGTCTGTGTCTGTCTACCTGCAGGATCACCAAAAGCACCTCTTCCTCGGCTAATGGCTCAGAGTCCACTCTGAACCTCCCGCACCATCACTGCCATCATCATCCTCCTCCTCACCATCCTTGCCATCATACAGCTATCAAGAGTACTCTGTCAGCTCTAGCTTGAGGTTTCCCCCAAGCCAAATGAGCTCCTCATGCTCCAGGATAGTAGGCTGAACTTTGAAGATAAGGTTGTTAGAACAAGTGTTGGGATGCAAGAGTAGAAAGGAAAGAGAACAAGGATAAAAGAGGACTCACCACCCGGATGCCTTTAGGGAAGGGGTAGCTCGTGACATTTGTATTGCGCCCAACAGGACACTCCTGAGCAAAGCCATCAGGGCTGTATGTATAGACCGACCAAGGCAAATAGGGAGGATTAATAAGAGCACCGGTAACAAGACCCTCCTGACACAAATGTTTCATTTGAGTGTTATTAATGAACAAGAATGCATATGATGACTGGTTAAAGGATATAAGAGGAGCAAGAACACATACTAGAACGGTAAGGGAAGGCATGAGGCGAGTCCCACTGAACTTGTCATATTCTAGCTCATCCATAACCTGATTGGTGAAGGGGATGCCTAGCCTCCACAGGTCGTACTTAGCATCTGTCATGGAACGAGGAGCAAGCATGAACACTAGAGGGTCCATAGGGTCCCGAGGTGCGTCCTCACCCACCAGCTGGCAACACACCCTCACTGCCAAGTAGATCACCCTCAATCCACCACCTTCAAAGGGCTGAGAGAGACAAGAAGCAAGTATGGCAGCTGCCTCCAAGCTCAGGTCCACTATAGGGGCAACTCTGGCCCAAGGACTCCACAAGATCTGTAACAACACATGGGGTTAGAAAGAGAACCTTAAGAAGCATGCAAAATAGTGAAAGCAATATGTGCCTAACTTACATCATCGGGAGAAACCCTATCAAGGTGAGCCCGAAGCGAGGTGATCCTCCTCAAGTCCACCACAGCCCCCTAGCAATGGGACCATACTCCATGGCCCAATGCTAAAAAATATGACAATTTACAAGATTCAGAAAGAGCAGATTGCAATATGATAGTTTGCAAGGTTCAGATATGGTACAGTTTGCAAGACACATATGGTAGGGTAACAGTCTGTAAGATATGGGTATAGATGTAGTTAGCAAGAAAATAGTACATAACCCTAACCTATATGGCATGTGGATGTATAACCATAAGAATGCATGAACTTTAAGAGAAAAGAGAGAGAAACTAACCTCAAGGAGCTTCTAAGGCCCCACTAGCTGGCGTAGTGTCCCCCGACTACGAGTGTCCAAGGAGGAGTAGAAATAGGCCAAGCACATCGACCCCCAATTGGCAACCCGAGCCTTCTCAAAGTCTCTAAAAAGGGCCAACCACCTCAAAGACACCATCTGCCCACCATCAGAGAATAGGTACGCCCCCAACAAGTATAGAAAAAAGACTCTAGCCATCCAAAGGCACTCCTCAGCCGTCCCCTGTGAACGATGCATGAAGTCCACCTCAAGATCAGTATAGCAGATCGTTTCAGTAGCATTGCTTATCCCCAGCAAGTCCATACCCAACCTAATGCCCAACTCGTCCTCTAGACTAATCGGGACCCCATCAAATCATAAGCTAGTCATCTCCTGGCCAACAATGTGGAAGGTGTAGGTAGTGTCCCACCACCTCTCAACCAAGGTCTGCGTCAAGACAGCACTGGTAGATGCCTCAGGCGTCAAATGGATAAAGGGCTCAAAACCCATAGCACAGATATGGCCCCGAGTCTCTTCAGGAAGGATGTTGTACCACACCAAAACCTAGTTGGTACTTCCCTTACTAGAATGTAGGCTAAAACCTACAAAAGGATGATGGGATTAAATTAATGGTTAGGTGAAGGGAACATTGAGAAAATGATGTTGGATGCATAATAGGATGAAATGTGACATGAGACATACAATTAAGTGCAAAAAATGGAGGAGGATTGTGAGTTTTTAGACCCTTTAAAACACAATTGGATTAACCTAGTTAACAAGTCAAGTTATTACTTAGTCCAAATTAAAGATCTAGGTTAACACAATCATATAATCATATCAATGTAAAGTGCAAAATATAAAGAATACAAAGATATGATAACTCTGGAAAACCAAACCGGTAAAAAACTTAGGGAGGATTTAACCTAGCTATCCTCAAGGTAAACCTGAATCCACTATGAAAGAATCGAAGTTTTACAATAGCAACTTAGACCACTAACATCCTATTACTACCTCATGTAGAAAATTTACTGACACGATCACGTGTAAGCTCCGAGACCACAGACTCTTTCTTTCTTGGATTCTCCAGAAAGTACAAGCACTCCCGTTTGTATATCTTTAAGCTCTTTAGTATAGCACTGAATGATCATCAAGCTCTCAATGAAATCTCCTTCTTGATAATCCTAAGCATGTGTGAAGGCAACCACCTCTCAAATCTCACAAGAAATTCACACACACAACAAATAGAGCAACCTCAAAAACGTGGCTAGGGTTTCCCTTTTATACTTAGGGCAAAACATAAAACCCTACACGTCATATAGGCTTAGGGTTGAGTTGAAAATTCTGCAGAAAAAAAAATTATGCCCGACTTTCTATCGATCGAGTCTAATTCTCGATCAATCGAGCCAAACCAAATTGCACAATGAATTCTGCAGCAGCTCGATTCCAACTTTACATAAAACACATACTTTGAGCAAGTCTAAAACAAGACTAAACAACCTGTTTTGATCGTGGTTTGCCAACAATACAAATTAGAGTTCTAATACATTAGTTCCTAAGTACTTAGAACCTAACAAGGATGATGTTAAAATTGCAAACAAATGAAAAACAAATGAAAAAGGAGCTAAAATGCCCAAATTAGGGTTTCTACCTGGCGCCATGCGTACTTAGAAAAGATCTTGCGTACATAGAATTCTGCACGCGTACGCAGGATGGAACCTTTGCACACATAAACTGAAGAACAGATACATGCACGTAAGAACAAGCTTGCATACGCATGAATCCAGGCTACGCAAGCAAGAACAAGTCTAGGCATGCAGGCCCAAATCTTCGCATGCAAGAACAAACATAGAAGGTTGTTCTTCAATATCTTCCAAGTTTTCTCAACCAAAACTCAACCTAAACATGTTTCTACCCCTCCTAGAGTGTCAGGTTTTCATCTAAACCCATCCCAAAGAAAAACCCAAGCATTTATAGGCTTAAAAACATATTAAAATGGAAGATCAAAGGAAAACTTGAAAAATGAGAAAAGTTTGAAAAACTTACCGATCCGGCCCTTGCACCCTTCAAAAGGTGTTATTGTGATCTATAGGTTAAGGGAGGAGCCTTCGTGAGCCTTACTGCTCCATTCCAGTGAGTAAGATGGAAAGAATCGTTGGAAATGATGTAAGAACACTTTTTGGACTTAGGTGCCATTGAAGGAGATGAGAGAGTTTGAGAAAGAAATTGAGATTGAAGAAAAAGATAAGGTTCAGATTATGAGAGAATATGAAAGAGGCAGAAGGCTTTTGTAGAGAGAGTTAGAGAATGTGAAGAGATGGGGGAGATGAAGAGAATGAAAAGAAAAAGAAACGCTTGGTAACCGTTGGAGAAAAAAATAAAGAGGCGGGAACACACCTGATAGCTAAACTACGTGTAGTTTAGCAACAACAACAACAACAACCAAAAAAAAAAAATCAAATATCCCCATAAAGTTCCCAAGAGGTTGGAAATGCAAAGGAAAATTAAAAAATACACCCAAATATGATAGAAATGCCCTTAGTAGGCAAAAAGCACAAAGACCCTAAAAAGCATCCCCAGTGAATTGAAACCATTAAAAATATCCCTAATGGATCGAAAGCATTAAAAATCTCTCAGTAGACCAGAAATCATCATGAAATCTCCTCTGTGAGTCAAAATCATCAACTAAAGCCTAAGCACATCTGGTATCAAAGACGGACTCCTTAGCTCCCTCGAAAGTTGCAGAGTAGAATTTCCCCAGTAGAGTTTGGTAAAACCCCCTCGAGGGTGGAGTCAACATCAATCCTCAGTGAGTCACAACAAAGAAGAAGATAACCATTCCCCAGTGGAAGGAAGTTCCCTAGTGAACAACACACCATCAAAAAATCTCTAGTAAGCTACCCCCTCCTCCGTGGGCCATACACCATCAAGACTTCATGGTAGGTCGAAATCATCACCAAAACACTTCTCAACTGAATTATACTCCCCAGTGAGTACTCTAGCATCCCCAGTGGATCTTTCATCCAAAAATAGTCAAGCAAGTCAGAATACAGAACTTGTGCACATATCCTCCGAGAATTGAATATGTAGCACAGATCCTATACAAGTAAGAAATTTTGCACATATCCTCTGAGAATCGAATATCCAGGCACAAATCCTATACAAGTCAAAAAATGTGCACATATCCTATGGGAATTGAACATGCAGGCACATCATGCAGAATTCGCGCACAAATCCTACAGGAATTGAACATGCAGACATGATAGAAGAGGTAGAGATAGAGATAAAGAGCAAGATCACCCTGAGGCAAAAGCCTTACCCGAACAAGTAGAGATAGAGATAGAAGACAAGTACCACCCAAAGAAGTTTAAGGCAAGAGCCCTAGACAGATACCACAAATATATATATATATATATATATCATTTTAAGCTCATAAGAGCACCTTTGTTTGGTTGTTTGAGCTCATAAGAGCACACTTGTTTATTTGTTTAAGCTCGTAAAAGCACCTTGGTTTGTTTTTTTTTTTTTTTTTTTTCTTTTGAGTGACTCTAGAATAGTGAGTCAATCGCCTTTTGCTTTTAATTGGCAAAATGGATCCTAGGATAGTGAACCTGTCGTTTCTTGTTTCTCGAGCAACAAAGGTGGGAATTTGGACATACGAATCTTATGTAACTCTTTGGAGTTGCACCCCGCCCCATGTATACGTGATGTGTGTCATGTGCGTGGGTTAAGCTCGAGTCGTACATCAAAATAAAATGTTTTGTCTCTTATTCTTTTGATTCCGATAGCGAAGCTCACAAATCAAACGATCTGTAAACACCGCATTTTGTACCCCTTACGACCCGGGCCCTCGTTCCCTAATGATGCTGAATTCTAAGACCCAAAGTTGGTTTAGAGCTCAATTAGATGTTAAATTGACTTGAGAAATGTTAAATTGAAAAACATAACTTTTAATGAGCAAATAAATCTATTTTTAAAAAAATAAGACCAAAGAAACCCTCGCTATGCGCACGCAAAAATCGGCCTGTGCACCTAGCTCTTTGCATGCACATGCATGCCTAATCTTGTGCACGCATAGCGAATTCCAGAAACTAAACAAGACAAGTTTTCTGCATTAAATTTGAGGTTTGGAACGAATCTCACATCATCTGGAAGTTGTTCCAAACCACTATTTTCACACTATAAGTAGCCTTACATGGTATATTTTTAAAACACACAGAAATCCCATAGGAAAACACTAAGATTCATTAAAAATAGTGAATCAAAGAGGGAGTTTTTTACAAAACATCCTCAAGTCAATTTTCTTTTGATTAGGGCCTTTTCTGGCCTTGATCTTTTGAGTTTAAGATTACTAATCACTCTTTTATTAAATTGTGAATAGATTTGACTGAAGGGAACAATCAAAAATCAATCTTGAAGAGCTTTTCTTTAAGGTATAGTTCTAAACCTTTTCTTTTATTTTCTTTTCTGCTTTTGTTTGTTTCTTTGCTTGTTTTATGTTTCAATATGTTTATTTAGTTTAGGTTTAGATGGTTGTATGTTTTAAAAGCATGTTAGGTTAGTAGAATTTGTGTTTAAGAGTTCTGCACTGTTTTTGTGTTTTTAGGGTTTCTGGGCAGGAATCCACGCGCGCATAATCTTGCCTGCGCACGTAGGGTTGTTCATACGTGCGCATGAACTTACCTAGAAACCCTTTTTTTTTATCTATTTTTTCTTCTGCTTTAACATGTATACTTCTGTTTAGACTCTTTTCCATATTTTTATGCTTCTTAAGCTTCTATTTCACATGTTTAATTTTTGGTTTGTCCCTCACATGTTAGAATTAGGGTTTGTCTAGTGTTTTATTGTTTTGATGCCATGAACACGCATTCACGTACTCATGCATAATGCCATAGGTGTTGAGTTGCTGCAAGGTAAGTGAGATAAGTCATGCATTTGTGATATGATCTTGCTTAGGTTTGATGTTATGATTGTGTTCTTAATGCCTTGGTTGATAACTTGATTTATATTGTTTCCACCTTGATTTAATGATTCATATGTTTCTACCTTGGATGGGATATGATGAAATGATGATAGTAACATGCTAGGGTCTATGTTATGCTATGCCATGCTAGATGAATGTTAGGGTCTATGATGTGATGAGATGCATGTATGTTAGGCTTTGTTTGATAAGCATGATAGATGTATGGTTAGGGATGTTTGATGTCATGTTGATTGTTAGATGTATGCTAGTGTGTGTGTGAGTTAGATATAAGTTTTTAGTATGTCTTTAATAGGGTTACGACATCAGACACAATGATGGGAAGCCAACCTTAGGGTTGTATGGTTTTAGGTGTCTAACACCTTCCTAAGACCTTACCTTAACTCCAAACTCATATCTCTGGAAGTAAGATCAAAAGGTCATTCCTCGAGAGGACGTTATATATATGATTCCTAGGCCATTACAAAAACTAAGTGGCAACTCCCCTCCCCCCCCCCCCCCTTGGTCCACAATAACTAATGTCTTTGGGGCATACCTAACGTCTTATGGCGGCTTGTCAATGGCCTTGGGTTGGATTTTTCAATTTTGGAATTATGTTTTGATAGCTCACAGTATATAGTATATAGTTTCATGTTGAGATATTTTGAGAAATTTTTGTGCTTCATCATTTCAATCATTCTTGTCATTTTATCAATGAAAATGAATTTTCAGGATTCAAATGGAAATTCCTAAAGTATAACATGTTTTGTAAAATGCTCATTATCAACAGACATGCATTTTCTAAACCCCCATTCATTATGCTACTTACTAGGTTTTAGCTCATCCCACTCTCTAACATTTTTTCATATCAATTAGCTATACCTTGACCGTGGAGCTTACTTTATTGGTGGTGTTTGGAGTACTATGTTAAATTAGGAGACTTGTGCTATAATAATTGGTGACTCAACTTGCTAAATTTAATGAGGTCATGTTAAATTAGGAGACTTGTGCTATCAAAGGGTTTGTCTAGTGTTTTATTGTTTTGATGCCATGAACACGCATTCACGTACTCATGCATAATGCCATAGGTGTTGAGTTGCTGCAAGGTAAGTGAGGTAAGTCATGCATTTGTGATATGATCTTGCTTAGGTTTGATGTTATGATTGTGTAGACACCTCGTTTTTTGTACACTTTACAACTTCAACCCCCGTTCCCCAATGACAATATCACCAGACGAGTCCATGACTAGTTAAAGGCCTAACTAAAAAAACTCTTTAACTTGAGGAATAATTTGGAAGAGAAAACAATTGTATAAACCCTAAGCATGCGCATGCATGCATCGACCATGCGTGCGCACCCTCAAGCACATGCATGCATTAGGATTTCAAAATGTTATGTAGGGAAACTTTTGACAGAAAATACATGCAAAGCTAATCTTACATTTCCTAGGAAGAACCATGCACCACTCTCTGAACACTATAAAAAATGCCCCCACAACATGTTTCGCAAAACACCCTAAATCTACTTGAAAAAAGTGATTCAAAGAGGGAGTTTTTATTTTAAAACATCAACTAGTTAAAGTTTTCTTGGCTATGACCGTTTCTAGTCTAAACCCTTTAGTTAAAGCTAACTAACCTGCTGGTTTTGTATATTTTAGATTAACTAAGAGGAGCAGTCAAAAATCAAGCTCTAAGAGCTCTTTGTGTAAGGTATCATTCTTGCCTCTTCTCTTTAGTTTTCCTTATTCTTTATTGTTATTTTCCTACTTTAATAATCTATTGTGTAGTTAGGTTTATTACTTTGATAATTAGGATCATGCTAGGTTAGATAGGCTGTAGCTTTATCGAGTGTTGTCTGTTGTGTTTCTCTGCAGGGATGCATGCGCATGCTCGTGCATGTGTATGCATCTCCATGACCATGCATATGAATGCTTTTGCATGCACACGCATTGTTTACCCAGAAAACCTAGATTTGTTTGTTTTAGTTTTCTTTCTGTTTTTCTTAGTCTAAAAGCATGTCTTAGGTTCGATTGAGTCAGTAATGCATGATTAGGATTAAGGTCAATAGAATAACATGATTTACATGCTTTCTTAGTTTAAATTAAAGATTAGGGCTTGTGCTTGGATGAACACATGAACATGAATTTGGACATGAACGTGCATTGATTGCATAGGTGTTGTGATGTCATAAGGTAAAGAAGGTAAGTAAGTTATGCATTATGACATGAACATGCAAAGATCACATGAGATGAGCTTGATATGTATGCAGTAAGTATGGTGAATATGTTATGAATGCAATGTTTAGCTGATGAACATGAATGGTTGATGCCATGTACACTTGACGCCCTTGTGATAATGTGATGTGTCATGCCATGAAATAAAGTAATGTATGCTTAGATGAATAATAGGACATATACCATGCTTAAATGTATGTTAGGACGTGGATGATGTTACCATGATTATGTGATGAGATGATAACATGCCATGCTTAGATGAATGTTAGAGTGTATGCTAGATGTATGCTAAGGTAGGATTAGTGTGTGTGTGTGTGTGTGTGTGTGTACATACAAGATAGCCTATTAGAGAACCCTTTGATAGAATTAGGATATGGAACATAATGAGTGGAGGTCAACCCACGGGTCGAGCAAAGTTGAGTGTCTAACACCTTCCCACCTTTGTACCTTAACACCGGACACAGGTTCTAGATAGATCAGACCCTCTGCAAAGGGCACATATATGAGTCCAAGACCTAATCTAGGTGGCGACTCCATGAACTCTCTGCCTCCTATCCACTCAATTGAGGCGTATTCCCAAAAGCACGTAGATCATACACAGCAAGGGGAGTCAAACAAAAAGCCACACTGCTGTGCGAGGCACTTGTGCCCATAATTGCAACTTCACTGGGGATAGAGATGTTAAAATCTAATGTGTTCTATATCCTAAATCTAACAAATGCTTTTCTAATATGGTTTCACACACTTGCACATTTGGTTCACCTTATTACCCTAGTTAGAGGTGAGAGAGGAAGTCAAGACTCCATTCAAGTAAGGTTTTTCGAAGTTCACCCCACCAACTCACAATTTGTGCCATTGCCCATAATGACCTTTTAGTACAATAAAGGCTTGACCACCAATCCATTTGGGTCCATCTAAGCCTTAAGTTGAAGCATAGGCCCCTAGTTGTGAGTGACCTACTAATCTTATCCTTTTAGCATTAAGGAACCTACCCACACATATAAAAGAAAAATTCCTATAGTTTCTCTTGATGGTTCGTTGTCTCATGCTTTGGACCATTTTGAATTTGGGGCGTGACAATTAATTCCTAGAGTTGGAGGTAGTACTTTTAATGGAATTGTAGATTCAAGCAGTAGTGGAATAGGAGCTATATTGGTATCGCCCAAGGGTCAACATATTCTTACGCAATCAAACTAAATTTCCATTGTATGAACGTGATGAAATACGAGGCATGCAAAGTTGGTCTACAAGCTGCACTAAAATTCCGAGCTTATGATCTAAAAGTGTTTGGTGACTCCCTCTTGATTCTTTCGCAAACCAATGGGAATTAGCAAGCTCAAGACCCGAAACTCATTCTGTACCAACGCTATGTAAATCTATTGAGCGCAAAGTTTTGAATAATAACATTCACGTATGCTTGAAGAGCCTATAATCAATTTGTTGATGGTCTAGCTACTCTAGTAAGCATGAATCAAGGTTCTAAAACCTAGATCGGACCGTACAATCCGACCCGATTAACCATAAACCTTTCATCATTGGGGTTCTTTTAACCCTAAGAATCTTTCTATGTGAAAAAAGCATGAAACCACTCGAACCACGGTCGGACCGTATGGTTCTGAGAACCGTAGTGTTGGAAATATAAAAGTGTGCAGCAGAAAAATTAACGGATCTACTTTATTCACAATTGATAACATGCACTATGTAAGTTTCAGAATATAGAACAAGAGAGTGTACCTTGGTGTGGTGAATTTCAAAACAAAGATCAGAAGTTCTCGGGAACACTTTCAATCTTCACTCCAATTCCACTAACACCCAAGATGTGTGGTCTCTCAATCAGTTATATATGTATGTTCTAGAGAGAATGAGAGAGTGTCCAACACTCACATACATACCATTTCATGCTCTTGTGATTGTTACAAAATTCAATATGTTTCTCTCAATATAATTGATTATCTAATTGGGCAAACTTTTTAGACCTTTCCAATTGGGCTTTAATATATGGATTGGAGTGAGACCAAAAAAGAACAAATAAGACACTAGCTCCAATGGGCCTTGAGCTTTTCTGTCAACTCTTGACAAGTACAAAGTTACCATTAATTATATTTAATACTACTATATAAATATAATTACACTCTAGGCCTTATTAATAAATTATATCTCAAGACTTTATTGTACATGGAACCTCTTCATAAAATATTCGTAGTAACACAAAGTCATTAATGTAGACTGCCACTTTGTAGATTACTACATCTTAATCTTTGAGCACCCGATTTAATTCTTTTAAGTTATTCATTATATATTTATGAAATTAGTAATTTCTTACCAAAGTGGTTAAGCCTAACTCTCTGAATAACAAACTCATTAAACTTATCTCAATGGAATATTTTATATCTCCGTTAAGAGACTATAAATTCCATCTTGAGAATATATGTTCCATCAACACTAAATGTGGCTGCCCAACATAGTGAGGTTTTGACCGTTACTTTAGATCTCACTCCTGATATATCAAATCAATCTACATTTCATGATCAAGGTCATTATTCTCTCAGGATTAAGAGTTCATGTAAATAGAAGTCGTGAGATTTATTATTCAATTAACAGTCGTTAGGAGAATAATAAATCTCACAGCGGTCCAGTTCAATATGTCTTAACTCTTCAACATATCAACTAGAAGTCACCACTTCCATGATCAAGACAAATCATCTTAGTTAATATATTATAGTCTTCACAGATGAAACGCCCAATTTCATCACCGACTATGAATCAAATTTTGAGTTTACAAAGAACTTGTGACTTATATTTTCTGTGACTAAATCACATAAATCACATACTATGCATTTCATGGACTATATGATAATGTCCAAATATTCATATTGTCATTATTTCAAATAATAATAAAACAAAATTTATTAATTACAACATTAAGTCATACATAATATAATACATAGCATCATACAATAGAATTCTAGGGCACTAATTCCAACATGTAGTTGGTTTTCACAATTTGCATGGTTCCTTTTTTAAAAAAGGTTTACAGCCATAAACAACATAGTTTTGGAATATATATACCGTATTTAGGCCAAAAAACATGTATCAGTCGGTGAAGAATTTGAATAAAAAAAATCGAGAGAAAAAGAAAAAAGAAAAACAGAGAGCCACGTTTTACATTTTAAATGATTTTTGCCTAAATAAACTCATCATGTCACAACAGTCACCACCATGCCGTTGGTCCCACCCCTCACTCTTTTTCTCCTTCTTTCAGTTTTTTGTGTGTTGTAATGTCCGCCCCTTCACTAGCTTGTTTTTTGTTTTATGGGCAAAACTTAGTTACAGTATTTAAGTACTGTTCCCTAGGTTCTCTTGTTAAGATTCTGTCATGTGCATTTTTTCTCATGAGATAAAAGTGTATTTTTTAGTTAAATAGCCACATACTTGAACATAAGATACTGTACATAAGTTTTGTCAATAAGTATAATTTCTTAGATTTGTGTGTCTTTCACGTGACTAACATTTAATGATAAAACTGAAAGTTTCAGCCTTTCATTCACTCATTTGTGTTGACTTCTAATACGCCTCCTCCGCTTTACATTAATATGATAATATCTAGGTTTTCTCTTTCTTTTTCTTTTTTTCTCCTTTTTCTTTTTTTGCATTTTTTTATGACTACTCTTATTAAAATCTAAAAAATATTATTAATTTTTCATTTATATATTATTATTGAACTGATACGTGGGATTAAAGAGATTGACATGTTAGTGAAAATATGAACTTACAATAGGTTTTTTTTTTTTTTTTTTTTTGAACTTATATTAGTATTATCATTATTATTAGTATTATCACAAGTTTTACTAATCAACATTTAAAGAAATATTATATTTATATTTGCTTAGAATTTGATATTTCTTATTTGTTTTGTAAAAGTTACAATATGAAAATTACATTTGATAGATAGATTTCTATCTTTAATTGGACTATTTTAGTTAATTTTTCTATTTATACTAATTTAATATGTTTAATTATATTTTAAATAATTATTAAATTAATTATAACATCGTCACAGTTTGACCTTAGTTTAACTTTAAAAACCTTAAACCTCTCTTTTTTACAGTTCATTGAATAGTCCGGATCTGAAAACCATGTGATCAAGTTGACAGAGGACTGAGGAATGATAGCCTATAACCATTAAGGATAGAAACGAGGGATATGCCAGCATACTGCCTTAGCATTGAGGAGCGTTGTTTGCTAGAAGAAGAAACCAATGTGAAGCCTTGGTATTATGATATCAAACACTACATTCAGACATTAGAGTATCTGCCAAGTCACGTAGAATATATGCACTAAAAACTCAACGCACTCGTATCTAGGTCAAAATTAATTTTTCTACATAAGCAAGCTCAAGATAGGCGGATATAGATTTCACCTTATGAGGAATAGGCTGTCGAAAAAGCAACACAAGCAAGACTTTTGAAGTGCGTCAAGCTAACTTAAAATTTTAATAAAATAAAAAAAGGGAACCCCAATTCGAAATATGAAACAAGTTTGCAACAAGAGAGTCGACGAATGGATCAACAATCTTCCTTCAGTAAAGGCCCATCCAGTCTAAACAGTCATAGACAAAAGGGCATGAAGTAGAATATTTTGCAAAGTTTCTAAACAAAAAATGAAAATTTTAAAAATTAATGACGAAAAACAATTTTTTTGGAACCATGATATTTTATCCCATAACAAAAAATAGGAACCATGTTTTGTTTACATAAAGCATATTTTTTTTGTCACTTGAGTGGCATTCTTGTTTCTATTTTCTATTTTTGCTAAATAATTGTAAGAATTCTAGTACTATTCAAGTTAATCAATTATTTTGCAGCAACTACTAAATGATGTATAAATAGAACTTAATTTGATCATCACGCACTAGGAGACTCCAAACTTTGATATATCCAAAATTAGCCTATTTTCAACCAACTTGATATAGGATAGAATCTACAATTTAATTTTTGTAATTATTTAAATTTTGGTATTTTTATGTTTAAAAAAAAAAAACGTTATTTTAGGTTTAGGTGATTTATTTCCTTTTTTTAGATGCTTTTAATGATTTTTTAAGTCAAATTTGGTTCCTGTTATGGTTAAGTATCAATTACGGAGCCCTTAAATAAGCCCCTAAGTTTGTACACGTTTTTTAAACAATTATTCAATCAATAAAATTCAGACTTTTGTCTTTTTATTTTCTGATGGATTCCAGACCTCTTCTACTTGTGGATTCAAGGACCTTATGGACTCAAGGAACCCTCGTGGATTCGAGGTTATTTTCAAAAGCAAACGTATTTTGTTTCTTGTTTTCTAAAGATAGACGTGTTCTGCTTCTTGACGCTTCTGCATCCCACATTAGTCACTATCAGAGCCTTAACTTATCGTAGTCTGGTGGCTAACGTATGAAACAATAGCAATTCTGCTGATAGAAAACTTAGCAAGTATTACATGACGTATAGTTGGCACTCACAAATATCTTTGCTAAGATGTCGTCGCTGGAGTATGGAAACAACAGGGATAACTATCGCAAAGACATAACTCACAAGCAACCTATTGGTAAGCAAATTTCATATAGGTCTTATAAGAGAATTGCAAGTTTTAATGATTATTTTTTAAAAGAAGATTTTCTTGATTGATTACTTGGTCTAGAAGATTTATTTGACTATGAAAATATTTGTTATGGGAGAAAAGTTGGACTTGCTTTGTATAAACTTAGTAAGTATGCCTTACGTTGGTGGGAACGAATACAATCTGATAGAATCCAACAAGGTAAAGACAAAATTCGTTCATAGCCAAGGATGAAAAGGATGCTTACTATCAAATTTTATCTTTTGAATTGTGAAGAAATCTTGTCGTATACAATACAAGATTTAATTAGTCAAGAATTTCACACTTAAATTATTTGAAGAGCCATATATTCCACCATTAAAGGAAAAATTGCATGTTGAATTAAATATTGTTCTTGAAGATTATGTAGAAGTCAAAGAAAAAAAATATAGAGATTTTTGAGGAAATTAATGAAGGCCTTGTTATAGAAGAAGAACCTAAAATCAAGATTGTGGAGAAGATTAGTGAAAACCCTATTATAGAGAAAAATCTTGAAGTCAAGATAGTAGAAACCATTAAAGAAGAAATTATAGAGGAAGTTGTCAACAATCTTAATGAAGTCAAGTTAGATGATTGCAACGTTCAAGCTCTTATTATTTTGGTAGGAGAAACCAAAACAAAGTTTATTGATTTTATTGGAGTGGAAAGATTTGATGTGATTATTAACTCTTATTTGGTGAATATTGTTAATTGCATGAAGATAAATGGACAAGCAGTGCAAGTTGCTCAATTGATGACTTTCAAGTTTAGCAAGAAGACAAGGAAGAAGTATTCAAAGTATTTGTTCTCTTGGCATGAAAGATTTCAAATTTCAAAAATGAACTCGATGACGAGTTTGTTTCTAGTGGAGGGGTTTGATGTAGGACAGAATCTACAATTTAATTTTTGTAATTATTTAAATTTTGGTATTTTTATGTAAAAAAACGTTATTTTAGGTTTAGGTATTTCCCTCCCTTAAAAGTTACCATAACTTTTAAGTGGAGTTGTAGTGTGTCTTTATGTTAGAACTCATTTCCCTCTCCCTTGTGTGTGTATGTGTGTGTGTGTGTGTGTGTGTGTGTGTGTGTTTCTCAAAAAAAAAATAATAAAATAAAGGTAATTGTCCCATATTACTTAAGAGAATGTGTTGTGTGTAGTATAACTTGCACCACCCTCCCTTAAAAGTTACCATGGCTTTTGAGTGGAGTTGTTGTGTACCTTTGTGTTAAAACTCATTTCCCTCTCCCTTGTGTGTGTGTGTGTATTTGTTTAAAAAAAAAAAAAAAGAGTAATTGTCCCACCTTGCCTAAGAGAGTGTGTTGTGTATAGTATAACTTGTCTCACCCTTCCTTAAAAGTTAGCATAACTTTTGAGTGGAGTTGTGATGTGCATTTGTGTTAAAACTCATTTCCCTCTCACTTATGTGTGTGCGCGTTTGTTTCTAAAAAAATAAATAAATAAATAAAGGTAATTGTCTCACATTGCTTAAGAGAGTATGTTGTGTGTAGTATAACTTGCCCTACCCTCCTTTAAAAGTTACCATGACTTTTGAGTAGAGTTGTAATGTGCCTTTGTATTAGAACTCATTTCCCAAAGGTAATTGACCCACATTACTTAAGGGAATGTGTTGTTTGTAGTATAACTTGCCCCACCCTCCCTCAAAAGTTACCTTATCTTTTGAGTAAAATTGTGGTGTGCATTTGTGTTAGAACTTATTTTCCTCTCCCTTGTGTATGTGTGTGTTTCTCTTTTAAAAAAAAAAAAAAAAAAAAAAAAGGTGATTTATTTCCTTGTTTTTAGGTGCTTTTAATACTTTTTAAATCAAATTTGTTCCGTATTATGGTTAGGTATCTATTAAGAGTTATTTCAGAATATGTTTTCTTATCTGTCAAGTTTTACAAAACCTTTAAATAGGCCCGTAAATCTGTATACATTTTTCGAACAATTATTCAATCAATAAAATTCAAACTTTTGTCTTTTTATTTTCTGGTAAATTCCAGACCTTTTCTCCTTATGGATTCAATGACCCTTGTAGACTCAAAGAACCCTCATGAATTCGAGCTTATTTTCAAAAGCAAACGTATTTTGTTTCTTGTTCTTTTTAAAGGTAAATGTGTTCTGTTTCTTACCACTTTCGCATCCCACATCACAACTCCACTCTACTCCCTTCTACTCCATCTCCCTCTCCCTCTCCCTCTCCCTCTCCCTCTCCCCTCAATTCAAACAAACCCTTAAGCTTTTACAGCAAGCCCGCTTCAAGCAATGCTTTTTCTGTAACATGAGCAGCAGCTTGGGGCCATTACTCACTATTAGCATTTGAACAGTATGTTCCAGATAACAGCGTTTATGGTTCGCATTTTCTATGTACCATGAATGAAAAATACAATTTGAGCTACAAAAACTGAATGAAGGATACCGTTCTTCTAGGCGATTAACTTTATTAGCATTAAATAGAGGATCTTCAATGCTTGCTCCTTTAATAAAGTAAAATGTAACAACTAAAGACCTGTTTAGTGGAACTTGTTACAAACTTGGATATAGTCATAACAAGATGCTCACCAACTTATGGAAGCAAAAAAATATGAAAAACACAAAATTCAGAGAAAATTTGTACAGCATTAGAAAGTTATCCAATTAATGAGGTGTCATTAACTCTATTCGTTAATTGTCAGAAGCAACACGAGTCTACCAATATATACGTATCAAAAATAAAATTATGGACTATCCACAAAGAACCAACATAAGCTCTCAATCCACCATTTGAAAATATTTGAAAACAACCTTCCAAAACACCAACGAATTCACCATTTGGAAATATCTTTCAATCACCAGAAGATGGTAATCTGTATGTGCGGGTAATACGGATCTGGTGCAAAACAATGATTTAGTAGCAGTTAGAAACCTAAAATTCATCATGATTCACTTTTCCTTTTTTTCTTTTTTTGGGTGGGAGGGGCAGCTGGACACCATTCCACAAGTCAGAAATAACTTCTAAAGAAACAAACAATGATTTTAACATTCATGATTCTATCATTTGGATAACCCTTTTTCACTTCTCTTTTCATAAAATGCCAATTGTGTTAACATGATTAACATTCGATTTGAATACAATACCATGACATAGATCTTGCAACTTACCTAAGAAAAGCTTGCAATCAAAGCTAAGGATCTGATAGACTGCTTAAATAACAACCAAACCAGGTAAATTCAAGTCCATACCTAAGGTGTGATGATGATTACTAACGAAATACGATATAAATCAACATGGATTGATGGCAAAATCGATATCATACCAACCTAATAGGTCAAGTACCAATATTGATCAGATTAATCTAGGCGTGGCAAAGTAAGCCCAAACCCACCCACTCTAATTGAACCCAAACTCACCCAATTATTAGTTGGGTTAAATGGACATCAACCCAATTAGACCCAGTGATTATTGGGTTTTAACTAAAAACCCATTGAAACTCATTTAACCCAAAAACAATATGCCCAAATTCAACCTAGCCCTTCCCATTAAAAAAAAAAAAAAACCCAGCCCTCAAACACTTCAGTGTTTCACAAGGGTTTTCATTTTTCCTCGGCCTCCAATCACGTTTTAGTCAGATACCCAGTGATCTTTTTTCTTTCTTTCTATCCACCACTTTGCACTGTTTGGTCTCTGAGAAAGTTTAATCTCCATCAAATCCAGGAAAGCAAGAAACAAGAAACCAAACCAAACCATAAATCAACCCAAGAAATAAACCCATAAACACAATAACCAATCCATCTCCAACAAACCCATAAATTTCACATGATCAAATTCCTATTCCTTAATTTCCTCTTCAACCTCGATCTTAGATGTGCAAAATCAAATGGCATATCACGATCAATTTGCTCCCCAAAACCGCAATCAACGTCGTCGACCGCCCAGGTTTCTCCCCCGCCGCAGAACCCAAGAAGATCGTCGAGAAACGGTTCGCTTTCCGACCTCGCCAGCTCCGGAGTCACCGTCAACAATTTGGGCCACCACGCTGGCTCCGAAGTACTTTTTGTTTTGTTTTTGTTTTTGGGTTTTTACTGTTAATACTTGTTCGGGTGCTGAGAAAATTGAGGAAAGGAATTGAAGTTCGAACCTTGGATCTTATGCTTAACTTGGCTAATAATTAGTTTGTTGTGTTTTTGAATTTTGAGGGTTTTGTGTTATGTAGTTTCAAGTATCAAATGATGGATGGGAATTTTAGATTCAGAATTTTTAAAAAAAAATAAAAAAAGGGATCTTTTTGGTTGAAAAGGAAGCTTGAGGTCTATTTGGTGATATTCAATACGATTGTCTTGCATTTCTATAGTTTGGTTTGTGGGAAAATGGGCTACTCAATTGTGCCAAATTATGTGCGAAGATTAGTGAGTTTTAGAACCATAAAGTTTTTGTTCTTATCTTAATCTGATAATTACTATTAATTCAAACAAATCAGCGATTTATTACTCTACTGGGTTTCTTTAATCATCATCCTTAATTTCCTCTTAATTTCCTTAATTTATAAATTCAGAATTTTATTTTTAATTTTCTAACGTTGCTTTTTTAAAAAATTAAAATGTTAATGTGTCATTTAAAAAATGCAAATTAAAATATTTTGGTCATTTTTAAAGATTTTAGAGTAATTTGGTCATTTTCACTTTAGGGGCATTTTAGTAATTTTGATAATTGGGCAATTGGGTGGGTTGGGGTTTACCCATTATAATTGGGTTGGGTTGGGTTGGGTTTGGGTTAGAAGCAATTAGTTAAATGGGTGAATGGGTTTTATATACCCAACCCAATTATGCCCACCCCAAACCCAACCATTTGACACCCCTACATCAATCTATAGTTTGATGGTAAAAAGTGTTTAATGATAATCTTGATAACACACAAGATCCACCAAAATGAATTGGTAGGCCAAAAATTAGAAAGACTGCCACTCACCATCATGTATAATCATTTAGATTTGTCTGTTAGTATAGACCAGGATATGGCAAGGTGACAGGCCAAAAGACATATAAGCATCAATATATTACCTGGGCAAAAGCATAAATAGCTCGCAAGATTCTAGCATAATCAGTTCCAAGCATTTGAATGACAATATCTGCCAGAAATGTTCCCCAAAGCCTGCACAAGATGCCGGTGAAATAAAATTGTCAGAGATGACAATAATTCTCAAAGGAATCAGAAAGAAAAAACTTCAAGATCATGTTGCAGTCAATGCATAATCAATGAAGCCAAAAGAGACTTCATAAAGACTATGTGCTTCAGATTTGACTCCCTACAGGCTTACAAATGCAGGCCATAGTTGAGACAGATACCAAATAAAAACTAAGCCATTATGAATGAAGCATCATTTTTGGCAAAGATAGTCTTCAACTCTCTAGTTATGAGAATACACATTTTCTTAATCAATTTAGGACCATTATTTGCATGGAAATTTATCAGTGAAACCACTTTCCCTAGCATTCAGCCCCTTAAAAAGTTAATACATACATGCATACATATATATAATAAATTTAAAATAAATAAATAAATTAAAATAAATAAATAAATAAATAAAAAAGGAGAAAGCAAATCTTCAGGTGAGAAGAAATGAAAATTATGAAAGACAAAACCAGAATCAAAAAATTATATTAAAAAATGCAGAGCAGAAGAGTCAATACATTGGACCAAGTAAAGCCATCATGCTTCTAAAACCCAGATATCTTGATGCAGCACCAGCAAAGCCCTGTCACAGTTACAAACTGACAAAGATGAGAAGTTCTGATACCAAAAAATGCAGCACCAGCGAAGCCCTCTCACCCCTCCACTATTATAACACATTTTTTAATACATTCCTCAATACAGTAATATACCTCTCCGTAAGAGTACATAGCACTAACAGCAAATAGAAACATCATAAGGATCAAATCAACTGTTTGCAGCCCAAGGAAGAAAAGAAAAAAGTATACACCTGCTTTGCTGCAAGCAAGGCCGCTCTAGACTCAAGATTAATAGCAATTAATTGTCCACCCTGAAAACCAAGAAAGTATTAATGTCAAGTGAAGCCTTGCTGATGTAACTATTTGTGATGCCCCAATTTAATTGATTGTGTTTTGTGAGAGTGTGATGAGTCCCACATCGGGCATATACTAGGTAGATCTTGACAATTGCTCAAGAGTTATAGGCCTTTATTTTTGCCATGTTCGAAGTACAATGAGCAATGCCTAGGAGAGTCATTGATATACTTTCTGGCTGGCAAAGCTGGTTCGGAAAGCATAAAAGCTCTTTCAAACATTTAATGATGCAGAATTAACTGTTGTGAAGATGAATTATGGCTTATTGAGATTGTTGTTACAGTGGTCCCAAGCTGTTGGCTCAAGTGACATGAATTCTGTTGAGATTTTGACTACCTTTCTTGTCGTTTTTATATTGGAGTGTGTATATTTTAGAAGAATTTTTTGTACTTTCCCAGGGAACATGAAGTACTAAATTGACAGCTTGCATTAAATTTGTATTGGTAGCACTCCACATTCAAATTGGACTAAGACAGCCATTTCATAAATTAGCAGATTTTAGAAAGTTTGAAAACTAATTAAGCTAAAAACTACCAAAACTACACATTATATCCCAATATAAGATACATGGAACCACCACTCCCATATCTTGAAATCTTGAATTTCAAAATGCAGTCGACTCCAAAACCTAAAAACACTTAATTTAATATACACCACCAGCATACAAACTTGAATAGTAGAAAAGATAAGACTAGATAGAACAATGTAACCAGAAAATTTACCAAGTGGACCACACATCAAGTTGGGAACAATGTAGATTTTCTTTTCTTTTCTTTTTTTATTGGTCTTTAATGTAGAGATCACTATCTAGATTTTTTGGTCTAAATTAGCTAAAATTTATTGAAAATCTAGTAGTCCCCATCAATTTAGCACTCCTGATTTCTGGAATGTAGAAGAGTGATTGACAGCTTAAACAAACAGATCCCATTCAAATCTAGAAAACATGCTAAAATTAATTTTTTGAACAAAGAACTATAATAAATAAATATTGAAAAAGTATAATACGCACACGAAGTTCCTCACATTGAATTGAATACATTTCAAAAGCTTTGTTTTTACCTTACAAAAAAATAAAAGTAAAAAAATGAATACATTTCAGAGAGGTTTTTGAAATCTGTAGGCCTTTGTTGAAGAACACTGCATAAGGCAATACATATTGCCCATGTTTAATGCATGTGAGAGAATATTAAGAGCACGTTTGGCAGACTGTAATAGACACTGTAATGTAATAAATATTCTTATGGTATAACTATTCAATTGTTTGGTTATGTTTTTATTACGATGAATAGTTATTTCTTATGAATAGGTTATTCTTTAAAATGACAAATAATTATTCTTTATCAAAAGCACTGAATGTCTATTTCTTAACCTTATGTAATAACTTTTTTAAAAAATTTCCTAAAAAGCCATTAATTGCCACATCTTCAAAAGGAAAGAAAATAAGCTAGATCCTTATATAACTTTTATTTTCTCTTATATAACTTTTATGCAGTTATTAATTTTTAAACAAAGTACATATATATTAATTATTAATACATAATAAGCTAGATCCTTCTCCCACTTTTTTTTTTTTTTTTTGAAAATGAAAAAAAAAAAAAAAAAGTTAAGCTAGATCCTCAAAAAATGTAAATATAATTTAATAAAATAAGAGTATTTTAAAAAATTTGACTCAAAAATGATTTCATTCCACCTTCTTTTTATACTCTACCAAATTGTGGATGCATATTCAGGATTCTATTCCTAAATGGTCACCAAACAAATGAATAGTAATACTTATTACATTCCAACTTAATGTATTCCATGTAATACTTATTCTTATTCCCAAGTAATAATCATTATAGTGTACCAAACATACCCTAAATCATATTTGCAGCAAAAACAGAAACAAACTATTTTTTAAATTTTGAAATATATTTTAAAAAAAAATTTAAAAAAATTAATAAAGTTGAAGCCATAATAAAGAGACATATTGCTTCTATAAAAAAATAAAAATAAAAAAACACACACACATTGGAATCAAACAAATTCATTTTGGCTACTTTGCCAAACTACGTATCTACGATGTCAAACTTATACCTTTTTAATGAATTCCTTTTTCATCTGATAGTTGGCAGCTTCTAAGAACACCTTCCCAGATAATCTCCTTGCTAACTACCACAAAGGGAAAACTACTTCAGATATTCAAACAAAAGACCAAAGAAATAAACTGACATAAATCATTTACTTACCACTTCATAAATCTTTGCCAAAGTAAACATACCACCACCCTTCACATCAAAAAAAGATAGGGGAAAAAATAGATCAATCTCAAATAGAGAGGACCAAAAGACTTGATTGTAAAATAACTAACTGTACCCTCAACATCATTGACCGAAGCTCTTTCATAGCAGAAAGGGCATGCAGCTTCCATTGACTAAGTCCAAATTCTAGACTGCCCTGATCATTGGATGTCTTAGAGAAGTCCCCTAAGCTCAGAAAAGTTCTTGATTCCTCGCTGCAAGAATGTAATGAAAATTTTAAGTCACCACAATACAATTTTATTAAGAAGAAGTCAACTTTTTGAAAGATTACTTTTTGTAAATTACATACGTACCCAAAGGGTCTTAAACCCACAACCTCACCCTCCGCCATGTTGAAGCAGGGGAGGTCTCATTTGCAATAGGCTCACTGAAAACTTTTTCTAAGAAATAACTAAGTAATGATCTTTTAAAACTTTCTAATGTTCTGACAGACAGCAATCAACGAAGGTCGATTAATGAATTATAAAACTAACAAAAGTACGACACAAGGGTTAACTGATTACTTTCCTCAACCTTTTTTTTTGGATAAGGAAAGGTTTTATTAAAAAGGAAAAGGAAATGATACATAAAAAGATGTGTACAAACCCTTTTTAAAGAACACAAATCACAAATAATGGGAGTTAAAAAATTCAACAAAAGACACAGAAGGGACACTGCCTAAGGCATCAATTCTTTCCTAACAGCATTAACTTGCATTTCTTCAGACATCCCGTTGTCCATGTAGTGCCATAGGCTAGCACTAGATTTTTCTTTCCTATGCAATTATTGGTCGATGTTGCAAAATTCCTAGGGAAGCTAAGTTTAACTTCTAATCTTAGTTAGAGTGGCGCCACCTCAAAGCTCCCTTTTAGTGATAAGTTTTTACAATATAGTCATACTTCTTAACCAAAACAAAAAAAAATCACTTCAACTCCAATAATTTGATAAACAGATTAGTTAACAGTCTAACATCTATAGTTAATAAATCCATCTATATTGATCTTAGGATATTTCTATCAGTTTATAGATTTGTGATGATCAAAATCACCCCACGAGCACCTTGCTCAGGTCCCATCTGTGAAATTTTTTCAATCCCTACCTAGTACCTACTTGAGAATAATGAGACTGAGAGATCTAACAGGATAAGCATTCTAAAGGATTTAGCAAATTCTGGAGAATTAAGTACCTTGAGTATTCCTGCAATAGATGAAGAAAAATTTCTACTTCAAGATCTTCAGTTGACAATTTGCTTGAGCATCGAATGTTCAACTTTTTTCTCACTTCAAGCAAGACATTTCTATATGATGGTCTCCATCCCCTACCAACAACATTATATGAAAAGAAATCAAGACGATACTTAAAATGAAGCCCGACTTACAATGTGCAATAAAATTTTGTTCATGAGAACAGAGATTGAGATTCACTAACCACTTTCCACAAAGAGGACCAGTAAGTTTAGTTGTAATGTGCAACTTAGACCATTTCAATAAAAGCAGCTGTTGACGCTAACTAGTTGCAATTTTACAATGTCATTGCAATTACCTTAATGTAGACCGGGCATCAGACGCAAGAAATAAAAAGCGTGACTCTAGCGCTGCAATAAAATCTTGTCGCTCTTCAAGATCTTCTTCAATCATGGCATGGTCCACATCCGCTCTGCTTGTTATCGATTTTAGCAAAGGGCTGAAGTAGCTGAATATCAACAACATTAAAGACCAAATATATCAACATCATGCCAAAATCAAAAGAAGAAGAAGAAGAAGAAGATTTTCATTTACCTGGGGCCAAAAAGGATTCTTTCAAGCTCATATAGCTCAGAGTCGGTGGCAAGTTCAAGCACTGACCGAAGCTCAGGGTCAAATGTACCTGCATAGCATACCACATCATTTTAGAAATACAAATACAAATACAAATCCAAGTTAGGAAACAGAGTCAAAAAAACAAAAAAAAAGGGGGCACCTTGCCCTTGCCCTTGCCCTTTTCTTGAAATAGCTGCATAAGCACAACAACCCACAAGCCTGAGACCATTTGTACGCCCAACAACCTGCAAAATCAAGAACCCATTTGCCTTGAATATGAAAGTTTACTTCTTTAGACTGTACGCCAATCTCTAGCACTAATTTTAGAAATTTACAAGTATGCGGAAGGAAGAGGAGCAAAAGAAAAAAGAAAAGCGTACTACTACCGAGTATGCAGCTAGTTTGGGAATTGTGATTGGTAATGCTGAAGCCAAGGAAAAATGGAGTGGCAGAGCTGCTGCTGCTGCCGCTGTTGCACTAGTCATCCGCCTCCCCGATAAAAATATAAAATGGAGCTGATCTGATCTGTTTGGAATTGATGCCTCACACTCACCCACTTTAACTTTAGTTTTCCTTCCCCTAAAAAACAAAACGACCTTTCAAATAAATTTAGGGAGAAATGGGCATTTGTCTCTCATTTTAAAATTATACAATAAAATATTTCTATTTTGAAACAACTTAGTAAAATGCTCTTGTTTTTTAAACTTAATTTTAACAAAATTAAGTTTTGTATAAAACTTAATATCATCAAAATCAAGTTATGTGTATATTTTTAAGAGTAATTCGACATTAACAATATTGAGTTCCACTTCAATTTTCAAAAAAATTTAAGTGGTTGAATTTACCTAAAACTTGATTTTTAAAAAATCGAGTTTTAAAACAAGGATACGGTGCTTAATAATTTTAAAACAGAAATATTGTGCTAAATATTTTTAAAAATAAGAGTAAATGCTCATTTACCCCAGTAAATTCTAGCTAATTTTTTCCAAACGTTTTAAATATCAACTTAACCCGATCTTTTTTCTTTTTCTTTTTTTTTTGGAAAATCCTAGCTTTTGTTATTGTCTCATAATAAATTTTTTATTAAGTGATGGATAAAAAATATTGTCATGATAAAAAAAATTTATTTTTATACTACTTGGATTTCCAGTGAACTAGCTTGAATAAAAACAAAAATAAATAAATAAATAAAAACACCACTCTCTCTAAAAATTTTCTCCCCAATCTAAGGAGAAAAATAACCAAGAAAAAAAAGAAATCAATCACTCAGTTTTGGATTACCACATCAGCAATGCCCAATAGTCCTTCCTTTCAAGAATATAAAACCATGTGTCCAAATTATTGAGTCACTATCCTAATCACTATGCAAATAAAAAAAAATAAAAAATAAAAACTTACCATCAACTTTTAATAATAATAAAATCATTTCTGTATCACATTCGTGTATTTGATGTCTAAAACAATTTTCTTTGCCTTTATTTTTTAAGAAAAAGGAAACGACTTCCTTGGACATAGTTTATTTTAAATTCAAGAAAAAATAAATTATCAACATAGTTTTTGCTCTCTTTTTTCTGCTAGAAAGTATCCATGTTCTAATGACGTTCTTCAAAGTTAAAATTTTACAGTTTTTAGAATAAAGAAATTGCTATAACTTCTTGGATATATCTCCTAATATCATATAAAAATCCATGCTTTTACGAATTGTCTTGACTTCTTTTTTTTTTTTTTTTGGGCGAAAGATGTATTGTTTTGACTTGATTAGCTGCACTGAAAAGATTTTATATTAAACTCAAGGAAATTTTGGTCAGTTTTAACTTTTAAATTTATCTGTTAGAAAGTGTTTATATCCCATACTTAATTTCATAGAATACTCGCATTTAGCTAGTGCAAAAATTTCTGTCTATTTTAGCATAAGAACTTTTTTTTTTTTTTTTTACATACTCATTTTTCAAAATATCCTATATCAAATTATCTATTTTACACTATATTTTATTAAAATATCAATTTTTCTTATTTTTAAAATTTATTCTCTTTCTTCACACACAACCATTACCATCAACTCTCTTCCTTCATATTGAGATATGGAAAGAAAGAATAAACAACTAAATGCAAAAAGAATAATATCAGTGTAAATTTACACGGTTACCATAACAAATTTGTTACTATAGCAAACTTGTAAATTTATACAATTATACTTGGACTAATATGGTTCATTTTTAAACAAAACTGTGTAAATTCTACACATTCTTTTATTATACTTGAAGCAATGTGAATGCTCATATGTTGCAAGATTCAATAGGATTTGGATACATAATTAGCAAAAGAGTAAACAAGACATAACTTGCCGTATTTCTTTCCATCGTACTACATTCTAAGCACAGCATTCACAATGAAGTAATTAAATTACAATAATTAAACTCAAAATACCATCACAAAGAAGTAATCTTAGAGCATTCACAATGAAGTTGGTATAATTGCTAAAATGCTATTTTAGCAACTAAAACACTTAAATGTAGGCTACAATGAAGTTGCTATAGTTTGAAAAAATGGAAACTAAGCTACAGTAAATATTTTATTTCTCTCTCTCTCTCTCTCTCTCTCTCTAATATATATATATATATATATATTCTCTCTCTTTCTTCTCTCTTCAGAGCCAGATGTTTCTCTCTTTTTTCTTTTTTATCTTCTCTCTCGCCTACCCCTTCTTCCCTTTCTTCTATTATTTTTTTTTAATTTCTTTTGCTATGATAGAAAATTTCTCTCTTTCTATTATTTTCTTCTCTCTTATTCTCCTCCTTTCTTCTTCTTCTCAGACTCAAATATTTTATTCTCTCTTTTGTGGTGGTGATGGGTGTTGTGGCCAGTTGTGGGTGTTGTTATGATGGGTTTTGTTGGTCGATTGTGGGTGTGATAATGATGGATTTCGTGGCCGGTTGTGGGTGCGGTGGTGATGGATTTTGTGTCCAGTTGTGAGTGTGATGGTGGCTATGGTCGTGATTGTGGTTTTGTTTGGGTTGCGTGTTTTTTTTTTTTTTTTTTGTGGTGGATTTTGTGGCCGATTGTGAGTGTGGTTGTGATGGGTTTTGTGGGTTTTTTTTTACTAGTGGTGTTGGTGGTGGTGGCTGGCAGTGGGCAGGCGGCAAAGAAGAGGAAGAGATGTAGTAGGTGTGGAGGGTAGAGAAGAGAGAGATGAAGAAGAAGATAGAGAAAGAGAGAGAATATGAATTTTAAAAAAAATAAAGAATTAATAAAGTATATTTAAATGAAGTAAAAAATAAAATCTTTGATGTTAGGTGTATTGTAAAATGAAGTGTTAGAACTTAGAATAAATAAAATAAGTTTTTGAGATGTTAAAAGCTAAAAATTTTAGGAGCTTGCTGTAAATGCTTTGATTTAAGGTTCTAAGTGAAAATATTAAGATAGTAGTTGATGCAATTAACTGAGACAAAGTATGTATGACGTTATTAATAACAGAAGTTGAGAAAATTTCAAACGTATAATGATCTTGTAGTTGATGCTATGGAGTATCTATTTTATGATAATAAAAATAGTATCAGTTATGGGATTAAACGAAAGTAATATTACACAAAGGAGAATTTGTCATCTCACTAAATTGAGAAATCTCGTGTTTCTTTTTTTAGTCAGGTATAGATAGAGAGGGGGGTGAGGTAGGAACCAAACCAAATACATGAGTACCACAAATTACCATTTGCCAATCACTTCCAACTCTAGAACTAGAAGATAACAGCATATGCAAGACTATTAACCAGTCAAATCTGCCTATATTGGGAGCACTTGCACGCCCAGTGAGATATTATTAGAATAAACAGGGGTAGAAGATATTAAAAGAATGTATAGCATAGCCTTGATTTGAGTAATGATACAAACTTTTTTCCGTACTGTCAAAAACACACTTGTTATCCAACATGCTGCTTCTGAAGCAAGAAATCTAACGAACCTTGCTTCTGCTTTTAATACATGAGGCGCTACAAAATTACCTTTGGAACTTAATTTCTCTACATTGCCTATATAAAAGAGGAAAAAACATGGCAAACGACTCTTGACGAGGATCAACCATCTACTCACACTTGATGGATCGATAAATGTGACGCACAAATAGTAAAGCTGCACGGAAACCTACAGTTCCAAGCATGAGGAAGAAACCATAGCAGATGCAAGCCATGTAACCAAAGAAAAATGAGGTTTGCATGAACCCAGACATATCTGAGCGTGCATAGTAGTAGTACAGGCAATAGGCATAGATAAAGATGCCAGTTGATCCACCACATAGAAAAGATCTGTAACAAATTCAAGCATAGAGATCATCAATCTTGGATTCAATATATTATTCTCCATTCTAGACATTCAGAATCCATACAGTTTGACATAGGGAAAAGAAAATGAAAGACATTAATGCAGGCTAACAACTCTACTTCACTGCAAATCAGGACAAAGAAAGATAATAAGCCAACTGTCATAAAATCTATCTCAAAAATCAAGTCAACACTTAAAAAGTGATAGTATATAATTTTTTTTTTTTTTTAATGGAATAACATGATAGTATATATAACCTAACCTAAGAATTGACGCAAAGTATGGTAAAAATGATAAATATAGATTAATAAACAATCAATCAATGCATGAGATAAAGAACGAAAGCTTGTTTGATGGTTGCAATTATTAAGTGAGGTAAATATGGGGAATAAATAATTATAAAGAAATGAATAAAAATTACGCAAGCATTCTTGTTCACATAAACTTTACAATTAACTAATAGCCACACAAACCAATCCATAACAAAAGAGACTGCAAATGTCATGCCTAAGCTACACATATTTATACCTCAAAACAACATGTTCTCAGTAATTTTTTTATGCCACTGCAAATCCACATAGAAACTTTTGTCCTTTTATCTTTGATTACTTTAAACTTATCAAACACAATGGCTTGAAGAACTACATTGCAGTTTCACATAGTAATTAATTACACATCATTGACAATCAAAGTTGATATGTTGTCGGTAGTCAACAACTCCTAATACAAACTTTAATGCAACAACACCTATACTACAATTGTCAATACATCGATCCTATAACAAGTTTTTCACATGTACACAGGAAGAGTTCTAACTTTATATATGGTCAAGAAAGAAGAATACAGTCACCCATTACCACAACTCCCTCCCCTTTCCCAAAATAAAGATACTTCCATAACCAAGGGGAAAGAAAGACAAGAACAAGTCATGGAAAATTTGAAA
The DNA here is from genome assembly GCA_023621385.1 of Quercus gilva. Classification (NCBI taxonomy): domain Eukaryota; kingdom Viridiplantae; phylum Streptophyta; class Magnoliopsida; order Fagales; family Fagaceae; genus Quercus; species Quercus gilva. Next base: position 33,349,589 of record CM042482.1, on the reverse strand, counting down.
AATAGAGCAATATTGATATAAATTCCAGAATGAGAACAGAAGCAAAATCAAATCAATTGAAGAATCAGATGACAAATATTATTTAAGTCAGCAAAACATCAACACAAATAAATAAAAATGGGTGTTTACCTCCACCACCATTCATGGTCCTCAGCAGCAAGTTGGAAGTATGTCAGTGCCACAGTAATGAAAGCAGTAACTATCAGGAGAATGATGAAGACAATAAACAAGATGCTGTATATGGTATAAATCCTGTGACCCCATACACTGGCAAATATGTAGTAAAGTTCAATGTAGATAGCACTGAAAGGCAGAAAGCCTGCCATTGCCATTTGTGGAATCGTTCCCCGGTACCATGGCAAAGGTGGAATCTCTCTGGGATACTTGGTGGTGCGGACAGGAGCTTGGAATTCAGCCTTGCTATTCTTCCCAGCAATCCCACCCAACACCAGCAAAGGCGATGTTACAAGCGTCCATATAAGAACTATCACCACAATTGTGCCAAATGGGAGAGCAGCAGTGGCATTATAAGCAATTGCTACAGTATTCAGGAAGCAAAACATAAGAAACAGAGGTCCGCAAAAGAGGCATCCCGTCAACAGTAGATTCCTAACCTGTCGTCACACCAGAATACTGAATATCAGATTATGAAACAAGTACAACTTTAAAGGATGTGAGTTAAAATTCAAAAAAAAATTTGAAGAATGAATACATAATAGGCACGTACCCAGTTTGTTCCCTCTAGCTGACAGTAAAAGGAGGTCGCAATATAGCCCGCAATTCCTGATGTGAGAGCATATATGACAACCAGTGCAGTAAATAGAGCTCCTCGGTTGTATGGATAAAATACACCAACAAGTGCTAGTATAAAAATGAATACCGTACTGCATGGAATGGAAAGCATAAAAATTACTTACACGACAATAACAAGTATGAGGAACCGTCTCAGTCTCAGTGGATGAAAAAGTAACTACTTACAGGGTAAATAGTTGGGTACCAGAACCAAGGGCAGCTGCAAATACAGACTTGTACTTGGGATACCTGAATACATCTCCATGGATGTATTTCCATCCAGTCTCTTCCTGGTCTTCAGCTGATTCCTCATCATGGGCATATCTTTATTATTTACAGGAAAAACAAAAAAAAATTAACAATTGAGTCAAGATCCTAATGAAGAGAGAGGCAGAGGCAGATGAGAATAGATTCTTACTTAACAAAATCATTTTTAAGGACTCGCATGAGTATGGTGGCAAGAAAGCCAGTTAGAAGAAGCACTGTGACACATGAATTAATAATGGAGAACCAATGGATCTCGAGATGATGAGGAAGAGAAGAAGACTGTGAGTACTTATCCATCCTCTTCTCATAAGGGACGCTTGTTTCTTTCCATTTGACAGTATATAAAAAATCGACGTCGACGTTGTCTTTATTGTCATCAGTAAGGTCGACAACATTGCGTGCGTCTGTTTGAACACTGATTTCGATGACGCGGTCTTTGTTGTAAAAGATGTTAAACTGAATGTGCTTATAGAGAAAATATCTGTAGTCGCTTGGCTCTTTGCCTTCTTTTTCGACCTTGCCAATAAAACCCCAAAGGGGTAGGTCATCGTAATACATCTGAAAGTAGTAGTCCTTGTTAACGGCATCTCGGAAACGGGCCACCTCTTCCTTTGAGAGTGTTTTCTTGCAAACAAGCTCTGAATCTTTCTCGATTCGGAAATCAAGTTTGTAGGGAGCACTCACTAAACGATCGCCATTTAGCACTTCCCCAAGAGCTTCCTTTTTGTCTTTCACATTTTCTGGAGAGCAGAATGGGAGATCAAAATACCGGTATGTTTCGCTGCCACAGAGAGAGAGAGAGAGAGAGAGAGAGAGAGAGAGAGCAATATCATCATTAGCTTACTTACACCACACACAACCAACAGAGACCATTCATTCCCTAAATCATCATGTCGTCGAAGATTGGAAGTTTCATCATACATTTCATTTCATTTGATGATGTTGTGGTTTTCTTTCTTTTGACCTTTTTATAACTAGAAATAGAAATGGGAAACGGTGATTTTTTTTTTTTTTTTGACATTATTATTATCTGAAAGAAAGAGGATATCTGATCTCTTCAATTCTACTAGATCCAGCTCTAAAATTGACAAATCCATTAAATATAAATCTGAAAACAGCAGCAGCAGAGAGGTAAAACATAATAGTAAAAAGTAGGAAAACCAAAATGAGGTCAGATCCAGCTCGAAAGAAGAAGAAGAAGAAGAAATGGAAATGGACATGGAAATACCTGGGATTGTGAAAGGGGCCGACCTTGTTGGCATAGAGAGGCACTGCTTCTCCTTCCTTGTAACGGTGATCGGATGCACTCGACCTCACCTGATCCGCACCAAACAGCACCATTAACAACACTACCACCACCACCGCCACACTCTTCTCCATATCTCTCTAAACCCTTTCAGAAAGAGAGATAGATCTCGTTTGTTTTGGTTTTGGTTTTGGTTTTGTTTTTGAGATCCAATCGGCAAGAGGTTTTAATTAATTAATAATAAAACGAGAACGCGAGAGAGAGAGGGAGAGAGAGAGAGAGAGAGAGAGGCGTTGAAGACTAGTCTCTTGTCTCCCAAATCTCAATTGTTACGGCTTTATGGGGAAATTTTTTTTTATTTTTTTATTATTAATAAAAACACACACAAAGTCGCAAAACTGCACTGAAAGCGATGGAGCGCCACACAGAGATGTGCGTGCCTCACCTACACGGGGCCGTTTTTTTTTTTTTTTTTTTTAATTTGTTTGTGACTTCGGCTGTAGCATCCACCCACCGACGCGACGGTACGTTTTGTTGTTTTTATTTTTATTTGTATTTGAGTTGGTGGATGCACGTGATTGGCGTTGCTTATAAGGGAAGCTTTTGATGAGATTAGGGGAGTGAGAGATCTCTTAATTGGTAGCTCGCCAGTCAACGCCTTGGAATGGTGACTATGCACTACCTTGATCCCCCCCCTCTCCCGGATCTCACCTTTTGCCCTGATATCTTTTCATCCGCGGATCCTAATTCCAAACCCACCCTTTTTTTTTTTTGAAACTTAACCCAACCTTTTTCAAAAGCCCATATAATTATCAACCTTCTTTTCATTCAGCCCAAATTACTTTTATATTTATATATATTTATATTCATGTTAAGAAAATGCTAATAAGTGAAGAATCAAACATAAAATATTCATTTCTTTTTCCCTTTTATAATTTGAGAGTTATAGTAAGAGTGGGGATTTTGAATTATATATGTCCCTATTTAGATCACCAAATCGAAAAAACCAAGGAAAACTAAAAGGAAAGATAATTAGATATATAGTTAGATGTCAATGAAATATATTTGGAAGATTTAAAAAAAATAATATATATATATATATATATGTCAATGAAATATATTTGGAAGATTTTTTTTAAAAAAAAAGAAATATATATATATATATATATCCTTCAAGTTAAGTAGGGGTGTCAATGTTAGACCCAACCCGTAAACATGACACAAATCCAACATGAGTTTTTGCGGGTTAGGGTTAGGCCTTAATGGGTATGGGTCATAAATGGGTTGACCCGAAAATAACAAGATAAGAAATGTGTCATAAGAGGATTAACCTGCGTAACCCGCAATATCCACAATAGACACGTTTGATACGCCAATTTATTTGTGTCAACTCAAAATGACCCACTTAACACAACCCGTTTAACTCGTATAACAAATAAAAATTCATTTTATTTTAGATTTGTCAAATACCTTTATATCCAACATATATTTTAAATTTAAAAAGAAAAGTGAGTAATTACAAAAACTTACAAGAGATATAATTGGAAATTGAAACTCTACAAACCCTAAATCTCTAAACTATCTTATAAATATCTAATTTTCTTTTTTTATTTCATCCGTACTACTCACTGTATTATCTTATAGTCTCATGCCTAATTCTCAAACTCAATATCTCAAAATAATTATTGCTCTCTCTCTCTCTCTCTCTCTCTCTCACACACACACACACACACACACACACGTGTTTAATGAGTTTTAGAATTAAAGAAAATCGTTTTCTTTGTGTTTCAAAATTCTGCAATAATTTTTTCTACATAATATTTTTGTTCTATAAACTTTAGTCTACTGTTTGCTCCAATTCTTTCAATATTGATACTTAGCATTTGGTAAGTTCCAAGGATATTATATTTTTGTTGAACTATGTTATTTTATTTTTGTTAAACTATGTTATTTTGAATTTAAGTTGAAGTATATGCACTTCTTTTGGAGTGTAAAGAACTTATTTCTAGATGAATGTTATATTTTTGTTGAAATATATTATTTTGAATGTAGGTTGAAAACTTGAAGTGTATGCACTTCTTTTGGGATGTAAAAAAAATTATTTCTAGATGGATATTATATTTAATATTATTTAAGTTGAAATGGGTTGTGTTACATTCATGTCAACCCAACATGACTCGTTTATTAAGCATGTCAAATGAGTTGGGTTAGGTCAACCCACCTTATTAACAAGTAGGGTTAGGATTGAAGGATGATAACACAATTATTAAATGGGTTGGGTTGGGTTAGGGTTGAGCCATTTAGTTGAATACCCCTATCTTGACATGACAGGAACCCGACACGCTAACCCGAATTGACACCCCTAAAGTTAAGTATTACAATAGCATTTGTAATTTTTTATGGAATTACATTACACATATTTAGCACATTTTAAAACATGGCTTTTAGGTTACTCTAAAATAAGTAAAAAGCGTCTTTTGGGTCACCTAATAAAAAAAAAACCAAAGGAAAAGTAATGGTAAGAAATTGATGAAGCTTATAATGAGTAATTATTAAAGTGGTGGAATTTATAATGTGCATTTAAGTTGTTTTTATTATTTTTTAGTGACACATAGCAAGAAGATTGACACATACCAATAGCTGTCTACCATGTGGCATTTGAGAAGTGACATATACCAATAGTTGTCAACCATATGGCGCTTGAGACAAATAATTGTTTAGTGCATTGTGAATGGGACACGTGTCACCATTTTATGTATCCACCACTTTGGGTGATCCAACTTTTAATATATATTGAGTAATGCTACGAACACAAACTATTTTAGAATATTTTTACAAACTATTGATATGGCAAATTCTTACTAGTTCTAATCTGAATCCACCACTAACATTACATTTTATTTACCAATAACTATTTGAAAAATACTAAAACCATATCAACTGTTTGTAAAAATATTGTAAAATAGTTTGTGTCTGTAGCATTACTCTAATATATTATATACATTGAATTTTCTCTAAGTTTTGGCTTTATATATATATATATATATAATACTCCATTAACTTCCTATTAAAAAAAATACTCTATTAACTTTTTACCCCCTTTTTTTTAGAATCAAACCTTTTACCTATTTTTGGTTAAACTTCAATATACTTTCTTTTTAGAAACAAACTAACTGTTACACACATACACACTTAATTATACTCTCTCATCAATCTTAAACACATTACTTAACCCAAAGTACCACTGCAAAAGGGGAAATTATTGAGTATTCCCGGAGTACCATAAATGCATACTCTCCCATCTCACTTTATTGTGGGTCCCACTAATTAAATTTATGGTGGGACCCATAATTCATGTGAGAGGGGGAATATGTATTTATGGTACTCTAGGAGTACTCAATAATTTTCCCTGCAAAAGGGCTTAACTCTTGTAGTAGTAGAGTGTACACTTTTTTTTAATAAGTTTTTAAATCAGTTCTAAAAGGTAGGGCCTATAAATGTGCAAAACATTTTTTGTACAAAGTTTTATAAATTACTTCCATATTTGTGCCACATCTAAAGAAGTAAGTCTTATTTTTTTAGGGAAAAAAGAAGTTAGTCCATACTTCAAAACAATGTCATTTTGAATTTTAGACCAATTATTTATAATATTATTTTATCACAACACATTATAAATTTATAATAATGACTTAAAAAGTTATTTTTTAAAAATTAAAAAAAATTATATGATGTGACAAACAGTTTGTATTGTTAGCGCACAAGTAGTTATAATAATAATAATATAAAATAAAATAATTAAACATTAAAAAAACCAATTAGCATTGTTTGTGCACATGTGGTTATAATAATAATATAAAATCAAATAATTAATCATTAAAAAAAACCACCTAAGCATTTTAATAAAAAAGAAAAAGAAAAAGTCATCAGATTTAAATTAAAAAAAAAAAAACTTGAAAATTAATGGAAAGAAAAAAAATTAAAGAAATTGAATTAAAAAAATCTCAATTTCTTTTATTTTCTTTTGTATTCTTGCACAATTGCACTTTCTTACGTACCAAACACATTACCCATTGTAAGAGCATCCTTATCAAGGATTCTAAAATTTTTGGCATTTAACACTTTAAAAACCTACTTTATCAATTATACCACTCCATTTTAAGATACACCAAATATCAAAACTTCTATATTTTTTACAATTTCATTTAAATAATATAAACTACTCCTTAAAATAAAAATAAAAATAAAACAACTACACAAATAACTAGAGCAACCACCTCCTCCACCCCCCTACCACCGCTCCACTTGCCATCACCACCATTGTAGCAACCACAACCCACCATAGCCACCACCACCACAAGTCACAGCACCACTGTGGCAACCACAACCACCTGCAGGAAGAAAAGAAAAAGAAAAAACCCAAAGTATAACCACAACCATCCACCAAAATCACAACCACCCACCACAAAAACAACTAGCCATTGCAAAAACAAAATCTTAGCCAAGCACTCACCGGTGGCTGATCTAACCCATTGCAGGAAGGAAAAAAAAGAAACCACAACCATCTAGCAAAAACAACCAGCCATCAAAACAAAATTGTAACCCAAAGATTCAACCCACGCACTCACCGATCTCACCATCGTGCCTCCAAATCAAACCCACAAATCACCGCCACCGTGACCCACCATCGAAACCCACTGAAAAAAATTGGAAGAAAAGTAGCTTCATTGGTTCTAATCCAAGTCGTGAGATAGCTTCAAGTGGGGAGCTACAGGGAGATCGATTTCAGAGAGCAAAAGAAGAAAGAAGAAGGAAGAAAAAAAAAAAAGGAAGAGAGGAACGGCAGGTCTGAACAGAGAAGAAGGAAAGAATAAAAAGAGATAGAAATAAAATACTTTTTTAAAGAGAAGAAGAGAGAGAAAGTTTTAAAATAATATTTTTTATTTTACCATACAGCTACAGTGCGCTCTCAAAAATGAGAGCGCACTGTAGCAGTATTGCAAAATTTTTAAGATATACCCTCTTTGATGGAGCAAGCTTTTGGGTTATAAATGCTAAAAAAAAGCATTTTTTAGCATATACAATGCTTGATAAGAATGCTCTAAGTGTATGAGGCCGGGTTATTTCTTGGTCCTCTACTGGTACTTGTAGATTCAAGGGTACAAGAAGAGGGACACCCTTTGCAACACAAACTGTAGTAGGAAATGCTATTTAGAACAAGAAACACAACAATCTAATCGTGACTTTCATTGCGCACACATTAAACAAAAGAATGAAGTTAATAAAATAACAAAAATGGTTCTTCTCCAGTTCACATTTTGTCCACGTGCTTACTCACACATGAAGTAACCCACCCATTTGGGAATCCTGTCGTTCTAACCTAAGACGCCACCACCGCGGTCACCACACTCCCACCACAACCCCCACCACGATAAATTATGAGGTCCAATTGGTTCTCATTCATCCTCCCAACTAATAAAAAGCTGTCACTTATAAAAATGTGACAACAGTAGAGACAACGACAACGACAATGACAACATGAGGCTGTTGTATTGTGATGAGGGCTGAGGCGTTGAGGAAGAAGATAGAAAAAAAAGAGTTAGGTTGTTGTTGTTGCAGTGGTACTTGGAGGACTGTATTAATCATATCATCTTGGCTGAATGTATCCATCATTAGTAGATTTTGCTAATAAAGGTTCAATAAGCTTCTTCTATATAAAAAAAAAAAAAAAAAAAAAAGAATTAAAAAAAGAAAAAGAAAAAGATGCTTCTTGTTGGATATGTGTATGGTTTTGATAACTGTGTGAATCTGTGATTAATGTATTGTTTCAGATAACTGTGTTGCTTCCAATGTAATGTGTTTGGTAGCTAAGAAAGTGCAAGAATACTAAAAGAAAATTATTTTCTTTCAATTAAAATTTTTCAGATTTTCTTATAAAAACATTTGAAATTACTTTTTCTTTTTCACTAAAATGCTTAGGTGGCTTTTTGAATATTAATTATTTGATTATATATTATTATTTTTTTTATACAAGATAGAAATTCTACTCTAACCTAATCTAAGTGTATATGTGTGTGTGAAAGGTCCCTTTTGGAGACTTGAACCTAGGCCCTTACCCCCTACACCCTACAAGCACTTATACTTGTGAAGTGACCATCGACTCAAGGGTATGCAGTGGTATATTATATTATTATTATAACCAATGTGTGGACCAACAATGTAAATCGTTTGTCACGTAGGTATTTTCCGTTAATGAGTTATTGGTAGGGAACAAATTGATTGCAAGTTTAAAATAACTATTTTTTTTTTTAGTAACAAACACACACACATACACACACAAGGGAGAGGAAAAGGGGTTCTAACGTAAAGGCACACCACAACTCTGTTGTATATATAGGTATATACAACGATAGATTGTAATAATGATGTTTGAGTTTGGAGAATATGGTTTCATAAAGTGAAAATTCAAGTTCTAGAATTTTCTAAGTGAAAATTTGAAATTCTGTGTTTTTCAAAATTTTCTAGAATTTTTTGCAGAATTTTCTGGTGACTATTCAGAAAGGTTTAAGATGTTTCAATCTTTGTTAATGGTTTTATGAAAAAATAACTAACTCTCCATACGTGCCTTTTCATGAAACATACATGCCTTTTCATGAATCGAGGCTTATGTTCACTTGAAAAATAACTAACTTTCCATACGTGCCTTTTCATGAAACATAACCTTATGGGTATAAATAGAGGCTTATATTTACTTGAAAAAAAACACAAGAAAACAAGAAATCCTGTGGTCATTCTCCAGAATTGCTATCTGTAGAACCCAACATCTTGGTTGTATCCTAGGGACAAATTTGCAATAACCCTTTAGCAATAAAAGTGTGGGGGGCAAATATTGTCTAAGGAAAACGATATAATGCCTCAAAGTTATCTATTTTATGTTTGTCTTTTTTGTTAACCTTGTTCTTCCATTATTACTTTGTATAATATCCCTAACAATCTTAGACAATATTTGACTACAAGATAGGGAGTAAATGATGGTACAACTTTGAAGATGTTGAACCATGGTTTTGTGAAATTGGATCGCTTTGATGGAACCAATTTTACACAAAGGATATTGAATTTATTGAGTTTGAATTCAAAGACGTGTGAGAGACGTGTCCTTCAAAAAAGAGATTCAGGTACCTTTTGGGGCACCTCTCTTTTTGGGTAAGTGGTATGGAGTCGCCACTTATTTTTCTTTATACAAAAAAATAAGAAAAAAAATACTAATTACAAAATACATGACTGAATAGTTCCATTCATTGATTGAATAAAAATTACATGTCTGGAAAATTAAAAAGTTACATAGCTTTGGATCTTAGTTACAATCTACCAAATATTTACATGGCTTGTTGTCCTAATTACATTCTACCCAAAACAAATGAAGACAAGGCTAGAATGAAAAACTAAATCACACAAATTTATGTATGGATGAAATCTCTTCTTTTGTTGAAAAAATAAGATCTGCTTTTATTTTTTTTTTAAATGATTTTGATTTGTCAAAATTTCAGATCTGCTTTGTGGGATGTAAAAAAAAGGTTTTGTGATGACAAAAATTCAGAGCTATTTTGTAGTATTTAAAAAAAAAAATGATTTTTTGATGACAAAAATTCAGATCTGTTTTGCTATATATTTTAAAAAAAAGATTTTCTAAGAAGAGAATTCCACTCATAAACTAAATTTATGCAATCATGAATTAAAATAAACACAAACATAGCAATACATAATTTCTTTCTTTATTTCAACAATTTGCATGTATTAAGAAATTCAGATTTGAGAAAAATTTAGATCTGAATCTTTTAAAGATGTAGATCTCTTTTTGTTTGAGAAAACTCAGATCTATATCTAAGGAAGATGTAGATTTATTTTTATATTGAGAAAAAATTCAGATCTACATCTTATAAAGATGCAGATTTGTTTTGTTTTAAGAAAAAATTCAGATCTACATCTTTTAAAGATGCAGATCTGCTTTGTTTTAAGAAAAATTCAGATCTACATCTTGTAAAGATGCAGATCTTGTTTTGTTTTAAGAAAAATAATTATTCACATGCAAATTTATTGACATTCAAGAAAAAGATTATAACAATCATATAGAAAATATCATGCTTTAAACAAAAGAACAATTAACAATTCATAGATATTTGAAAAAGAAAGAGATATAATATGCATCATCACATCAAAAGAGAAGGGTGAAGGAAACAACCTCTTGCATGAGCACACTTTATTCTTGAGAGGATGTTTTAAGGTTCAAAGAAATTTGTTCAATTCCCTTTGAAACCTAAAAACCCTAATTTTGCAGCAACACTAAGAGAAAGGATAAAAAAAATATGTGGTTTAAGAGTAAAAAATGTATGCCTTTTAGAGCATAAAAAAAAGGTGTTGAATTATGAGGTTTAGTCTCTATTTATAGAGGCTAGAAGATTTTAAAAAATAGGTATGGACGATTAGGGTTTGAATCTGGACGCATCCTTTTGCCAAAAGGTGGAAAAGGGTGTGCCTTATCGTCACCAGAATGCTGTTGGGCCAAAGCCCACATGATGGTAATTCGGCACTTTTAGAGTGCCGTTCGGCACTCCAAATGTGCCGTTCAACACTCTAAAAGTGCCAAATTAGCTCTTGGAGGCCGAACGCGCTTTCGTGTTCGGGTGCCATTTAGTCTCTCCTTCTAGGGTTTTTTGGTTGGTCCTTGTATCTAAACGTGTTTTTCAACCTCCGTTTATGATTTTTTGTCTCTTTTCTAGATAATTCAGGTTTTTTTAAGAATAATTATCTTGAAGACAAATACCTTAAAATAAATCTTGATAAAGTTCAGATTATTCACAGTTTCATTATTATCCAATCGTCCCTTTTATTCCCATCCATGCATTCCTATTTTAAACACTAATTATCAACCAATCATAAAATTATTTAATTAATTTTAATTCTTAAATCAATCAAAATTAATTTAAATTGATCATATGTGGTTGATTCTACTTAGACATAATGCATGCTGACCGTGCAAACTTGATCATGCTATATCTATCGATTCGATGGTTTGATTCAAAAACCAAAAACACCGTTACAACCGTTAGAATCTCAAGATCATTTTTTGATATGCGATGAATGAATTAATGCATGTAATGCAAAGGCAAAATGATGCATGTGATGCAAGAATAAAATGATGCATGTGATGCAAGAATGACTTCTTTTTTTTGGGTACATGGATGGTCACTCCAGTCATCTTCCATGATTAAATCATGTGTGCAAAATCGAGTGTCTACAGAATGCCCCTCATTGACAAAGCTTGGAAAGCGAATGTCAATGTAAAACAAAGACACTAATTTTAGCGACCATGATTTAATTGAGGTTGAATTTTCAAAGATTACATAGCCCTCGAACCTAAAACTTTGGAACGTAGAACTAGTGCCCTATTTTTTGACAAAAAATGAAAGTATTTGACTTAGCTAATAAATGCTGAACTCTGAAATGACTCTTGATAATTGATATGGCTGAGACTTTTTCATTCTGGTCTTAATAATGGAGGAGTCTGTGATCAACTAGCTTGATCTTGACGAAAAGGTGTGTCCATGATCAACCTATTTGATCTTGACGAAAAGAAATATATGCGACCAACTGGCTTGGTCTTGACTAAAGGAATGTCTATGATCAACTGGCTTGATCTTGATGAAAGGTTGTCTAGGACTTCTCATCCTTGAAACCAAGTTATTGCCTGCAAAAATAAAAATTTGGAATCAGTTTCTAACTGATAAGGGCTTTGTGTTCCCGCTGCTTTTTGAGATGTGATCCCTTTCTTGATTTGAACTTTATCACGAAAAGTTTAATTGACAAAAGATTTTTCTTTTGAGAAACATTTGATTTTTGAAATTCTGAAGTTTTGAAATTTTGATTTCGACATTTGAGACTTTGGAAAAAAATTCTTCCTGAAATCTAGAGTTTAAAATCTGAAATTTTGAGCCTTTAGAATTTTTAAAATCAAGGCTTGGAATCTTGATCATGAAATTTGAAGTTTGAGTTTTTATTGAAAACTGAAGAGTTGAATTAAACATTTGGGCATTGAGAATATGAATTTGAAAATTTGGGAATAAAAATTTTTGAGTTGAAAATTTGGGATTTGAGATATTTGAAAACTTTGAAATAGGAAGTTTTTTTTTTTTTTGAAACTTTCATTTAAAATTTTGAGACTTTGGAACTTTGAGATTTTGATTTGAAATTTGGAAATTAAAATTTGAAATTTTGAGATTCAGAATTTTGGAAAATTAAGACTTGAATTTTTTATCAAGAAACCTGAGGTTTGAATTTTTTTCTTTAATTTTTTTTTTTTTTTGGTTGTTGTTGTTGTGAAAACTGGAGGTTTTGAATTTAAAACTTGGGCATTGAGAATATGAACTTGAAAATTTGGGAATAAAAACTTTTGAGTTGGAAATTTGGGATTTGGGATATTTGAAAACTTTGAAAAAGATTTTTTTTTTTTTTTTTGGGTTGACTGAGTCAACTCAGTGTGACTGAGTTAATTCAGTTTTGGCTGAGTCTTAAGTGTGGGGGCTGAATTTTGCCCCCCCCCCCCCCTTCCTTTGTATCTCTCTTTTCCTTCTTTTTTTCTTTCGTTTTTTTTCCACCTCTCTTCCTCCATTGTCACTATTCACTCTCTTCTTCCCCTTGGATTTTCTTCTTCATCTCACCATTTCTTCTCACCAAAAAAAAAAAAAAACTTTTCTAAGCTTCTCAAGCTTCCCTCATCCATCTCCATCAATATCTCTTTAGATCCTTGTGTTCTTGAGCATTTCATCACATACCCATTTTTGGTGAAACCCATTTTCCAAAACCCATTTTCTTTGCATCAAAATGTCTTCTTCCTCCAAGGGATCTTCCTTCCTAACTTCTCATAGTAAGAAGTATGATTCAACATTTGAGTGGCATGATAATGATGGACTTCTTCAAGACCCTAGGACCCATGCTCCATATTGTCATGTAGACACCAAGGTGAGTTTTTTCTTTGGTTTCTTTGCTTGAAAAAAATGTTGTTGCATGTTTCATTGAAAATTTCATGGTGAGATATTATAACTTTTGAAATTTTGGGGGCATTGTGTGATTGATCATGTTTGGAATGTTGGCTTTGGAGAATTCTTGAAGTGTGTTTTTTCTTTGATCTTTGTGCAATTTGGGCAATGTTGGTGGCTTTTGGAATTTTGACAATGTAGGTAATTTGTGATGTTGTTGGATGAATTTTGGTTTGGATTTTGGGAGTATTGCCATTGTGAAAACTTTGTGTTTGACTTATATGAATGTGTTCATGATATATATGTAGGAAAACTTGTTGGTGTGTGTAAACTTTGTTTTATAATCATGGTAAACTTTGTTTTATAATCATGATATATATGTAGAAATTTTCTTTTTGCATGGCTATGGTAAAATTTGGTGGTTGTATGGATATGTGATAAATTTGGTAGTGGTGACATTTTGGTGGGGTATTGATTTGATTTTGTGGTGGGGTATTGATTGTGGAAATATTTTTTTGGGTATGGAAATTTTTTGGTTATATAAATTGATGAGCTGAATTTTTATGTTGCAAAGCCTCAAGAGTCGAGGGAGCCTCCAAATGTTGAAAAGTGCACGGGCAGCACTATCTCCTAGCATCAAAAATGTCATCAATGAAGCGGGCTTTGGCACCTTCTTCGAAGCTTTGTCAAATCATGAGACACATGAGTACAAGGATCTTCAGTTACTTCTTGCCTTAGCAGAGTGCTTCTGAGACACTACCTGAACCTTCCATTTTCCGAACATTGGGGAGGTAATGTTGACACCTTAGGACTTTTCTGTCATCACTGGTCTGAGGTTGGGTGGTAAAAGAATTCTTGTCAATGATTCTCTTGAACTGAGCTCAAGAAACTTCTAGGTGTAATGCCTTCTAGAATGAGGGGTAACAATGTTCCTTTGTCTTGGTTATGTGAGAGTATTCTCCAATGTGAGACTGTGGTAAAGGGTGCTCGTATGTTCATGCTTCTATTTATTGGGACTTTCCTATGTCCGGATTTAGGCAGTACTGTGAATTTGTGCTACTTGGGGAGCTTGAGAAAAATTGAACATCTTTGGAATTATGATTGGGGCGGCATAGCCTATGCTACTCTGATGCATTTCATGACCCAACTCTCCAAGCGGAGTCTTTCAAGCTTGGGTGGGGCTCCATTTGTTTGGCAGGTGAGGTTTGGTATTTATTTTAGCTATGTGTCGGTTGTGAAAATTATTTGGCTATGTGGTAATGGTGTTGTGAATTTTTCAGGTTTGGATGTATAAGTATTTTGGGGTTGGTCCTGAAATTCGGGAGGAGGTCACTGGCATTTTTCCTAGATTTCTTCGTTAGTTGCCCAAACATCGCTTGTCTCCACACTCTAGGCATTCTTTGGAGCTTTGGTGCTTGGTGATTGACAATCTGACAATTGATGATATGAGTTCTTTCTTTCCCCTTTTTAAATCTTTGACATTTGGTTATGATGTATTCTCTTCTCTTTCTGAGTTTCTTTGTGACTTTCTAGATGAAATTAAATCCTTGGGCTGGATGTGAAGGGTATGCTGAGTGTGAGTGGGCTTTAGAATTGAATAGCTGCCAAGTATTGTTTGAATGTGGGCATAGAAAGTATTGGTATCTTGGTGATCGGTGTTGCCCCAAGTTGAACATGTGTATCCTTCTACCACAATTCTGGCTCATCCTTGTCACACTATTTGGTTGGCTAACTTTCTGGCTAATGAAGAGATTGCTTAAACTCGTGATGGTTACACTGTTGCAAGAGCAGAAGGAGATTATTCTAAATTTATTCGGGATCATCTGCAAGGTTGCCTGGTCGGCAGAACGGTATTTTCCTTCCCTACTAAGATCAAAGTTTTTCTTTGCAAATTCCTTTTCCATATTTCTGCTTGGTAACAATATTTGCATGTTGGATTTTCAGCCTCCATCTTCTGAAGGAGAGGAGGAGGAAAAGGAAGAGATTCCCTCTCCTCACCATGCTGGTGGTTCTTTTAATTCTTTCACAAAGACTTATCCTTATTTTTCAGCATGGTAGTATGATGTGATGAATCTTGATGGAACGTATAGTTCCATACCTTTGACTAGGCCAGAGCATATGCCAAATGTTCCTTGGCCTGTTCCGGTGTGTTCTTGACTGTTCAGTTCTTTGTCCTTATTTCTTGAATGGATTCTAACTCGGTAGAGTTATGCTTCAGGTTGATGTGGATCTTATGGAAGAAAGCATGCAGATGATTGGAGGCTTGCAGTTATTGGCTCGTACCCAGTCCTCCCAATATGTGATCAATGATTCTTACTGGGTATACCACATTGCTTTCTGAATATCTTTGGCTTGAGCTTTGCTTGATAGTGACTTTAACATTTGATTTTGCTGACTTTTCAGGCACATCGAATGGAAACTACTGACAATACCAAAAGAACTTTGGAGGAAAGAATTAGGAACCTTGAACTTGAAAATCGCCAGTACAATCCCCCCTTTTCTCAAGTCAAGAAGGAAATACTGAAGGTGGCTCCTCTAGAGGTGGATCAAGGAGATCCTCCTGCAAGCTGACTTGGAGTCCTAATGATGCATGACTTGTATGTTTATTTTTCATGCAAAACAAAAAGGAAGTGCTCCTTAGACAATCTTGTATTATTTTCCATGTTTAGCTCTTTGTCCTTAGTATCAGTTCGGATCATGTAGAAACTCTAACTAAGATAAGTTTAGATTCACCTGATGAGATCTTGTAATACTAATTTAAACTTATCTTGCTTGGCTTTGTTAGAATCTGCACTTACTTGCATGAGGTGGAGTAGAATGCCCCTAGTTTAAATTGAATGCATGACTTTTGAAAATCTTGATGTGATTTTTTTTTTTTTTTTAATGCATGAGTCATGGGCGAATACCCCTAGTTTGGAACATAAATCCATGAGTCTTAAGAAAACTTGAGTTGATCACTTTTTGAGAACAATGATGCAGGTGATGATTTTTTGAAAACAAGTGTGTTAGACTTGTCGAAATGTCTCTGTTTGATTAAAAAAAAAAGCTTTTTGAGTGTCAAAAATCTTAAAAAATTACACGAGAACATGAAATTGCATGGAATTGCATGAGTGTAGGACCAAGGGGCTACATGCCACTTGGTAACTAAAGAGTGCCATTCGGCACTTTTGGAGTGCTGTTTAGCACTTTTAGAGTGCCGAATTGCACTGAGCCACGCCATGACGCTCACGCCATGGTGGGTTGACTCCTCATGGTCTCTTTATGCGTGCTTCGCATTTTTGCGTTTTTTTGAAAAACATTTACTTCGTTTATAATCATGACACTTTCTCCTAGTCAGCTACAAACTCTTTGAAACCTATTTCAAACCTGATTAGGAATTGATGCAGCTTATTTAAATGAATTCTCTTGCAACAAATCTCTGCATAAAGGTTAGCAAAACACAACAATCACAAGCAAAAGTCATCCATGGCTAGCAATCATAATTTTTCTCGTTTAACAATTCATGACATGAATATATGGGTTCGTAGCTTTGATTTTAGTACCAAAACCAATTTCACAACCTTTAAATTAGAGGGAATCAAGGCTCTAAGGAATGTCAAAATCAAGTGGGACTTCCTTCGCGCTGCTATGAAATTTTGAGATCCCGAAGATCATGTGTTCCTGTTCAACACTGCTGAACTCTGTTCGACAATTGAAGAATTCTCTGGTATATTAGGCTACAATCTAGGTAAAAAATCTGTAGCAGTTTCATGTGACCCCAGGCATAAATAATCTTTATTTGATGCTCTTGGTCTTCCTACTTCCATTACTGATAGTATGATTGAAGGTCATATGGTGAATCTTCGTTCCATTATCTCTCGGCTGATTGACAAACACACCTATGGAGTAACCGACAACATGCAGAAAAACTTCAATTTGGCTTTATGCTTTGTGGGAGAACTTTTGCTTTGCTCTGGAAGACAATGCTCAAGCTATAAGTGTTATGAGCCAGATTAAGGATGGTGATAATCTTGTTTCTTTGGTCTTGGCAGAAACCCTTCTGGGACTGGATGCTGTCTTTCATGGTGGAGAAACTCAAAAATTTTTAGGAAGTCCTTTGAGTTTGCAGATATGGCTAATGGAGCGACTGGACATGATTGCCAAGCCTATAACCGGTAATTATGGGCCTAGCAATTTCCTTAGCAGGGTTGTAATTAAAACTGAGTGCCAAAGTCAGAGTGACTAGGTGAAATTCCTAGACAAGAAATCTAGTACCTCCATTCAATGGAACTGTTATTTTCCTTATTGGATTGCAGAGAGCAACTTTTTATTAGGGAGACAGACTCTTGAGGCAATTCAAATGTGAGCAAGGAATACCTGGTGACAAAAGAAAAAGACATTTCTTTCTTGTGGACACAAATCCTACTTCTGTACAGAATATGCTATTGGGTCTAGAAATGGCTGACCGAGTGGACCAATCTTTTGTCAAGGTGCACTTCCACAAGATGACTACAAAATACTGTAACTAGTTGATAGACAAGATTGTTGACAAGAAAGTTAAAAGGATTGCTATGAGAGAATAGTTTCTCAGAGACAACTGGGAAAGACCTAGTGAAGACAATTATGAATTCAAAAGAAGGGACAATGCTGACAAAGTACCTATCACAGAGGAAATTGATGATCGACGGAAAAAAGAAAAGATTGAAGACAAAGTGATCTTCTTATTTTTTTGGCTTTGAACATGTTTATTTTAGAAGTTGATGTAAAAACTCTTATGTTTAGGAATTATTTAGAATTTGCAAGTTAGGAATTCTGTTTAAGGTGTAGGCTTTTGGAGTTTGGAATTTTTTTGGTTTGGTTTAGAGTTTAGGCATTTCGATTTTGTGTAATGACATGGTTTAATGGAATGATTGAATTTGTGGTAATTTTGGTTAATGGGCAAAAGGTGGGTTGTGGGAAATTGTGACCGAACCAATGCATGGTTGCCTACGTACCCTTTTGATAGAAGGATCAGGTTATCACGTAGTTCATTGACGAGGGTTTTTTTTTTATTTGCCTTAACTTTTGCCTAGATCGCCCTTTCGGGTTTTCAACCTAGCAGGCTCTATCACTTTTTTTTTTTTACTTTCCTTTTGCGCAGACCACCTTTTCGGGTTTTCAACCTACCTCTTCTTCTTCTTTTTTTTTCTTTTCTATTGCTCTAACTTTTTCCTAGACCGCCCTTTCAGGTTTTCAGCCTAGTGAGCTCTTTTTTTATTATTATTATTTTTAAGTCAAACCAAGGAAAGGAAATAACTTAATTTAAAACCACCTTAGACGTGGTACTTCTTCAATTGATCCATGTTGGTTGGCTTAGTGAAAGGGTTTGCATCTAAGTCCATCAATCTTGCTGCTCCCCCAAAATATATCTACTTAATAATGTATGGGTTGCCCAATTTTGCCTAAACTTCCCGTTTGCATCTTGAATCGGGGCTCGAATTTCTTTCAACACTAAGTCCCCCAACTTCAACTCTCTGGTTCTTACCTTATTGTCAAAAGCTTTCCTAAACCTCCTCTGATAACCTTGAATATGATACAAGGCCTTGAGTCTTTTCTCATCTAGCATGCACAACTGATCGTATTTGCTTTGCAACCAATCTACTTCAAAGATTTTGCTTTCCAATACTATCCTTAGTGATTGGACACCCATCTCGATGGGAAGGACTGCTTCTATCCTATACACCAATGAATAAGGAGTGGCTCTTGTGGAAGATCATATTAACGTTCTATACCCCCAGAGTGCATAGTGTAACTGTAGGTGCTAGTCCTTGTAGTTCTTTGTGCTCTTCTTCAAGATCCACCCAATGTCTTTATTAGCAGCCTCAACTACTCCATTAGTCTAAGGACGATAAGGCGAAGACTTGTGGTGCCGAATGCAACTTTTCTATTTCTCCTTTGAAATGCTGCCCATTGTCAGAGATAATTTCATGCGGTACCTCGTATTTATAGATGATATTGGTCTGATTGAACTAAGCAACTTTCTTTGAATTCAAAACTTTGTATGAGGCAGCTTTTACTCATTTAGTAAAGTAATCAATGGCTATAAGTATAAATTCATGGCCATTGGATGTTGTAGGTTGGATCTTCCCAATAATGCCTATTCCCCTTGTAGAGAATGGCCAAGGTAATGTCATGGTATGTAATGGCATGGGTGGTATATGCTTCAGATCTCTATGGATTTGGCATTGATGACATCTTTGAACATGAGCCACACAGTTGACTTCCATAGTAATCCAGTGGTAACCCTGTCTCATTATCTTCCTTGATAGCATATTTGCATTCATATGTGGCCCATAACTTGACTCATGAACCTCTTCAATTATCTGTTGTGCTTCCTTGGCAGTTACACAAAGGAGATGAATTCCATCATATGATCTTCAATAAAGCCTTTCACCACAAATAATATAATTAGTGGACAACCTCCGGATGGTTAGCTGATCATTCTTGTCTGCAAACTCTTGTTATCTTCCATCCTTGAGGTATTGTAGGATGTCTGAATATCATTCACCTTCCTTATCCTTTCCTTCATCTTCTTCTATTGTCATGTAGTAGGCTGGTTCTTCTTTTTGTTCCAACACTATCGGTCTAGCTTCATCTTCTTTTGGCCCATCCATCATGGATGCCATGGTTGCTAAAGCATCTGCAATTTGATTCTGCATCCTCGGCACATACTGATATTGGATCTTGCTGAATTTTGATGACCACTTCTGGAGACATTGATGATAAGGCATAAGCCTCTCTTCTTTGATCTTCCATTTATTCTATACCTCAGAGATTTTTAGAGCTGAGTCTCCATACACCTCCACCTCTTTCACTCCTAGGTCTAAGGCTACTTGTAGGCCTATGATGCAAGCTTCATATTCTGTGGCGTTGTTGGTGGCAGGGAAGTTGAGTCTACTAGAAAATGGGATGTGTGCCCCTTTTGGAGAAACTAAGAGAACTCCAATTCTACTTCCGTTTTGATTTGTTGCTCCATCAAAATACATCTTTCATGATTCTACTTCAATCTCCATGATGTCTTCATCCGAATGTCTCCTTGAATCTCTTCAGTTTCTTATGGTGAACAATGGGCTAGGTGATCAACAATTGCCCTCCCCTTCACAGATTTTTGAGTCACATACTTGATATTGAATTCTGACAAAAGCAAAACCCATTTAGCAGTCTTCCCATCTTGCACAAGTTTTTCTATTAAATACTTTAGAGGATCTATTCTTGCAATAAACAGAACCTTGTAAGGTAGCATATAATGTCTAAGTTTACAGGTTGCCCATACGAGTGCTACACATGTCTGTTCTAATGGTGAATACTTCTCTTCATAAGGCATTATCTTCTTGCTGATGTAATAAATGGCATTCTCCTTTCTAGTCTTTTCTAACTATTAAGCAAGTAAAGCGCCTATTGTTGTATCTGTAGTGGTGAGGTACAACAACAATGGCTTTTCAAGAGCTGATGGAACAAGTATTGGTGGTTTCATCAGATAACTTTTGATCTTCTCAAAGGCTTCTTGGCATTGTTCATTCCACACGGTTGGGACCTCCTTCTTGAGTAGTCAGAAGATTGGTTCACATGTTATAGTAAGTTGAGCTATGAACCTGCTGATGTACTGTATTCTCCCCAGAAATCCTTGGATCTCCTTTTCAGTCTTTGGAGGCTTCATTTCTACGATTGCCATGATTTTTTCAGGATCAACTTTTATTCCCCTCTGGCTTATGATAAACCCTAATAGTTTTCTGGATGTGACTCTGAAAGTACACTTCTTTGGATTCAACCGTAACTTATAGAACTGGATTCTAAAAGAACTTTCTCAAAGCTGTTATATGCCCTTCATGGTCTTTGGACTTTACTATTATGTCATCAACATAAACTTCTACTTCTTTGTTGATCAAATCATGCAACAAAGTGGTGATTGCTTGTTGGTAAGTAGCACCAGCATTCTTAAGGCCAAATGACATGACCTTGTAGCAATATGTCCCCCATGATTGTAATGAAGGAAGTCTTCTCCATATCTTCTGGAGCCATCTTAATCTAATTGTATCATTAAAATCCATCCATAAACGAGAGTAGCGCATGCGCAGCTGTGTTGTCAACCAAGACGTCAATGTGAGGCAACAGAAAGTCGTCTTTTGGGCTAGCCTTATTCAGGTCTCGAAAATCTACACACATTCTGACCTTCCCATCCTTCTTTGGTATTGGAACCAAATTAGCTAATCACTCTGGATAGTTGACCACTCTCAAGAATCCTGCATTGTACTGTTTTTCTATTTCTTCTTTAATCTTGAGAGTCCATTCTAGCTTTATTTTTCTCAACTTCTATTTGACTGGCTTCATGGTTGGATCTGTTGGAATCCAGTGTTGTACTATATCTATATCAATCTTAGGCATGTCTTCATATGACCAGGCAAAGATCTCTTTGAACTCTGTCAGCAGTGCCATTAATGCACCTTTCTTTAAGGCGGTTAGGGTGTTGCCTACTTGGATCATTTTGGGTTCATCATCAGTTCCCAGGTTAATGGGTTGGGTTTCTTCTTTTATAGGTTCTAGGTATCCATGTTTTAATTCCTTATTATTAAGAGTTTCTTTACCAATTTCAGAAATAAAAACATTCAAAACCAGTAAATAAATAGAATTAGAAATCATATTAAAAGGGAAAGAGTTTTTAACAGACTCTACAGACTCAACAGACTTAACTGGAAAACTTATCACAAACAGACTTAACAGGAATAGAAACACTAGCAAAAATAGACTCAATGGGAATGGAAACAATGTTCTTGGTAGGAGAGACTGGCTCGGCAGTCTTGATCTTCTCGGCGAAAGTGACTGACTTAACGGTCTTGATTTTCCTCACAAAGTCCTTCATGGGGTAGGCAGCTCCCTCCCATGCCCAGTTCTTCAACTCGGTCTTGGCTTCCATAATGGCAGGTGACTCCTAGTAAGCTTTTTCTTCCCTCGGCATCAGTACCTTGGGATCTACATCCATATAATCTTTAGCTTCTTCTTCAACCTCCATATCTATGGGCTTGTCGGTCACAAAAGCATCCAGGCTCTCTATGCCATCCATCCATTCATCAAATAGCTTATACTTGCCTCTGTTACCCAAATCAGTGGGTTGAGGGAGATGCTCTGGCTCATTTCCTTCCATTCTTTCCTCATTACGTTTAACATTCTCAAGTATCATGATTCTGAGACTGTGGACCATCGGTTTGGTTTAGAATGGCCAACCTGGCATTTATGTCATCATCCTCTATAGTATGTAGGGTTGGTGTACTTGGTTTTGACTCATAATACGCCCACAATTCCGGAACCTCTCTTCCATGCTTGTCATACCTAGGGCCAGACCTTGAGCTGACATTAGTGATATCACTCCAATTTGAAAGATGCCCATATGGATATTCTTCATGATACGGACTGTGCATTTTCCTCTCTTACATCCTCTAACACATTTATCAGCCTATATTAATCACTATCAGTATCACTCCACCTATTAGTCTCAGTATCATCTTCAATATCTTGATTATAGTAGTCCACATCACTGTCATATTCCTCATAGAATAGGTCTGCGTCTTTATCTTCTTTACCACTAGGGGGTTCACCCCAATCATCTCCGCTGTATAGGCTATCATAACTTCCGTTACTGTCATCATCACCACTGGTGCTACTGTCATCATCACCATGTCCACTATCACTGCTGCTGTTGTCACTACTACTATTACTCTTGTCTTCACTTCCATCTTCATCATCACTAAGGGCTGCTTCTTCTTCCTCATCTTCATCATTAGTTCTTAGTTCATATGGACTCTTCAACGTATGCTGGCAGGCTTTCCAATATTCTTCTTCTTCTATATTGTAGATAATCATTAAGGAGTGTAGTCATGGCGTCAGGATCCATGTGATCAGCCCAATCAGTAGGGACCCAGGTTGTATCTTCATTCTTCAATTCTAGAGTGTTATTATGACAATCGAGTAGTATCTCGAAACTGAGCACCATTGTCTTTGTTATAGGATTGAATCTTGGTTCTGGGAATCCCCAATAATGCTGATTTTCTCTAGCTTTTACAAACTTCCCATTCAGCGTAGAAGTGTAGGGCTTTAGAGATTCTGAAGGACAAGGGAGTCCTTTTACTTTGGCTTTGGCTTGGGCTATCTTTCTTACTTCCATCTCTAACAAATCATCATTAGTGGGCTTACAGCCTAGCCCAAAAGGTGGTGTGGCAGTAGCAATTGCCAAGTCTTGAACGGTTAGTTTCTTCACAGCTTTCCCTAAATTCAACCCAGGAAGGTAATTCATCCTTCTCGTCATTGCTACCACATTGTTGTTACTATAAGGAGCAAAGTCCATTGGGATCTTTTCAACTTCTTCTTCTCTCTTTTCAAAGCTGGGCTTCTCGATCTCAAAGCCATCCAAGGTCAATGACTCCTTCTTAGAATCAGTACCATAAACGGGTTTAAGCACAGTTAAAGTATCTCCAAAGATGGTCACAATAGCCCCTTCATATGGAAATCGAACATTTTGATATAAGGAAGAAGGTACGGCATTTGTGTCATGGATCCGTGATAGCCCGAAAAGCATATTGAAGCATAAGGCTATATTAAGGACCTAAAAATCCACCTTTTTAACCATTAGTTCGATGGTAAGCTCTAATGTAAGTTCCTAAGACTTCTCTTCTACTGTTGTTCTATGCCCTCACATGTTGATTCGTAGGCACAAAGTCTTCAATGCTCAAGCCAAGGCAGCTTGCAGTCTTCAAAGGACAGACATTTAAGGCATTTCCATCATCTATTAAAACCATTGGTATCCTTTTCCCCATGGAATCCACAGTGATATGCAACGGATTGTTATGGTGCTTCCCCTTCTTGGTCAAATCCTTGTCAAAACAGGAAATAGTGAGTTCCTTATTTATGGACCCAATCATAGCATTCAGATCTTAGGAGGTTGTGGTTGTTGGGACTTAGATTTGGTTGAACAAGTCTACTAGGTTTTGTTGGTGTTTGTATGAGGCCATGAGTAAACCCCATAAGGATATGTTGGCTTGTGTCTTCTACAGTTGCTTGAGGACTTCATCTTCTTTGGCAGGTGTTTGTTGAGTGAACCTGTTCAGAGCTTCAACCGGGTTGTCGGTCTCTAAATGTCGGTCTCCCCCCTTGTGATGTGGGCAATTTTGGTTGAATCATGGGGATCAGTGTCTCGGGGTTTGAAGTGTCTCCCCCTATTTGTGGATGTTTGGTTGTTTTCTTGGGGTTTGAAGTGTGACCCATTTGTGGATGTTTGGTTGTTCTCTTGGGGTTTGAAGTGTCTCCCCTCATTTATGGGTGTTTGGTTGTTTTCTTGTTCTAGTACTCAATTCCATATGTCATATCCTGTGACAGTAGCAGAGGTTCTTTCCATTAATTCTTCCCACGTTGTCACCAAGCCAGATAGGTCTTCCTTATTTTCGTCTTTGGTTATCAAGCAATTAACCTTTGGTCCTTTCCTAAAATTGTGATTGGGCAAGGGATTGTTAGTGATGCTAGGCTTTGAAGGCAACGTAATCAAATGAAGACAAGGCTAGATCTGCTAAACCAAAAACCTAAATCCAGAGGCTAGGCTACGGAATGAGAAGGTGTTAGGCACCCATTCCACCCAGATAAAGTTTGGTTTTCTAGAATCTTGTGACCAATGTACTATGCAATGCATGTCATGCATGATATGTTGAACATATGAATGAAACATTAAATCACACAAATTTATGTATGGATGAAATCTCTTCTTTTGTTGAAAAAATCTGATATGCTTTTATTGTTAAAAAAAATGATTTTGATTTGTCAAAATATCAAATCTGCTTTGTGGGATGTAAAAAAAAGGTTTTGTGATGACAAATATTCAGATATGTTTTGTAGTATTTAAAAAAAAAAAAAAGATTTTTTGATGACAAAAATTCAGATCTGTTTTGCTATATTTAAAATAAAAAAAAAAGATTTTTTAAGAAGAGAATTCCACTCATAAACTAAATTTATACAATCATGAATTAAAATAAATGCAAACATAGCAATACATAATCTCTTTCTTTATTTCAACAATTTGCATGTATTAAGAAAATCAGATTTGAGAAAAATTTAGATTTGCATCTCATAAAGATGCAGATTTCTTTTTGTTTGAGAAAACTCAGATCTACATATAAGGAAAATGTAGATCTATTTTTATATTGAGAAAAAATTCAGACCTACATCTTATAAAGATGCAGATTTGTTTTGTTTTTAGAAAAATTCAGATCTACATCTTATAAAGATGTAGATCTGTTTTGTTTTAAGAAAACTTCAGATCTACATCTTATAAAGATGCAAATCTGTTTTGTTTTAAGAGAAAATTTAGATCTACATCTTATAAAGATGCAAATCTGCTCTGTTTTAAGAAAAATTCAGACCTACATCTTATAAAGATGTAGATCTGTTTTGTTTTAAGAAAAATTTAGATCTATATCGTATAAAGATGCAGATCTTGTTTTGTTTTAAGAAAAATAATTGTTCACATGCAAATTTATTGACATTCAAGAAAAAGATTTTAACAATCATATAGAAAATATCATGCTTTAAACAAAAGAACAATTAATAATTCATAGATATTTGAAAAAGAAAGAGATATAATATGCATTATCACATCACAAGAGAAGGGTGAAGGAAACAACCTCTTGCATGAGCACACTTTGTTTTTGAGAGGATGTTTTAGGGTTCAAAGAAATTTGTTCAATTCTCTTTGAAACCTAAAAACCCTAATTTTGCAGTAACACTCAAAGAGAGGATCAAAAAATATGTGTGGTTTGAAAGTAAAAAACGTATGCCTTTCAGAGCGTAAAAAAAATGTGTTGAATTATAAGGCTCTGTTAGGGGTGTCCACGGGTCCTCATCACCCAACCAACTCGTCGGACCTGCCCGAAACCGACCGGCCACCACCCAAACCGACTAATCCGACGGTTTGCTGCAGGTCGCCTCCCACAGAACCTGAACTCTTCGGTTCGGTTGGCGAGTTTCCTCCCTAAAAACCCGAGCCACCTGACTCGACCATCAAATCAACAACATCTGGTGACATTTAAAGGCTTTCCGACAAAAAATGACAAATACCGTCGATATTTTTGCTTTTCCGAGGAAGATCTACTTGAAATCCACTAGATTCGGCAAAATCCGGCGATATTTCGTCGAGATTTAGTCCAAATTGGACAGATCCAGCCAGATCTCGCTGGATCCTGCAAAATTTTGGCACCGATGGTGAAACCCGAAACCGACCAGCACAAACTTGAAAACTGATAGACCCGAACTAGACGACTCGACCATTAATACGGGTCGGTTTTGGTTCTGATTTTCATCCACCCGAGCAGTTCGGGTTGGGTCTGGGCTAGGCACAAACCCTACCCGTGGACACCCTTAGGTTCTATCTCTATTTATAGAGGCCAGAAGACTCTAAAAAATAGGTACAGATGATTAGGGTTTGAATCCGGATGCATCCTTTTGCGAAAAGGTAGAAAAGGGTGTGCCTTATCGTCACCCGAAGGCCTTTGGGCCAAAGCCCACATTATGGCAATTAGGCATTCTAAATGTGCTGAATTGGCTCTTGGAGGCCGAACACGCTTTCGTATTCAGGTGCCATTTGGTCTCTCCTTTTAGAGTTTTTTGGCCGATCATTGTGCGTAGATGTGTTTTCAACCTCTGTTTATGATTTTTTGTCTCTTTTTTAGATAATTCAGGCTTTTTTAGGAGTAATTATCTTGAAGATAAATACCTTAAAATAAATCTTGATAAAGTTCAGATTATCCACAGTTTTATTGTTATCCAATCATCCCTTTTATTCCCTTGCATGCATCCCTATTTTAAATACTAATTATCAACCAATCACAAAATTATTTAATTAATTTTAATTGTTTAAGCATTTAGATTTAATTTAAATTGATCATGTGTGGCCAATTCTACTTAGACATAGTACATGTTGATTGTGCAAACTTGATCATGCAATATCTTTCGATCCAATAGTCCGATTCGAAAACCGGAAACACCATTGTGACCGTTAGAATCTCAAGATCATTTTTATGATATGTGATAAATGAATTAATGCATGTAATGCAAAGGCAAAATGATGCATGTGATGCAAGAATAAAATGAAGCATGTGATGCAAGAATGACTTTTTTTTTTTTTTGGGTATATGGATGGTCACTCCAGTCATCTTCCTTGATTAAATCATGGGTGCAGAATCGAGTGTCTACAAGACGATTTCAAGGATATCCCAATGCCTACTTAAACACGAGTAAATGACTCCAATGTTAAATATCACATTAAGTGGTATTAAAAATTTTAACGTGGTTTGCCAAGTGAACAAAGGTGGAGTCAAAGTGTAAGAAATAAAAGGGATTTTAATCCAAATTTTATTTCATTTGAAGATCTTGTTTACCTTGTTAAAGGTAATAAAAGTGTAGTCCTAATTAAATACTCATGGTATTCTTTGATGGAAGTGATCCTAAAGTTTGAGAAAGCTTTGTGCTTCTAAAAAGATGTAGCTTTCTATTGTAAAAGCTATTAAAGATGAGATAGACTCAATATTATTTAATAATAATTGAGTCTTAATGAATCTACCTCTAGTTTTAAAACCAATTGGTTGTGAGTGGGTATTAGAATAAGATATAAAAACTTTTGGTCTAAAGTTAATAGTAAAAGGTTTGAAATAAAGGGAAAAATATAGATTTTTGATATCTATACACTAGTAACTATTTGTGTTATTAGTTTGATATCTTTAAAACCATTCATATAATTTTAAAGAAATTCACTATATTCTATTATTGCATTTTGATATATGTAATTATTGTGTGTGTATATACACTACAACAAAATGTATTTTTAACAACGTAAAAAATTTGTCACTAAAAGTCTAGTTTTTCGTCACTAAGAACCTTTAGTGACGAAATCGGACTTTTAGTGACAAAACTCATTTCGTCACTGAAACCCCATCACTAAAAGTCCTAACAATGAAAAATTTCGTCACTAAAAGTCCGATTTGTTTTAAAAAAATAAAAACTTTTAGCAACGAAAATGTTTCGTTGCTAAATGTTTTTCTCGCTAAAAACACTATTCAGTGACGAAAATATTTCGTCACTAAAAACACCTTAGTTTATTAAATCATATTTAGTGACGAATAATTTTGTCACTAAAACTATGTTCGGGTACATATAGTGACGAAAAAGTTCGTCACTAAAACTATTTTTAACACAATCCAGACACATATAGCGACCAAAATTTTCATCACTAAAACCATTTCTTACAAAATTTTGCTACATTTAGCGACAAAATATTTCGTCACTAAAACAATTTTTTGTTTCTATATTTGTGATGAAAAAATTCGTTGCTAAAACTTATTTTTTGTTTTTATTTTTTTCACGACTTTGATATTAACCTGTAATCTGTCATTACATTATTAAAACCTCACATTTGAATAATACATTTATTTCAGCAACACATTTATAAAAAAAAAAGATCCATACATTCCACAAGTAAAAAATAAAATAAGTACCAAATTCAAACTCTTTCTATACAATAATTGTTTGCAACACATACAATAACTCAAGATTTTTTTATAACAATACAAAAAGTGTAGCATAATATAATTAGAACTAATGGAGGATGTCCTCATATGTTTTCAAGTAATGCCAAAAGTAAATCCCCTAAAAGCTACCAATAAGAAATCTGCACAAATATAAAAACAATACTACATTAAAATAGTAAAGTAAAAACATTAATTATGTTATAAGAAACATTTTTAACAATGCATTAAGAGTAGCCACACCAATGAATTAAAATCACAACTCCAAATGTATAAGTTGTAGAAAGCAAATATAGGTTTTCAAGTGTAATATAATACAATTAGTTTCAAATAATGCATCAAAAAAAGTAGTCACACCATGTAATGTGGGTCAATTGCTAAAATAAAGTACTAATCAAAAAGTGTTTTAACTTAAAAAAGAACCACTCCCATAGGTAAGAGTGTCAGCATAACCCTTACTCCTAAAAAAGTTAAGAATATTCTTTTGGACCTCTTCTTGCTTAACTCGTGCCTCTTGGTTCCTAACTCGCTCATCTTAGTCCCTAGCTCACTCCTCTTGGTCCCTAGCTCTTGTCTCTTTGAGCTCAATTGTCTCATTTTCTAGCCGTTGGATATACTCCACCGAGGAATTAGATGAGGCGGTGGTTACTAGAGAAGACAAAGGTCTCATGCCAAGTCCTTTTACAATACCGGACTTTTTTTAAAAAACCAAGTTTGAGATCTCCTCTTGTGTAAGGGGAATTGCATTAGAATCTTAATAATGATCCTTTTGCACTTTGAGAATATTTTCCTATCATTTGAAAGAGAGAAAGAAACAAATAATCACAACATTAATACTACATATGTTATAGCTTTACAAACATGAAAGGGATGGAATGATACACATACATATATCGCTTCATCCTCATGGTGTATCCACATATTTGTATTTGGATTGAAATGAACATCTTTGAAGATTTTTGCCAATTCAGGAATTTGACCGTCATTATTAATTGTTTGGTTAATTAACATTCAAGACTTAGATAGATATACTTAATTAATCACAACATGTAATATACTAAGATTTAAGAAAATGAAAAAACACGCACCTCCTCATCAACTCTAACAACAAGTGCCTTTGTCTCGCATCTATGTTTGCCTAAAGTTTTCTTCCTATTTTTAGAGTTCTCTCTTATTTTTTCTAATAAACAACATTCAAGATATTTATTAGATCATGAATAAAACAGTATACATTTACTTCATCTAAGTATTAATCTAATCAGTTGACAACATAATATAGTAAACATTGGATAATAATAATATACGCATAAATAATTTACCAGCCAATCCTCATTGGTCCATCTCCCATCAACAAGTTCAGTCCATTGCTCAACTGTGGCATTCTTTGGCGAGTGGCTTCTTGCATAGTCAGCACCATGAGATTGTATGAGCTTTTTGTAAGCTTGATGAAACTTGTGGGAGTTGGAACTCAATGATCTTCCACATTTTGTATTTAATGTTTTCGTTACCAAGTTGGAATCTCCTTGTAGCTTAAACTGGTCCTGTAAAATGAAGTGTATATATATTATAAAAATATTATTATATGAATTTAATATGCTTAGTGACAACAAAGATGAGATAAACGTTATTAATGTAAATTTACCGTGATATTTTGAAGCACCACATCTCTAGTAGCAACATTAACTTTTTCCCAATTTTTCATGTTGTAATTGGACAAATTACTTCGCACTTGTACGCCAATTTGATTGACAAGTTTGCACTCATTCTTCTCAACAAGAGCATCATACTCTGCAGCTATACGTACTGGCAACTTACCATTTTTTTCAACAAGTGCTTGTACTGTTATATCACGTGTTGTTTTACGGGTATTTCCGCTAGTAGATCCTATTTAAACATTATTAATGTTAAAAAATTATACATTCCATGTACATTATAGCTAAATTAAGTGAAATATAATCTCAATAGTAAAAACAAGGTGCAGTTGTAATTAAGTATGTAATTACAAGTCGTGCTAGTTAATGCGCCGGTAGTCTGCGCCTTCGCACTAGAAGAACTTTGGGCGGGAGGATTTACTTTAGGAGGTGTTTCTTTAGATTGGACCACTGAGATAGATGCCTCACCTCGCGAGCGTGTAAGTCGTCCTAGTGCCATTTGTAACTAATAAACATACATATAATGGAACAACAAAGTTATTACAAGTAATGGAATAATAAATTTGTTATCATTTATTGTATCCTATGGAACATCTATTGTACCTTATGGATTACAGAATTAGATGACTCATCATCATTGTCATCGTCACTAATAGGTGGTACATAATCATCATCTACCACAATACTAGCTCTACTTCTTTTTCCTTTTGCACAATTGGACTGAGCGGAATCCTTTAGAGAAGTTGAGATGTGCTTCAATCCCAAAGCATCAATTCTCTCTTAGTTTTGTCTCATTCTATCCAATCTTGCCATCTCATAACTCGGTATATTATGAGTGTATTTGGCATTTTTGAGCATTTTTTGAAACTATGTATTGACAAGAAAGATAAGTATAATTGCTATTAACTTAACATCATAGTCCACACCATTATCCATATCAAGCAATTTACAAGTGCAAAATTTGAACACAGTTGCTACTAACTCAACACAACAAATGACCATATCAAGTTCAAGATAAGTACAAAACATTTCAATAACAATTACTGCTAATTTAATATATCATAGTCTACACCATTATTCATATCAAGCAATTCACAAGTGCTAAATTTGAACACAAGTGCTACTAACTCAATACAACAAATGACCACATCAATATCCATATCAAATTCAAGATAAGTACAAAATAATTGCTACTTAGACAAGCATAAAACTTTAAGACAAACACAAAAACATTTAAAACAATTGTTATGAACTCTACATATCATAATCCATATCAAGATCAACATTAGGTATCTCATGCTTTTCCTTTTGATTAGCATCTCTTGAAGTTCCACCTTCAAGAATAACATTAGTTTCAATATCACCCATACAATAGTCAATAATATTGTCCTTAACATTGATAGAGACAACATCAAAAATTGCTTCTTGTTGAAATGCGTCACTAGCTTCTGTATTATCGTTGGATTCTCTACCCCCGATTTGGTATCTTGAAGGTAAAAAACTTGTCTCACTTGACTAGGAAGTATAAAATGGTCATTTTTATACCACCGACTTGTAACATCAATGCTTGTGTAGTGTGCATCAGTTCTTATCGTTCTCCTTCAACTATTGATACCAGTATTGTACCATTCACACTGGAATAAAAGAACTTTATGACAAAACACATACTCTAATTCCCAAATTTTGCACACATGACCATAGAAGTCATGCATTTCTCCTTCATGGTCCCCTTTGGTACATACACCACTGTTTTCGGTTACACGACAATTGTCTAGGTCCCTTGTATGGAACTTTACACCATTAACCATACAAAATGTGTACTCCTTCACATGCGACTTAGGACCATTTACTAATGACCATAACTATTTAGTAGCTTCTGGTGACTCGTTAATTTTTAATCTATTCATTTATAATGACATACAACAAGTGATATTAATTAGTAATAAGCAATGAAGAAACTATTTAAATGTTTAATTTTTATTAGTGTGTGATTAAATTTCAAATGTCTTACACGTTCTCTGAACCACTTGGTTCTTGTCGTTGGATTTGAGTTATGGTTTCTCTAGTAGGATTATACAATGTGCTTTTGTGTTCACTGTTAAAAATAAGGTGATTTATTTTCAATTAAGCATTGCAGATAATATTCAAAACTTGATCAAACAATACATACATATGAAATCACATACTTTAAATGAGGCTCTAGCTCAGGACTATTGTACAACAAGTACCAATGAGCAGTATCAAGTAATGCACGAGACAAGTTGCCATCATTCTGTCTACCACCTGTAGGTCGGGCAGTCTATGAAAAAACTATCAATCCTTCGCTAGATTCACCAAAATCTTCATTTCTTTCTTTTTGATTATGCACAGTTTCAATCCCATCAATATACGAAGATCAATTATTAATACATTCTTTGAGAATGTAAGCCTTTGCAATTGAACCTTCTGGTCGAGCTCGGTTGGAAACGTATCTTTTCAATTTTTCAAGGTACCTATGAGGAAAAAATACGCACATTATGTGATTTTATACCACATGGAAATGATGCAATTGATTGATGCATCAAAGGATCTAATTACCTTTCAATTGGGTACATCTACCGATATTGTACCAAGCCTTCTAGAATTGCTTCTCGAGATAAATGAACAACAAGGTGGACCATAACATCAAAGAATGCTAAAAGAAAGAACCTCTCAAGCTTGCATTGTATAAGAACTATACGTTCTTCTAATTTCTCCAATTCACTATGCTTTAAGGTCCTTGAGTATAAGTCTTAGAAGAAGCTGTCCAACTCAAACAATACAATACTAATGTCTTTATGTGCAAACCCTCACAACCCAATTGGAAGAATTCTTTATAGTAGCACATGACAATCGTGGCTTTTCAAACCAGATAATCTACCATTTTTTGCATGCGTTGACCTTGATATGTTGGCTGCATAGCCATCCGGATACTTGACTGATTTCAAAAAGTCATAGAAACCATTCCTTTCATTTGGGCTTAATGTAAAGAAAGCCCGAGGCTTGTCATATGATCCATTAAGATGTTGTTTCAAATGCAAGGTGTGCCTAAAGTTCATATTTTGCAAGTCTATCCGTGCCTTGTTAGTGTCCTTGTTTTTCCCCTTAATGCCCAACAAAGTACCGTAAGTACTCTCACTAATGTTCTTCTCTATATGCATGACATCAATGTTGTGCTTAAGCTTTTTATTTTTCCAGTATGGAAGCTTGTACAAAATACTTACCTTTGACCAATTTGGATCCCCAATGAGTTGTCTCTTCCTGTTATTTGGATGCTTTCCTAAAATTATATTTGGCATTCTATCTAACTGCTCTTGTACCTTTCCCACTAGTAACTCTAAAGATCTCTTCCGTTTCTTCGATAAACCATTATGTAGCCGACTATGTCTCCAATGGTGTTCCATAGGCAAATAAGCTTGATGGTTAATGAATCCAATTTTACTTTCCAAAGCTTCTGAATATGGTTCATCGTTGTAAATGTAACAAGAATGATAACTCTTTGTCCTCCACCCAGACACGTTACCAAATCCAGGATAGTCATGTATTGTCCACAACAAAGTTGCGCGCATCTGAAAATACTCTTTACTATAACATCATAAGTTTCTAGACTTTCTTCCCACAACTCTTTCAACTCGTCAACCAATGGTTTCAAATAAATATCAATCTCATTTCCCGTTTGATGAGGACTAAAAATAAGCAAGGACAACATAAAATATGGCTCCTTCATAACCAACTAAGGCAGTAGGAACTAAGGCGGTAGGTTATAGGGGATAAGTATGACAGGCCACATATGATAGTTGTTGTTTATATTCCCAAAAGGGTTAAATCTATTTGTAGCCAACCCTAACCTTACATTGCGAGGTTCGAGGGCAAAATCAGGATGTTGCAAATCGAACTCCTTCCACTCTTCACTATCAACTGGATGCCTCATTATCCCATCGTCTACTCGTTTGTCTATATACCATCTCATGTCCTTAGCTCTTTGGCCTGACAGTACAATCTCCTCAGTCTCGGTGTCAACAGGAAGTAACGTAATACCTTATGAGGAATCTTCTTACTTTGGGCACGTTTATCCTTGAACCTAAGTGCCTCACACACTGGACATTTATCAAGGTTTTCATTTTTCTTCCAAAGTAGTACACAATCATTTTTGCATGCATCTATATGCTCATATGACATGCCCAGGTCATGTAATATCTTCTTTGCTTCATAAGTTGACCTTGGAATCAAGTTACCTTTCGGTAAAACCTTTACAACAATTCTAGCATCATATCAAGTCTCTTATTACTCAAGTTGGTCATTACCTTTACATTCAACATTTCAATAACAAACTTCAAGATAATATAATCAGTGCAACTCGAATACAACTCACGCCCTGTATCTTCCTTAAGTTTGTCAAAATGACGCACCTCCTCATCTTCGGTTGCATTTCTTGGTTTCCCTTTAATTCGGTCACCTACCAAGGCATCGATACCATCCATATAATCACCATCTGACATTTCATTATCATGAATGTTCTTGTTCAATACACGAGGTTTTCCATGATTATACCAATTAATGTAAGATTATATAATCCCACGATAAAGCAAATGGATACGCATAGTATGAGGAGATTGTCAATAGCAATTCACACAATCAATACACAAGCACAGAATATTACCACTCAAGTCCACAACCTCTCTTGCAAAATTAATAAATGCATTGACCCCTTCAATATATGGATGACTTAATCTGCCATCGGGTGTCTTACCCATTGTCATCCAACTTTTATCCATGTTTGACTACAATTACAAGATGAATGCTACTTTAGTAAAATAAGGACAACTCATGCATAATGTATTCTAACATCTAAGTCTATAAGTTGCTTAGATAAAGTTTTATCCCATTCATGAATGCACAAGTCTATATTAATACTTAAACACTCCTAATATTAGTTTAAACTATGTTATAACACCATGCAAGCCACCCGCTTGCTCCAACACAACAACCCATTATAAAACCAATCACAAACATCAAAAGTATAGAGTTTTACAAGTATTTAAATCAAATAAAATACTATTCATTACATCTAATCAACAATACTCATTAACATTTACAAGAAATGAAAAACACTCACAATATTAGTTTAATTCATCTTATAACACCATGTAAGCCACCCGCTTGCTCCAACACAACAACCCACTACAAAACCAATCACAAACATCACAAGTATAGAGTGTTTACAAGTATTGAAATCCATTAAAGTACTATTCATCACATCTAATCAACAAGGTCCATTCACATTTGCAAGAAATTAAAAACACTCCCAATATTAGTTTAACCCACCTTATAACACCATGCAAGCCACCCGCTTGCTCCAACACAATAACCCACCACAAAACCAATCACAAATATCACAAGTATAGAGTTTACAAGTATTGAAGTCTAATAAAATAATATTCATCACATCTAATTAACAAGTTCCATTCACATTTGCAAGAAATTAAAAACACTCTCAATATGAATTTAAACCACCTTATAACACCATACAAGCCACCCGCTTGCTCCAACACAACAACCCACCACAAAACCAATCACAAACATTACAAGTGTAGAGTTTTTACAAGTATTGAAATCAATTAAAGTACTATTCATCACGTCTAATCAACAAGGTTCATTCATATTTTCAAGAAACTAAAGACACTCCCAATATGAATTTAAACCACCTTATAACACCATGCAAGCCACCCGCTTGATCCAACACAACAACCCACTACAAAATCAATCACAAACATTACAAGTATAGGGTTTTTACAAGTATTGAAATCAATTAAAGTAATATTCATCACATCTAATCAACAAGTTCCATTCACATTTGCAAGAAACTAAAAACACTCCCAATATGAATTTAAACCACCTTATAACACCATGCAAGCCACCCGCTTGCTCCAACACAACAACTCACCAATCACAAACATCATAAGTATGGAGCTTTATAGGTATTCAAACAAATTTTACTTACTATGATCAAGCTAAGTGTACAAGTCTGATTTGTTGGCTAAGCTTTGGTCTTTGACTTTCATAGATCTAAGCCTCTTTCTATTCCCTCATAGTCCAAACAATCGCTAACATTGTCATCACATTCAACCAAAAACCATTAAATTTCTTCTGCAATACATAAATAAAAAAATACAGTCCAATTATGGTTTAATTAACACTTGGTTGTGAAGCTAAAATTATTAAATATATCATAAAGCTTTGCCTTTTTTAAGCAAGTATAAAATAATTTCACCATTTGAAAAAATATATCACAAATACAGATAGAGATAAATTACTTGGGTACATGTGTGTATTTTCAAAGCACTGAAATTTGACCCAACAATACATATGATAATAAAAAATTATGGGTCTTCTATTCACCAAACCCATGTAGCCAACAATACTAATAATATCAACAAAGTGCACAGAGAGATAAACTCCAAAAACAATTCAATTATGTCACCATGTCCATTCCTAAATCCTTTAATTACTCAACAAAATTTGTAAAGTATTAAGCATTAATTTCACTTACAAAAGGTTCCCATCAGAAAGGCATTTCCTGTAAAATGAAAAAAAGAGAAGAAAGCAGTCAATACAACTCAGAGATTAAAAAAATTTGCTAATGAATTTTCTTGATATAGCCATAGCCATTCGGATAGTCTCTGTTTGGCTATCATATGATGGAACAAGTATAGGTAGAGTATATGTACTTTGTATTCGGATAGTCTCTATTTGGATAGTTAGTGGTCTACTTTGTATTGTTAAACTTAATAAACGCATATAATATATATATATATATATAATAAATAAATAAAAAACAAACAAACAGAGACTAATGTGAACCGAAAAATACATAGCCATTCTTATTTTCATAAAATGCATGTAAATGAAAAAAAAATGTTTACCAGTACCAAACGGTTTTTGAGGGGAAGGGAGGCCCAAACGATTTGGCCCAAGCCAACACTAGGTGAGACACAGATTCGCTTATCGACAGACCGAAGCCGAACTGTTTGCTTTGCCAAAAACTGGTGCGGCAAGATGGAATGTTCACCAGCAGCAATGAAGGAGTGGCTTTAACGACCACAGCACACTCCACCGGCAAGGGCTTGGAGGATGGCTTTGCGAACTTGGAGTGGTTTGTTTGCGGAATTCAAGCGAGTTGGAGCGAATGAAGTTGTAGATATCCGACTCGTCAAGTTCGAATGTCGAGTAATGAGCAATCAGAGCGCCGAGGTGATTGGGTGGTTTAATGGTGGTGAGAAACAGAGCCCGATTTAGTGAGGTGATTCGGTGGGTTTTATGTGATTGGGTCGTGTCAACGGCCGAGGTCTAGGTCAATAGAAGCCTGGGTCGACTCCATCGAGCTTGGTCGACATCGACATCGATGTCGACTAGTTGCGTCGTTAGGGAGAGCTTGAAAAAGTGTGAGGGAGAGCTTGAGTATCGGTTGTGAAGGGATGAAGATCTGATGTGAAAAAAAAAAAAAAAAAAAAAAAAAAAAAAAAAAAAGGAGCTAAAGTGTGATATATATACCTCATCTTTAGTGACGATTTGATTTCGTTAATGTTGTATGCCTTTAGTGACAAAGTCGGGTTTGTCGCAAATAATAAAACTAATGGCCACCGCTTTCCTTTCAGCAGCGATTTATTTTCGTCACTAAATGTGACATTTAGTGACGAAACGGGTTTCGTCACTAATAGCATGACCAGTAGCACCTTTTAGAGACGAAACTGTTCTTAAACTTTTAGCGACAAAAAAATTCGTCACTGTAGATCAATTTGGTTTCCCACCTCTGCTTTTGTTTGGCGCCCTCAATTTAGCACACCCTATAGGACGAAATCTAAGTTTCGTCGCTAAATGTTACTATTTTTTTTTATATATTGCGACGAAAT
Source organism: Quercus gilva (assembly GCA_023621385.1). Lineage (NCBI taxonomy): Eukaryota > Viridiplantae > Streptophyta > Magnoliopsida > Fagales > Fagaceae > Quercus > Quercus gilva. The sequence goes on along the minus strand of CM042482.1, from coordinate 33,311,102 downwards.
ATAAATTTCGTCACTATATGGTACTTTTTTGTGATGAAAAAATTGTGATATTATGATATCCAAGAAAGCGTGGGGAAATAACCCTTAAACGAGTCATAGACTCATAAGAATGCTAATGTGCATCAAAGATGTGCTTGATAAAGTATTGAGAATTAACATCGAAGGATGTTAAATTCATTGTGATTAAATTCTGCCATGTGTGGTAGATGTCTCGAGTTTAAACAAGCACATTTTGTGATCCTATTTTGAAAGTACCCCTTTATGAAATAAAGAGAGTACAAGTGAGTTCATTAATTGAACATTCAAGGATCAATAATGAAATATTGGATTGTGTCTCCACATAGAATTTGAGTATGCATCATATAGATGTAAAGTGACTTTCTTAAAAAAATTGATCTTGGTAAGGAAGTTTTCTTGAAAAACCTGTGGGTTTGTACTTCCTTAATTAATTAAATAAAAGTCTTTTATGAATGGGAATCAAGTAAAGAAATTTAGTGGAGATGTGCACTATATTAATCTCATTTTGAGATTTATGATATCTCATTTTGTTGAGACTTAAGTAATCTCATTGTGTTGAGATTAGTGTTGAGAACTTGCTTCATAGATTTTAATATCTTTAAAGAGGCAAAGACACTCCGATTCCAATAATAAATAAAGAAATTACTAGAAGGGCGGATGCACAGCTCGAGTTTGCTAGTGAATTAAGTACATGTTGCGTATCATGTATGGAATTATACTAGACATTCCCTTCACTGTATATAGACTTTCAAAATTTCTAAAACTTGAGGTTGATCACTAGAAAGTACTTAATTGTGATGAATATTTATTATATAGAATATTCAAGTTTAATTCTATTATTCAAGTGAGTGATAATATCTATGTCTAGTTAGATAATCACTAAATGTGGGGGTGCTCTGTGTAAGCATAAAGAAATAAGGTGTATTTCTTACTCTACCATAGAATTAAATTGAGAGCACTGATAATAATGGTAACGGGCAAGGGAAGAAAATGGCTAAAGTTTTAATAAAGTGTTATTGCAACGACCATAGTAAGCCATTCCTCGTACTGTAATTGTGAAACCATAATGCGTATAGTATACATGAGTTGTATACAATGTGAACTTAGACTTAAAAGTCTAAAACAAGAATATGTAAGGCAAGTCAAGTGTGGTCAGACTAGTCCATTGCCTACGTAATTCTATATATAAAATAGGTCCTTTACTGAAGTGTGTCTCGAGACTTGGTAAGGATAACATCCATTGGAATGGGACTAAAACCCTTCTTTTAAAAGAATCACCAATAGTGTGAACCCAACCTTGAACTGATTAAATCTAAGAGGTTTAAAGGGTAACAACAAGCTATTGATACGTGGTTAGTAAGAGCACTAAATTTATGTCTCCTTCAAGATGAATTAGTGCAGACTGTTACGATGAAATTGAGGGTGAGTTTTTAACTCTTAATGAAATTCATAAATTATAAATGTCTTTGTAATAGGGACATAAGAATGAACTTCACTTTTGTGAACATAGAAGTGGTGCCGCTTCTAGCAAAAGGGTTTTCTCTTGTAAATGTTCGCTAAACCGAGAAGAGCACAAGGCCATAATAGTGCTAACAACTTGGATTTCTAAATGTGTTGTGAATATTCTCATGTGTGTGTTGTTTCCGATTTTCTAATTTCAACACATAAGAGTTTTGGTTTAAGTACCAAGCCAACATTAACTCTGTTGATTTATGGAGCAATTACACTAAATGGAGGTTTAAGTTAAAAGACACTTTTCATTATGCATGATAGGATATCAATCAAGTGAGACATATATTATTACAACCTAGTGGAGGATTGTTGTATATATATAGGTATATATAAGGATAGGTAGTAATAATGATGTTTGAGTTTGGAGAATATGGTTTCATAAAGTGAAAATTTGAAAATCTGAATTTTCTGAAATTTTCTAGAATTTTTTGCAGAATTTTCTGGTGACTGTTCAGAAAGGTTGAAGAGGTTTCAATCTTTGTTAACAATTTTATGAAAAAATAACTAACTCTCTATACGTGCCTTTTCATGAAATATAACCTTATGAGTATAAATAGAGGCTTATGTTCACTTGAAAAAAAACACAAGAAACACAAGAAATCTTGTGGTCATTCTCCAAAATTGCTATCTGGAAAACTCAACGTCTTGGTTGTATCCTTGGGACAAATTTGCGATAACCCTTTAGTAACAAAAGTGTTGGGGGGGGGGGGGGGCAAATATTGTGTAAGGAAAACAATATAGTGCCTCCAAGTTATCTATTTTATGTTTGTCTTTTTTGTTAACCTTCTTCTTCCATTATTACTTTATGTAATATCCCCAACAAACTTCACTCAAAAGTTATGATAACTTTTAAGTTTAAAATTACAATGACTAAATTAATTGCTACCAAATTGTAAAGACCAAATTGGCTATGACTTTAAAATATAAAGACCAAAATGGCATTTTCGCAAATCAGTTACATCTTTCTAAACATTTATTTTTTGAAAACACTAAAAAAAAGAAAAAACTTATTTTTTCAGTGCTTCCAGTCATTTTTTCGGTGTTTGGTTGACAACTATTAGTTGTGTATGTCACTTGATCTCTGGCCATTGCCTTAATCGCGTATGTTGTGATATCCCACTATAAAGATTTTTATATGGTCATGAATCATGATGTGTCTTTGTTTCTGAAATGGTAGATTGCAATTTTGCGCAAATATGTCTTTATCATCATTGGCTTATTACCCTTCACCGTTTGATTAGTGGAAATATCATATGTCTCTTGTTATTGCCATCTACCATTTGTACAGTGGGCATTATTATTATTATTATTTTAAATGATGAATAAAAAATGGATAAGGGGCAATCTAAGTTGGTGTCTTCCACTTAGTGAACATGAGCCGAGAGCATGAAGTTTGTTCCTAAACCATGACCACTAGACCAACCACCTCTGGTGGTGGTATGATATAGTGCGCATTTTAATATCCCATTTGTAAGTTAGATTTTGCATTTGAATCCTCTCAATCTTCAATTAGCCAAAAAATAAATAAAAAGTTACTATCATTTTCAATTATTGGTTCCTTTTTATTTTTTTCTTTTTATACAAGAAAGAAATTATATTCTAGCCTAATCTAATGGCCTGTTTGGAAGTTTAGAGAGGGAGAAGAGTAGAGGGGAGTAGAGGGGAGAGGAGTAGAGGGGAGGAGAGTAGTGGAGAAAAGAGTAGAGGGGAATGGTTCCCCTCCACCTTGTTTGGATGTTTTTAAAATTAGTAAGGGGGAATGGAGTAATTAGCCATTCTCCTTGTTTGGATGTTTTAAAAATTAGGATGGAGATGAGAGAAAATGATTAAAATAGACAAATTTACCCCTATTTGAAAATGTACTTGCAACATTGATCTATGATTAATTTGTTAGAAAGAGTAAATTAAGAAATTTACTTGGATAATAATTTATCTACTCTACTCTCCCTCCAAATCTCTCCAATTTGAGGGAATTAAAAATAAGGGGTTAGAGGGAGTTGAAACCCCTCCAAACCCCTCTCCCTCTTTCCTTACAAAACTTCCAAACAAGGTAATTGGATTACTCTCCCTCCCTCTACTCTACTCCCCCTCCTTTTTTAAACATCCAAACATGCCATAAGTGTATATGTGTGTGAAACTCCCTTTTGGAGACTTGAACCCCAGCCTTTGCCCCTCGCACCTCACAAGCACTTATACTTGATGGACCGTTATTGGTTCCTTTTAGATATTATATCACATCTAATTATTATCATATTTACTTATGATTAGAACAACCTACACATGTTTTGCATATTTTGTAGGCCGGTGGCAGGCAAGTGGTGCTAGTGGAAATATCATGAGACTACCAGTTGATAAATGCAGTTAATGGACCCTTAGATTTTGCTTTCTACTTTCCAGATCCAGTTGCCTAAAATTTACAATTGAGGTTTTTTTTTTTTTTTTTCCTTTTTCTTTTCTGAATTGAACTAATATTTGCATTTGTTTCTAAAGATTTTGCTTTGAAAGGTAACTAATTTGGATTACCTTCCACTAAAAATATTTGCATTTGTTAATTTTTTTTTTCTCACTCTAGTGCTCTAGTTTTAAGTTTTTAGCGTCTTTCATTTGCTAGTTTGATAATCATGTTAAGTAATGCCTTAAAACTTGAGTTCTAGTAGTGGGCATTTTAGTTGGCCTCAAACATGCTTCTTAAAATTATTCTCATTTTCTTTTTAACATGTTTTCCAGATTGCTTCTTCACTTAGAGGTTCTGGAATGCCTAGAATGGCAATGCTGGCTGGGCCTTCTACAGTTCTTTTTGTAGATGATATTGAAGAAGCATTGATGACCACAAACAATATGGCTCCGTCCTTGTCTAGCATTCCTTAGACATTTCGGGAACTCTTTCCTAATAATTTTTGAAGTGTTTTAATGTTAAAAAAAAAAAGCTTGTAAAGTCTCAAAATCTTAGAAAAAAAAAAAAAAAACCTGTCAACACTAGTGTTAATAGTATACTCAATAGTTCTTATTGCTACAATAATTATGAATTAATCAAATTGTTAAAGTAAATAATTATGAATTTAGATTGATTTCCATCTTAATTCTCACACACTAAATGTCGCCAATAAAATAGTAATTAAAGAACATAATAATATGGTGACAAAATAGAAAACTCAAAGAAAACTGATGGGTCAAAAATTTACAATCGTCATTAAGATAATACCGTCATTAACTAAGAGACGATGTTAGGCATTTATTACACTCATTAATGACAACATGTAGTGGACGGAGCAACGGTCACAGAATGAGCTGTGAATTTCAGACAAAGATTTTGTAATGCACTAGCCGTTGAACATAAATACAGCAATTCATTGCCCATTGATTAGGCACATAACTATAAAAGAGAAGGTAACAGAAGTTAAAGATACGCACAAATACTCCATAAAAATCACTCTCCAATTTATTTCTCTTTAAAATCTTTCTCCCTTACTGACTTAATCATCGGAGGTGGTTTGGCTAACGCCACACTAGCGTGTTACTCTTCCACCTAGTTCATTTTGCAAGTTTTCCTCTAGCAAAGACGACCCCAATCACAGTTTCGTCTATCCGCTACGACGAGGAGTTCAACTGCTGATTTTTTGCATCATCAGTTTGGCATCATTTGTGGGGACGTTAATCATTCAAGCCATCTTTCCTAGTGACAAAAGAGTTCCTCGAAGTACCAGATGGAAGCAGAAACTGCACAACAACCAGAAGCTGTGCAACAACAACAAATCCAGGTCCTCTTGGCTAATGTTAGAGCTGACTCACCAGAATGAAGAACTACGAAAGATAGTGCAATCCTAGAAAGCAGAGCGTTGGCGAATAAATGAAAACCAAAATGAAGAAGAATCAAACTCTCAAGCCAACAAGCGAGATAGGACCTTAAGAGAAGACTCCACCAAGATGGAAAACGAGCTTCGCAACGTGAGGAAGGAGATGGACGAACTAAAAAGTGCTATGAAGGACAAAGGCAGAGAGAATTTGGATAGGATGATTCGAAGGACGGACTCACCATTCACTACTGAAGTACTGAACTGTCCCTTCCCACCGAAATTCCATCTCCCACAGTTGGAGTCGTATGATGGTTCCAAGGATCTCTTGGATTACATCAAATCATTCAAGACACTAATGCTATTGCAAATGACCCTAGACGAGGTGATGTGTAGAGCATTCTTAACAACATTGAAGGGAGCAACTAGAGTATGGTTCAACAAGATATCCCTTGGAACTATTGCAGATTTTGAACAACTCAGTAAGGGTTTTGTTCGTCAATTCATTGGGGGGGCAAAGAGACAAAAGCTAACTGGCCATCTTCTCAACATTCAACAAGCAGAAGGAGAATCACTAAGACAGTACGTTACTCGATTCAATAAGGAGCTACTGCAGGTAGACGAAGCTGAAGATTAAGTCATCTTAACAACTTTTCAAGCAGGGTTGCTGCCCGGGGACTTCTTCTTTTCAATCACTAAAAGTCCACCAAAAACAGTTGCAGAGTTGCTTTGAAAAGCTCAAAAGTACATGAATGCAGAAGACGCGGTGCTTGCAAAGGAAATGAAAGGAAAGAGGAAGAGAGATGAAGGAACAAGCAGCAATCATGACAAGAAGAAAGAGATACGGAGTGTTAGGCAGACCACAGGGAAAAAGAAGAAACTTTCGGACAAGAAGCCAAAGTTCACCAACTTTACACCTCTAATAATACCAATTGAGAAGGTCGTTATGTAGATAAGGGATGATCCCTCCTTGCAATGGCCGAAGCCAATTAGTACCCTAATAGAAAGAAAAGACAAGTGCAAGTACTGTAGGTTCCACTAGGACCACGAGCATCGTACCGATGAGTGTAGGCATTTGAAAGATCAAGTGGAGACTTTGATCCGGCAAGGGAAGTTACAAAAGTACGTCAACAAGACGGAGCCCCACAGATACCAACAAAAGGGTAATCAAGACAAAACTCAGAGAGCATAAGATAGCAAACCACCTACATAAGAGATAAAAACGATCTCGGGAGGACTAACAGCAGGTGAAACACTGAAGTCCCTGAAAAAATCCTATGGGAAAGAAATAAATAGTGTCCATTCGTGGCTCCCTCTAATGAAGATGCCAAAGAATGACAAGCCTGATATTGTTTTCTCAGAAAGAGATAGTCACAGCATCAGGCAACCCCATGATGACCTACTGGTAATCATGCTCAGAGTAGAAGAATTTAACGTTAACCGAGTGCTCATTGACAACGGAAGCTCAACAGATATCATCTACTTGCCTGTGTTTCAGCAGATGAAATTGGAAAAGAAAAGGATTAGGCCTTTCACCTCTCCTCTGGTAAGCTTCACTGGGGACATAATTATCCCTAGGGGCATCATCACTCTAACTGTAATTGTAGGCACTTACTCAGCACAAGTCATCAAGGAAATTGATTTCCTAATAGTTGACTGCCCTTCAACGTACAACATAATCCTAGGAAGACCTGCACTTAATAGGCTAAAAGTAGCGATGTTAACATATTACTTGAAGGTAAAGTTTCCGACAACCCACAGAGTAGGAGAAATCAGAGGAGACCAAGTTCTGGCAAAAGAATGCTACCAAGCTGCCTTAGCATCTGTGGAGAATCACACATAGGTGGTCAACGAGCCAGAGCCCATCCCCAAACCGTCAGAAACACCACAAGAAGTTGAGATCGTCCCAAGAGATTCAACAAAGGTGTTAAAGATAGGATCAGCACTCCCAACTCTAGAGAAAGAGAAGATGATTTCCTTCTTAAAGGCAAACCAAGATATTTTCGCCTAGAAACATAAGGATATGCCCGGAATTGATAGGAAGATCATACAGCATCGTCTCATCGTCAACCCAGAATGCAAACCTGTATAGCAGAAGTAGAGAATATTTGCACCAAAGCACAACAAAACTGTAACTAAAGAAGTAGAGAAGCTACTAGAAGTTGATTTCATCAGGGAAGTCTTCTATCTAGATTGGCTAGCAAATGTGGAAATAGTGAAGAAGAGCAATGGCAAACGGAGAATGTATGTCGACTTCACAAACCTAAACAAAGCTTGCCCAAAAGATAGCTTCCCCTTGCCGAGGATTGACCAATTGGTAGACTCAACTGTTGAACACAAGCTCTTAAGTTTCATGGATGCATTTTCTAGATACAACCAGATTCTTATGGACGAAGAAAATCAAGAGAAGACCTCGTTCGTTACTAGCCAAAGGTTGTACTGCTACAAAGTTATGCCCTTTAGACTAAAGAATGCAGGAGCCACCTACCAAAGATTGGTGAATTGTGTGTTCTCTCACCAGATTGGAAGGAATATGGAGATGTACGTAGACGATATGCTGGTAAAAAGCAAGGACGAAGCCAACCACTTGGACGATCTAAAAGAAACCTTCAACACACTACGTAAGTACAATATGAAATTAAACCCTGCAAAGTGTGTTTTTACTGTTGCTTCAAGAAAGTTCTTGGGATTCATGGTGTCCCAACGAGCTATAAAGGCAAATCCAGACAAAGTTAAAGCAATAATCGAGGTCAAATCACCAAAAATAGTGAAAGAGGTGCAAAGCTTGATAGGAAAAGTTACAGCCCTAAACAAATTCGTCTCTAGGGCAACAGACAAGTGCATGCCATTCTTCAAGGTATTGAAAAATGTCTTTCAGTGAACTGGTGAATGCAAAAAAGCCCTTGCCAAGTTAAAGGAGTATTTGACGAAGCCACCTCTGTTAAGCCCCTCAGTGATGGGAGAGAAGCTGTACCTCTACTTAGCAGTATCCAACAGAGTAGTAAGTTTGGCACTAATCATAGAAGAAGGGAACATCCAGAAGCCAGTCTATTATACTAGCCAGGCATTCTAGGGAGCAGAAGCAAGCTACCCAAGGATGGAAAAGATAGCTTCCGCATTATTAGTCGCCTCTAGAAAACTTCGTCCTTACTTCCAAGCACACCCTATAAACGTCATGACAGACCAACCCATAAGAAAGACGATGAACAAGATAGAGGCAGCAGGACGACTCATTCAATGGGCAATTGAATTAGGCTAATTTGATATTGAATATCAACCTTGAGCAGTGATTAAAATTCAAGTACTAGCGGACTTTATTGCAGAATTCACTTACCCCTGTAAGGAAGAAGAACCCCCCATGGAAACATGGACAGTCCAAACGGATAAGTCAGCCACGAAGAAAATGGGAGGAGTAAGAGTAGTTCTCATATCTCCAGAAGGAGAAACATTGAAATATGCAGTCAGATTGCAAATCATAGCAACAAATAACGAGGCAAAATATGAAGCACTGCTAACAGGGCTAAGTCTAGCAAAAGCTCTAGGAGGAAAGAGTCTTATCGTCCAAGTTGATTCTCAGCTAATAATTGGGCAAGTGAAGGGAGATTACGAAGCCAAAGAAGAAAAAATGCAGAAGTACTTGAAGATCGTCCAACGACTATCACAACATTTTGACAGCCTAAACTTTGTGCAAATCCCTCAGGCCAAAAATGCAGAAGCTAACTTCCTAGCAAGATTGGCCTTGTCAGACGACTACAATGCAACCTCCGAACTATGTATAGAGATAAGGGGGCAACTAAGCATAGAAGGTGAGCAGGTTCTGAAGATAAAAGAACAAGACTTGTGGATGACTCCCATCGTCCATTACTTGAAAGAAGGATGGCTCCCTGAAGATAAGGCAAAAGCAAGGAAGAAACAGACCAGGGAAGCCCACTTCATCATCATTGACGACATGCTGTACAGACGAGGATATTCACTCCCCTATCTAAGATGTGTCAACTAAGAAGAAGCGGATTATGTGCTCCGCGAGATACATGAGAGAATCTATGGAAATCACGCTGGAGCAAGATCTTTAGTAGGAAAGGCGTTCAGAGCAGGATATCACTAGCCAACTTTACAAAAGGACGTATACGACATTGTCAAAGCATGTAATAAGTGTCAATGCTTCACAAATGTCTAGACGAGGCTAGGAGAGACAATGACACCCATATCTTCACCATAGCCCTTCACCCAATGGGGAATTGACATTATGGGCCCATTCCCTCTAGGGAAGAAACAACTCAGATTTCTAATTGTTGCAATTGATTACTTCATAAAATGGGTAGAAGCAGAACCAGTGATGACGATAACAGAGGCCAAAGTGTCAAGCTTTGTATGGAAAAACATCATCTGTAGGTTTAAAGTCCCACGTGTCATAATATCAGACAATGGAAAGTAGTTTGATAGTCCCAAGTTTTGAAAATTTTGCCAAGATTTAAGGGTCAAGAACCACTACTCTTCTCCAAGACACCCTAAGGCCAACGGCAAAACAGAAGTAATGAACAAAAGCTTGCTCAAAATTGTCAAAACTCGGTTTAAGGGACAAAGGGGGCATGGCCTAAAGAACTACAAAATGTCCTCTAAGCATATAGGACGACCACAAGAGTTCCAATAAGAGAAACACCATTTAGACTGATATTTGGCACTGTGGCCGTCATACTAGTGGAAGTGGGACTGACGAGCTTCTGAGTTAAAACTTATGAAAACCAGAAGAACCAGCAGGAGCTTAACAGCAACCTGGCCCTAATTAATGAAGTCAGAGAAGAAGCTATGAAGCGAATGACCAAACACAAGGAAGCAATGGCCAGATACTACAACAGAAAGGTTAAGGTAAGAAGGCTTAACACAAGAGACCTCATTCTTAGGAAGGTATCACAGGCAACAAAGGACCCATCCCAAGGACAACTGGGACCAGCCTGGGAAGGCCCTTATGAAGTAATCCATCACTCCAAGGAAGGTTCCTACTACCTAAAGTCTTTAGATGGCCAGGAATTGCCTTGACCATGGAATATAGAATACTTGAAGAAATACTACCAGTAAGGAATACTTTACATTTCAAGTTGCTTAGTTTTCATATCAAGTATGTACGATTGTTATTACTTTCGTCATTCATAGATCAATAATACATGAAAGCATTATCCATGCGTACTTGTCAATGATTATCCACGAGTTATTTATCAGTATGTGCAACACCTAGGAGTTATCCTTAGGAGACGTCCCAAGGATCTTCGTCATTAAAATTTCAAATAAAAAGCTGTCCACACATAGCCAACGGCATCATAGCCATCAACGTTGTTAATACACAACTACCAAAGTTGACTAAATTAGAGCTGTTTCAATACAGCTAATACGATCGTCATTCAAGCATCAATAAACAAAACAAAAAAAATGGTTAACCTAAAGACGCTCCAATACCACAACTTTAAGTCACGAGTACAACGCAATATCGTCATTCAAACATGACTCAACGAAAAGCTATTCAAATATACTAAAAAATACTAAGTTGTTCGAACATAACTAAGATCGTTATTCATACATGACTCAATAAAAGGCTATTCAAACATAGCTAAATATATATATATATATATCAAGTTGTTCAAACACAACTAAGATCGTCATTCAAACATGGCTCGATAGAAGCTGTTCAAACACAACTAAAAAATACTAAGTTGTTGAAACACAACCAGAATTGTCATTCAAACATGACTCACTAAAGATTTGTTCCAATACAACTAAAGATAAAGAGCTGTTCAAATACAAGCTAAGTGTAAAAAGTTGTTTCAGCACAACTAACATTGTCATAAAAGGTTGTCTAAACACAACCAAGCATAAAAAAGGTTGTTTACTGCAGCTAAAGCATGAAGTCCATAAACCTACCTATCATTGTCAAAGAAATTGCACAATTGCCCAAAACAACGGGCCCAAAGAAATTATTCAATTGCCTTAAACAATGGACCCAAAAGATATATTGTTCTTGCCTTACCAAAAAAAAAAATCTAGAAAGAAAAAAACATATAAGTTATTGCTCATCAAGGACAGGGTTTGTAGGGGTTGTAGTTGCGGCCTCTTCCATTACCTCAGCAACAATTGTGGCTTCCTCCGTCACATTCTCGACCGTAGCCTCAGAAGGATGATCAGACAAGAGCTCCTTATTAACATTACCTATAACCAGGCTAGAAAGGTCTAAGTCGAGGTGATGCTTTGCCATCCACTTCCTGAGAAGGTCGAAGCCTTCCACATAGTACTTGCACAACTCATTAGAGTACTCACTGAGTTTTTGAATTCCTTCATCGCCATGGCCCCAACCTTCTGCAATTTCAGCCCTAGATCACCAATCTGCTTGTCCTTTAGCTTGCAAAAATCTTTTTCCACTTGCAGGCTCTTCTCCAAGATTGCCGCACGTTCTTTGTCATTTTCAGCTTCAACAGTAAAAATGGCAACCTTGTTCTTGAATGTCTCATTCTCGGCAAAAAGGGATTTGATCATAGGGTCTAATGTGGCCACCCTCTTCTCCAAGTCCAGGAGTTTCTCAGAAACAAACAGAGACTCCCCAAAAGCCTACAAGAAATCTCCCTTAGTAGAGGCAAAGAAAAGACGAAGTAAAGACAACCTACATTATCAGCACATACCTGCACAAGCTTTTGAATGTGAGATGATATCACATCGTTGGACGACTTTGCCATCAGAGGACTTAGGTCATCCACGGAGAATGCCCCATGAGCCTTCAGAGCAATCGTGTTAGCATCGTCCTAAAAGGTAGGAAGGAAAGATTTGCCACCCACCTTCTTTTTCTTCCTAGCCTCCTTTCCAACAAAGGCAATTTCCTCCAAAGACGAAGTGGGAGAGGCAGGACGCTATGCTAGCAAATGAGCAAGAGGAGGAGTTACCACAGGATCTTCCTTAGAAACGCCACCAGTCTTTGAACGTTTCTTGGACAAGAGACCACTAATGAGGCCACCCTTGGCCTTCTTCTCTTGAGCCTCGGCTAGTTTTTGCTTACTAAACCTAGTCGTCATTCTTGAAAGGAAGAAGAAAACATATATATATATATATATATATATAAAATAAAATGAAAGAGAAGATAAAAGCTCAAGATTTCAAGAAAGAAAAGGGAAGAAGCACTTACTCTTCTTCATAACTTCCAAATTTCTCCGAACCTTAGTAGACAGTTCCGGACTAAGAAGTGAAGAAATAAAGATTGAGGAGAAATGAGCTCGTCAAAGTCCTTGACGATCTCCAAATATTCCTTTACTTTTTTGGCACGACGCTGATACCTTTTCTCTAAATGAGGACGTTAGCAAACTGCAAACAAAAGCACAAGTCATATAGCATTGTCATTCACAAAAAGAAACAAAAAATAACAGAAAGACTAGAAAGACACACCAGACACGGGAATTCCCTAACTACGAAAAAACTTGGGGTCTTCATCCAGGTCCTCACTAGGGACAAACTCCCAACTACTTCTAGAAACAAAAAAGAAGTTTGGCTTTCAATTTCGGAGAGACAACGGGTAATCAAGTATTAACCTAAAAGCCCTACCCATGGCTTAAACTCATAATAGCCGGAGTCTTTTAATTTTCTCAGACGACAAAAATGAAGGAATTCGTCCTTCCTGATGATGTCACCATCATTGGCAAACATCCACACTACCATACAGGAGATGACGATCTGCCAAGAGTTGGGCACTAACTATGCCGAAGCAAGGTGCAAATAAGAAAAAAGTTCCCTAACAAAATAGTGAACAAGGAAACGAAGACCACTAGTGAAGTCAGCCTCGTAAAAACAAACTTCGTTAGCATAGGAGTGACAGGCCCTATCCTCGTCATTCGGGATCCTAATCTTTACCAAATCAGGGAACTGAAACCTATCCTTGATTCGCTTCTCGTCCTTTCTCGTGAAGGAACACGAAATTGTCCAAGCTTTATAAGGGGTGGAAGGAGAAGTACCCTCATAAATCACATGATCATCAGACGAGGATAACCCCTCTAAGTCACTAGACTTAACCTCGGACATCTTTAACGACTTAGCTACCTTAGCAAAGTGGGAAACCAAAGGGAATAATGAAAAAAGGACAAACTTATATGGATAGTCCTCCCCCACGAAGAAACTGACCCACTTGAGACACTCTCCCTTTACAAACTCAAGCAAAAAACCTAGACAAGCGAAAAGAAAAGCTATTGAAGGACATTCAACCCTAATAGAAGAGTAATCTACCATGGAAGAGTATGAAAAGAAACAGGAGCACGAAGAACTTACCAGGGAACGCAGGATAAAGAAAGGAAGCTTGAAGGAGAGACAAATGCTAGAATAAAAACTGAACAAAGAAAGATTGTAGAAGAAAGGAAACATAAGGGAAAAATGTGAAATAAGTGGCCAAAGCACGAGCGAGAAAATCGAGAAACGTCTGCACGTCGAACGCATCTTAACCGTACACATGGCACTTAACTGCTCAAAAATCAACTCTTCAAAAATGTGCAGTACATGGAATACGAAGCGTTAGATGTATATGTTCTCATCTTGTCCAACAGACGAAGATTCGAACAAGGGGGAAGCTAATGAGTTAGAAATTTACGATTGTCATTAAGATGATACCATCATTAAGCAAGAGACGATGTCAGACATTTATTATGCTTATTGATAACAACACATAATGGATGGTGCAACGATCACAAAATGAGTTGATAAAGATTTTGTAACGCACTAGTCGTTGAAAATTCATTGCCCATGGATTAGGTACTCAACTATAAAAGTGAAGGTAACAGAAGTTAAAGGTACACACAAATACTTTACCAAAATACTCTCTGGTCTATTTCTCTCTAAAATCTTTCTCCCTTATTGACTTAAGCATCGAAGGCGGTTTGCCTAATGCCACACGGGCGTGTTACTCTTCCACCCAGTTCATTTTGCAGGTTTTCCTCTAGCAAAGATGACCCCAATCACAACTTCGTCCATCCACTACGACGAGGAGTTCAACTACTAATTTTTTGCATCATCATGTATAATTCTTTGATTTATAGTAGACTCCAGGCACGTTAAATGTATAGTATTTCTTATGAACTAATTCACTAGTTTTGTTTTGCCTAAAATCAATCAATTTCACAAAACTACCTTAGACAATTAATTCTTAAGTTCTTATTGTTAAATCATCTGACTAAAATCATCCTTCGTATGAATTTTAGTTAAGTTATAAAATAAATATTGTTAAGACTACCAATAAATGCGTTGTGTGTGGATCCCTAAACCTTAGCAGCTTAATATGTTGTTATTTTTCTCTCAATTTAAATTACCTTTACTAAACCATCAAAATCTCTTCAATTAAATTTTATTCTTTTAGTTTTATTCTTTTGTGGTTTGCTAATCAATTTCCTTTTCCCTGTGAATTCAACCTCGGACTTACCGAGTTATTACTTTGCGACAATCCTGCACTTGGGAGCATTATTTAAGCCGCAACATAAAGCCACAAAGAGTAAGTAAGTGATATATACAAATTTAGCTAGAATACATAGTAGAGATTTCCTAAGAGAGATTTACTAATTTAAGCATTAGAGGGTTCTTGGCTAGCACTAACTCAATGTCTTTTATTGTTACTTTGTTTACTCTTAATAGGAAGCATAGTTTGTCCATCCGGCTTAGACGAGGAACAAACTGACAACACATTTCATGTTTCATCAGGAGAGATTTAGTTTTCTCCTATTTGTGTTTGGTTGGGAGGACGGAAAAGTAGAGAAATGGAAAATTTATTTGTTTGGTTGAGAAGAAAAATGAGATGATGGAAAAGTGAAGTTAGTATAAATTTACAATTATAACCCCATTAAATAAAACAAAAAGCAACCCATTTTAACAAAAAAATTGTGTAAATGCAAAAAAAAAAGTAACACATTTTTTGGCAAAAATAATTGTTTATGTGCAAGTGGATGAAAAAAAAGTGCAACTAGATGAAACAAAACCAAAAAAGAAAAGAAAAAAAGAGGCAAGAACAGCACCCATGTGCATTATGCACATGGGCATTTTGGTCAACCCAGGTGCACAGTTCCCCCCCCCCCCCCCCAATTTTCTCCCCATTTTGGGGAATTATATTCATTAACTGTTCTAGCAATTTAGTCTAAAATAAATAAATTTTCTAGAAAAACTCAAGAACATCACACACCCTAAAGGCAATACTATGGCATAAGTAATATCTAACAAGATTGCCCCGTTAGATATTAGAAATTATAAAACCCTATTCTAACAATGAGAAAATTCAAGAATAGACTTATGAAAGAATTAGAAATTAAATATCTATAAAAAAAAAAAACAATTAAGAAAGATAACAATTGATTTCAATAATCAAAACGTGAAAAACATGCTTTGATTGAATAATGGATGGAAAAGTAGAGAAATGAAAATTTTATTTGTTTTGTTGAGAAGAAAAATGAGATGATGAAAAAGTGAAGTTAGTATAAATTTATAATTATGTCTCCATTAAATAAAACAAAAAGCAACCCATTTTTAGCAAAAAAATTGTGTAAGTGCAAACAAAAAAGTAACACATTTTTTAGCAAAAATAATTGTGTATGTGCAAGTGGATGAAAAAAAAGTTCAACTAGACGAAACAAAACCAAAAAAGAAAAGAAAAAAAGAGGCAAGAACAGCACCCATGTGTACTATGCAGATGGGCATTTTGGTCAACCCAGGTGCACAGTTTTCTCCCCCCCCCCCCCCCCCCAATTTTCTCCCCATTTTGGGGAATTATATTCATTAATTGTTCTAGCAATTTAGTCTAATATAAATCATTTTTCTAGAAAAACTCAAGAACATCACACACCCTAAAGGCAATACTATGGCATAAGTAATATCTAACAAGATTACCACGTTAGATATTAGAAATTATAAAAACCTATTCTAACAATGAGAAAATTCAAGAATAGACTTATGAAAGAATTAGAAATTAAATACCAATAAAAAAAACAATTAAGAAAGAGAACAATTGATTTCAATAATCAAAACGTGAAAAACATGCTTTGATTGAATAATGGACAACTTACAACATTGGAGATTCGCCCCTAACCCTAGCTTAGATTCTTAAGCTTTTATAGAAAATAAAAACTCTCAAAAATTGATGAAAGTTTTCTAGCAGCCCCCAAAAATGTGGCTGCCTTTGAAACCCTTTAATACGTATAACATTCAAAACCCTAAAACACATGCTCCCTAAAAAGGAAAATATAAAATGTCAATTCTTGTTTTTCAATAGTAGGTCATCTTCCAGGTCTGTTTTGGCCTTGAAAACGGAAGATTCTGAAGTTTGGGTAAACTAAAAAGTTTTAGATCTTCAAGTCCTTTTTTCGTGGCCATAAGAATCAAGTCAATCTGATATTGAAGTAAAAAGATATTGCTAAAATACCAAAACTGGTCAGAATATTTCCATGTCAGGATTTTTTTCAACTTTGGCTTAAACAAATTTCTCTCTTTCTTTTATGTTCCACACATGTTTGACTCCTTAGATTCTTCAAAAGAAACTTCTCAATTGATCTTCACCCTTGTATTCTCTTGGCTTCATGTCTGTATGCTTAGCTCATTAGTTTTAATCTCCCACAAGAGAAAAATAAACGTAAAGGGTATATTTTAGTGAAACTTGCAAATTCTCATATTTACGTGTAAGTGTGGGAATAAACACAAAATAGATATGATAATGCTTGCCAAAACTAATATAATATTGCACTTTTAATACAACTCAAAATTTTTGCTCATGATTTGCCAACTCTCAATCTATTGTACCTAACAACAATATTTCTAGTAGTCAAAGACTAAATGATCCACCTAATAATTAAAATGTACATTTTTTTTAATTGAAGTACATTATCCTTATCTTGTATAGTCAATGCTAAAAAAAAAAAAATGATAACCCTCCTCAAGAATAAATTATAATTAATCAAGTGTTTATTTAGGATAAGCTTTACAACTAGCTTTTTGCTTTTTTTGGCTATTGTTTGTAGGTCCCACATGTCGATGCCTCGTAGCTATGACCACCCTAAACGGCGATGTGTGCACTCCAAACTTGTGGATATGGGAAAAGGACAGGTGTGAGTCCCCTCTCTTCCCCTTTCTAAGATGTGCACGGTGATGTGAACTATGATAGTGAGTCATTTTTATTATGGTTCGGGAATCACCACTAATCATTGGGTTTTTCTAAGTCTAATTTTTCACCTAACTTTGTTTTGATTTTACTACTAGTCTTATGTTAAGAAAAAGTTGGTTTTTTCCTAATATAAACAGATGATAAAAAAATCTTGATTCTTGGATTCGGAAGTTTAGTTACGTGTAGGGAAGGTGTTAGACACTCCACAATGTTTGTCATGAGACAGTCTTTTTTTAGTAAATTCTTAAATTATGGTCATTGGTAGATAAGATCAAGCTATTGGTAGTAGCTTTCAAGGCTTTAAAGAATTTGGGCTTTTGAGCTTTGATCTGGAAAAGATGTGTGACCTTTATCAATGTTTTGCTAGCAGATTGGAATTATTGTCGAAATTCTACGAAGAAAATTTGGCAAAATTTCACTTTATTTTTGTGGCATAAATTCAATAGCACTTAGGATCTAGTGCATCGTGGCACAGACAACGTGATCCTCACCAAAATCTAGCAAAATTTTGTGTTAGGTGCACCATAGTTCATCGGCAGGGTTTTGTGTCTACGTATACAGTGTGCACTAATATATCTGGTCTAAGCCACACTAAGACACACCAAAGTACCAAAACATGAAGCATGCCATGTACATAACGAAACCACATGTCACAAGCTAACATGGATAAGGGCAATCACACACGTGGTAGATCATGCACCCAATAAAATATGGATACATATCTATAACATAAGCCTTGAATACATACCCACACTCCAAGATCAAGAAGCATCCATGATTAGGGAGGGATTGCCACTTAATCATGAACGTCCATCATCCGAAGTGCATGATACACTTATACATTTACAGGGCATGCACAATATATCCATCACACAAAGAAAAAATGTAGGTATATCCACACCCAAAGGGTGTGGCCCAAAGCAAGGTACATGAAAGGAACCCTAATCTAGGAAAGTGACTAGACATGGTTCTAAAGGAAAGTCTAAGTAAAGGGTGGACCTCTTGAGGGGCTAAGCTTTTGAAATCTACTAATCTATGCCATTTTGCTCGCCTTTTGGAAGTAGGGTGCATACTCCATCCACCACACACAAACAAACAAACAAGAACACAAGGCAAAAAAACAAAGAGAGATAGACATGCAAGTAAGCAAGCAAAAAAAAAAAAAATGGAAACATGCTAACAAACAAACAAAGAGAAGAAAGCATGCTAACAAACAAACAAACAAAGAGGCATATATAGATAAACGTCACAAATGTAGGTTTGGATGGTGCCCATAGATCCATTGAATTGAATTAAGGATGACACACTTGTAAATAAGCAAAGCTCCTAAAAGTGGGTCTCGAGATTTAGTGTAAATGGACAGATATGAATCCACACGAATCCATATCTTAAATCAAGGCTTGGTGACATAAACAAGATAAGCAAGCAAACATGCATAAGAAAGACAAACAAACAAGCAAGGGTGCAATCAACGTATAGAGATCACACATGATGGCATGAAGCAAGTGATGCTACAAGCACATAAAAGGCATAAGCAAAGATGCAGAAACAAAGGAAAGCAAGGCTTGTTATCATCACATACAAGGATAAAGGCCAAACATGTCATAACACACACTTAAGACTAACATGAGAAACCCAAACATGCAAAACTAAGCAAGAGATAGAGAGGCAAGTTATAAGCATACTAACATCATCATCATATGATCTCTAACAAGTGATTGTACCATACAAGCAACAATGGGAAAAGATGCAACGAAACATAGAAAAGAAAGGCACTAAGGTACAAACAAACTTGCTAAGAAAAACACAAAAGGTGCAACCAAACGTATAAAGAGACATAGATAGCATAGGAAGCATGCTTGAAGATGTTAAAAGTTAGATCTAAGCACGCAAGCATGGATCTAAAGAGGAACGTGAATCTAAGCATGAAGCATCCAAAAATTGCATCACATACAAAGGATCTAGGAAATAAACACATAAAAAGCAAGTAAAAGCCAAACAAGCAAAAATATGTATTTAAGACACTAATCAAACCCTTTATTGGACTTAGGTGTTTGGATGTAAACCTTGACTAGAGAATCAAGATCTACACCTTACCCATGACACAAAACACAAATACAAAGCACAAATAAATATTAAAGCCTTAATCACTCAAGCATAGCATCCAAACATGCAAATATGACATAAAGAGTATAGACAAGGAAATTTAGGTACATCCTAGCCAAGAAGGCTAAGCTATCATCATCAAAGCAATAAAAGCATGACAGAGAAAGTTATAAAGCAACAAAGCATGCAACAAAAATTAAATCAAAGAATTAAAGGCTATAATTTAAATGGGTGTAGATAATAGCTAAAAAGCTACATCTATACTCTCCAAACCTTAAAACTAAGGACGAGGAAATGGAAGCAGGAACACTAGCTCTTGATTTATGGAGAAAGAGAGAATCAAAGATTGTTGGTCTGTGTTTTAGGGGAGAATTGTAGAGAAAATGGAGAGAAAACAACCTAGAAATGCTCCAAAGCCCCCCAAAAATTCTTCTTTTTTAATCTGGAAGGGGAGGGGGTCCTTTCATACTTTTTTGGGGAACGTGCAATTGGTGCATACTTCAGGAATCATGGGCACACACAGTGTGTGTTAGTTCATCGGTTTTCGTAACTTTTCGACTTCCGCCTTCAGACACCATTTGAAAGCCTTCTCAAACTCTGATTGACCTAATTCCAGTGGCATAGAAAGATACATATGTCTAGTTTTTGGATCATTTGACTTTTTGAAAATCAAATGACGGACCAAAAAGTTATTGGCCCTAGAAGCGAGTTGACATGCTTAACACTATTTTCATGATATCTCAACCATCTTAACTTCAATTTTGACCCATGAGTAGTCATATTAAAGGTAATTCAATACTCTTCACAATGACCTTGGAATTATCCTGATCAGACGGTCAAATCAAAAGTCAACCCTAAGTTAAAATTGGTCAAAGTTGACAAAAAGCTCCAACAACCTTGGATTTGATATAGAAACATGAAAAATGTCATTTTGTTAGAGTTTTGACCAATTTTTAACTTTAGTTAACTCTTAGTTGAACAGAGGCATTTTTGCCATTTTGACTTGAAATGATACTTTGAACTCTCTGATGCCCAAACGGATTAAACCATGATGATCTAGATATTTTTGTGGTCCCTTGGTGAGAAAATTATTATTTTTGGAATTTTTGGGGTCCAACACACAAACCAAGGATGAACAAAATACGATATTAACACCACACAAAGACGAATGTCATTTGCTTTTTTTTTTCCTACTATTTGCATGCGTTTAACTTTTTCCCGCGATTAATATATTTTTATTTCTCTTTTAGCTTTTTTCATACGATATTTTCAGTAAAAAATCAATTAGCTAATCAATTATCTACAATACTTTCAACAAAAAACAAAAAGCTAGATAATTTATTCCCAAATAAACACAACTTAACTTTTATTGATCCATTAAATGTCTAATCAAAGCTAAGAGTCTTATAGCTTAACCAGTTGAAATCTCTTGATGTTCTCAATTGATACATCTAGAGTTCAAGTTGTTGGGAAATCAATCACACATCATGCATGATATAAGCAATGGAAACAAAGCTAGTTCTACTTCATATATTGCGTATTCACAATCAAATATGAATCCGAAATTTGCAAGAGAAGAAATATACCTTGGGTGCATCTACTTTGAAAAACAAGAACTTACCAAGATCCAATCTTCAATCAAAGTTTTTGAATCTTCATTTAAATCTTGACACAACAACCTTCAAATTATAATTTGAAGCATTCCAACATATTTTAACCTTGAAACCATCTTGATCTTCACCTTAATATCCACATGTTTGGCCCAGAGGGTGGGCTCTCCTTGTCAAAATTCAAACCTTAGTCATGTGCCTCATGGAGTAATGAGAGAACCATTTTCTCTCCTCTCTTTTGTAGTAGGCGTGTAGCTTAGTCTCTTTTGTCAACTCATGACAAACTCAAACTTACTATTAATTATATTTTATTCCACAATGTGTCCCTCATAGCTTCTTATTATTGTATTTCACCCTTGCATGAAATCATCCATAATGAAAAAAAGTGATAAGGATATTGTCACTTTATTAACATTACATCTTGAGTCCTTGAGTCTCCAATTTAAATTCTTGATTATTCTTATATTCTTATGGAATTTAATTGTATTGAATATAAATTTTAGTAACTCCTTACTAAAATTGTTAGGCCTAACATTTTGAATAATAAATTTTGGGATGTATGGTGTCTCTTATCAAGGTTATGAATTTCGTCTTGAGGAATACTGTTCCCAACACGATCCATGCAATTACCTAACATACTGACTGTACACGATCCTACTCCGGCATACATCAAACTATCAAAGTAACTTGCACTTCATGCTTGTGTCCACATTCCTCTCAGGATTGAGAGTTAATGCGTTTAGTAGTTGTATGATCATTTGTTTTAGTGACAATAGTTTATTGAACTACAAATCTCACATTGGTCTGTTCAATGCATCCAAAACACTTAAGACACACCAGCATATCAATCAAAAGTCTCTAATTCCATTACTAAGATAGATCATCATAATTGATATGTTATAGTGTTTACAGATGAAATGCCCTATTTCATCACTCACTACGAACCAGTGTTTATGTGTTTACAAGGAATTTATGATTTAGACTTTCTATATGCGAATCTCATTCTCATACCTAAATCATATATACTGCATTTCATAGACTATGACATCGGAGTGTCCCAAGATCCAGCAAGCGTAACATGATGTCAGTCCAGGCCTAAAAGATTTCCTTGAAGACTAGAATAATAGCCTATTATTTTAAAACATTTTTTTTTATTATTAATTAAGTCAATTTGATTTCTCCTAGGCTGAATCAAACTTTATGTTTTATTTCTCCTAGGCAAACAAGTAACTTATTGTGTTTCTAAGTTCCTAAGAGTCATATCTGACTTCGGTCAGATTAAGTGAATGTATTTATTATTATTTTCATTTTCCTATGCTTGGGGGGCTGTTCTAAGCTCTATTTAAGCCTTTGGGTGAATCTAATAAAAATCAGTGTATTTGCATAATTAAAAACCTTGTGTTTTTCAGAAGATGGATTTCTTCTTAATCAACTCTTATCCCTTGGGTGGATTCCTTTGGGTGGCAAGTCTCGGTTTCTATATCTCTTGGGTGGTTTTAATCTATATCCCATAGCGTGGTGAGCCAAAATAGTTATGTATCCTTAGCTAAATTCCTTTGGGTGGTGTTATATGTATCCCTTTGAATTTACTTAGGTGGTGAGCTTATCTATCCTTAAAATTATTGAGTGTTTTTTTTTATTCCATAAAACTAGAAAATACAAAATATATTCATCTAGCCTATTTCCATTTATTATATCGGTTAAGTTTAGGTTGCCCCTTACGAATCCGGTATTGACTACGTATGATGTCCAAAAAACTTATGTGCAAATAGTCTAAAAAAATTAAAATAAAAATTTATTAATCAAATTATGTTATATAAATTGGATTTTAGGGCATATGTTCCAACACAAATCCCCCTACCCCCAACCATGTAAGTATATATAAAAAAAAAAATTGAACCACTTTTATGGATGTCAAACATTAGTTTGAGTGGCAAGGATTCTTGTAGTTAATTTATCACTAAAGTATACTTTTGGCCCACTAACTACAAGTATTCTTGCCACTCAAACTAACGTTCATCCTTAAAAGTGGTTCAATTATTATTATTATTTTGAATAATTTAATAGTTGGAAGTAGGAAATTTGAACTATGAATATTTTCATTGGAAGCACCCAGAGGTGCTAGCCAAGTGAACAAATAATAAGGCTCTTGGCAAAAGTGGTTCAATTTTGATACACACTAAAATGCATGTATAAATTTTATTTTAAACCTAGATTATGGTTAGTAGGAATTTGCAAGTGAAAATGAAAAATATTTTGTTTTGAGAATATTAGAAGAATCAAAGTTAAACTATACTTCATTTGTTCTTAAGTAAAATGTCACTTGATCTGGGATGGACTGACATGCTAACACCAAGCCTGATATTAACACAAACTAACTACAAGGAGCATAATTTTTTTTTCTTATTTCTTGATTTGATAATTTTAATAGAACTAACAGGTTAACAAATTATACTTCGTTGCTTTGCTAACTCCTGCTTGGAAATTTCTATAACATTATAAGCATACTCCTTGTTAACTCAAAATATATGTATAAACTTGTCTGTCTATAGGAAGTGATAGTAATCAAAGCATCTTTAAACTATTTATACAAAACCATAATATCATGTGGACAAAATATCCTAATAAAGCGGAAGACTATTTATACAAATACATCACTCCTACTATATATACATAAAATAGCAGGATAACTATACAAAACTAGCTATACAAAACTAGCTATATGTACAAAAACACTGCTTCTCCAAGTTTAGGCTCTTGGCTGCACTAAAGAACTTCTTGCAAAACTGAGTAATCAATTTGCTTAGGTAAGGGAGGCATGACATGAAGATTTAATAGTATGCATGAATGCATGACATACAAAATATTTCCATGTGGATATGACTTGCTTATAAATAGTTAATGTTAATTGGATTTCATGATCTTTTTGAATATATAAATATTGTACTAGTGAACATAGTATCTGATAAACCATAAGGCATAACTTACTGCTTAAATATGAACATATGGCATGATTCCATTTATATATGAACATAACATGCTCCATAATCTATTTTGAAGAAAAGTATATCTCATTATGTTGCATAATATATCAAAACTATATGAAACATGTAACTATAATGTATCTTTAAAATTTTTAGCCTCATGTGACTTAATGGGTGCCAGTCTTCAAGGAACACATTCCTTTCGTAGCCTAGGTTGCCAATCTTCAAAGATCCGTAGATCTTCTCGTGGCCTAATGGTTGCCAGTCTTTAGAGACCTATCAACCCCCTCATGGCCTAGGTTGCCATGTCTTTAGGGAATATAGCCCCATGTGGCCTAAAATGTTGCTGGTCTACAAGGAATAGAACCCCTTGAGGCCTAAAGTTGCCAATCTACAAGGATCACTGTCCCCTCGTGGTCTATGGTGTTAGTCTTCAAGGCCATCACACTAAAAACAATTCTTTGTTTAAAAAATGAATCATGCTTTTATCTTTAAATTTCTCTCTTGCCTTACTAAGCTAAAACTCATAGCATATCCACAGTTGGTTTCTAAAGACTATCATAATTAAAATATTTCAAAGTCTGTTTCTGAATCAATGCATAATACTTTTTTGCAAACAAGTATCAAATCTGAGTTTACTTAAAGCATTGATAAAATATAGATACATATACTATACTAAAAACATGGACTATTAAACTTTCATGGCATATCCCTTACCTTGATTAGCAGCTGAATACCAAGAGTCTCAAGTAGTGTGTGAAACTTCCTTATGCTCTCCTGCTCCTAGAAATAAATAATAAGAGCTAATTAACACTTAACTTAAAAGCCTTAGCTTTTGATTTAACTCCAAGTTAACTAGATGTTCTAAGCCCTTACTAAACCCCACATAATATGTTCCAAGCATCCCAAATGCATATAGAACATCCAAAGTGCAATACAATCAATTATACATCAACTTCCATAACAATTACATTTATACATGACTTATTAAGGAAACCAGAATTTTAAAACTTTACCAACTTAATCCAGAAACTTTAAACATGCTCATACAATCACACTTGTATACAAAGCTCATTGGCCACTTTCATGTTCAACATAGGAAATTAAACTATCAATTTCATATATCCTAAAGGAGAACTCTCTCAAATTAGAAGATGAGCACAAGTGAATTGGGTAACTAAGGGCATATAGCCATAATGGTTCCTATACTCGGTACAAATTCAATTTAAATTATTCATATGGACCAACTGCTTAAGGAACCAAGGCATATAGGAAGAAAAGTACTAAATTCTATTTCTTTCTTTTAGAGCCTACCAAACCCATTTGACATTCCGTAATATTCATATGCCATGCCACGGCCTTAAGTACATTCCTAACATTACCAACTCAAGTAATATGTGTCATGTAATACAAAGAAAAGAAACCAACCATTGTTATGATTAGTGAAATCCACACCAAGTCTAGCCTTAAAAATCAAATAAATCTTCAAACATATAACTTAATTAAAGCCCATTAACTCCAGCCCTAATTAAAGAAAATATATAACTGAAAATTTATTGTGAACCCTAAGGAGTTTTTAAGGTTGGATGTAAATAATCCTACTATTTTCTTACCAAAACTTAAATTCTTGAAAGGGTTTAAGCTAAATCACATTGCCTTGAAGATTTTGGTGAGTAATCAAGGAAAATAGAGGAATTTCTCCTTTGATATTGCTCGAACCGAAGGTAGAAGGTAGAAGATAGGTAGAGAGCTTTTACATATAGAGAAGAATGGTGGAATTGTGATTCGGGGGAAGTTACATAGCCGGGTCCTTACGGTGGGGTATGTGTCAATCTCTTAAATGGCTCACTTGGCCATTTACATGCAAACCTAATAAAATATTTTATTTACTTAAGCACCATTAAATCTTAAACTACTTCATTAGCTTAGGTTTATTCAATGTATAATAATAATACTCCCATAAAAATAAAAAATAAAAAAAAATACCAAGGGTCATTCTACGGTACCCCCTATTTGTTTTGAGGGGTACGATACCCTCCCTAATCCTAATTATTAATTTATCATTGTTTCAATCCTGGCCATTCATTTAATTTTAATGGAAACTGGTTATTGGTAAAGTAGGTCAGTGTATATAAACTAAAAAAAATTCAAATGGTTCCTATTTCAGCTTTTTCTCTTGCATTCTCCTTTTCTTCCTCTGATTCTTTCTTCTTTCTTTCTCAGATTTTGCTCTTGCGTTCACTCCATCCCCTTATATTCATAGTTACATTATATTCATGTTTTTCTATCATTTTAGGTATGATAGAAAAGGCTACAAAATTTTACGAAGGTTTCCAATCTGCAAAGCAGAAGTAGCTTGAAGATAGAGATAGGTTGTTGCAAGTAATTCGTCTCTACAACATGATTCTATCATTTCTTACCCTGTTAAGAGGGGAGAAATCATAGGACCTGAGATCAAGTAGTGATTTTCATGGCAAAAAAATCCTTCTCCAAGAAAACAAATCCATAGCTAGCAGAAGAAATTTCCGACTCTAACCATCCTCAGGTTGGTATTTCTTAGTCTAGATCCCTACCTCTAGATTGGCAAAATATGGGTTCTTGAATTCTTTGTAGGTCATGTATCTGTTTGGAAAAAAAAAAATTGTTTTTTTCAATTCAATTAGTAATAGAAATTTATGCAATGTAATTGATATTTGACATGTACATGCCATAAAGTTCTTTTCCTATCTTTCTTCTTTTGATTTTCCTGGATTTTATGATGTGAGAAGATAATGTTGAATTGTGATTTAGTTAGTAAATATGATTCAGGATGGAGGAATTTTTTGCATTTAAAGTTTGGGTTTTTATTTTTATTTTTATTTATAAAAGTGCTTATGCATATACATGTTTGTAAAAATGCCAAAAAGTGCTTTTGTTTATTTATTTACTTATTTATTTTCCTCTATGCATAATTTTTCCTTTCCTTAGTTATTTAATAGGCCATTGTAATGTTTTTGATGTGTTTGGATTCTGTTAGCTTCTTGCAAAATGCAAAAGAACTCTTGAGGTTTATGTCCATGAAATTTGCCTCTCATTAAATGGTAGTAATAGTTGCTCTGTTTGTTAATACAGTCAAGTGACTTCTACACTCAATTGGTATCATGAATACTATTGATATCAAAGACAAAAGTTCAAGTGATATAAAATACAATTCTTCAATTGGCTCAAGAAATTTTTGGTTTCTGAAGGGTGCACTAGTTGGTTCACACAAGGGGAGTTGCTGTTTATACAATACATCTGGTACTAGTTTAGAAAGCTCTCTATGTGTGTGCATGGTTGGTTTAGTCAAGTTTTTTGTGCACTAACTGTTTGATAGCTACAAGGAATAGAGAAGATGATGATGAAGATGAAGAAGAAGATTGAAACATAAAGAAATCCACATGCATTCAGAGAAAAAAGAGGGGTTACAGATTCAGAGAGGTCTCCAGTCTCCACCCCTCTCTCTTCCTCAGAAAGCAGAACCTCATCTGTGCACTAATTGTTAATAACTTCTTTATCTATTCATACTTTCAGAGAATAAGTTCTAACAAAAAAACCAAATCAATCTGCAGAACAAGAAGAAGAAATCTCATCACAAGAAAATCTCTAGTTTCCAGGTAATCTGGTGGCTCTATCATCTTGTACTTTTTATGAGATTATTATAAATTCAACTACAATTAGCTTGCTGATTTCTTTCTGTTTTACTCTTTCCTTGTTCAGCTGATTTTCAATAGTGTCTACTTTTTGTAGGAGAATTGGTCAGAACGTTTACGACACAAGTTTGCATCAAATCTAGTGTTTTCAAAAGAAATGAACAACATTCCAAAATTATAGAAAATGCTAGAAAAATTCCACTACATGATTATCTTTAACTACTCAAATGACAGTGATTTGTATAAATTGATGACTAAATTTTCTAAAAAATGTTGCAATTTAGTGATTTTTTTTTTTTTTTTTTTTTTTTGCGAAAGGGAGATTGAATTTATATCATTCATGATCACAAACATATGTGTTGTGTGTACATATGCAATGTAGTTGACAATTAGATTTGTGAAGAATTGGAAACTTAAATTTGTTGTGGTGCTTTATGTGACACCATTCAGAGTAGTGGCATTTCAACCTTGCTATCTCTTGTAACCCTAGGGGTTGACACTTATCATTATTGTCAAAATGATAAACTGAAGGACAATTATTTTGATAATTTTTTTAAAAATAATCAAAGTTTGACCAAGATCGCCATTTCTCAAGGCTATCACACTTTCATATGTAAGAATCCTTAAGAGTTTGTAAAACAACTTCATCAAGAAATACAAGAGATAGATTATGTCTGGATTGCTTCTTCTTAAGTGGTCATTCACCGCTTCATATTATTTATGATACTAATACATATGTCAATAGGTCTTGCTTACACTAAAGAGTTAGTGTGGGTTACTGTCAGCCGCCTATGTGAATGAACCAAGTAGAGAGAGATGAAAATTGACTTTTTAATAGCCAATTATGTTAAAATTGACCTTTTGTGGCACTGATATGTGTTCAACAAAGAAAACCTTTCATTGCTATTAGGGCTCTCTCAGACTTAGCTGGTGGAGGCTCTGCTGACTCAAATGAGACTGACACTTTTCATTATGGTCAAAATGATAAACTATGAAGGACAAAAATATTTTGTTTAAAATTTTTAAAAAAGGTCAAGTTGTTCATTTTTGGTAAAATTGGTTAATTGAGTTTAATTGTTTTTAACTTTACTATTAGTAATTATTGTGGTTGGGCTAATTTTTTGGGATGTTTATTTTGTTTTAGATTTTAGATCTAATTTTTTTTTAATATCTTTTAAAAGGAGGAAAATGTTAGAGCTACACATTTTTTTAAAAATTGCTACTATGATAAGCGGTTATTAGTAAGTAAAAAAGTGACTTTAGTGGTAGGCCCAAATGTAAAAGTATGGTCAAATGTGATATTGATACCACCCAATGTGACAATGAAACTGTTAAGTGTGAGAAAAAAAATAAGGTACCATCGAATGTGACAAAAGTACGGTTAGAAGTGATGTTGGTATTGCCTAATGTAATAATAAAACTATAAAATGTGAGAAAAAAATTGGGTACCACTAAATGTAACAAAAGTACAATTAGATGCGATGTTAGTACTGCCGAATGTGACAATGGAACCATCAAATGTGAGAAAAATAAAGAAACCATTAAATGTGACAAAAGTACTGTCAAATGTGGTGTTGGTATTACTAAATGTGACAATGGAACCATTAAATGTGAGAAAAAAAGGAACCACCAAATGTGACAAAAGAATAGTTACATGTGATGTTGGAACTGTACAATGTGAAGATGAAACCATCAAATGTGAGAAAAAAGCCATCAAATGTAACAAAAGTACTGTTGAATGTGATGTTGCAATTGCATAATATGAAGATAGAACCGTCAAATGTGACAAAAAGATAAGGAAACCATAGAATGTGACAAAAGAACTATCACATGTAATATTGGAACTGCATAATGTGAGGATAGAACCGGTTAATGTGAGAAAAAAAAAGGGAACCACCAAATGTGACAAAAGAATTGTCACATGTGATGTTGGAACTAGTTAATGTAAGGATGAAACTGTCAAATGTGATGTTTTAGTAGCCTGGTATAGCAGGTTGCTTACTAATGGGTACCGTACCCCTTTTTTTGAGTGGGGGTATGATATAATTACCCATATATGAATAGACCTTAAAGTTATTACACACTAATAGTTTTCTTAATACTCTTTACTTTAACTTGACCTTAAATTACCTAATCATCAAGGTTATCTATTTTTAGCTTATGGTCCTATGCGGCGCACTACATAAAAATTTTTATTAAAATATTTTCTCGTAATTAGGTGTTTGGTTGCATGTAAAATGTGGTTAAGTTTATAAAATATTTTTTGTTACATATAAACATCTTTAAAAAAAGTTGTAAAACGTTTTACTTTTAAAATTTTTGAAAAATATTTCACAAAAATACATAGTGGCTCTCCCTCCCCCCATTTGGTGGCTATGTTGTTGGTCTGATGGGTTTAGCAACCAATTATGGTTGTTTGGTGGCTGAAGCCATCATTTTGGTGATCAATGTTAGTGGTCTGACCACTAGAGACATCATTTAGGCAGTGGTTCAATCACTAGACCTCTAGCATAGTGGCTTTGGTGGCTGAGCCACTTTTGCTTAAAAAATTTTATATGCCACACCAAAATACTTGAAAAAATTTACTAAATATGTTTTGTACGTAAAATATTTTATTTCAAAACAAAAGGAAAGTAGGTGTGTGTTACGCAATTGTTGAAAAAAGTTTTGTTTTTTGTCTTAACTAGTTATAGGCCGGTGCGTTGCACGGTTTTATGAAAAAACTTATAAAATAAATGTATAAATAATTATATATTTTAATAGATTCAATAAAGATAAAAGAAAAAATTATCAAGTATAAATAATTATCTCACTAAAATAAGGAGTAAGATTTCTTCCTAAAACTAAATTAAATTGATAATTCCAAATTGAATTTTAAATTGATGATTATTTAAAAAAAATTACTAAAATATTGATAAATCTAAATTAATATAATCTTGATAATATTAAAAATTAAAATTAAAGTTGATAATTCAAGAACATCTTGATAATTTGATGTAACATAAAAATCAAATAAGAAAATTGTTAAAATTATTCTATTAATTCTAACCATATTTAATCATTAATTCTAAGACCCTAACCCTATTAGATCAAAGCTAAGGAAATTAGTTTAAACAAAAGGCAACCAATACTCAAAACCTAATAATTTAATAAAAACAAAATACAAAAACAAAGAAGGAGCCTTTAGAAACTTGACAATGTTTTCGAATGTTTTGAATTCATTAATTAAAATCATATGAAGACAAAAAACCAATAATAACACTAAAGAAAATAAACAAAATGAAAATAATAATAATAATAATAAAAGAAGAAAGAATGCATGCATGCATTGTCATGAGATTTAGGCATTCATATATTGAAATAATTTAATAAAATATAATTATTGAGAGCAATTAGACACTACTAAGATGAGTCGGCTTTGGATGTGTTTTTTTTGTAGTGTAAATTTTGTCAAGCCAACGAATGGTCATGTCATGTGGTAGTGGTGTTTTTAATTTTTTTTCAATAAATTGACCAACTACCACCATGTCCATGTGTATGCTTTAGGCTCCAATGGATCCGCTTGACTCTCTTTTTGTTTTAAACATCAAATACAACGAAACTGGATGGAAGGAGATTGAGAGAGATCTAGATACCGCAGAGAAAAGGCTTGGATGGAAGTGAATAGGAGTATATTATGTTGTTCTAGGTTTAGGGTTTTGTGTGAATGGGAGGCTTGGATGCATGTTATTTTTTTATAATATATAAATGTTTTCTTTTTAGGTGTAGTATAGTACAATAATTAAATAAGGATTAGATGGATTAAGTGAAGAATTTGAATTGTAATTAAATTAAGATTTTTATTAACTTAGAAATTATAGGAGAAGAAAAATTTTATCTATATCTATATCTATATCTATATCTATATCTATATATTTAAAATCTAAAAATCTAAATATAAATATATATTAAAAAATTTTAAAAAAATTCTCAATTTTTTACGTGTAATAAAAAATTTATGGAAGTGTGAAGCTGAATTTTGTTTTAAGTGTTCTACTTATCGACTTATACATTATAATAAGATACTAAGATAATAAGATAATTAATAGTTGAAGAATTTGGATTGTAATCAAAATCAAAATTTTTATCAACTTAGAAATTATAGGAGAAAACGATAAGAACAAATATATTTATAATATGAATTTGAATTGTGCTTATCCCTTAATAATCAAGTTCTTTTTTAGTATATTATTCTTTTTTAGTTTTTTAAAAATCTAAAAATTTAATAAAATTTCTGCAATTTAGTAAAGCCACGTGGGGCAACCACGGCGTCTAAGCCTGACTTTTATTATACATGATATGATATTATATGATATGATTTTTTTGCGAATAATTTAGTTTTTAGTAGCACGTTTAATTTCATCACAAAAAATATTAACATAAAAGTTTCCAAAAAGTATATATTTTAATAAGTATTATACAAATAAGTTATAAAAAATAAGCATTTAGATGTACAGTCCCTTTAATGAATTAAAAAAGAAAAAAGAAAAATATTGTTCTTAATTGATTTGGTTTGGTTATAGGATGGACTAAATGAACACCTATTAAAAGCCCCTCTTCCCGTCATATCTATGGAATTATAGAAAGGAAAAAAAAAAAAAAAAAAAACCTATATAGGGGAAAAATGATAAAAAAAATTAAAATGGAATTTGAAGGAGTGTAATAATGTGAAAAAAATACTGAATAACCTCCAAAAGCATCGAAGAACCCCCATTGCCTTGGTCCACCACCTCAAAATTCAGGGAGCAGGGTGCCAAAAGACCCTAAGGCCTAAGCTCTCTCTCTCTTCAGTCTTAAAACCAAGACATACACAAAGAGAGAGAGAGAAAGAGACAGATTTAAAACAAACCCCCAAAAAAAAAAAGAAAAAAGAAACTCACAGACAATCACAAAGCAGAACATAACATAGCAGCAACCTCCGGCCACTCCACCCTCTCAGGTAATCCTCCTCCTCTCTGTTATTTTCTTTATTTAAAAAAGAAAAAGAAATATTGGCTTTTTTTATTTTATTTATATTAGCTTTCCAATTTTGAACCCATTCCTCTCTTTCACCAACTTCCCAACAAAATGTCAGATCTTGATTTCCAAGGAAACTACTTTTTTACCCTTTTTTTAAAAAACAAGTCTTGTGGAAAATGAATTCCCACTTTAGTAGCCCCAAAATACGTGAGTTTAGTGTTAATGAAGAATATGTGAATGGGAAACTTCTTCAAATGTATAATCTGCTGGGTTTTTTTTTTTGGAATTTTCTATCTGCGGATCCGTGCTGTGAATGCCTGATTCTCCGCTTTTTCTCTCATTCGATGTCACTTAGATTTTAACGTTTTTCATAGATACCCCCAAATAAAAAATAAAAAATAAGATATTTTTTTTAAAAAAATTATTTTTCCTCTGTTTGGTTGCTCAGAAAATGTAGGAAAACTGGGAAGAAATTGTTTTTTTTTTAATAAATTTTTTTAAATGGATTTCTGAATGTTAGGGTTTTCTTGTTGTTCAGGACTCAAATGTTGCCACTTTGTTGAGCCTTGTACGAGGTAAGTTTTGTACATAATACATTTTCGAAAATTTTAATTTTGACCTTTTAAAATTTTTGTTTTTTGTTTTTGTTTTCTTAAGGAAATAGCATTTGATATTTGTTTAGAATGAGGTTTTGTTAGGTGTGGTGGATGCTTCTTGCTGAGACCTACTACTTGTAGGTTTTAGTGGTAAAAATAAGAAATGGCAGAACCGAACTCGGTAGATGTGATTCTGGAATTTCTGCAAAGAAATCGGTTTACGAGAGCCGAGGCAGCTTTGCGCAGTGAGCTCAGCAATCATCCTGATTTGAATGGTTTGCTTCAGAAGCTTACGATTGGAGATAAAGATAAGAGCTCGGGTAATATGGTAGAGGAGGATAATGGGGAAAAACTGGTAGTGGAAAGTCAAGGGTCGTCTCGGGATAGCCGTGAAGTTTCGAAGGAATTAATTGTGAAAGAGATAGAGTGTGGGAATGGTAGAAATGGGTCAGAGAGCAAATGGAAGAATGCTGCATCAACTGGTGATCGGAACAAGAATAATGAAGTGGCTGGGACAAGTGATAAGAACTTTAGTTTCCTGAAAGGTTCAGAGGACACTGTGCTTGATTTGTATTCGTGGAAGTTCAATCCTATTAATGGTCCTGCTGGAGCTTATCAGAATGATGGTGGTAGTAGTACTAATACTAGTAGCTTTTCGGAGCTTCAGATATCAGAACAACCAAGGTATCGAACGAGTGACATTCCTGATGCTGGTAAAGTCCCTGTGAAGCCAAGAAGTGAGGAGCCCACAAATTTGTGGCTTGGAAGCACTAGCAAAGGTATTGTGGAAGCCAAGCATGAGAGGATCCAAACAAGTGAGCCCAAAGAACCTGTTCAGCAACATAAGACCGGTAGCACATACTTCATAGGAAACATTTCAGATAATCCATGGTCAAGAAGCGAGGATCCCACAAATTCATCTTCTGATACTTGGAAAGATTGTTCTGTCAAGACTGTTTTTCCATTCTCTAAGGGGGCTGTGTCAACCAGTTATGATAATGCTGTTTTCGTTGACAAAAAAGAAGGCAAGAAAAAGTCAGAAATGAGTGATATCAGGGCAGCAATAAAAGACCAGGTGGATGAGGTGGGAAGAGCTCTGTACTTTGTCAAGTCACAAGGGGTTCCCGAGCAAAAAACTATCAGCAGCTTGAGTTTTCCTTTGGCATCTGAGAATCAGAAGGAAGAGTTTCCTAGGTTGCCACCTGTTAAACTTAAGTCGGAGGACAAGTCATTGAGTGTTAATTGGGAGGAAAAGTTTGAACGGGATGGACCTGCTGCAAAACTCAGCAGTGCTGATAACCCCCTCCTTATAGGGTCATACCTGGATGTTCCTGTCGGACAAGAAATAAACTCTGCAGGTGAGCCCATATGATGGATACGATAATATGATTTCTTTGCTTACAAATCTGGTGTGTCTTTGTTATGGAATTGAACTAGGTGGTTGATTATTTGGGTTTCATTGCCTAGTGTACAACCTACTTTTTACATCTCTGAACTTGCCATTTCTAGTTCTTCCTAGTCATCATATTTATTTCATTTTCTTTTTCATGTTTCTAGTGTTGATCTATCTGTTTAGGCCCTTGTGCTTGTAGCTAACTATTCATTTTCAATTCCACTTCTTGAGCTAGTTAGATGTATTCAACTTATCATAATCAGCATTATTGTTGTATTGAAAATCTCCTTGTGTAAAGCAGTAGCCATTTCAAGTCATTGGTGGCTACAGCAGTGGCCAGTGAGGTTGAGGTGTAGTGTTAGCCTTCAGTTAATAAACTGTTTAGATGTATGATTAATGAAAGGAAAAGGAATTCATTTACCAATCCACCCTCAAAAGGATTTGGCAGAATTGGAAAATGATTGTTATTTGATTTATGGGGTTTGTCAGAAGTTTTATCATTTTAATTTAAAAAAGAGATGCTGTCTTGCTCTGCTTTTTTACAAGATTTGTTCAACCTTATTCTCTATTATTGTTTTTACCTTTTTCTTTTAATTCATTTTCAATAATAATATCTTATGATTTTTATCATGAATAGATAATATATTGTATATGGAAATATGCTTCAAACTGGTGAACTTATTTAAAAGAATGTTGTTTCTTTTATTTTGCATGTTTATGAATAATATATGCTGAAACATTGTAAGCATGAGACCCAGGTTTTGCTGTCTGTAAATCAAGGAGCTAAGTTTCGTAAAGCTTCAATTGAAACTACTCAACTTGTTTTTGTTTCTCAGGAAAATTCAATGGTTTCCACAGAGTAGTTCAACCTCTATAATGTTATGTAGTTATTGTCTGATTGTCTGATAAACTTGCTAATCTGTGTATTTCTGTAAAATTTATGCTATGATTGCTCATTCATGTTGAGATGACATTAAGTATTAGCCTTAGCTGTCCTCTCAGAAATTTATGGAATATTTTGCCATTATTCATTGTCATAGTTCTTTACTTGAAACACATGACAGAAAGTGCGCATCTGTGCCTGCTTTGCTTTTAGACTCTCAAAAAGTGTACGTAAGTAAATGAATGCAATAATTTTATGCATTGCATTGTATATTACATAGTTTGAACTTTTTTTTTTTTATTTTTTATTTATTTATTTTTTTTATATATAAATATTTTGACATACTATATTTGTCATTACTGTTTTTTTTGTTGATAAATGCTATATTTGTCATTACTCATTACACACTTAACCTCCTCCATGTTTAATAGGGGAAGTGCTATTTGAGCTAGAGCTTACTAGCAATAAGCATGAAATTAGGTTTTGTAACATATTTATGAGCATTGCCATCCACTTCCTTTATAGGCATTACCATTGATCTGAAATATTTCTTTTCCATGCGGATCAAACCACATACCAAAAGAATTGTTATGAAGTGTTGGTGGGTTATATTGAATTTGAAATCTAATCGCATTATATCAACCCCACCTCTTCTCTTATCTTTGTATTTGAATGTTCTTGTACCTTTGTGTAAATGTCACATTATTAGCCAAGTGGCCCTAGCCTGTGATTCTGCTTTTACACATGGTTTTTCTTGTATTTTTTTTTTCTGCTTATAAAATTTTGGTTTAATTGCAGAAAACCACCCTAAACTATGGGGTACTTGCACTTTGCACCCCAAAATATGAAAACCTGCGGCAATCACTACCCCAACTATAACAAGTCTTGCAAATAACACCCTGTTGTCGAATTGAAGGTTAAATTAACATGCATGTGCAAGTCACGTGACACTCTATGACACTCTTAGAAACTAAATTTAATGATTTTTCCCTCCAACAATTTAAAAGACTAAAATAGCTTACAAATTTCCTAAATGGACTAAAAATTACTCCTTATGGATTGTCTTCCAGTACAGGTTTGATTTCCCTCAAAAGTCCTTAACTCTCTCTCAACCCCAATCTGTAACTGTCTGCCCATTGCCAACCACCACAACACCACCCCCCCCCCCCCCCCCCCTGGTCTTATGTTGTTTGATGTGTTCCATGCTGGTGAAACTTGATATTGAAGAGGACCAACGGGACGTCATCATTTATGAGATTTTTCAAATAAGAGTTTCATCTCTCAAAGGGCTTAGTTTAGTTAGAATGGAACTCTAGGGTCATGTGGTTGTGATGAGACTTGAGTTGGAAGAACAAGAGGTGTTTAAGCTTGCTGTGGCTCAGCTAAGAGGGGTTGAGGTAGGAGAGTACTTGGTATGCACCAGAGAGTTCGGTGGAGGGCATGAAAGTCCCAATAAAAAGGTCTTTCTTTTTGACCTTCTTCATGTCAAAGAGCATAGGAAAGCCGTTGGTGTCCAGTAACGCAATGGCGTTTGGGTTGGAAGCTATTAAAGGACTGGGTGGCAGGAATGTTGGCTCTGAAAATCGTTACTTCAAAATTCATCACGACCTTGGTTATAAAAATAATCAAATCAGTCTTTGATCAGATCAATGAAATGAAAGGGACACCATAGTGTCTACCTGCCTTGTCAATCACTTCTAGTTTTGTATATTCAATATTTGGTTGAGGGTATTATGCCATTTTATAAATCTATATGCCAATGGGTCATCTCTATGTTTTATTTTTTGGGTTCATGATAATGGCATCCCTTCGATGTCTTTAGTAGATTTTATTAATTTCCTTTTGTTGTGATCTGTATTCTTTGAAGAGAGTCTGTTTATACCTATTTATTTACACCCAAAAAAAAAAAAAAAAAATCAAGTTATGGGAGAAAATGTATTTTCTTCTTATTTTTCCAAACCTGAATATGAAGAACAAGCCTTTTAGTCTTTTAACCGGCTGGAGGGGTACATCACTAAATTTAGTTTTTGGAGTGTCACCTGACTTGCACATGACTGTTAACTTTAACCATCAATTGGACAGAAAGGTGTTATTTGCAGGATTTGTTAAATTGGGATGGTGATTCCAAGTTTTCATAGTTTGTCGTGCAAAGTGCAAGTAACCCTATAGTTTAGGGTGGTTTTCTGCAATTAAACCTAAAATTTTCATTTATATAAAAGATAATGTTGCAAAATTTTCTTAATGATGACTATCAAATTCTTCCCTAATTCTTCAATTTCTGAACCTTGTGATTGGGCATTATTTTATCTATTTTATACATATTCATTATACATTATGTGCTAAATTTTACGTAAATTGTTGAAATATGGAAGCTTATGTCATCGGTCTGGCTGGTTGTATATCATTTTAAAATCCAAATTATAATACTTTCTTTTGGGTACAGATGTGTGCCTGTATGTCACATTGCAGATAAAATCTGTTGATTTCTTGTCATCTCTCATTAAGATGGGTTGTGGTGAAGCCTGTATTCTTATTTATTTTGAGTGGTTGCATTGTTTAAGCAATCATGCTTGATCGCTTAGCCTTGAGATCTGTTGAATTTATCTGAAACAGGTCCCAATTATTTGGTTTTATCAAGTTCTTTTTAATCACTTGGTTTTGAATTTCCGATCCTTCTTTCCCCTTTCCTCCTAGTATTTTCTTTTCTTTTTTATTTCCTTTATGATTAGCAAAGAATTATCAATGTCTGATCCTGGTTTTATCATTTAATTATCTCCGTTTATGTATCTTTTTGCATAGTTAACTACAAGTTCTGATTAATGATCAGGTGGAAAAAGGATTGCAGGAGGTAGTTGGCTATCTGTAAGTCAGGGAATTGCAGAGGATACATCTGATCTGGTTTCTGGTTTTGCAACTGTTGGTGATGGATTAAGTGAATCTATTGACTATCCAAATGAGTATTGGGACTCTGATGAGTACGATGACGATGATGATGTTGGATATATGAGACAACCTATTGAGGATGAGGCCTGGTTTCTGGCTCATGAAATTGATTATCCAAGTGACAACGAAAAGGGCACAGGACATGGCAGTGTTCCAGATCCACAGGAAAGAGCTCCAACGAAAGATGAGGATGATGATCAATCTTTTGCTGAGGAGGATTCTTACTTCTCTGGTGAGCAATATTTTCAAGCAAAAAATGTTGAACCAGTTACAGCTTCAGATGATCCTATAGGGCTGTCAGTGACTGAAATGTATGGGAGGACTGGTGAGAATGATTTAATTGCTCAATATGATGGACAGTTGATGGATGAAGAGGAACTGAATTTGATGCGTGCAGAACCTGTCTGGCAGGGCTTTGTGACTCAGACGAATGAACTCATCATGTTAGAGGATGGGAAAGTTATGAATGAGTGTGGGAGGTCGCGGCTAGATGATATTTGCATGGATGATGATCAGCATGGTTCAGTTAGATCAATTGGTGTAGGAATCAACAGCGATGCTGCAGATATGGGTAGTGAAGTACGGGAAAGTTTAGTTGGAGGTAGTAGTGAAGGGGATCTAGAATACTTCCGTGATCATGATGTTGGAATTGGTGGGTCTAGACATCATCATCATGACTCAGAAAAAAAATATATTGATAGAGCAAACAGGGATAAAAAGAAAAGTAGCAATCAAGAGGCCAATAAATATGTAGTTGGGAATGATAAGGGTGTAAGTATGCAGATGAAGAGTCACACTGATGGATTTTCATTTCCCCCACCATTGAGGGATGGGCAGTTGGTGCATACAGGCTCTAGTAAATCTTTATGGTCAAACAAGTGCAGTGCTATCATCTGTGATGAAACTGATGAGCGTCTTAATGCTTTGGTGGGATCTGATGATATGCTTGCTTCATGGAAGCGGAAAAGCAGTGATTCTTCACCTGCCAAAAGTTCCAGGGATGAAGAAAATAATGCTACAGCTGCAAGATCCACAGATTCTAGTCCCTCAACACTGTCTAATTATGGTTATGCTGAAAGAGAGCATGTAAAACGAGAAGAGGAAAAAACTGGAACTGCAAGGGAGGAAGATCCAGCGGCATCACTTGAGGATGAAGAGGCAGCTGCTGTGCAAGAGCAAGTAAGGCAGATAAAAGCTCAGGAGGAGGAGTTTGAGACCTTTAACCTCAAGATTGTGCATAGGAAAAACAGGCACGTGCTTTCCTATTTTTTCATCTTTCTGCTGGTTCTTTTATTTTCATGGACTTGATATGCTGCCATTTACATCTAAGTCAAATATTGGAATATCTTATTACTTTGAAAACTGTGGTATTATGCTCTTTATTTATTTATTTTCTTTAGAGTTAGATTGGTATTAGTTTTTTTTTTTTTTTTTTTTTTTTTGCGTAGTTTTAGATTAATAATCTCTCTCTTTTGACTAAATATATCTACAGTATCCTAAAATCTCTGTGATGATAATCAGTCCTTGTTACTGGTTTATGTCTGATTATGCGTTACAGCAGCTTAAAACTTGATTCCAACTTCTTTCTATATCATTAACTTAAGAAAACAAATTACTGAAAGCAAGCATAGCATATCACTGGTTACATACAAGGGTAGTTACTGTCAATTAAACTGAGATAGAGGTAGAATTAGATGGACATTTCCAAGTTATTTTTTCGAGCTTATAGATTAGCTGATCATATAACTATTAATGTGTTCTAGGTGATTTTTGACGATGATCTCTAGCTCAAATGGTGCCTCCTCCCTCTGTAGGAATTGAGTGGAGGGTCAAGTTAACTTACCAATAAAAAAAAACCTATGATTCTTGGTGATCCTCTTTTCTTGAGTATGCAGTGATTTTTATGATGCCTCCTACATTTTCTTTTTCATATATTTTTGGTAAGCCTCTAATGTAAAAGCACTTTTGGTTGGCTAAATTACATTTTGATAATTGAATTAGCAAATATAATTAATCAAATATATATAATTCATCAGAAGAATTTTGGATTCTCATTCTTAACAGGTCAAAGGAGAACACTGAAGAGGAATTTTTTCATGAATGTTTTCATTTTCTTTTATGTTGTCTTGAATGAATAGAACTTATTTCAATTGAAGGATAATTGATGTGGGCGACGCAAGAAGATTTTTATTTAGTATTATTTATATTTGCAAGTCAATTGTTTATTATGTTTTAAGTCCTAGTAGTTTATTAGGCTATTAGTATTTTAATATTTGGAAGCAATTTTTTATTTTTTATTTTTTAGTAATAAGACAATTAGGTTTTTCCTAAGCCAATTAGAACTATGATTTAACAATCTTTTATAAGCAAACTATTGTGCTCCTTTTGGAGTTAGTTGATATTTTGATGAATGAGAAAAAAGACCTTTTGGCTTCTTTGGTCTGGTACTAACTCTAGTTTTACCCTAGGTGTTGACTCCTAGTGGTTTTGAGGTCTAGGTGCTGACTTCAAGTTAGGCGTAGGTGTTGACTCCTAGGGCATATCCCTTTATTTTTTTGTCTTTCAATTTTATTTTCAATTGTTCTGGTTCTCTTGCATCAATTTTGGTATCAGAGTACACTCCAATTTGTTTGGAGCATCACCACAGTCCACATCCATAATAATATTTAAAAAAGAAAAAAAGAAAAATTGTAAAGCCACCATCACACATCCCATTTGTTGCGGGAGAACCACTGTCACCTGTGAATCCCAATGACCATAGGCCCACCATCACCAAGTGAACCAATCCCCACTCCACCATTCCAAATTCCAAACTCAAATCACCAAATCCTTTGTCTACCACTACAAAAAAACCCACCCTTAAACGCCAGACAAGAAGCACTTAGGTTTCAAAGTTGACATTGTGACTTCACCCAGTGGCCATCGTCACCCCAACAACCCATCACAAGGTAGATTCTCACACACTCGTGACCTTTTTTTTTGAGAAGAAAGATGAATAGATATTATTAGAAAAACTCAGCCAATGTATGCTAAAATTATAGAATTTAGGTGTGGAGGAACACCCTCCATCTACACTGTGAAACCGCTAACTTGACTAGCATGTGTAGCAAGATTATGAACAGAGTGGCCTTGTCTACGGGTATGGGATAAAGTAACTGCATAAAAGGTCTTTGCAATAGTCTTGGCTTCAGCAATCAGGTGGCCAAACGAGGTGAAAGATTCTTCACCACTTCTAAGAGCATTGTTCACAATTTCTAAATCACCCTCAAGTATAATAGAGGGAAACCCACAATCACTGGCATGAACAGCCGCTAAGCTCTCCATAGCTTCAATCAAGGATAGAGGAGGCACCTTATCTACCATTGACATTAATACCAGTCCCAAGTGGTTTCGAATAACAACCTCCACTCCCGCTTCACCTGATTCAAAAAATAGAGCACCATCGTAGTTCACCTTAACTATAGGTTCAAGGAGAGGATGCCAACGTACAACTCCAGAAGAGCTGATTTGGGGAACAATCAAAGGAATTGGAAGAGCATGAAAAAACTCACTTAGTGCTGAGTTTGCTTGCGTAGTAACCTAGGAAATCGGGAAAGCTTCATCGTTAGTTCTTAACTGGTTTCTTTGAAACCATAAGGTCCAAGCCAGCATTGCAAACTCATCAAGATGTTCCCCTAAGTCTATCACCTTCTGAACTACCTCCACGAACCTAGAGAAGTGTTGAGTCCCACGAAAACTCCATTTGGCATCTGAATCCCATTACCACTGAGATACAAGGACAAGACCACAGTGCATGATTCACATCCTCTGGGAACTGGTGACATTGTTCGCAATCATCATCGGTCAGCACTTTCCTTCAAACTCGATTACTTTTGGTAGGGATGGCATTCTTGCATGCTCTTCATAAGAAATTTTTGACCTTATAGGGAACCTTAAGACTCCAAATATTTATCCAAATACCAGGGTATAAATTTGAGGACCCCATCTGCATCTTGTTGGGCCAAATCTAGGGTAAGAGACTTATAGCTAGACTTGACAGTGTAAGTACCCAAAGAGGTATGAGGCCAATATAGGCAATCTTCAGGAAAAACATTGCTTTTTGGGATACTCTTTACCAGTTGAGCTTCCCGTGGTGAGAAGAATGTAGCTAGTAAACTTTCATCCCAGCTGCGGGTTTGGTGGTTGATCACAGAACTCACTCTATCCGCAAAGAGGTCATCCACAACAGGAGATAAAGACCCTTGGGTGATACTTCAAAGGTAGCCAAAAATTGCCCAAATACTTGTAGATTCTCCATTACCTACTCTCCACCTAGCCTCCCGCTTAAATACATCTCTTCCCTTAAGTATGCTCTTCCAAGCATATGAGCTTGATTGGAATCACAGGCCTCCATGATGGAGCAATTAGGAAAGAATTTTGTTTTGAAAATCTAGTAGAAGAGAGAATTTTTATTGTGAAGAAGACACCAAGCTTGCCTTGCTAATAGGGCATCATTGAACAATGGCAAGTCCTTGTACCCCATGCCCCCCCCCCCCCCCCCCCTTTCTTGATTTTGGTTTGCACATCTTTGACCCCTTCACCTAATGAGTCTTCCTCATATCACCCCTCTGTCTCCACCAAAATTTCCTGACAAGACTCTCAAGATCAGAGCAAAGCCCCAACGATAGTTTAAAGCAGCTCATAGTATATGTAGGTATGGCTTGAACCACCACTTTAATGAGGATTTTCCTTCCCGCTTAAGATAATAATTTCTCCTCCCAACCTTGTAACATCTTCCAAACCCTCTCTCTGATATAATCAAAACTTACCTTTTTACTTCTTCCGACTAGAGCTGGCAACCCCAATTACTTCTCATAGTTTCTAATTTTCGGAACACCCTAGACATTTTTGATAAATTGTCTTCTTTCTTCGTAGGTTGATTTGCTGAAGAAGATGGTCATCTTATTTTTATTTATGATAAATTACAACTTACCCACCTGTGGTTTGGTCGAAATTTAAGTTGTTTACTTGTGGTTTGAAATTTGACACTTTACCTATTTGAGGTTAGCTGAGTTAGAGTTTTGTAATCCACCTCTGTTAAAAACAGGACTAAATATATAATTTTGCTTTATTTATACGTCTCTCTCCTCCCAAAAAAAAAAAAAATACTAAATCAAATAGAATCTAGTGGAACACTTGCATCATGAGATTTGAAACTAAAGAACTTAAATTTCGGTCAAATCTTAAATGGGTAAAATGTCAAATTTCAAACCACAAATAGATGTCTTAAATTTCGGCCAAACCACAGGTGGGTAAGTTGTAATTTGCCCTTTTATTTATCTCTTGTCCTGAACAAGATCCATAAACATCCAGGATATCCAATACTTTTTGACATTCTTGATGGGAAGATCTACAAAATAAGAGACTATCCTTTGCAAAGAGATTGGTTAGGCGGGGGCCATTTCTACAAAGAGAGAAACCCCGAATGTCACCTTGTCTAGCAGCCTGGGAGATAAGACCATTCAAAACTTCTGTACATAGTAAGAAGAGGAAGGGTGAAAGAGGGTCACCATGCCTAATGCCCCTTGAAGGTCTAATCATACCTTTAGGTTTCCCATTGATTAAGATGGAATAAGAGTTTAAGATGGAATAAGAGACAGTAGTTACACATGTCATAACCAAATTCTTCTCATCACTGACTTTAAGAAAGGCCATTCAATTTTGTCGTAAGCTTTGCTCGTATTAAGTTTGATAGCCATGAAACCTTCATCCCCAAAATTATGGGGCTGTTTGGCATTGTCATTTAAACAACAGTTTTCAGTATTTAAATAACAATAACACTTCTGACCCGTATTTCTATAACACTCAAACACGTATTTCCAAAACACTGAAAACTGAACAAC
Organism: Quercus gilva; assembly: GCA_023621385.1. NCBI lineage: Eukaryota > Viridiplantae > Streptophyta > Magnoliopsida > Fagales > Fagaceae > Quercus > Quercus gilva. The sequence continues at coordinate 33,266,564 of CM042482.1, read as the reverse complement.
AATATTTAAATATTGTTACCAAACGGGCCCTATGTTTTTGTAAGCTATGTAGGGTCTCAAATATAACCAAGATATTGTCTGAAATAAGCTGGCTTTGGTAAAGGCACTCTGATGCTTTAGTGATAATATGGGGGAGTATTTTCTTCAACCAATTTGCCAAAACCTTCGAAAATTTTCTGTACAAAACATTGCAAAGACATGTTTAGGATGTTCAGGTTTTTGTACTTAGAAACATGTTCAGGATTTTTAATCTTTGGAATAAGAGTAACAAATGTGTGATTGAGATGAGGGGGGAGGGTAGCAAAATTAAGGAAATCAAGAATAGAGATTGTAACATCACTGCCTACCAATTGCCAATAGGCATAACATCAGGGCCAGATTCTTTCAAGGGGGCCATCTGTCGTATAGCAGCATGAATTTCCCTACCCATAAAGTCAGCACAAAGCTTCCGGTTCATTTCAGGACTAATGAAACTATGAATAGAGCCTAAAGTTTCCTCCCAGTTAGGGCTGTCCACGGGTCGAGTCAGATCGGGTTTGGGGCTGACCCGTACTCGACCCGTTGGAGTCGGGTGACTAAAAATTAGACCCGTACTCGACCGAATATACGGGTCGGAACCGATGTTTCGGGTCGTCGGTTGGGCGGGTTGGAACCGTCGGTTTGGCGGGTCTGAACTACAGATTAGGTAACAAAATAAATAAAAAAAATTGTCAACAAAATATATCAAACAAATGATTTATTTTAAGTTTGGGTTTTAATTTTTTAAGTTAAATGTTTTGAGTTTGCTAAGTGATAACTCAAATCTATGACTAAACAAATCAAATCAATAACTAAATTTTTTTTTTATAGATAAAATATAGGAATATTATTAAAAGAGAAAAAGAGTTTACAAAGAAAAAGTTTACAAGGAAAGGACCATTTTCAAAAACAACACAACCCACCTAAAAAAATCCCCATGCCAGCAAAATGAAAAAAGAAACTGCCAAAGTCGTGCCAGCAATCAACTAAAGGAAGTCCACCACTAGTCTCTTCTTAGGAGCTTCGTTGTGTTGCCATAAGGCGTTGGTACTCCGTCAGTAAGCCAATAGAGGTAGAGACGCGGTGGAAAGGGAGTGAGGTAGAGACATGGTGATGACAGCCGCAGCTGGAGAAAGAGACTCTCAAAACTGGAGAGAGCTTGAAAAGTGAGAAGTGAAGTGGAACTAAAGAGAGGAGGAGAGAGATCCGGATTTTTTTTATTTTTACTTTGAGTTTGATGTTTTAATTTTGTGTGCAAGCCAGCTGTATACAACCTGCCTAAAAACTAATGAGATGAAAAAAAAATAATTTTTGATGATAGGTGGTAGATTTCCTACCAATGAGAGAAAGACATGTGTTGGGAAAATTTTTAAACCTTACTACTTTGCCTCAAAATCGGTGATGGCTGAAAAAAATATTACTTTTGGAAGATAAGGTGGCAGATTCTCTACCAATGAGAGAAAGACACATGGGGTGAGAGAAATTTTAAAAACATTTCAAATGCACTTCGGGTGGTCGGTTTATACGGGTCTTTGATTCTTCAACTTGCCACCCGAACCGAAATTTCGGTTTTCAAAGAAAGTAGACCCGTATCCGACCGAACAGGCCATTTGGATTCACCCGCTGGGCTTCAGTTCGGTCGGATTCGGTCGGTTTGATCGGGTCTCTGGCCCGTTGGACAGCCCTACTCCCAGTGGGTGGGTTGGGTGGGGGATGCCGATGAAAAGAGATCATTGAAATAATTGATAAAGGAAGTTGAGACCTCCTCCATATTCGTACTCCAAACTCCAGAACTAGTACGGATCAGTGCAATATGGTTTTTTCTATAACGCTGGGTAGCTCGGCTATGGAAATACTTTGAGTGTTTATCACCATATGCCACCCACAAAGACCTTGAACGTTGGAACCACATCTGGTTCTCTTTATTAAGGTCATTAAGTTCCATCAGAATACTTCTAACCTGATCATTAACCCCAGAATGGATAGCTACACTCCTGGCTTGGATCAATTCTCTCCTCTTCTTCGCCAACTCCCACCTAATATTCGGAAAGTGAGTCTGACTCCACTAAGTTAGAGCTTTAGAGCATTTCTCAAATATCATTAGTAGCTTGGGTAGACCATATAGCTTCCACAGTTTCTAAACATCCCCTGTCTGAAGCCACATCTTTTTGAAACGAAAAGGTTTCCTATAAGGGATAGGTTCCATCCCACTCGATACCAAGAACTTGAGAGGAGATGGTGAACGTTTGTACTAGCAAATCTAAGTGACCAATCATTATTTGCAAAAGCTTTATCCAAGCGTTCCCATACTAAATGACCATCCCTAAAATGTTTTTGCTGAGTGAACTGTGAGCCTAAATAGCCCAGGTCAAGGAATCCACATTCATCAATGATGTCTTTGAACAGCTGCATTTGAGTGACACTCCTATTTCCACCCCCCATCTTTTTAGAATTACTCACTAGTTCATTAAAATCCCTAGCACAAAGCCATGGTAAATTCAAATGGCTATTGAATTGTCGAAGCCTAGACCAAGCTTCCTGTCTTCTATGCGATATGGTTTCTCCATAAAAGCTTGTAAATCGCCAAGCATCTTCGATACCTTTGTTTATGATAGTCTATACGATATTTGGAGTAAGTCTCAATATCAAGCATGATCGAGTCTTTCCAATATTGGCAGTTGAAGACGTTTGTGAGTTCATGTTGTAACACTTAAAATGTACAAGCAGCTCGCATGAGTGCTCCCACCCTCCCCCCTCCGCCCCATCTCCCCTCTAGACCGCTACAACTACCTCCACCTCCACCCCTAATACATGCACAAGCCAATCCACCTTTTGTTAACTTCCCCAACCTTCCTTATTTCTTCCCTCGTCCTCAAATCCCTTTCCAACAGCCTTGTTATTGGCCTAGCCAGTTTGGTCAATACATACCCCACCTCACGCCGACCCAACTATCCTTACCCCCTTTGAACCCTAATCCTCCTAAGCCGTCACCTTCTTCACAATCCAAGCCTTCACCTTCACATGGGGACCGGGGGAAATCTGCATTTTTTCGTATTGACACAAAGGCCTTCTTCTTGGCTTTTGATGGAGGACGGATGGATTCTTATTCCATTACAGAAAGACGGGGTAGGTACCATGGTTCTATCCGGGTTGGTAGATCGGGCATGGATTGGATCATTGCTTGCTTGATTGAGTTACGTAGTTGGGATTTTAGTAAGCATCATTTTTTTAAACGGTTTCATGAGAATTATAAAATTTTGGAGTGCTCTAGTAGGTTGAATAAGGGTGGCTGTTTTGTAGAAATTTCTGAGTATCATAATGGGGCTCGACGTGGTTGTTTGCGTGTTCCAGAAGGTTTTCATAAGGGTGGCTGGGCTTTTCTTGAAAGGAAGTTATGTGAGTTTTTCTTTGGAAAACAGGTTTCTAGGCCGGGGAAGGAGGTGGAAGCCAACGGTGGTAGGTTTGCAAAACCCACCGGTAATCCAAGGAACCAAGTTTGGAAAGACATTAATGGTCACATGAAATTAGGAAGTGAGTTTGATATGGAGAAGCAGTTTCCTAAACTAGCTGGCACGTTACACCAGGAGGGATTTGGGGGATTTGATTTTATTCCAAAAACAAATTTCTTAACTCACCTTGTATCTGGAAGGCCAATGCGTGTGTCTACTTTGAAGTGGACTAAAGCCCATTTTTCTTTAAACATATCAGTTAATCTTGAAGGAAGGGGCCAACGTGTAGTGAAGTGGGCCAATTTTGTTCAGCCCAAGTCTGTTAAAGACAATATAACACATGCTGAAATCCGGCTTATTAAGCAAACAGATGGTGGGCCTTTTAAACAGGCCCAAGGGGATTATACTCGTGACATAACCCACTTGAATTTAAAAGGCTTGTCACAATTTTGTGAGCGTGGTGAGGGATCGGGCTTACAAGTCAGTGACAAGAAGTCCAACATGGGTTCCGGCGAGATGGGAGAGGAGATTCCGTCTTCCGATGGAGGTTCCGACGCAGAGGTGCAGTTGGGTTTTGGTCAGATGGGTGTTTCCGGCGAGATGGGAGGGGCTTCTTTCATTTCCGGCGAACCTGATAGGGCGGTGCAGGAGGCTGTTGATCCGACGAGTTGTTCTAGTAGCGGCGCCGATGTGGGGGCTCCTTCTGTTGTCTCAGTTGCTGGCGATTCAGCGACGGGGTGTCCAATAAGTAGAATTACGGAGGTTTTGCATGGGTCGAGCTCCGGTGAACATCCCAGATACACTGATACTGTGGCAGAGAGTTCGAAGGTACCAGTACAGAGGGCCGAGGTGTCTTGCCATCAGCCTTTACTGGAACAAAATAGGTTTTCTCCTATCTCTGAGATGGTTTCGGATTCTTTCGATAAAGAGACGCTGTTGTTGAATTGGGTCAATCCCATCGAGTCGAATAGGGACGAGGAGGAGCGGCAGTTGTTGGAATATGTACCTCTGGCTCAATGGGATCCTAATGGGGGTTTGGTGTTATTAACTGAGGAAGTTGACCCAGTTGACATCTCTGTGAAGGATGATTTGGAACCTTCGGCTTGGGTAAGTAAGAAGGTCAAGGGGTTCGGTAAGTGGGTGGGCTTCCCCATAGATTCCTGTGAGAGGCAGTGTCTTGAATTTTTTCAACGACTTGAGAAAGTGTGGGAGAAACAAGCGGAGACAGGCAGTCTTCGTCGTTCTGCTTCTTCCACTACAAAAGGTATGAGGGAATTACGGAGTTTAATTTCTACAGTTAATTATGATGGTCAAGCTGGTAAACAAAACAGGGAGATTGTGAAAGTCAGTGGGTTGGGCTCTGATGGTTGTCCATGACTTTGAGACTTTTATCTTGGAATGTGAGAGGATTTAATAATCCTCATAAGAGGGATACTGTGAAGAACTTACTTAAAGAATGGAAGTGTGAGGTTGTGTGTTTTCAGAAACCAAACTGGATCGTACCAATTCTGCTGCTGTGAAAAGTCTTTGGGGCAGCTCTTTTGTGGATTGGGTGGCTTTAGATGCCATTCACACAGCGGGAGGTATTCTTGTGGTCTGGAACACACGGGTGTATGAGAAAATTGATTGTGTGGTGGGTAGCTTTTCTGTTTCGGTCTTGTTGAAAGGGGTGGCAGATGGTTTTGTTTGGATATGCACGGGTGTTTATGGCCCTAATGATGCCGGTTTGAGGGACGCTTTTTGGGCAGAGCTTGATAGTGTGAGAGTGAGATGGAGTTCAGCGTGGTGTGTTTTGGGTGATTTCAACATTATTAGATACCCAGCAGAGCGCCTTGGGTGTAATTCGTTTAGTCCAGCCATGTTCAAGTTTTCAGACTTTATCGAGAGGAATTTTTTGGTTGATCTTCCTTTGGTCGGGGGTGAGTTTACGTGGTTCAGAGATTCAGCGAATCCTGCTATGTCTCGCATAGATAGAGTTTTGGTTTCAGCTGATTGGGAGGAACACTTCTTGGATGTAATTCAAAGGCCTCTCCCTCGGGTGGTTTCTGATCATTGTCCTATTCAAGTGGAGGCAGGAGGCATGGCGAGGGGGAAAAGCCCCTTTAAATTTGAGAACATGTGGCTAAAAGTGGAGGGTTTTGTGGACCGAGTTAGGGGCTGGTGGAGCAGTTATCAGTTTGTGGGATCCCCTAGTTATGTCCTTGCATGTAAATTCAAGGCTCTTAAAAAAGACTTGAAGCATTGGAATAAACATGTTTTTGGGGATGTGCATTTTAGAAAAAAATGTTTGTTGTCTGAGCTGTTGGATCTGGATTTGAAAGAAGGTTTGCAAGTGATGACTATGGCAGATAAAGCAAGAAAAAATGAGATTAAGGCGGAGATCGATTCTTTAGCTTCTTTGGAGGAGATTTCTTGGAGGCAGAAATCAAGAGCTTTGTTCTTAAAGGAGGGAGACAATAACACTAGGTTTTTCCACAGGCTTGCTAATTCTCATAGACGAGCCAATACCATGAGGGGTGTGGAGGTTGAGGCATTATGTATGAAGCTGAATCAGATATTCAAGACCAGGTGGTGGGGTTTTATAAGAGTCTTTATCAGGAACCGGAGGATTGGAGGCCCATGGTTGATGGGTTAGATTTTGCTACTTTGGATGAGTTTGATAGGCTTTCTCTTGAAAGGGAGTTTGATAGGGAGGAGATCATTGCTGCTCTTCATGAGGCTGAGGGTGATAAGGCTCCTGGTTCGGATGGCTTTACCATAGCTTTCTTCCAAAAGTGTTGGGGTGTGTGATAGAAGAGGATGTCATGGCTTTTTTTGCAGACTTTCATAGTTAATGCGTCTTTGAGAAATCTCTGAATGCTACTTTTCTTTGTTTGATACCTAAGAAGATTAAAGCTGTCAATATTAAAGATTTTCGGCCCATTAGCCTTGTGGGTAGTTTGTACAAACTTCTGTCCAAAGTGTTGGCTTCTAGGCTTCGAAGTGTTTTGGATAAGCTTATATCCAACTCTCAGAATGCCTTTGTAGGGGGAAGACAGATTCTAGACTCTGGTCTTATAGCAAATGAATGTTTGGATAGTAGATTGAAGAGTGGTGTTCCAGGTGTGATCATTAAGTTGGATATAGAGAAGGCTTATGATCATGTAAATTGGAATGCTTTGTTTTACTTAATGGAGAGGATTGGTTTTGGGGAGAAATGGGGAAGGTGGATGAAGGCTTGTATCACTACATTTCGTTTCTCAGTGCTTATTAATGGGTCCCCGGCTGGTTTTTTTGGTAGCTCTCGTGGTCTTCGTCAAAGAGATCCTTTATCTCCTCTTTTGTTCTTGTTGGTGATGGAGGTGTTGAGCAGGTTATTGAGGAGGACAGAAGAGGGTAACTTTCTTAGGGGCAGGCAAGCCCCAATGCAAGAGGAGGTTTGCATATTTCTCATCTTTTATTTGCTGATGATACTATTCTTTTCTGTGATGCATCTAGAGAACAATTATTATATATAAGGATGGTGTTGATCTTTTTTGAAGCTATTACAGGCTTAAAAGTAAATGTTGGCAAGAGTGAAATTGTGCCCGTTGGTGAGGTTGGGAATTTGGGTGCTTTGGCTCGCATTCTATGTTGTAAGGTTGGGCGTTTGCCTATGTCTTATTTGGGAATGCCTCTTGGGGCTCATTTCAAGGATGCTTCGATTTGGAATCCTATTTTAGAGAGGGTGGAGAAGAAGCTTGCTGGTTGGAAGCGGTTGTATTTGTCAAAAGGAGGTAGGCTTACTTTATTGAAGAGTACTTTGTCGAGTCTCCCAGCTTATTATCTATCGCTGTTTACAATTCCACAACATATAGCAGACAGACTAGAGAGGATTCAAAGGAATTTTCTGTGGGGGAGTTCTAATGATGTTTTCAGATATCCGCTTATTGCTTGGGATAAGGTTGTGTGGCCGGTGGAGATAGGGGGCTTGGAGATTCGGAAGATTGGGCTTTTTAACCAAGCTCTATTTGGGAAGTGGCTTTGGCGTTTTGGGAAGGAAGCTACTCATTTATGGCGTCAGGTAATAGCCACCAAATATGGAGAGGATAGTGGAGGTTGGTGCACTAAAGTTGTGAGAGGGACTCATGGTTGTGGGTTATGGAAGAATATCAGGAAAGGAGCAAACAATTTTTTCAGTCATGTGGTATATGTAGCGGGAGAGGGTAATTGTATTCGGTTTTGGCATGACCCTTGGAGTGGTCCTACTCCTTTGAAGGATTTATACCCGGAAATGTTTGCATGTGCTGTGGTTCAGGAAGCTCTGATTTCTGACATGATAATTTTTGCCCCAGACGGGGGAGGTAGGAGTTGGAATTTCCATTTTCGACGCAATTTTAATGAATGGGAGTTAGGGAGATTTTATTCCTTCTATGCGCATGTCTCTACCAAGATTCCTAGTGGGGAGGTGGAGGATATTTTGAGTTGGCAATTGACTCGTAGTGGTGTCTTTGATGTGCGATCCTTTTATATTGCTTTATTGAAAGCCCCTTCTGTTTCTTTCCCTTGGCAGAGCATTTGGTGTGTAAAGGTACCTAAGAGGATATCTTTCTTTTTATGGACTGCTGCTTGAGGTGGGATTCTCACAATCGATAACCTTGTTAAGAAGAAATTGCCCCTTGTTAACTGGTGTTGCTTATGTAGGTGTGATGAGGAGACTGTGGATCACCTTTTGATCCATTGTAAGTTTGCATCTGCTTTGTGGAGTGAGGTTCTTATTATGTTTGGGGTTTAGTGGGTGATGCCGGACACTATTGTTTCTCTTCTTTTTGCTTGGAGGAATTGGTTGGGAGCTTACTCTTCAAAGGTTTGGAATTTGGTACCAGCATGCCTTATGTGGTTAGTTTGGAAGGAACGCAATGCCCGTACTTTTGAGGACACTGAGAGTCCTATAGATAAGTTGGAAGACCTTGCTTGCTAGGACTTTGTTTGAGTGGTCTCATATTTGGGGGCTTACACAGTGTAGTTCCTTGTCTGATTTCCTTATCTCTATTAGTCTTTTCCTATGATTTGATTGTATCTATTTCAAGGGCAGTGTGTTTACACTCGTAAACACATTGTCCTTTTTCATCAATAAAACTCTTATTATCTATCAAAAAAAAAAGAACATATGCTCAAAATCTATTTTACATTTAGCTTTTTTTAGCCTTCATTTGCCCATGTCTTGGCTATAAATACAATGGAGGGATCTTTAGCCTGTACAAAATTGACAAGCTCCCGCTCTGTATGTAGGTTCCCAAACCCATGATAGTTCCATACTAAATAACTCATGGCCCTAGGCGGGGCTGCCTATCACCCTCCTCCTCTTTAGATTGAGTAGTACCACTACAGAAAACTCCACAAAAAAAAATCTAGCTGGCATCACCCACTATCTCCACCATCTCACCACTATCAAAACCCACATAGCAGCATCCATTAGTTTATAAGCAACAAATTACAGACCCCTAACCCACAGGCCCATATGCCGATTGATGCGGGAGACGCAAGAAAATTATTATTTAGTATTATTTATGTTTGTAAGTCAATTGTATTTTTATGTTTTAGGTCCTAGTAGTTTATTAGGCTATTAGTATTTTAATTTGGAAGCAATATTTATTTTTGTAATTAGGCAATTAGGGTTTCCTAGTCAATTAGAACTAGGGTCTAGCAATCCTTAATAAACAACCTATTGTACTCCTTGAGGAGATAGTTGATATTTTGATGAATGAAAAAATGGCCGTTTGGTCTCTTTTGGTCTGATACTGGCTCCAAGTCTACCCTAGGTGCTGACTCCTAGTGGTATCCCTGCTTGGTGCTGACTCCTAGTGGTTTCCCTGCTTGGTGCTGACTTCAAGCCAGGCCTAGGTGTTGACTCTTAGGTCATATCCCTTTATTTTATTGTTGTTTTAGTTTTGTTCTGGTTGTCTTGGGTCACTGATCGCACACCGCGCCACCTTCATTGCTCCGTCAATAGCCACTGACAGCAGCTCGCGACCTCCAAATACCAGCCGCAGCCCCACATCAAAACCAATCCCCACCTGTGCCACCAGGAAGACACCTACCTTCCACGCCACCATCCAACTGCAATGTGAATCCCTCCCCTCTGGTCTCATAAGGTAACAGTAACTAACCTTTAAAAAAAAAAAAAAAAAACACCAGCAAACTTCTGTTTAAACAACCTGGTACATTGTAATTTGTAACCCTAAACACAGTGTTTCACAACTTAACCTGACCCATCTGATTAAAAAAAAAAGCCCCCCTTCAAGTCAGCTTTTGACCCCACCCAAACATCAAAAAAAAAAAAGAAAAAAAAAGAGATCCCAATAAACCTTGCCTGACCACCCAGTACAAATTACCATAAGAAAAAGAGAAAGCCAAGCCTCCCACACAGTTAGCCCTTTACCGAATTCCGAAAAGAAGTCAGATTAGCCCATTAAACCAGAAGGCAGGAGCCAAACCGTGTGCATCAAGTGTTCAACTTTCAATAGCAAGCTAGGCAGTCAAGATTCTTGTTCATTGAGCTATGGTAATATCAGAAGCACCTTATTTTGATGGTTGTAAAGATTATTAATGGGATTTTTTCAACTGGATAAATGAGATGGAGCAATTCTTTGAGCAAGAAAATTTTGCAAATAACATAAAAGTTAGTTATGCAAAAGTTGAAGTTAATAGGAGGAGTCCAACATTTCTGGGTGATCTTGAATATCTCCGTTATATAAGTATGAACCTGCCATTACTGCTTGGAAAGATATGAAAAAAAATCTCTGTGATGAATATTTGTCACCATATTTTTGAACTAAATATCTACCCCGAGCTTAGTGTGGTAATTTTCAAGATCGAAGTGATGGTATGAGGAAATGGAATAGCCAGCCAATTGCATGTTTTGAAGAAAATACGATGAATTCTCATCTCATTTCATGTCCTCAGTGCACTCTTGAACAATCTACCTTTCGTCAAGACTTCAAAGAATTAAAGGAATTGTTTGGAAAGCTCATAAAAGGTGTTCAAGACTTAGTTGCTCAGGTGAATCAAGTGAAGCCTCCGAGATTTTGGTAATGAGAAACATCAAGTAGCACTAGAGTCTTGATAAGCACCAACAAGTGTTGCTTTAACATGTGTGCAACAATTCCACAAGAGAATAAAATTTTAGAGGATGCGCACGATGTGAAAGTTGACGTGAAAGTTAATGTTGTTGAATGTGCTACTAATCAATTCTCCATAGTGCCTGAAGATCTACAACTTGGTGAAGTCGAAAAGGTTGATAAGGCAGTGTTTCCAATGGATCAATATGAGAATGTGTTGATTCTACACATTGATTTTGTGATTTCAGAAGACTTTGATGTGGTGGATTGCAAGTTTTTACTTTTCTTTGTGCCCACTAAGGTGATTCTAGACTTGAAGCAAGTGTTGCTTGTTAGCATCCTAATCCTAACGCTTTAAAATTGAGGTTGAGTTTTCTCCTACTAGAGGGGAATGATGCAGGAGACGCAAGAAAATTTTTATCTAATGTTATTTATGTTTGCAAGTTAATTATATTTTTATATTTAGGTCCTAGTAGTTTATTTGGCTATTAGTATTTTAATATTTGGAAGCAAGGTTAGTTTTGTAACAAGGCAATTAGGTTTCCTACGCCAATTAGAACTAGGGTTTAGCAATCCTTTATAAGCAAACTATTGTACTCCCTAAGTGCTGACTTCTAGCTCATATCTTTAATATTTGGAATTAGTTGATATTTTGATGAATGAAAAAAATGGCCTTTTGGCTTCTCTGGTCTGGTGTTGACTCCAGTTCTACCCTAGGTGTTGACTCTAGTGGTTTTCTCTCTTGGTGTTGATTCCAAACCAGGCCTAGGTGTTGACTCCTAGGTTATATCCTTTTATTTTCTTGTCTTTTAATTTTATTTTCAATTGTTTGGTTGTTCTGTGTCAATAATGGTGACCTTCTAATGATTGTTGGCAATGTGTTGCAGGTGGTGGTAGCTTTTAAGAGTGTGTGTGTGTGTGTGTGTGTGTGTGTGTGTATATGTATGTATGTATTTTTTTTTTTTTCGTTCATCTTTTCTTATGTATGTATGGGTATAACAGCTGGCTCACTGGTATTAATATCTTTGAAAATGTAGTATCTCCTTAATGCTTTGTTTTGTTTCTTGTGGGGCAAAATTTGTATAAAGCATTTCTGGTTAATGTAGTTTTGATTTGCAAGTTGTAACAACTGTAAGCATAATGTGGCATATGGTCAATTTGGCACTCATATTGCCCATAGCATATGCTGAGAACTTATTTTACCATCACTTAACCTGCAATCATTTCATGCTGCCAAAGCAAGCAGGCCTGCCAGTATGTGATTTTATCTCTTCCCTAACAGACTATCTAAACTTACTTTTCTGTTGCTCAGAACTGGCTTTGAGGAGGACAAGAACTTCCATGTTGTTTTAAATTCAGTCATAGCTGGCCGCTATCATGTTACTGAGTATCTTGGGTCAGCTGCATTCAGCAAAGCTATACAAGCACATGATCTGCATACGGGCATGGATGTCTGTGTAAAAATTATAAAGAACAACAAGGATTTTTTTGATCAGAGCCTTGATGAGATAAAGCTTCTCAAGTATGTGAATAAGCATGATCCCGGTGACAAGTACCACATTCTTCGATTGTATGATTATTTCTATTATCGAGTAAGTGAAAATGTAATTCAACTTTCTATTATATTTCTTTTTAAATGTGTTATGAACTTTTACATTGGATTGCTGTTTGGTGCATGTCTGTGTACTAGGTAATTTAGATGTTAAATTAATTTGTATCTCCCTTCACTAAATCTAAATAAGAGTTTGCTGAAGTTATACAAGTACCTCACATTCCTGTAGGGTTATCTTCTAGATCTGGTTGTCAGATCCTGTCACAACCTACTTAATCCCTAATAATATCTTATTTGTTGTGAAGTAGGTCTTCAACCACTCGAGAAATTGAGGTAGCTTTTATCTCGTTGAATTTTTTCATGCAGTTGTTGTCTGTGGATTTGTTATCAGGCTCCAAGTTCAGGGCTATTTGTCATTGTCTTCATGAGTGAATGTCTCTATGTCAAGTGTCTCTACTACAGATTTGTTGATTATAAATCATTCATGTTATCTATCAGAGGCAGCCATTATCTACCTTGGTGATATTCAAGTGGGCTGCAATATGGCATGCTTTTTCATAGATGATTTTTTCAAGGAAAAACTCAATTTCTGCTAATATATCTGGGTCTATCATATCTCTAGTGAGCTGCATCTGTCATATTTGGTCTTAGATGCTGATGTCCTACAAATGATTTTTCTATTGATGCTATAATGACGGGTAGCTAAGTCTCCCTTTATTTTTCAGGAGCATTTGTTAATAGTATGTGAACTTCTCAAGGCAAACTTATATGAGTTTCATAAATTTAATAGAGAGTCTGGAGGGGAGGTTTACTTCACAATGCCAAGATTGCAGGTTTGTGGGGGTATTTTTTTTTTCTCCATAGCTTTTTATTTTGTTGCAAGGCTTGCATATATACCCATTATTGTTGGATTTTGCAGTCAATTACCATTCAGTGTCTTGAGGCACTTCAGTTTTTGCACGGACTTGGCCTGATACATTGTGACTTGAAGCCTGAGAATATATTGGTGAAAAGTTACAGTAGATGTGAGGTGAAGGTCATTGATCTTGGTAGCAGTTGTTTTGAGACAGATCACCTCTGTTCCTACGTTCAATCCAGGTCTTATCGGGCCCCAGAAGTTATCTTGGGACTTTCATATGATAAGAAGATAGATATATGGTCACTTGGCTGCATCTTGGCAGAACTTTGTACTGGCAATGTAAGTGTCATTCAACAAAACATGCACATATGTATGTATATTTGTTTTTTATTATATGGAGTCTAATTTACAAAATGTGCTAGATTTCATTTTACTGCCCCAGATTTATTAGTTTTGTTATTTTCATCTTGGAATTATTACCTCTACTACAGCCAATGACCTTTAGGTCAAATGGCATCTCTTGGTGTTTCCAATAGAGACATCCAGGGTTCAAATTCCCCTTCTTCCGCTTAAAATGTATCAAAATTATTACCTCCACTGCATGTATAGCCTTAAAGATTGTTTTGAGCTTGTTTGGACCAACCAATTAACTTGGAATGCACTGGAACTTATATTTATGTGATGAAATTACACTTTTGACCCTTAAAGTTTGGGGTTGTTTTCACAGATATGGATGGAAGGACCATTTTGAAAATGGAATAAAACTTGGAGGACCAAAATGAAAAAATATCTAATTTAAATGACCTAAAACAACCCTAAACTGTAAGAGTCCAAAATGTAATTTAGTCTATTTCTTATGAAAAAATTGTGAAGCAAAAAGCAAATTGTAATTTTTTTTATATATAAAAAAATTTATAAGTAATAAAATTTTTATTGAATGAGAGGAATATGAAATTGTATTTTTTGGCTTTTGCATCTGACAGTCATTAAAACTGTTGTCAGCTAGAAGAATCCAGATTTCTTCACCTTTAAGTTAGTACCTTCTCAAGTAAGCCCAACCAAATTTATTTGTAAGTACAAATTTCTAATATCTAGCCTACAAAATACAAATTCCTGAAGCCCCATTAAAATATAAACTTTTTGTTGATTTGATGAGCTCCATTGGTTTCTGGACACCTTGTTGCCTAGTTGCTGGAAATAGTTGAGGTGGCTCATGGCCATACCCTAATCAGTACTTGTGTTTGGCTGTCTGCATCATAATCAAACTCTTCAAAACAGGTTTCAGTCATCACCTTTCTTTCCCTTGAGGCTTGTATTTTTTAATGCTTCATGTCTTTTGTTAAGACATTTGGCATTAACTTTATGAGATATTGACATGCAAAAACTAGTGAATGGTGCCTGTTTAATTACATTTTCAATGCAATGCTAATGCTTTATGTTATTGTTATTACATTTTTACTGTCACAGAGGGCTGACAACCATGGGAACTTTTCCTGTGCCTTGATTGTTTTTCTGCATCAGTTGATGTGCATGATATATTGACCATTTTCACCATTAATTTAACAGAGATTTATTGTGGTTGATTTTTTTCCCAATGAATTTTGCCTTGGTGTAGGTACTCTTCCAAAATGACTCGCCTGCAACATTAATTGCTCGAGTTATTGGAATTATAGCTCCCATTGATCAAAGCATGCTTGCCAAAGGACGGGATACATACAAATATTTTACCAAAAATCACATGCTTTATGAACGGAATCAGGTAAAAGTTGTATTTCTAGGATATTATTTTGTTTAGTTTCTAGAAATTGAATATTTATTACTTACCAAAAAAAAAAAAAAAAAAGAAATTGAATATTCAGCATTCTCCAATGCTGTTGATGCTAGTTATGCTTGTAGAAGTATATAGTGGAGAGGAACCAAGATTCGGTCTCTGACAAAAAAACCACTAACCAAAATGGACTGCTACATGCAGGCAACTAAGAAGCATGTTTGTAGGTGTACAAAGGACCACATGCAATCACCCTCCCTCCTTTCTTTTCCCTCTCCTGGGCAGCTGGGAAAAAGCAGAAAATGCTTACATATTTGTGCTTGTGTATTTATGTCTGTTAAATTATCGATTGTCCCAAAATATTAAGCTATTAGAAATTTGTGAATTTAATCACTTAACCATAGTTCAATACTCCTTAATGCGGGAGACGCAATAAGATTTTTATTTAGTATTATTTATGTTTGCAAGTCAATTGTATTTTTATGTTGTAGGTCCTAGTAGTTTATTAGGCTATTAGTATTTTAATTTAGAAGCAAGGTTATTTTTGTAATAAAGCAATTAGAGTTTCCTAGCCAGTTAGAACTAGGTTTAGCAATTCTTTATAAGCAGCCTATTATACTATTTGAGGGGATAGTTGATATTTTGATGAATGAAAAAAAATGGCCTTTTGGTCTTTCTTTGGTCTGGTGCTGACTCCAGGTCCACTCTAAGTGTTGACTCTTAGTAGTTTTTCCGCTTGGTGCTGGCCCTAAGCAAGGCTTAGGTGCTGACTCCAAGGTCATATTCTTTTATTTTCCTGTTGTCTTGTGTCCACTCACTGTTATACAAAGGCAATTTCAATTCTTGATACTTTTGCCAATGTCAAGTGTGATGCTGGACCTTGAGTGTGATGCATTGGTTGTTGAGATGTTTCAAAATTTCTTTAAAATAATTAGGTCCAACCATCCACTTGCTGTATTTTCATCCAGGGAAACAATTATAACTCTGATCATAGATGAAAGTGAAGAAATTTCCTTGGATCTTCTCAGCTCACTTTTTGTTAGTGTTAGAAAGGAAAATCAGAATGTTTCATGTACTTCGTGGAAATTGGGGGAGCAAATAATCGTTAGGATTAATGCCCAGCTAGAAAAGATAATGGCATCTACTCAAAAACTACCTAGCAAGCTTGAGGGTGCACATGATTTGAAAATTGAAGTTGTTGAATGTGCTTTTGATCAACCCTCCATGGTGCTTGAAGATCTACGTCTTGGTGAAGTCGAAGAGGTTAAAACCACAATTCTTCCTATGGTTCCTAAGGTACAAGATGAGATTATGCTGATTCCACACATTGATTTTGTGATTCCAAATGAGTTTGATATGGTGGAATTCAAGGTTTTTATTTTCTCTGTGCTTCTTAAGGTGATTCCAGACTAGAAGCAAGTGTTACTTGTTAGCATCCTAATCCTTCAATACTTTAAAACTCAAGGTCGAGTTTTCTCCAACAAGAGGAGAATGATGCAGGAGATGCAATAAGATTTTTATTTAGTATTATTTATGTTTGTAAGTCAATTGTATTTTTATGTTGTAAGTTCTAGTAGTTTATTAGGTTACTAGTATTTTGAAAGTAAGGTTATTTTTGTAATAAGACAATTAGGATTTCCTTGCTAATTAGAACTAGGGTTTAGCAATCCTTTATAAATAACAATAGGATATTTTGATGAATGAAAAAAATGGTCGTTTGGTCTTTCTTTGATCTAGTGTTGACTCCATGTCCATCTTAGGTGTTGACTCCTAGTGGTTTTCTTGCTTGGTGCTAACTCCAAGCAAGGCCTAGGTGCTAACTCTTAGGTCATATCCCTTTATTTTCCTGTTGTTTAGTTTTTGTTCTGATTGTCCTGCGTCACTCCCCCTCACGTGTGGGCCTAACTCCCCCTTAAGTGGGGCCCAACTCGTGGGATTTTTAACATTTTAAATGAGAGGTCGATTGGAGACAATGATTGAATTCAAGATCTCCTATTCTGATACCATGTTAAATTACTGATTGTCCCAAAAGCTTAAGCTATTAGAAAATAGTGAATTTAATCACTAAACCATAATTCTAACAATGTTCTTTAACAATTTATTGCATGCTTGGTATCCTTTTTTTTTTAATAGGTGAATATTTGCTTACATAGCTACAAGGAATTGAATGTGTGATCTCACCCTCCATCTCTTGTAAATGGAAGGATTTATGGTTCAGTCCAATGACCATTGGTACTGCATGTTAAGGACGTTATCTTTAAACACCCTACTGTCAAAATTGAATGCCTTTGCATTGTTCTTTGTCAAGTGGATCTCCTATAAAGCTCTGTATTCTTCTTGTTTGCATTCGCCTTTTCCATGTATTTTGGCCAGACCTGCCAAGATTGTTAGCAATGACATCTTTCCTTTATGTTGCACTCTCACTGGCTTAGCTACATTGTGCATGATCATGACACATCAAAGTCCAATTCCACTTCATGTGTGGAAATTAGATAGCAATCTAGGTACTTGTAGCTTGTGTTTTCATTTCTCAGTGAATGATGGAGCTCCATCCTTTGAGGAGTTATCTTCATGTCTTCTTTAGATATTAAGTTTATCCTTGGGTGGCACCTGCTATGCTAATCGGCTTCCATCAGATGATGCCCTTCTCTTATTTCTGGCACTTCATAACTTGTTTATCTCAAGAATTTGGTTCATTTTGGTATTAGTAGATGAAGTGGCTGTACTTGTTATGAATTAGTTGAAATTACTTTTATGCCTTGAATTTTAGTAGAGTTAGAAATTAACTTTATCACTTTACCTGTACTTGTGTTTAAATTGCTAAGGGCTATTTTAGTTGTCAAATGTATCCAACCATAAGCAGAATTTTTCCTACATAATAGTTTTGATTGTTTATTCAACTGTAATTGCATCAATTTTAATTCATGGCTTGTATATGTGATGACAGAAATAGAATTCAGGTTTCTACTTCTTTAAATATTATTCAAATGCTTTTGGTCTTTTATTTATATGATATGGAACATAGTGCTATTCTACTGTTCTCCAGGAAACAAACCGGCTGGAA
The DNA here is from genome assembly GCA_023621385.1 of Quercus gilva. Classification (NCBI taxonomy): domain Eukaryota; kingdom Viridiplantae; phylum Streptophyta; class Magnoliopsida; order Fagales; family Fagaceae; genus Quercus; species Quercus gilva. The sequence continues at coordinate 33,248,775 of CM042482.1, read as the reverse complement.
TACCTGATACCAAAAAAGACATCCTTAAGACACCGGTTGCCAATGGGAGATCAAGGCTTCATTGACTTTGTTGCTCATCTACTTGAGATAAACCCAAAAAAGCGGCCTTCAGCTTCAGAGGCTTTAAAGCACCCATGGCTATCATACCCATACGAACCTATATCATCTTGAGCCATTGGAAGATTTTTTTGCTGGCGATGATATGCTGCAGGTGCCCTCGTGTTTGTGTTTGGGTGTCTTCTTAACAGGGGAAGGAGCCACTTTTTATTTCTGGCTGAAATTGGTCATCTGTTTTAGGTGGTCTTCAAAGAGAAATTGGCCCTTAAATCTGTGCACAATGCATTGAAGGTTGTGTTTGGTTTTGTTGGTGATACCTATCTTTCCTTCCCCTTGCCAAGTTGTAATTCCAACTAACCATAATCAAGAATGTAATTTTGCACGCTCTCTGTATTCTTGGGGGTGCTTTGTTTGATCTGGTGGAAGAAATCTTAAAAATCGTGTTGTACATGATGTGTGATCATTCTTTTAGGTTATCTAGTAATATTTTGTGGAATAGTTTCCCATCCAATTTTGATTGTTTCATGACACAATTTGCTGCATTATATCATGTATGAGGCTAACACTAACAATGTGCTCGTCAATCAACATGATGCTTTTCCGCAGCAGCGCAATCTATCGTTAGTTTATTTCCTGTTTCTTTTGGGGGTCTACCTTTTTTTTTTTTTTTTTGGCTGCCTGCCATTGTTAGCTTGCTATCCAATTTTGATTGTTTTATGACACAATTTGCTACATTATATTATCTGTGAATCAACACTGCTTTTCTGTAGCGGCAATCATTCTTGGTTTATCCCTTTTATTTGCCGTTCTTTTGGCAGCATGCTGTGGTTGTATTTGAGGTTAAATAGTTGTATTTTACCCAGCTGGGCTGGGGTGATACTTTTAAAAAAAATTTAATCTCAAATCGTAAAAATTTGCACATGTAAATCGCAAATTTACGTATATATGTTGGATTCTTTTGGCAAATTGAGTGGTTTATGCTTGGTCAAGGGGAATGGAGTTGATACTGAAGAGGCGTCCTCTTTAACAGCAGCAATACAATCTCAATAAACTAATCTTCTACTATCCTCAAACCCCGTGGATGCTCTTCGTTGCAATTCACTGAAACCAGCATTCTGGCTCAAGATTCATTTGTTGGCCTTACAACTCCAATATCTCTAGTGCTGTAAAAATAGGAGTAGGAGGTGCTAGCTACTTTTGCTTTTTCATCTAATGGAGGTTTTATAGATTCATGAGGTCTTAACAAACATGGATTTTTAAGAACCATCCCTTCACCTAGTCAAATAATCGATCTCCCATGGTAAATATCAAGGAAAGGATTGTTAGAGACTAGGAGCTATTAGCCAACTTCTTTTGGAATACTCTCTTCCCAAATGCACTAATCAAACACCGTCCCTTTCAATGCTCAAATCATGCTCCAATCTTGCTATACACAGGAATCTCAATCTCTCATAATGGTCCCAAACCTTTCAAATTCAAAGCAATGTGGACCTTGGTTCCCACTGCCATAATCTTTGCATCAAAGATTAAGGAGGTAAAATCCCAACTCATAGTCTGGAACAAAAACACCTTTGGGAACATTCAAGATAAGCCCCAACAAGTTAAAAGAGAGCAAGGAAAAAAAGATCAAGGGCGTGCCCCCCTCCTCTCCAAGCTTGGAAGCATATAATTTTTTGAGAATTGAAATCCAATAGCTTCTGATCAGAGAATAATTAATTTGGAAGCAAAAGTCAAGGGTGCAATGACACCTCATTAATCTTAACACCAAATTCTTATACTTATCCACCTCCATAAGGAGGAGAAAAATATCAATAGATTTTCTAAGGAACAACCATTGAAACTGGATGATAGGCAGAGATGAAATTGGAGACCGTTTTGTGAATCACTTTCAAAATTTGTTGACCACAACGGCCTCCTCCTTTCCACCGGGGCCATGCATGCACCAGCACAATTAAAGAAAATAGTTGCTGTGCAAAATGCAAGATCCAAAAGAAAGCCTATTCAGCCTTGGGTCATTCAAAGTTTCTTCCCTGAAGGTATGTCTCTTATCTTTTTCTTTTTTCTTTTTTAACATTATTGGTCCATCCATATTCTCATTTTAATGTGATAAATGCTGCCTTTAGCTTCCTTGAGCATGGTCATTTAATGACGACTTTCAGAGGTGGGTGAGACAGTGTATGTATGAGAGACTAGATGTTGGTCCGACGGTCCCTCTCCCTCATGTTACATCTCTTGGGTGCGTTACTTGCTCTAACTATGCTCGCGATTCTTTTTGTGTGGGGGGCGTGTATAAGAGTATGAAGTTTCCACTCATCGTTGGTATTTGTTAGAGGTGTGACTGGTCACCTGAATTAAAAAAGAAGTGGTTTATTTTAAAATCAATTCCTTTAAACTTAAATTAGATAAAATTGTGTTTGGAACTAGAACTTTTTTTTGGGGGGTTTAGTTTTGCGTGGACAAGGTGTTAGGCACCCCCACGATGCCTGACCATAGTCAATACCTAATTCTAATTATTCCTTAAAAAAATGTGTAATGTGAAATAAAAGAAATAATTTCCCCGTCTTGGGGGAATATGTTTCATGATATAATGCATTTAGATATCCATGGTTTTGATTTAGAGGAAAACAAAATTGATTTTTGTTTGAAAATCATTTTGAAAAACCTATGATTAGCAAGGATTAATGTCAAAATGAACTGAGAATCTTAAAGCTTCCCATAGTGTAGTCACATTTTGGGAAGAGTCCAAGCGACCATCAGGATTCCATCATTTTGTAGTGAATGTTGTGATTCGTGTGTTGGTGATGTTTGAACTAAGTGATCACGCAAAGGAAATCTCCTCCGTGATATCTTTTTCTAACGTGGTTTTTGAAAAGAAAAACCCTTTTACCGAAATTTCTATTAAAAAGGGAGTTAGTTTTTCAAATGGATAAATCATATTCATGATCAAATTTTTAGTAGAAAATTAGAAAACTGGGTTCAAAATGGAGTTTTTGACAGAATTTCTAATTTAAAAAGAGAAATTTTGAAAACCATATATTTTAATAGAAAATTAGGAAATCTAGTTTAAAGCAGTATTTTTTTACAGAGTTTCTTCTTGAAAAATGTAATTTTGAAAAATCATATTTTTAGTAGAAAATCAGGAAGAGAGATGCTACGTCTACAATAATTTTACAACATTTTTACAACAAATCACAGGTGGTTAAATGTTATTGGTTCAAATTTGAAACTAACACTAAGATTACTTTTTTGCCCTAATAATAACAACTAATAACAACTTGCCACTTAGGATTTGTTGTAAAAATGTTGCAAAAATGTTGTAGACATATCATTTCTCAATCAGGAAATCAAATTTAAGGGTCTGTTTGGATACTGTTTATTTTGCTAAAAACTGAAAACTAAAAACATTGTAGTAAAATAATTTTTAAATGTGTAAATAGTGCCGTCGGACTCATTTTTAATGAAAAAGTTACTGAAAAGGGAGGTTTGTGAGTCCCGTGAACAGTGCACGGGACCCATTGGTGTACACTGTCTACCGCTTATTTTGCTGGTGTGAACAGTGTACTAACAGACAAAGTGAAAAAGAAACGCGAGTCTCAATAAATAAAAAAATAATGATAAAAAAAAGAGTAAAATGTAGACACCAGCATTTTTATCCATATCCAAACCAACACTAAAACTGGATTTTTGATATAATTTCTACTTTATAAAGTAAATTTTTGAAAAATTAGATTTTTTAAAGAAAAATTAGGAAACCGGATTTAAGACAAAATTCTAGACAGCATAGTTTTGTTAAAAAAAAAACAAAAAAAAAAAAATTCTTGGTGGAAAATCAAGAAGCTGGTTGAAGTTTGTTTTTTACCGCATTGTTGAGTTAAAAATAGAAAAGAAAAGGAAATTCTGAAAAATATTATTTTTGACGGGAAACAACATTTTTCTAACAAATTCGGAGATTTTCATCATTGGCTAATGAGATCATGAGAGAGAGGGTGGATTCATGTATAAATTATCATGTCATCATAAAAAGGTATTAGAGAGTGTACCTGACTAGCATCTACCTTAAAAAAATGGAAAAAAGAAGATCACTTAGAACGGGCACATAGTGCAATTCAATTGTCTCTTGCAGACGTGTTTCTAAGAGAAATTATAGACGAAGATACAACAATGGGATTATGGCTTAGGTTGGAGAGTCAGTACATGACTAAGTCTCTTACAAATTACTTATACATGAAGCAGCGGCTATACACCATTCGGATGAAAGAAGTTACACCCATATCTGACCATCTTCATGAATTTAATAGAGTTGTTCTTGATTTAAAAAATATTGATTGCAAAGTAGATGATGAGGATCAAGCTCTAATTTTGTTATGTTCATTGCCTCCTTCTTTTGAGAACTTTGTCGACACCATGTTGTATGGTTCTGGGAGAGACTCTATCTCGATTGATGATGTCAAAGATGTATTGAACCCCAAGCAGTTGAAGAAGATGGTTTTTGAAAATTGGGGCGATAATTGTGTGGACGGTCTTGTTGCTAGAGGTAGATGTAGATCAAATGAATATGGGTCTAGTAGTAATAGAGAAAAATCTAGATCAAAGTCTAGATCTAGTAAGATTCATTATGGTAAAAAGGAAGGACACTAGAAAAATGAATGCAAGCTACTCAAAGAAAGAAGAGAAAAGAAAAGAAAAAAAAAAAAAAAAGAGTACTTTTAATACTAGTAATGTAGCTAGTGTTGCATAGGTTAATTATGAGGGTGACGATTTAGTTCTATCAATATCTACTAGTTGCTCTGGCGACGCTTTGGTTCTTGTTTCAGATTGCTCCTATCATATGACTTCTATAAGAGATTGGTTTACTACCTATCGGTCAAATAGGGGTGGTGAAGTTCTAATGGGGAATAATGTCTCTTGTAAGGTTGTGGGGATGGGAGTTGTGAGAATTAAGATGTATGACAATGTTATTAAGATTTTGTCTGATGTTTGTCACATGCCAGATTTGAGGAAATATCTTGTCTTTGGGTATATTCGATTCTCAAGAGTTCAAATACTTTGGTGAATGTGGAGTTTAGAGAATTAGTAAAAGTGCTTTGGTTTTCATCAATAGAAAATTGGGAATGGTCTCTATATACAACAGGGAAGCACAATAGTTGGTTTACAACAATATCTTCATCAACAAATCTAGATTCAGATAATACTTGTTTGTGGCATATGCAATTAAGGCATATAAGTGAGGCAAAAATGTCAATATTAAGCAAACGAGGTTTGTTGAATGGTCAGAAAATTGGAAACCTAGACTTTTGTGAACATTATATCTTTGGTAAGCAATGTATGTTCAAATTCAATACAACTAATCACTGGACTAAGGGTAGAGTGTATTATATTTACTCAGATGTTTGGGGTCCTTATAATGTCTATTCTAAGGGTGGTTATAGACTTCTATTGAATTTCATTGATAATTATTCACGAAAATTTTGGGTGTATTTTTTGAAACATAAGAGTGATGTTCTTGTCACCTTTAAGCAATAAATGATGCTTATTGAGAAGCAGACTACTAAAAATATTAAGCGTCTTAGGACAAATAATGGTTCGGAATATTGCTCATGTGAATTTGATGAGTTCTGCAAGAATGAAGGCATAGTGAGATACCACATTTTTAGGGGAACACCACAACAGAACGGGATTGCAGAATGTATGAACATAACTCTTTTGGAGAGGGCTCATTGTATGCTCTCAAATTCTGGTTTATCTAAGGACCTTTGGGTTGAAGTAGTAAATACGGCTTGCTAATTGGTAAATATGTCTCTATCAATTGTCATTAAATATAAGACTCATTTTAAGGTTGGTTTGATACTTTTGCTAATTGCTCTATTTTGAGAGTGTTTTGTTGTTCTGCTTATGCTCATGTGAATGATGGTAAACTTAAGTCAATAGAAAATAAGTGCATATTCCTAGGTTATGCATTGAGGATAAAATGTTATAGGTTATGGTGTACGATTCAGGATCCTCAGGGTTAATAATCAACCAAGATATGAAATTTGATGAATTTGCTATTGTTGACCAATCAAAATAGAGTATTGGGAAAGTCAAAGACTAGGGTTGTTAGTGAGTGGGTGGAGCTTGAGGTTAAAGTTTTGGATAAAGTCTATGATAGCATATTAGTTTAGCCTATTTAGGTTGAGGTGCATGATTGTATTGTCGAAGTAGATGCACAACAACAGCAACAACAATACAATATCGCCATCGTAGAGAGAGGAGACAAATTAAACCACCATAGAGTTATGCTTATGTAGATTCGATAACTTTTGCTTTGTCTGTGGCTTAGACTGTTGGGGATCACGAACCAAAATTGATTGTTGCAATGAATAATAAAAACTTGCACCAAAATCAAAAATCGATTTGACACATTGCACAAAATTAGACATCAATTTGGAATCTAATTGGATATTCTCTTAGTTTATATATATATATATATATAGTTGCTACTGCCATCTTGGACAGTTCTGAATTGCTTTTATTTACTTTGAACTATATATATATTGCTTGACTGGTTCTACCGCCTTACTATTATTTTACTTTTAGCTTTCATTTACTTTGAATTATATATATTGCTTGGCTAGTTCTACTGCCTAACTATTATTTTACTTTCAATATATTATACTGTGCTTCCATCTCTTCAGTTGTGCATCCCCATTTTGGTTCTACTGCCTAACTATTGTTTTACTTTCAATATATTATACTGTACTTCCATCTCTTCAGCTGTGCGTCCCTTTCCCCCATTTTGGTATCAGAGCCATTCTTTTCTGGCCGGTGATAGTGTTGTTGTGTCTTTGTATCTTGTCTGTGTCTACCCGAAACTTTGATACTTTGTTGTTGTGTTCCCTTCTTACTGTCGTTGGCGCCACCCTAGACGTAAAGTGAATTCCCAGAACCTAACTATAAGGCCTGTTTGAGCCAAGAAAGGGCATGTGAGAGGTATAGGGTTACTTAGGGTATGTGTTACGAAATGCAACAGTTGTGAGAAAAACATGATAATTGAGTGTTAAACCTAGGATAGTATGGATAAGTTGTGGAGATCCAACTCCTCTGTCAGCTCCAGGACTGGTTGTCCTCCTGATATTGTAAATGAAGAAGATCACACTGTTGAAGAACATGAGCTCCCTGATTTCAAGAAATGGAATATTCCTAAAGTTGATACTAAAACTATTTACAAAACTAGTTGGGCTAAAACTACTTTTCATCCCATTTACAAAGTTAGAACTGTTGAACAAATATTTTCTATTTCAGAAACTCATGAAAAATGTTGCTTGTTTTGTAAAAGAAATATTAATGATTTCCTTGCTAAAAAACTCAGTTATTTGCATATTTGTATGGTTCAAGTTGCTGTTAAACCACTTACTAGAAAATGAATAAATGCTTCTGTTCTCATGTGTTTAAAAGATGCTAGATTTAAGAATTTTAAAGATAGCATTCTTGGTATGATTATTGCTTCTTTGTATGATAGTCCTGTTTACTTTAACTGTTAGCCTGATATTACTCTTACTTTGGATGATTCTAATATTGTTAAAGTTTTAACTTTAAATATTGCTTCATCTGGTTATCACATGGAAGAAGGCAGTAAGCCTTTTGCTTTGATTTATCGTATTTACTATAGATTGTTGGGTACTCAATTGAACCCTGGTGCTAAGAATCACAGAGAACCTTTTGGTAAAGCAATGTTAATCACATGTTTAACTCCTGATGCTAAAGTTCAAGTTCCAAAAATGATTCAATGGCAAGATGTTAAGCTTCCCACTGAATGGTTGTTGGAACAAGAATCTCCTATTGCCAAACCTGTTTTTGATGAGCTAGATCTCACACATATTCAACAATATTTTGATGGTACTATTAAAATAAGTTTTCAAAACAATCAACCCTTGAGGATCAACGAAGGAAGACATTCCTTTGCTAGATCTGAAAGTATTTCAAGACGAAATCAAGATCTCAATGAATTTTTGCAAAAGAATCTTGAAAAACCCACTGATTTAAAACTGAAAGGTGTTTCAAGTGATAAATCTCAAATCAGCTATGTTTTCTATTCTACTAAAGCTGAACCTTCCTCTCCATATAGCAAAACTGCGAATGAAAAAGAAGATGACATTAAATCTATTTGTCCATCTGATTCTGATTTTCCTCCTATTGAAAATCCTGTTTACGAAAACCAATTAAGAGTTTTAAATATTTTGAATAAAATTTTTGAAATTGATATGGTTTCCCTGTATAATGAATTTATGCTTGCTAAAAATAGAAATAAGAGAAAATATTACCAAAGTACTTTTGCTCAATCTGAGAAAGACCGTGTTAAAAGAAAATGGAGAGAAAAAAATGAATCAATTGAAAAAACATATTTTGTTTTTTGATTTTCTTGAAAACTATTATGTTTCAAAAGATGAAGTTTCAAAACATCATTTAAATGTGATAAAGAAATCAAATTTTGTTAAAGAAGATAAAACCACTGTTAGGTCTAGTCATCCACCTCTTGAGACAATTTTGATAAAAACTCAAAAGACTGATGTTAAGGCCTCTCCTTTCAAAATTGCTGATGATCAAATTCCTATTATTAGTATTCTTGAACAAAACAATTTTACTAATGAATCTTTGCATATTATTGGTCAACAGCTTGATCGTATTGAAGAAAAAATTGTTGAAAAAACTATTTCTATTGAAAAACATGTTTCTGTCAAGACTGAGAAACCTTTGATTAATTTACCCAGTCAAGACAAAAAGTTTAAGTTTAAAACTTCCCAATCTAAAACTCTTGAAATTGTTGAAACAATGACGGTAAAACATTTGGTAAATATACTTCGCACTTTTGCAATCAATACGTAATAAAAACTTTTGGTTTAACAAATCACTTTGAAATTTTGAAATACATAGTACTATAGATAAAATCTCCTTTTTAATACTACTATAGTTTAACTATGCATTATTCCAGATTCCTGAATTTGTTCAGAGGACTCTAAGGAAACTCTTTGTTTCAGAATACCACCATAATCAATGTCAATAGTGGGAATACCAAGACAGGGTAATGTCTTAACATGAGACTTGATTTGTTTAACAAGGGAAGAGTGAACATCAGACCAAGGAGGAGGATTATTTTGTAACCGATCAAAAAGAGGTTTGCAATGTTTCCTCATGTCCTTGTAGAAATCAGTAACATAGTACAGTGACCCAAGAAATCTCTAGAGTTGAGTTTTATCAATGATAACATCAGGAAACTTATCAGCAAATTGAATGGCTCTATCTATAGGACGAATTTATCCTTTAGAAATATCATAACCAAGGAAGCGAACTTTTGTTTGAAACAGTTTGATTTTCTTAGCAGAGACAACGAGACCATTTCTTTTGATAGTATCTAGAAACGAATACAAATGTTTCCAGTGTTCATCAATAAAGCTAGAATAAACAAGAACATCATCAATGTAAACAATGGTAAAATGGCTGAAAGAATTGAAAATATCATTCATAATATTTTGGAATTCACTCGAAGCATTCTTTAGACCAAAAGGTATCACATTCCACTCATAATGACCAAAAGGAGTGGTGAAAGCAGTTTTATACCTATCTTTCTCACTAATTTGAATCTGCCAAAATCCAGACTTCATATCAAACTTAGAGAATATTACAGCCTTACTTAATCTATGAACCAAATCATTTTTATTAGGTATGGGATATCTAATCCATTCTAAGACCTTGTTCAAGGGCTTATAATTGATGACTAGACGAAGGGTTCCTCTCTCAATCTCAGCATTTTTTTGAACATAGAAAGCAACACAAGACCCAGGGGACTTGCTATTCCTAATGAGTTTCTTCTGAAGTAAATCATTAATCTCGTTTTTGCAAAACTCAACAGTTTCAGCACTCATTTGAACAGGGCGAGCTTTAGTGGGAATGTTCTTTTCATCAAAATCTTTAACATATGGCAAATCAACAATATATTTTCTTCTATGCCAAAAAGCATTAGGAACATCAGAGCAAACATCATCAATCAGTATTTTTTGGAAATTATCAATTTTTGATTGCAACAATTTATCATAAAGTTGTTCAGCAATTTTCTTGTATCTAACTTCTTGCGGAAGGAAGTTAAGATGTTTAATTTTAGCATGGATTAGATTTAAAGCATCATCATTATCCATCTCAAACTTTGAAGCAAATTTGAATTTTACTTTCTGTCCAAAAGGATCAGTAGTAATGCCATCATGTTCAACAAGAAAATGATACAAAGCATTTATAAAAGGCAAACCAAGAATCACTTTATCAGTCATATTTTTAACCAGAACAGAAAGAATCTTGAAACAGACATTATCATGGCAAACATGAGCATTATTTAATTCATATTTAATCTTCATTTGAGAACCATTAGCAGAAACTAATCTTTCAGTTGATTTTTCAAAATATTTTGAAGGAATCAATCCTTTTTGGATACAGTTCATATCTGCACCAGAATCAATCATGGCAATAACAATGAAATGATAATCATGAGAAACAACAATTTTAACTTTTGTAAACCATTTTGGAGGAAGTATTTTATTAACAAGACTAAGTTTAGAATTATCAACAATACCTTTATCAGAAAGAAGAGCCTGTTGACTGGATTCATCTCAATCTTTGAGCTCATCTTGTTCATTATCAGATTTATCATATTGTTGTTTGTCACGGTTTTTATCAATTTTTAACATTAACAATTCTTGTTTAAGATTATGATTATCACTTTTAATATTTTTAAATTCATGTTTTAATTCACTTATCTCTTGTTTAACAATATTAATTTCATGCTGTAAATCATTAATAGTTAAATCTTTGGATTTCTTTTTATTAAATCTTTCCAAAGTTTCTTCAAAACTTATCGTTGATTTGAGTTTTTTACTAGTTTCATCTTTTAACAAATTTTTCTTAAACTTATCCAAATATTCTCTTTGTAATTCAGGGTTTTCAATTTGATTTATCAATTTAATCAATAAAGTTTCATTTTCTTCACTTTTAGTGAGAACATTAACAGATTTAATAAAATTACAACATGAATCTCTACAACCAATTTTAATATTTGGTGAATTAGATGAATCATCAGCACAATGATAGCAAGAATCAGAAGAAGAAGAAGAAAAATCATCTTCCAAAGAATCAAACGAATTGTTTGATTCAAGGATTTTGAATAATTCTTCTTGATCTTTATCATCAATATTTAACATGTTAAACTTATATATATATATATATATATTGTGGTATCCAAACCTCCTCCAGAAGTATTTGGGCCCCAATTAATTTTTGTATGGGCGTTATCACAATCCTACCAATTGAGCTCCAAACTTCACCTGGTCAGTCCAAACTCAACCTTTCTCCCTTTATCCCCTCTGCTTCCCTTTGTCTCCCTACTGTGCTCGGCCTTGGTCACATGGGCCATTCTCGATCTTACAGGCCCAATCCCCTACACATACACACACACAAAAGATTATATTAGACTAAATGAGCTTTGTACTTCAATTGGTAGGCACCTTTTGGTGTTTCCAAGTGAGACATCTAAGATTCAAATCTCCCATCTCCGTTGTAACTATCGAATTAAAAAAAAGAAAAGAAAACAAGATTAGATTAGATGTGTATTTAAAAAAGAAGATCATCACCATACATATAGAAGTTATACCTTTGCAATTTTGAAATTACGGATACCATTATTGCATAAATGAGTAATATAAAGTCTAAGTAAGTGAGAACTGTTGGTCCTTGAGTTTAAAAAATAAGCACTATTGGTCCCTAAAGTTTCCAAATTTTCAAAAATAAGCAATATTAATCCTCAAAAATTTAAAAATGAATGTTAATACAGAGTTACCAATTGCGCTTCTTTTTCAAACTTTAGGGGTCAATGTGGCTCATTTTTTAAGTTTTAGGGACAAGTAGTGCTCAGTTGAAACTATATGAACCAAAAGCACTTAATAGGTAAACTTTAAGAACCAACAGTCTATTTTAATCTTTTTTTTATTTACTATTTTTTTAATGATATGATTAAGATTGTGATAGGATGTGACTCAATTAATTTGTACATATGTCATTATATTTTGAGTTCTTCTAAAACCATAATATTTTTCACAACTTTGATGCAACAGGCTGTGATTGGCTACCCATTAGTTTTATATAGATCCACCATTGTTTCTCTACCACATCAGGTTCATGACATAAAATGTCCCTAGATTTTCTCTTATATTATTTAGTGGTATGACCATTAGACTATCCTTATACAATGAATAATTTTCTTGTGATAGGGAGTGTTAAATAAATAAATAAAATGTTATTTCTTAAAAAAAATAAAATAAAAACTAAAGAAAATGTTATGACATAACATTTTGTTTCTCTTCTAGGACTCTTTATTGTGTGCATGGAAATTTTGATTGCATAATAAAAGGAATTCAAATTTTTTGAACTGCAATGCCTATAGACCTTCGTAAAATGAATGATAAGAATTTACAGAATATATTTAAAATAAAAATCATGATTTTTTTTTTCATTTAAATAATAATCAAGAGACATTAAACTTTTGACTATAGTACACCCTATTCCATCAAATTTTGATAGTAAAATCTAGACTTTTTGAGAGAGTTTCAACCTTAGGTGCTTCTAACATGCATGCATACATATATATATATATATATAGAGAGAGAGAGAGAGAGAGAGAGAGAGAGAGAGAGAGAGAGAGAGGGTTTTGTCGTTACGGGTCCAGCTCTAATTCCGGGTAAGAGAGGTTACTTAATTTTACTTTGTCTAATAGTCTTATCTTTTTCAATAATAAAATATTATCATTCGTTATGTCATTCCTTTTTCTTTTTTCTTTTTTCTTTTTTGAGGAAAAAGTTATTTAATTTTTTTTTAGAATACTAAGTATGCTTTAAACCTTTTTAACTCACATTCATTTTTCAATGTGGGATTAACCCACTATTTTTTCTTTTTGAGAATATTAAGTATTTGTTAGAATTGTTTCTTGATTACTTAATTTGTATTTAAGCTTTTTAGATTTTTTTAGGGTTGGATCTGTACCATCCTAATAGTTTAATCATAAACTAAAATCAATATGGATTACAAAGGTCATGAGATAAAATTGTATTGTGAAAGGAAGTAACTAAAAAATGTACATTTCTGTAACTTTTCCCCGTTGAGTCTTGTAAACATATATTATATAAGGGTTCTAATTAGCTTAGCATGTAAAGTCTTCTATTTGCCGAATAAGAGATCAAGTATTTAAACCCTACCTACAGTGAAAACAAAATGGTATCTTAACCTGATGATGAGAGCAATCCTCATGAAATAAACGTCATATGTTCAAATTCTACTATATCTATTATCTATCAAATAGGTGTTATATTTCTTTACCAAAAATCTTTTCCTCCCACCACTTTATTATCATTTATCTACTTTTTGGGGGAAGCAAATAAAAGCTGCAAATAATTTTTATTTTTTTATTTTATAATTTGATAATTGCAATAATACATTGAAAGAGAAAAACACTAATCTTCACTAATTTTTTCAGAACACGTTAAGGTGATTTTTTTTTTTAGAGATAATTACAACATGCTATTAACCCCGCAGCTCAAACCCTTTCTCCCCTAGACTCCCAAGCACTTTGTGCATGAAGAGGTATCAATTCAACTACAAAGTCTTTGACATGTTGAGGTGATTGATTATAATTGAAAAACAAATCACTTTATAAAGGCCCACTGTTGACAAGACTTCTAATATATACACCAGTTACAACCAACCACGTTAACAATTGTAAAAAAAAATGTTATTATTGCATTGCTAGATTTATTAACAGAAGTGATAACAACGTAGTATAGAAGACTAGAAGTGAAATTATAATTTATATTTTTCTTCAATACTTTGATCATGTTTGGTATTCATGAATAGATAGACTAAAATGGTTATTCCTTTTGAAACCATAATTTTGTTATTTGATTGCATTTTTATTATTGAAAAAAAAAATCCACAATAACTATTCCTTAAATATTGTAATAAGTGTGTCAATAGGAGTGTAAGATATTTTTTTCAATAAAAGGTAACAATCATAATTATTGATTGCGTTTTATTTTTTAAAATGTTGAGAAGTATAAGGCTATTCAATTTTTATGTATTCATTTAAATTTCAACCAATTATTAACTTTTTAAGAAACATGTCTTTTTAAAATTAAAAAAAAAAAAAAGCTTGTTTCATATTTTATCATTTTATTCAAAGTGAATTTGTTAGTTATTAGAATTCAATATTTACAGGAGATTTTGTTAACATTTTTTTTTTCTCTTTTAAAATTTATTGGATAGTAACTTTGGACAAATGATAATGATATTAATTGTAAAATTGTTTCATTTTATACAATTGAATGCTAATCAAGACTCACAAATAGTATAAATATAAAGTTTATTTTAGAGATTTTATTGAAATATGATTCTATTCTATCATCTTATCATGTTGTATCAAACTTCGATACACATATTCAAATATAGTTTAATTATTGTGTTGTTACAATATTACCAAATAGATGTGTAGAAATGGAATTATTCTACCAATAATTTCTTTTATTACTTGTAATATTTACATATAATCTCAAGTAATAATCATTACTTTCAACAAAAAATAAAAAAGTAATAATCATTACAGTAGACAAGCATACCCTTAGAAACAAGTTTTTTATCGTAATTATATAATGGGTAAATATTTGTTTTGCATGGTTTGGTTAAGGCTCTATGTTGCATAAGGTCGAATTATTGTGAAGATTTATTGGGCTACAATCTAGTTTTTCTTAAATCAAGAAGTTTAACAATTATTTTTAACCAAACTCAAAAAAAAAATATTGTAACCAAAATAACTAAATTAATAATAAAAGAGATCAATCATACACAATGTAAGGTTGAATTTAATCAACCATTTTGTTGGCTTTATTCCGTTCCAAATTTGCTTGTAATTCAATATTAAGAAACCGAGTATTTAGGTGGGAATCTTGTAAGGGTAGTATGTGAGAGAGTGTGAAGAAATGCTCAAGATTGTGCAGTGAAGCAGGGACTCGCGACTGGATCTCGCGACTGGCAAGCTGCCAGAAGTTGCACATGTGTGAAGCGTGCAAAGTAGCTGAATCGTCGTGCTAGCTGTAGCACTACAGGACAAAAAGTCCAGACTGACCATTCAGTTAGCTCACGGCTTGAACTCGCGGCTCAGTTAAGTCGCGAGGCCAAGTCGCTAGCCAGCTCTGTTTTGGAAAAATGACTCTTCGCATTTCAAACACACACCACTATATATAGACCCTTATACCCACGAAATGTAGAGAGCTTCGAGAGAGAATTTTAAGAGAGAAGTCTTAGAGAAAAACAAAATTGACTCATCCACAATCTTTACATAGAGACTCTTCAAATTCCTCTACTCTCACCCTCTCCATTGTTACATCCTTGAGAGGTTTTTTGCTAAATCCTTTTCTCACCATACCCATATCTATGAGAAAGCTTTTTGGTGCTTTGGGAAGCAGTTAGGAAGGGACCAATTCATATTGGTTGATGCTATAGGCTATAGCAGAATCCGATAAGCTAAAGAAGACAAATGTTCGGCGTAACCTCGTTGGAGCAAGAAGTTTGGAGGGCTTAGGTACACTGGGTAGATTAGGCTTGGAGGGTCTTCTACTGTTCATGTATCCCAACTTCATTCTTTAGTGCACTATTGACCGCTTGGAGGGCGGCGGAGAGGTTTTACACCGAGGGCTTTGGTTTCCTCTCCGATAACATATTGTTGTGTTATCCTTGTGTTTGCATCTCTCTTCCCTTAATCTTTGCCATTTAATTTCTACTGTGGATGTGATTTTATTTGGTTTAGATTGTTTATCAATTCTGTTATTAGCTTATGTTTATTTTCCACACATATATTGTTTGACATTAAGCTTGAATTGATATTGTTATAGTTGGGGGTCTAAACATTCAAGGGTTTTACACACAATTTGAACATTCACACAATAATACAAAGATTTATGTGGAAAATATTTTCTCTTTCAAAGGAAGAACCATGAGATTAAATTTGAACAAATTTAACTATTATAAAACTATGATTCTCAAGTTTTTGTCCAAAACTTAAGTCCATAACAATTACATAAATAATAATTCTCATCTAAAATCTGCACTCAGTCTTTATATTACTATGTTATTTTTACTCACTATGTATCTTATGGCTAATGAAAAACATATGCTAATCATCTTTTTTACCCCCTCATTTTCTCTGAATAACCACAATCCATGAATTGTTGCCTCAAAATATGCCACGGATTCAACTTCCATAGTGGATGTAGTGATAGTTTGCTTTAAACTTTTCCATGATATTTCTCCTCTAGCTAACATGAAAAAATAACCAAAAGTGAACTTTCTACTATCAACACATCTACTGCGACTTAAATAACGCTCCCAAGTGCAGGATTGTTGTGAAGAAATAACTTGGTAAGTCCGAGGTCAAATCAATAGGGAAAAGGGAATTGATTAGCAAATCACAATAGAACAAAACTAAAATAATAAAATTTAATTGAAGAGATTTTGATGATTTAGTAAAGGTAATTTAAACTGAGATAAAATAACAATATATTAAGCCGCTAAGGTTTAAGGATCCACACACAACACATCTATTGGTAGTATTAACAATATTTATTTTAGAACTCAACTAAAATTCATACGAATGATGATCTTAGTTGGATGATTTAACAATAAGAACTCAAGAATTAATTGTCTAAGGTAGTTTCATGAAATTGATTAATTTTAGGCAAAATAAAACTAGTGAATTGGTTTGCAAGGAATACTAAGCATTTAATGTGCCCGGAGTTTACAATAAATCAAAGAAATATACAGAACTAAACACTTTTCTAGATGAGTAAATCAATCAAAAACATAATAACATTAGCATTAAAACCATAAAATAATTGTTAAGAACATACCAATAAACGGTTGGGTTTCATCCCTTACCTTAGCAAGGCTTCTAGCAAGCCATAACACAAATAAAACTGTAAAGAAACTTTAAGAAAACCTAAATTACTTTCTACGGCAGCCCCCCCTTGAATTTTTCCCCAAACAACCTTTAAATAAGTCAATGAATCCTATTACATATTGAATTCTCGTTTGGAGAAAATCCTAGGTTTTCAAGCTTTATCTATCTGACGTTTTTGGCCCATTTAACATAGAATTCAGACTTTGGGTAAACTAAAAAGTTGTAGCCCTTTAATTTATATTTTCAGCCCAATTTGAATCATCTTGAGTGGACATCTGAGCTAAAAGTTATGTCCAAAATACTAACTGATGCGCAAGCTAGAATCCTAGTCCGAATTGGACTTGGATTTGGTGCAAATTTCCTTTGATTCCTTGCTCCAATTGGACTCAAATTTCATTGGGTTGTTCTACTTTAACTTCATTATGGCTCTTGTAAAAGTAAACTCCATTAGCCTTCTTCTTTGCACAAATCCGCTCATTTAATTTCATTCTCCTACAAAAGACAAATTAACGCACTAATATTCAATTAAGCACAAAGTTGAAGCATTATTCCAAAACCAAATATAAAATGCATGAATTAACTCAAAATGAGTATGATAATGCTTTCTAATAATGATATAAATGTACAAAATTAAGCTATTATCAACATGTAGCAAAATTTAAATTTGAG
This sequence comes from Quercus gilva, assembly GCA_023621385.1. NCBI lineage: Eukaryota > Viridiplantae > Streptophyta > Magnoliopsida > Fagales > Fagaceae > Quercus > Quercus gilva. Next base: position 33,231,032 of record CM042482.1, on the reverse strand, counting down.
TAACCAATGACCTCAAGATTATCAGATCTCTTAAAGGTGAGCATGTAATCCTTTGTTCCTTGCAAGTACCTCATCACATTCTTTGCAGCTTTCCAATGATCCAATCCTGGATTGCTTTGGTATCTTCTTAGCATACCAACTGCAAAGCTGATGTCAAGCCTTATACATGTTTGGGAATACATTAAACTTCCTACTGCAGAAGCATAAAGAATTCCTTCCATTTTTTTCCGTTCCCATTCATTTTGTGGACATTGCATGAGACTGAATTTGTCCCCTTTTTGAATTGGGGCAACCCCAGCAGAACATTTCTCCATATTGAATCTCTCTAAAATTTTTTCAATATATGCTTTCTGAGACAACCCTAACAGTCCACGTGATCTATCTTGGAATATTTCTATTCCTATCACATAGGTTGCCTCACCCATATCTTTCATTTCAAAGTTCTTAGAAAGAAACTTCTTGGTTTCATGCAATAAGCCAAGATCACTACTAGCAAGCAAAATATCATCAACACACAAAATTAAATATATAAACTTACTCCTAATAATCTTTAGATAAATACACCGATTAACAATGTTTTCTTTAAATCCAAAAGATGTAATGATATCGTTAAACTTAAGATACCATTGTCAGGAAGCATGTTTAAGTTCGTATATTGACTTCTTAAGTTTGCAAGCTAAGTGTTCCTTACCATTAATGGAGAAACCTTCAGGTTGATCCATATAGACATTCTCTTCTAAACAACCATTCAAGAAAGCAGTTTTCACATCCATTTGGTACAACTCCAAATCATAATGAACTACCAATGCCAAAATGATTCTACGTGAGCCATTCTTGGATACAGGGGAGAAGGTCTCCTAGTAATCAATTCCTTCTTTCTGAGTGAAACCTTTGGCCACAAGTCTATCTTTAAATCATTCAATATTGCCCTTAGAGTCACGCTTAGTCTTAAAGACCCACTTACTACCAACTTTCTTGTATCCTTCAGGCAATTCAACGAAATCCCAGACTTTATTTTGGTCCATTGATTTCATTTCATCTTTCGTGGCATTCATCCATTTAATAGAATCAACACTTTTTATGGTTTGTGAAAACAAAACCAAATCCTTACTTGTTCTTATATCAAAATCAGATTCATGAAGATAAACCATATAATCATCAGAAATAGCAGACTTTCTTTCTCTTTGAGATCTTCTTAATGCTATTTCTTATGGTTCTTCTACCATCTATTCATTGTTGATCATCTCATTATGGAATAGTGGTTCATTAATTTGTTGTTCAACATTGTTTGGATGTTCAACAATTGTTGGAACAACAATTTCATTTGAAGTTATAAGTAGTGGAACTTGTACCCTAACTTCTTGAACATCCACATTTCGTAGATTATCACACCCACTGATTTTACCATTTTCAATGAATCTGGCATTACCGGTTTCCACAATTCTCGCACTATGGTTAGGACAGTAGAACCTATACCCTTTAGACTTTTCTTGGTAACCTATAAAGTAACCACTAATTGTTCTTGAGTCTTATTTATTTTCATGTGGATTATAAATTCTAGCCTCCGTTGGACAACTCCAAACATGCAGGTGTCTTAAACTCGATTTTCTTCTTGCCCACAGTTCCAAAGGGTTTTTTGGAATTCCCTTACTAGGAACCCAATTTAATAAGTATACATCGGTCTTAAAAGCATACATCCATAATGATAAGGGTAATGTGGAATTACTTAACATACTCCTAACCATATCCATTAGAGTACGATTGCATCATTCAACTACACCATTTTGTTGTGGTGTTCTTGGCATAGTGTATTGTGCATAAATGTCATGCTTTTCAAGGAGTTTAGCAAACGGGCTTGGGCCTTGCCCTAATTCATCATACTTTCCATAATATTCACCACTTCTATCTGATCTAATGATTTTCACTTTTCTTTCTAATTGCCTTTCTACCTTAATAATGTACACCACAAGGGCTTCCACTACTTGAGATTTTTCATGCAATAGATAAATATAAGTATAACATGAAAAATCATCTATAAAGGTGATAAAATATTTTTCTTTACCAAAAGATGGAGCATCAAAAGGCCCATAAATGTCTATATGGATAATATCAAGAAGCTCTGTACTTCTTGTGGCACCTTTCTTAGTGTGTTTGGTTTGTTTGCCCTTAATACAATCCACACACACACACACACACACACACACACACACTAAGATCTGTAAAATCTAGGTTTGGGAGAATCTCATCTTTTACTAGTCTCTTTAATTAGACAATCGAATTGAAAGATATCACGAGACTAAGTTTTCATGGTCTGCATGCATTTCATTTAAGTGAAACTGATCACAAGTGATTAATTGAAATTAATTTTGATTGGTTAATAATTAAAATTAATTAAATGATTTTTTTGTGATTGGTTAAGTATTTTTCTTAAAGTGAGATTTGTTGCATGGGATTAAAATAAATAAGCTGATAATATTTAAAGACTGTAGATAATTAGGCTTTTGGGATAATTATTTTAAAAATCCTAATCATCACTTTGGGATGAGGTTTATCATGAAAATTTGAGTAAAGAGATATGACCAAAATACTGAAACGTGTTCTGATATGAAAAATTAGCTTACTCCTATCCAAATCTCCTTTTTTTTTAGAATTTTCCCCATACGTTTTTTGCTTATTTTTTTAAAGATGATTGGACTTACTTTTTAAGCAAACCTAGCTTATTTTCTGAGCAACTAACACCTCTATAAATAGATTAGGCCTCCCAACATTCAACAGACCTAATCGCTAACCCCTCTGCCCTTTAATGTAAAAGAAACTCTAGAAGTCTTAACTTTAAGATTTTCTTTTCTGTTAAGTGAAAATACTTTAGGACTTAGAGAGACTCACTCTCTCTCTAACTCTAAAGTAACTCCCCCTGCAAAATTTATTCATGCATTGATGCAGGTGTCACTTCTACTCTCTCATTAACATGTTCATTCTTTCATTAACATGTGCATCTGTTTATAGTTTCTCTATGAACATTAACTTCCAATATAATTTTCTTGTTTATGAATTTTTATTTCATAGAAACATGTAATGGTTGTTTGTTCATGTTTGCTCATGTGTTTGATCATATAGATGTAGGATAAATATAATATAATCTTAGATTTGTTGTTCTTAGTTAACAAAAAAATCAGATTTGAAAATTCTTTTTAAAACCCATTCAGCTTTCTAACAAAAAATTCTGATCTGAAAATTCTTTTTGAAATTCATTCTGTTTTTTAATTAAAAAATCAGATTTGTAATTTCTCTATGAAGTTCATTCTGTTTTTTAATTAAAAAGCCAGATATGAAAATTCTTTTCAAAATCCATTCTATTTTCTAACCAAAAATTCAGATCTGAAATTTTATTTAAAATTTATTCTAATTGTTAATAAAAAAATCAAAAATGAAATTTTTCTTTAAAATCTATTCCCCTTTTGATTAAAAAATTAGATCTGAAACTTTTCTTTTAAATTATTCTTCTTCATAATTTGAAATTTAATATGAAACTTTTCTTTAAAAATCTTTTTTTTGGTAATTAAAAAAAATCAGATTTAATTTCTTCACACAAGAAGAACTACAGATCTAAGATTTTTGTATAATATTTAACTATAGATTTGAGAATATACATACAACGTGTTGCATATTATTGTTTAAGGGTACTTAAGTGATCATAAAAAGTCTAGAAGACCAGACTCTATTTGGGCAGAATGGGTACTGTAGGGATAAGAGGCCCAGAAGGGGATACTGAGCCGTGGGCCGTGTCCGAGGACATTAAGTTGTCCGAGGAAAAGAAGACATTAACAAAGACATACAAATTAATGGGCTGTGAAAGAAGTCTAGTCATAAAGGGTTGGGAGTGTAGTCCAAGGATAGACACCTCCTCTGCTAAGCAGGGCAGAGGTCAAAGACCCGACCTTTCATCTAGAACAACGCACCAGATGGTCATATTGATAATGATAAGTATCAAAAGGGAATAAGACAAAGGCAAGCTGAGAAATATCTAGGAGACAGCTGCTACCACCGCATTGAATGTACTGCAGCTAACTCTCTGGCCGCATTAATGTGGAGGTGATACCTGAACAGTAATATTCAGCCTTACAGCTACCCCCCAAGGATTTCAGGAAGGTGCTGATGGGACAATGATCAAAACCAACAACTTGATTTACACGTGGAGGGCTAAGATGAAGTGAAGCAGGGGAATATAAAGAATAAAAACCCCATTACAAAGGGATCATCTAAGAATTGGTTGAAGAAAGACTGTAGTCACAAGAGCTGTAATTGTGTTTGAGTTCAACAGAAATACATAAGAATCACCCTCCTCGGACTTTGCCGAGGAAGATTTTCCTTGCATAAACCTGTTTATTTTCATTTTTTAGCAACCTTTAAACCTACTATGATTGTTATCCAACTCATTGAAGTCTAGTTTCTAGCCCACTCTATACAAATTCATTGTATTTGGCTTTTTGGGCCTCGGTCCTTTTCATTTTTTAAGCTTGGGAACCAAAACGTGTCCTTACAATTAGCGCTGTTTGTGGGAAGCTTGAATATTCTTAAGTTCATCTTCCAACCATGGTAGGTTCTGGGCCACACCATGAAGAATCTGTGGGATCTCAACGTCAAGATCAATTTCTCAATCTTGAGCAAATGAGAGATCATGAAGTCAATATACACACCACTCACACTAGTAGGAGTCAGTTTAGAAGTGGAAGTCATGTGTCCTATAGGGAGAATACTAGGAACATGCAATTGGAAATAGACCATTTGCGGAGGAAGTTATGCCGTAAGTGACGGAGAGGGACTCCTTCAAGTTCAGAGCCTTCTTCTAATGATAGGGATGATAGCTACAGGCCAGGATTAAGGACTTCTCTCAATAAGTCTTTTTCATGCGATAAGGATTGCCATTATAGGCGGAGAAGTAAGAGTCCATCTCGCAGGGGCCTAGGTAATGATGCTATGAGCAGAGCTTTGCACAAAATTTCTAAGTCACCTTTTACATATAGGATTGAAGGAGGAAAATTTCCTCGGCGATTTACTCAACCAATGTTTACCATGTATAATGGTAGAACATATCGCAAGGAGTAGAAATATGCATGCTGACTCTCTTGCTACTATGGCAACATTCTCGGCACAAGCTTTACCTCAAGTTATCTTGGTTGAAGATTTATACAAGCCCACTGAGGCAAAGAAGTAGAAGGTCCAGATTCATCAGGTTAGGGTAGGGCCTAGTTGAATGGATTCCATATTTTTGTTCCTTAAGGAAGGTACTCTGCCTGGGGAGAAGGGAGAGGCAGATAAAGTACAAAGGAAAGCTCCTCATTTTTGGTTGTTCGAGGAAAAAAAGTTGTACAAACGTTCGTTTTCTGGACCGTACTTGTTATATGTCCATCCCGAAGCAGTGGATCCACTCCTAGAGGAGTTACATGAGGAAATTTGTAGAAGTCATATAGGGGGCAGATCACTATCTCACAGGGCCATCACTCAGAGGTATTAGTGGCCAAATATGCAAAAAAAGGCACAGGAATATGTGAAGAAGTGTGACCAATGTCAGAGATTTGCTTCAAATATTCATCAGCCATGAGGTGTCCTTAATTATCTGTCTAGCCCATGGTCTTTTGCTTAATGGGACTTGAATATTGTAGGGTCATTCCCTAAGGCAGCAGGGAACAGGAGATGGCTTCTGGTCGGTATTGATTACTTCACAAAGTGGGTTAAAGCTGAGCCACTATCAAATATTAGGGATGTGGATGTAAAGAGGTTTGTATGGAAAAATATTGTTACTTGATTTGGAATTCCTCACATCCTCATTTCATATAACGGGCTTCAATTTGATAGTAAAGCTTTTAGGAGGTACTACTCTGAATTGGGTATTAGGAATATATACTTAACTCCAGCTTATCCTCAGGGAAATGGGCAAGCTAAGGCTGTTAACAAGGTTGTAGTGAATAGGCTTAAGAAGAGGTTGGATGATGCAAATGGCAAGTGGCTGGAGGAGCTACCACATATTCTCTAGACATATCAGACTACTCCTCGTTGGTCAATTGGGGAAACACTCTTTTCCATGACTTATGGTTCCGAGACTATAATCCCTCTAGAGACTAGATTTCCAACGTTGAAGACGAGCTTGTTCACTCTAGACAACAATGACAACCTATTAGAAAAGGGCCAGGATTTGATTGAAGAATGAAGATAAAACTGTCATGGTTCAGTTGGCATATTATCCTCAAACAAGGGTATGACACAAGTGTGAGGCTAAGGCCATTAGCACCTGGAGACTTAGTGCTAGGGAAGGTTGTGGGTACTGCAAAAAACCCAACATGGGGAAAATTATGACCTAATTGGGAGGGGCCATACCGTATCACCTTGGTAGCCGGTATAGGTGTTTATTTCCTAGAAAATTTAGACAAAAATTTTGTACTACGCCCTTAGAATGTAAATAACCTACGAATGTATTATTATTAATGAAAGGCAACTTTGCGAAATTTTTATTCAGGATATTATGTGTTGTGTATATTATTCGTTAAAGTATTAAACAGAACTTTGGTCATGCCTGACTCTTTGATCCACATACCTTGGGTAAATTAGTACTCCTTATTATTTGTTTAAGTATTAAATAGAACCTTGGTCATGCCTGGCTCCTGGGATCACATACCTTGGGTAAATTAATACTCCTTAACAAATATTCAGGTGCTAAATAGAACCTTGGTCATGCTTGGTTCTTTGAACCACTTACCTTGGGTAAATTAGCATTACTCAGTATCTCTCTAGGAGTTAAACAGAACCATAGTAATATTTGACTCCTCTGGCCATAGACTATGGGTAAATTTACACCTACTACGGGTCTTGATCTGCTACTAAATGGATGAGTATATACAACCTTGGATAAGTGGACGTTTTGTTATTATTTGAGATTAAGAAGGAAAGCCTAAGGCACATATAATCATATGAGCTGTTTAGTCAAAATTACATTTTATTAAAGGTTATAGACTTAGGGAGGTTAATCTGTTACATTGCTAACTGCATAGAATGTGGCAATTATACTATTACTTATGTAGGCAATTGTTAAAGTCAAGAATGAAGGCATATCTTGAACTAAATGAAATTATATCACATACTTATATCAATTTAGTACAAGGTAGAACAGAGATCATATTTAATTTAGCACAAACACAATAGAACACAAAAGAAATTGATACTTGTCATTAGGTAGAGCCTTGAAAAAGGCAAAGTAAATACAATTTCAGAAATAATAATAAAAAAAATCTACAAAATCTAACTTAGGCCCTATTTAATCTTAAAGGAAGGGTTGTCCTTTGCTATGGCCTTGGCAAGTTTGGTAGTTGCTGCTGCTAAAGAGGTTGGTCCTTTACCCTTAGAATCCTCCTTGGTAGGAATGGGTAAAGTTGCCAAAACAATTTCTTGGCTTTGGGGAATCCCTTTCTCCTTAGAGGAATCCTTGGGTACAGCTGGGGACTTGGTAGCTTCAGGGGCTACTTCTTTAGTTGATTCTTTCTCTTTTTTAACTACCCTAGCTTTTTCTGCATCTTTAGGAGGATTGTTGGGAAAAGGGAAGGCCTTGGTAGGTATGTCCTTACTAAGATCTGTCTCGTTAAGGGCAGTTTCAGCTTTGGAATTTAAGGGGCCTGATGTTCGGATAGCTAGGGGATAGTAGACATTTTCTGCTCTCTTTAGGGCAGAAGAAGCCTCAACCCCAGCCTGGTTGAGGGCCTCATTCCACACCTAGAGGCAGTAAGTTCTACAAACCTCAGGGACTTCAACCCTAAGGGTCTCCTCAATCTTTGCCACCCCAAAATCATAGCCATCCTGCTTGGCCTTTTCTACAGCCTTTTCCACCTCTTCCAATTTCTTCTCCAAGGCCCCTATATGCTCCTTAGCTATAGATAACTGGTCCTCAGTTTGGCGGAGCTGTTTGCGTTGATTTTTTGCTTGCTTCTCAGCCCCATGCAAAGCAGCCTTGGCACTTTTGCTCTCCCTATTAGCCTCAATTGGTTGATTGTTAAGTTCTTGGATCCCCTTTTCGGCCAAGGAAAAAGCCTCCATAGTAGCTATCCGCCTCCCTTCCTTTTCTTTCATTTGCCGGTGGGATTTGTTCACCAACTCCTCGGCCATGTGCACAGATTGTATGGCCTGTAAAATATTAAAAGTAATTAGAGCATTAACCTAAAAAATAAAATAAAAAATAAAAAAACCTTACCAACACAAGGTCTCTCTTCAAACTTAGAAACACTTCATGTTTCTTCATAGTCCTCAGATCGGCCATATCTCCAAGCAGCAGGAGAGCTTGTTCCATGGCGTTCACCACGTATCCAGCCTTCCTCTGCTAGAAATCCCTTATGGAGACATCCTGAAGGAAGAGGAGATCCATTCAGCACTAGAGGAGGATTCCAAGCTTGGATCTTGGTGGAACGATCACACCCTCTATCCATAATTAACCCTTCACTAGAGGACCTTGTCTGGGTCATCCTGGCGGTTTTGGCCCCTCCTTGGGGCTCGGCTTCTTTGAAAGTAAGACCTCTTACTTCCTCCACCACGTCTTTACCTTTTTGGTCCCACTTTCTCTTTTTGTCTGCGAGATCAGGCTAAGAAACTTGGATAAGGGGAGGAGTAGGGCGTTTAGTCTAAATAGCCACCTTGGGTTTGTTGCCCCCTGCATGGGACTCTAAGAGCTCCAAAAGGCTCATCTTAGCTTTGCGTTGTAGCACCATTGCGTCAAGAACACTCGAGGCTTCTTGGGTACTGCTTAATTGGGCTGAGGGTAGGTGGATAAAATCACCAGCTAGAAGTTTTGGGGATTGAGGTTAGTTGAAAACCTCAAAGTCATCCTCGAAGTTTGAGACTTCAACTACTTGTTCTTTTTCCTTAATAGTTGGTTGGGAAGGAGTTGCTTTTTCCTCGACAGTTTGCTGGGATGGCAATTCCATTTATTGTTCACCTTCTAGAGCAGGGCCAACAAGGAAGCCTAGTACCGTGATGTTGATTTGATGCAAGTGGGGGTCTCTCGCTCTAATCACGTACTTGGGCGCCTGGAAGCTAGATGATATGGGATTGTAGTCGAGGATGAGGCAGGCTACTCTTAATTGTCCATCTTTATGGACGAAGATTTTGGCCTTGAGTATCTTTGTCAGATCAAGCTCATTGACGAGGTTCAGATTCGGGATGGCAGAATACTTATCTGCAAATTCACCAAAGAACAAAAACATTGTTAGGAAGCAGCATAAGTAGAATGAGAGACAAGTTGTAGATAACAGTAGAAAAGATAAACACAAGAAATGTTAGTAAGAAGAGAGATATTGTTAGAATAATAGACCTAGACCTAAACACCCCACCTGGTGTCCCTTCTCGTGTTGGGCAATGAAGTCCATCATGCCACTCCTTTAAGATAATTAGATAATCTTTGTCCATACCCTTGTTGGACTCAGGGAGACACGATATGAGTCTAATCGTGGGGACTCTAGTTTTCAAGTAGTACCCTTAGCCTGTGAGCTTGTGACGATTGTAAACCTAATTAACATCATGATGGGTAGGGTTCACATTCATCCTCTCATTAAGGGCGTCTACACTACCTAAAATCCTAAACATATTAGGGGCGCACTAAGTAGGGGAAAGTCTATGGGTAATAAGATAATTCCTAGTCACCCTAAATATAGGGATTCCTAGTCACCCTATATATAGGGATTCTCATCCCTCCCTCTATAAAGGCGATCATGGGGATTACTACTTCTCTCTCCTGCCTCTGGGCATGCCATTCTCCCTGACAGCAATATCTTAGGGAAACTCCAAGTGGGATACGGTAATAGGCTTTAAAGCTCTCTATACCTTCTAGGGTATCTACTAGGTTAGCAAATTTACCCATTAAGAAAATATTTGAAAAAGTTAAGAAGACGAAGTAGAATTAGGAAGGTCGAGGAGGAAATGGTTCTAAATTTAAAAGAAAAAAAATGCTAAGGGTAATTTACGAAAGAAAATGAGAGATCTTCGGACTAGTTCTTATGAATTGAAGATGCAAAAAGTAAAGTAGCTGGAAGCCTCAAGCAACATATATATGAGGGGGAAAAGTAAGCGGGACAATTCCCACCCAAGTCCCCATAAAATTCTCCACCGTTGGATCTCCATCATATTGTAGAATGTGGGGAACATGACGCCGTAGGAAATAAATGCAGATGCATCCCGAATGACGAAGTGTCAGGTGCGTGCTTTGGGGCAGTTAAGAAGACATCTGCGCTGAAAGAGATGACGTAAGAGCAAAGCGGAATTATTCCTAGATTATTGAAATCCCCCTTATTTTCCAAGGAGTAAATAGTGGAATTTCAAGGGGCTATTATAGGGATAAGAGGCCCAAAAGGGGATATTGGGCCGTGGGTCGTGTTCGAGGACATTAAGTTGTTCGAGAAAAAGAAGACATTAACAAAGACATACAAATTAGTGGGCTGTGTATAAAGTCTAGTCGGAAAGGGTTGGGAGTGTAGTCTGATGATAGACACCTCCTCGACTAAGCAAGGCAGAGGTCAAAGACCCGACCTTTCATCAAGGACAACGCACCAGACGGTTATACTGATAATGATAAGTATCAAAAGGGAATAAGACAAAGGTAAGCTGAGAAATATTTAGGAGGCAGCTACTACCACCGCATTAAATGTTCTACAGCTAATTCTCTGGCCGCATTAATGTGGAGGTGATACCTAAACAGTAATATTCAGCCTTACAGCTACCCCCAAGGACTTCAAGAAGGTGCTGATGGGACAAGAATCAAAACCAACAACTTGATTTACACATGGAGGGCTAAGATGAAGTGAAGCAGGGGAATATAAAGAATGAAAACCCCATTACAAGGGGATCATCTGAGAATTGGTAGAAGAAAGACTATAGTCACAAGAGTTGTAATTGTGTTTGAGTTCAACAGAAATATATAAGAATCACCCTCCTCAGACTTTGCCGAGGAAGATTTTCCTTGCATAAACCCATTTATTTTAATTTTTTAGCGACATTTAAACCTACTGTGATTGTATCCAACTCATTGAAGTCTAATTTTTAGCCCACTCTCTACAAATTCATTGTATTGGGCTTTTTGGGCCTTAGTCCTTTTCATTTTTTGGGCTTGGGAACCAAAATGTGTCCTTACAGGTATCTAACACCTTCCCATTCTGTAACCTAGCCCCCAAATATTAGAATCTTCGGTTGGTAGAACTAGTGCTTTATTTTGTTTTGGTAGATTGTATCTAGGACCAAGGCTTTGTAATTATTACATAGATTGTATGTAGGACCAGAGCCTTGTAATGATATTATATCAAATTGTATTTGTATATTCAATTAATGAAACTTAAGGAATTTCAAATATGCAAATTGTACATCATAGTTTTTTTTTTTTTTTTTTTCTTAATTGTTTTTAATAAAAAAAATAAGTGGCAACTCCACATAACCCAAAAAGAGAGGTGCTGGTGCCTTTATCTTTTTTTGAGAGCACTAAAAGTCTGGTCTCTCACACATGGTTTTTCTTCATTTTTTTTAGGATAAAAAAGACTTGAAGAGAGGTTTAAGAACCATTTTATTTTAGGAAAAGGGTTTCCATGGTTTTATTGAAAACCATGAGTTTTAATCCAATTTTCAAAGAGAGTTAAACTTTTTGTTTTTTTGTAAAAAGGTAACTAAAAATTTTCCAAGAAAACAAAGTTTGGTTTTGAAAATCATTTTTGAAAAAGATTAGAGAAAAGGGAGCAACAATTAATTTTGGAAAATAGTTTTGAAACCCTAATTAAAACATGAGAAAGAATTGATTTAGAGAAAATAGTTTCCATTGGTTTTCTTTTATAAATGGGAACTTTGGGTTTAAAAAAAATCCATGATTTTTATTCATCTTTGAAGACACATGGTGTAAGAAGGTTGTTTTAAGAAAAATCTTTTATAAGGGAATTTTTCTTAAGCAAGTCTTAAACCTTATCACATCCAAGCTCATGGGTTCTTTTCCATAATGAAAAATGGGAGTCTTGGAGACTTGTATCATTTTCTAGGAAACATACCCATATTACTTAGGAACAAAGTTTTGAACCAACTTAAGAAAGACTCAAAAAGGGGTTTCCATATATTTTTGAAAGATGATAGCAAAGCCTTTTTTTAAAAAATTAAAATCATTTTTGAAAGAAAGAGAAAGAAAAAGGGGTTTGAGAGGAAGACTTGAAAAATGCCCCTTTGGAAGGCTTGTAGGGGTTTAGGAAGAAACTTCTTTTGAAAACATGTTTTGAAAAAAATGGATGGTCATTGGAACCATTTTTATCTTTTAGAAAAGACATTTGTATAGAAGTTTATTTACCCAAGCTCTTTGCTCTATGGTAATCTAGAGTTTATGGTGCTAGCTAAAGAGTTAGCACCTGTAAACCCTATTACTCATGAGAAAGGGAGAGTGGAAAATAAAAGTGCATAAATAAAGGGCATGGAATTTAAAGACTTGAATGTAAAGGAATTTAAAGACAAGACAACAAAAAAAGTGCTTGAAATCAAAGGAATTTAAAGACAAGACAATAATGTAAAATTTATTGGAAATTCTTTTAAGAAAATTTTCCTAAATAAGCTCTAATCTTGCCACATCCAAGCTTATGAGTCCTTTTCCATAATGAGAAATGGGAGTCATAGAGACCTCTACCACTCTCTAGGAAACATACCCATATTATGTCTAGGTTTAGAACACATTTGAGAAAAACCCATCTAGATAAGGCTTCATTTTCCCACTAAAGTTGGTTGCTCACATGGATAATGCCATTGCATACCACCTAGTTAGGAATATGAAGATTTATCATAGATGTTAGGGTTGTAAAGAAAAAAGGGGTAGAAAACATTTTTTAGGTGTAAAGATAGAGAGTGAAGAGAATAATAGATGAATAAAGAACAATAAGTAAAGAACAAGAAAATAAATGGACAATAAAGTAAAGAATTTCATATATGTAATGGAGTGTTTATAAGAGAAAAGGAAAAGAAATGGGTATAGCCATAGGAAGAACTAACCCATTTCATTACAAAGCTTACCCACTTACCTAAGGCTTTTTGGAGATGGAAGGTGGAGAAGGGAGGGGCTGGATTTTTAGAGAGGTTTCCTAAGGAAAAAAAAGCTAAGGCTTAGAGAGAAAGAGACCAAAGAAGAGAAAGAGAGAGAGAGAGAGAGAGAGGACAATTTTTCCTATTTTTCTTGATTTGTTCATGACTTTTCCAAGAGAGGGGGGGGGGGGTGTATTTATGGGTGAGGAGAAATTGGAATGGGGTGTTGCTACAACACCTCACCAAAATTTTGTGCCTTGCTCCCTACACTTTTTTTCATCTTTTTCTTGATTTTGGTTTGATCTTTGTGCTATTATTTGGAAGTCTTTCCGAGCACGGATTTCTTTATGCACTATTCTTGAAAAATTCATTTCTCCTAATCCGTGGCGGATATTGTCAAACCCTTTTTATGAAAGTTAGGTAAGACATCATACTTCAATCTTGTTAAGGTAGATTGCTCCAATTGTGGGTGAATTGGTACATTTTTTTAAGCAAAAATGTTCCAAAAATCGCTGACATCAGTTTAGTCAAACTTGTGTAAAATAGCATTAGAGTTACAACAACTGTACAAATATACAATGTTACTATTGATGTGAAAATTGATAAAGAAATAATAAAAAATAAGAGAGAGAGAGAGTATGATTTGAGAGAACAATAAAGATTTGATAAAGAAATAATAATTTAATAAAATGTAGAATAAATTAGATAATCTTTTTTTATAGAAGAAATAAAATAGATAATCTGATGTAGAATATTTTGAAAAGTGGTTTTATAAAATAGAAAAGTAGTTGCTTATGCTAAAATAGAAAAGTGTTTTTGCACGAGCTAATGCGAATGCTCTTACTATCCCAAATTGCCTCCACAATATGAGCTTGAATACTAATTTTCAGATTTTGCACATTTTTAACTTGATTTGTTTAAAGATAATTACAAATTGTAAACCATTTTTCGAAGGCATTTAATGATCAAATTGTTCCCCAAGAAATTGCAGGCCTTTAGTCTCTCTAACTCTTAGGCCTATAAAAATGCTAAATGAAATATGTTTATTAAACACTTCCCTCTCTGAGGTTTCCTCACAAATGCAAACACAATTTTGTTAAGAGAATGAAGTTATAAGACAGCTTATGTCATCATTTATTTTAGCATGCTTTATTTATTATTGAATCAATAAAAAAATCCTATGAATTATTAATATTAAAGGAAATTACAATATGTTAATTATCATTAAACAAATGTTGTGGAGTGCCAAACACACCTTCACCGCACATAAACTAACTGCTGAAACTATTTTAATAGGTCAAAAATATTTTACTACTTTGTTTTTGGCATAAAGAATTCAAACAGAGTTTTGAACTGATATGCTAAGAATAAAATATTCTCAAAATTCTCCATTTGATATGATATGTTGCTTTTTCCGTTCATTAGGATATGAGACCTTATATGCTCTTAACTTGAGGTTAGTAATAAAAACAATTAGACATTAGGTGACCAACCACATTTAGAAAATCCTATGATTAATGATGACTCTATTCATCCCTCAAAACACGAGAGCTCACTATGGGGTTAGTTCATAATCTAGTATCAATTGCTTATTGACTCCATTGAAAACATAGAGGGTTCAAGCCAAATAGTTTTATTATTTTAACAATTAGTTTTTGGTGTAGGTGGGAATTAATTAATGGGTATTGATGTTTTAGTAACTTGGTATTGAGTTGTCTAACTCTGTTCTGAGTCTTTTGGGAGCTGAGATTGTGGATTTGGGTGTTCAAGATGGAGATAAAGGTGGTTCGGCTGAGTGTGCAAATGATGTTCAGGGGATAGATACTACCCATCAGGTTAGGCAACTATTGGTGTTGGCAGACCATTGTTATTCTACACCGGGAGTTTTGACTGAGCTAGAAGCACTTAGTGCAGACCTGGATTGGGTGATGTGGATAGCTCCTCCCCCTTTGATGACTATAAATACTATGGGGTTGGTTGTGTCGGTGGAGTTGCCTAATAATACTGAGGTGATAGGGGTGGAAAATCAATTGAATATTTCTAATTGGGTGAAATATAGAATCCCTAGTTTTAGTAAAATGATGGGGCTTTCTTTGGGACGACATGAGAAGTTGTGCGTCATGCTTTTACAAAGGCTTAAAAGGGAGATTGAGGCTACTAATCTACAGTATAGGAAAGATGCAGCCCACCAGAAAGCTGTGTCCAAGGATAAAGGGAAAAAGGAGTTGAGGAATATGATTTCCTTGGTTAATTACAATGGTAGATAATCTTCGTTGACTGCAACATTGAGATAGGAGTACGGAATTAACAATTTTTATGAAGTTGAAAATGGTGTCATGGAATGTTCGAGGATTGAATGACTCACGGAAACGTTTGGTAGTTAGAAATTTACTAAGGGATCGGAATTGTGATGTAGTTTGTCTTCAAGAAACTAAGATTGTTGGTATGGACAGTCAGTTGATTTGCAGCCTGTGGAGTTGTCCGTATGTAGATTGGGTGGCTTTGGATGCGGATCAGACAGCTGGTGGGGTTTTGATGATGTGCGATAGGAGGGCTTTAGAAAAGTTTAAGGTAATCGTGGGTTACTTTTCTGTATCGGTTCGGTGACAAGGTGTGGGGGATGGTTTTATTTGGGCATGTTCTAGGGTTTATGGCCCAAATGATAATAACTTAAGAGGGTAGATGTGGGATGAGTTGATCAAAATTCAACAACTTTGGGATGTCCCATGGTGTTACATAGGGGATTTCAATATAATTCGCTTCCTAAGTGAACGATTGTGGGGATCACGCCTTACTCCAACTAAGGAAAATTTTTCTGAGTTCATTGAGGAGCTTAATTTGATAGATTTGTCATTGGAAGGAGGGAGGTATACTTAGTCTACTGGCTCGAATCAGCCTTCGATGTCCAGGATAGACAGGGCTCTAGTTTCTCATGATTGGGAAGACCACTATCTGAATGTGATCCAGCGGGTTTTACCTTGTCCTATTTTAGACCACTTCCCCATTTTAGTGGAGGCTGGGAGGACGTTGAGGGGGAAGAGTCCTTTTAGGTTTAAGAACATGTGGTTAAAGACAGATGGGTTCACAGAGAGGGTTCAATCCTAGTGGAATCAATACTCCTTCTCAGGTACTCCTAGTTTTGTGCTTGCCAAAAAGCTAAAGGCTCTAAAAGGAGACATTATTCAGTGGAACCGAAGTGTGTTTGGAAATGTAGGTCGTCAAAAGAAAGAATTGTTGGAAACCTTGAAATTATTGGATGCTAAGGAAAGGAAGTATGGCCTTTCTGAAGTGGAGATAAGTGAGAGGGCTGAGATGAGATCTCAAATACATAACCTTCTTACTTTGGAAGAAGTTTCATGGAGACAAAAATCGAGGATGCTTTGCATTAAGGAAGGAGACAACAATATCAAATTCTTTTATAAGGTGGCTAATTCCCGGAGAAGGTATAATCATATTAGTATGCTGGAGGTGGATGGAGTTATATATGAGAACGAATCAAAGATGGTGAACCAAGTAGTTCAGTTTTATAAAAACCTATACAAGGAGACAAAGGAGTGGAGACCTTTTGTGGAAGGATTGAAGTTTGATCAAATTGAGGGGCTGGAGAGGGACTAGCTTGAATGGAGGTTTGAAAAGGAGGAGATTCGTTAAGTTGTCAAAGAGTTGGAAGGAGATAAAGCTCCAAGTTCTGATGGTTTCTTTATGGCTTTCTATCATCATTGTTGGAGAGTTATGGAAAGGGACGTGTTAGCTGTGTTTGAAGAGTTTTATCAACACGGTAAGTTTGAAAAATCTCTTAATGCAACTTTTATAGCCCTTATCCCTAAGAAGAATGGTGCCTTCAATATCCGTGATTTTAGACCTATTAGTTTGGTGGGGAGTGTATATAAGATCTTAGCCAAGGCTCTGGCAAACCGCTTGAAAGAGGTTTTAGATCAACTGATATCTGAGGCTTAGAACAGTTTTGTAGGCGGTAGACAGATACTTAACTCAGTACTTATTGCTAATGAGTGTGTTAATAGTAGGGTGAAGAGTAAGATTCTGGGGGTTATTTGTAAGCTAGATATGGAGAAAGCCTATGATCATGTGAATTGGGAGGCTCTTCTAGATTTGTTGAAGAGAATGGGATTTAGGGCGAGGTGGTGTAGGTGGATTTGTACTTGTATATCTTCAATCCAATTCTCTGTCTTGGTTAATGGGTCTCCAGTTGAGCTTTTTAGGAGTTCAAGGGAATTGAGACAAGGGGACCTGCTTTCTCTTATGTTGTTTCTAGTTATGATAGAGGTTTTTAGTAAGATGATGAAAAGAGCTGAAGGTTTTCAGTAAGAAGACTGACATTGCTTAAAAGCACATTATCTAGTCTTCCGACTTACTTTTTATCTCTTTTTACCATCCCTACGCATGTGGCTAATAAAATTAGAGGTTGCAAAGGGATTTCTTATGGGGGGATTCCAAGACGCATTTGGTAGGATGGGATAAGGTGTGCGCACCTCTAGAAAATGGTGGGTTAGGAGTAAGGAAGTTAACTACTTTTAATAAAGCCTTATTAGGGAAATGGCTATGGCAGTTTAGAGTTGAGAAGACAAGGCTTAGGAGAATAGTTGTAGCTCTAAAGTTTAGGGAAAAATGGGGGGATGGACCTCCGAGCTAGATAGAGGAGTACATAGATGTGGTTTGTGGAGAAGCATCCGAATGGGTTGGGAGGTTTTTAATAAAAATGTTCGGTTTAAGGTAGGGGTGGGGGATAGAGTGAAGCTTTGGACAGATCAATGGTGGGGATTCTCCACTTCAATTGACTTTTTCAGTTGTGTATGGGATTGCCTCCAATAAAAAGGCATTAGTGGCATTTTCTCTTGAACGATTGGGGATAAGAGATCGGAGAAACTAGGATGTCCTTTTCAGTTGGAGACCAAATGATTAGGAAATGGGTGTTGTGGATGAATTTCTTCGTACTTTGGGTTCTAATTTACCTCTAACGGAGAATTAAGACTGTATGAGGTGGAAGTTGACAAAGAATAAAGGATTTTGATATCCCCTCGACATGTTTCTTTTTTTATGTGGACAGAGGTATGAGATAAGATTCTTACAGGTGACAATTTGAGAGGTAGAGGGATGGACTTTGTTGACTGGTGCATTATGTGTCGTTGCAATGAGGAGATCGTGGATCATTTGCTTCTGCATTGTAGTAAAACTTACCAGTTGTGGAGTTTGGTGTTTAGATCATTTGGGATTGCATGGGTTTTGCCAAGATCAGTTTCAGAGAATCTTTATGGTTGGTGGAATTGGCTTGGAAAACATTTGTCTAGAATTTGGAATTTAGTTCCGCTTTGCTTAATGTGGTGTCTTTAGAGGGAACGAAATTGGAGGACGTTTGAGGACATGGAAAGCTCCGACGACTAGTTATTGGTTTTGTTCAGTGGCTCCCTTTTTGACTAGTTTAGGGTTTGGGATTCACCTCTAGTGATTCTCTACCTATGTTCCTTAGTTCTCTTCTTTGTAATTAGTATATTTTCTTTTTGTTTTTATCTTCTTTCTTTGTATTTCTTTACCTTTGCCTTATGTCTTTCTGCATGAGGTGGTGTTCTTGAATATACAACTTTATTACTTATCAAAAAAAAAAAAAAAAAAAGAGGTCCCTTACTTGTAGGTATCCTATCTCACCAAAAATAAATAAATAAATAATAATAATAATAATAATAGGGGTGCTGTGGGGGGTATATTTTTCCCCAGAATGGGTGCTTATTATAGTCATAGAAGTGATCAGTTGCAAAATCCGAATACGAAAACGTGGAAATCATAAAAACCCTGACGCAATGGAAGAGGAGAAGGTTTTAGCAGAATCAGAAGAACCAAAACACTCTCTATTTCCTCTATTTCCTGCTTCGGACGCCTCTCAATCCCAGTCTCACCAACTCATCACTCCAACCCCCCCGAGTCAATGGCTCTCAAACTCCAGCTTCACTGCCGACCTCTCCGTCATCAACGAGTCCGTTTCCATCCAACCACAACCACAATTAGAAGAAGAAGAAGAAGAAGAAGAAGAAGAACCAGAAGAGAAGCAACCTAAATCAAAGGAGTATGAGTTTCTTGAATCCGACCAAGACGATAACAAAAAGAATTCTAAGAATAGGATGAAGAAGAAGAAGAAGAAACGGAAACGGTCCAAAGAGAGAGAAGACGGTACCAGAAAGTCCGGTGTTCGAGCTTGGGCCGGTTCCGATTCCAATTCCAATTCCAAAGATTATTACTTCGAATCGCGTGGCGATCCCGATAATTTGGCTTTCGGCTCCCTTTACAGGTTAGGTTACCTTCAATTGCATATTTACTACATATATACATGAACTCTTTTTAGTTTTAGGATTCTTAGTTTGACTTGTATTCTAGTGGTTTCTCTAAAAAGCCTAGTAAATTCATTTCTTAAATTCAACTCCACCACAAAAAACAAAACATTATAGTGATTAATTTTTAGTTCTATCAAATTATGGACAACCATTTCCACATCTAAATTCAAAATATGCTTAAGTGTCGGTTCATGATTGGTGAATTCAAGCTCACTTTTTCACAAGTACCATGTGCAAGAGTTGATTTCTAACCACAAGTTGACACCCGAGCATGTTGTGGATTTGGGTTTTGAAGTAGTTGTGTCTGCAGGCGGACTCTTCTTTCCCCCTAAGAAAACAATTGATGCACTTTGATGTTATTGGTTTAAAGGCTGAAGGTTTAAAGTTCTCACTTTACTGCAGGATGGATATTGCCCGCTACAAACCTCATAACCCTTTGAAGCTATCCGGGCTTTATTATCAAGGTTTGTACTGGTGGAACCGGACAGGTGCAATGTTGGATAGAGATGGTGATCTTGATGCATTGGATAGTAAACTAGTATCTGCTGGTCGTTATTGGTCTGCAAAGTACACAGCTTTGGAGCGCCATAAGAACTTAAAGCGTGTTCGTCTTCTTGCACCCATAAAGACGACGGCAGATGATTTCATTCCTTTGTCAGACATTCAAACCTCCCATGAAGGTGTGGATAGTGGTTCTGTCTTGAGAACTTCAATAATTGAAGAATCTTGGGAAGATGAAGTTCTACGCAGAACACGGGACTTCAACAAATTGACAAGGGAGAATCCGCATGATGAAAAGGTCTGGTTAGCTTTTGCAGAGTTCCAGGACAGGGTTGCGGGTATGCAACCCCAGAAAGGTGCTCGCTTGCAGACACTTGAAAAGAAGATAAGCATACTGGAGAAGGCAGCTGAGCTTAACCCAGATAATGAAGATTTGTTGCTTTGTCTTCTGAAGGCTTATCAGAACAGAGATAACATTGATGTCTTGATTAGTAGATGGGAAAAGATACTCATGCAGCATCCAGGGAGTTACAAATTGTGGAGGGAGTTCCTGCATGTTGTTCAAGGAGATTTCTCCAGGTTCAAGGTTTCAGACATGAGAAAAATGTATGCACATGCAATCCAGGCTCTATCTGCTGCATCCAGCAAGCACTTTAGGCAGGTTCTCAATCTAACATATCCCAGCTTTTCTTTTTCATGAGGATGGCTAAATGAATAATATATAGATGAAATTATCTTTTATATCTCTACTTTTACTGTTTTGGACAATCAAAGCCACTAACACATGGTTCCTATTAATGCTTGTGGATAGTTTAAGTTTCAGATTTCAATAGTTCATTTTGCATACATACTGCACAGTGTCTCTATTCATATGTTTTGGCTTTGGTTTCAAGCTTTGTATATATTGTTGGAACTGTTTTTAATATCATAAGCTTTTGTGATGATGGATTTCCTAACATGGTATTAGAGCCCTGTTTGGCTAAGCGTTTTTTAATCAAGTTTTGGCTTCCTTCTGTTCGTACATGTGAGGGCTGCATACTTGTTAGGCCTGTTCTTCATTCAGGACTGTTAGTGAGCTTGCACATGAGGGAAAATGTTGGTGCAAATTTTATTTACATTGTTGGACATATTTTTTAAAGTTAGCTCAAACTTTTGGGATATTTCTTTCTTGAAAAAGAAAAAACAAAGCTTTTGCATGTGGATATTAGAAGGTTATCTACATATGCAACCTAGGATTATCTAGATTGCAGGATGCTTGGACCAGGTTCCTATGCATTGTACTGCCGTTTTAGGGAAATGTTTAACGATTGACAATTTACGAAAAAGGAAGGTTTGTATATTGGATTGGTGCTACATGTGCAAGTGTAATGGTGAATCGGTTGATCGTCTTTTCCTTCATTGTCCAGTTGCTATGGATCTGTGGTCTATGGTTTTTGGTTTGTTTGGAGTAAGTTGGGTTATGCCACAATCTGTAGTGGGGCTTCTAGTATGTTGGCAAGGCAGATTTGGTCGTCATCGAAATGGGTATATATGGTTGATTGTTCCTCATTGCTTATTGTGGTGTCTTTGGAGAGAGAGAAATAGTAGGTGCTTTGAAGATAATGAGAGATCCATACCAGACCTAAAGTTATTTTTTTTTAGAACTTTAATGGATTGGTTGGCTGCTTTGTGAAACCAATCATTTTTTTCTTTTCTTGATTTCCTAGGTTCTTGTAATTTTTGTTCTTGAATTGTTTAACCCCTTGTACCCTCCCAGTGTACTAGGGTGTTCCTTTTTTGATATCAATAAACTTCTTACTTATCAAAAAAAGGTTTCTATGCGTTTTAGACTTTTATGGCCTGTTTGGAAGTTTAGAGAGGGAGGAGAGTAAAAGGGAGTAGAGGGAAGGAGAGTAGTGGGGAGGAGAGTAGAGGGGAATGGTTCCCCTCCATCTTATTTGGATGTTTTTAAAATTAGTAGGGGGAAAGGGAGTAATTAGCTCTTCTCCTTATTTAGATGTTTTAAAAATTAGGATGGAGAGGAGAGAAAATGATTAAAATAGACAAATTTACCCCTATTTGAAAATGGACTTGCAACATTGGTTTATGATTAATTTGTTAGAAAGGGTAAATTAGAAAATTTACTTGGACAATAATTTATCTACTCTACTCTCCCTCCAAATCTCTCCAATTTGGGGGAATTAAAAATGAGGGGTTAGAAGGAGTTGAAACCCCTCCAAACCCCTCAAAATCCCTCCCCCTCATTCTTTAAAAAACTTTCAAATAAGGTAATTGGATTACTCTCCTTCCCTCTACTCTACTCCCCCTCCTTTTTTAAACATCCAAACATGCCATTATTTGCGCCACCAGGTTTTGGTGACCCAAAGAATACACAATTATTCTAATTTTCCTAATTGAAAGTGATAGTAAAAATATAATAGATTAAATCTTAAAAAAGAAAAAGGAAAAGAGAACTTTAAATATATAATTTAGTGGAAGAGGTTGGTGGGCAAAACCTAACATATAAAAGCCACTATTTTGAAGGGCGGGAGGTTTTCTCTTTTGAAGAGTACTTATATATATATAAAATAAAATAAAATAAAAGAAGAAGAAAAAAAAAGAGTTCTTGGTCTAGTCATTGGCCTATTTTTTATTTTTCTCTTTTTGCCATGGCTATCCATGTTCCAAAGAGAATTGAGACAGCAGGATTTATTGTAAGGAATGGTTAATTTTACTGTGAAAACAATGGAACAGAGGTTAGCAGGATGGTAACAAAAATATTTATAAGTTATGGGGGTTTTGAGAAGAATTGAGGTTCACTATTCTTGCTTGAAGTTGCTTGCTTTTTGGTTGTGCAGAAAATTTGCTGTTGGAAGAGTGTGTGTGTGGTTTCCCTCTTCCCCCTCTCCCCCTGGAAATCTAGGGTATGTTTGGTTGGAGTGAAAAGTGGGTGGATGGAAAATAAAGGAGAGAAAAGTGGGGAGAAAATGGTTGGAGTGGTTGCTTGGTTGGGAGGGGAGAGGGGAGAGAAAACTGGTAGGGTCTGTGTGTTTTCTCCCCGGGCCCACAAAAACTCTATCTCCCCAAATTGGGGAGATTATAGGAGAGAAAACAAGGAGCTGCGCTCCTTGTTGCTTTTGGACAAATATCCCCCAGCATGCATTCTGGACATTTGGGCTTTTGGCTTCTTTTAAAAAAAAAAATTTTGGCACTTTTCTAGATGTTGCCTTCTTCTTTTTCTTCTTCTTCTTCTTCTTCTTCTTTCTTTATTATTATTATTTTGTCTCTTTTCTCTTCAGTTTTGTTGGTTTTTGTTTTTTTTTTTGTTTGTCTTTTTTAGAAAATAGTTTTGGATTAATTTCTTAACCTTTTGTATTTTTTTTTTTTTTCATTTTAATGTAATGCCCATCTATACACAATTTTTTAAAAAGTATATAATGTGTTACTTTTTGTTTTATTTAATAGGGACATTATGGTAAATTTATACCAATTCTTTTTCAATCCTCTCATTTTTCATCTTAACCAAACAACAAAGTTTTCTATCCCTCCACTTTTCCACCCTCCCAACCAAACACAAATGAGGGAAACTAAAATCTTTTCTATCCTCACTTTTCCATCCTCCCAACCAAATGGACCCCTAGTGACAAGGAACAATAATATTTAACCCAAAAAGCTTTCATTAACCATGGTTAGGGTTGATCAAGAGAATCATATCAAAATTTGGAAGTTTAGTGACAAGGAACGGTAATATTTTTAACCCAAAAGGCTTTTACTAGCCATGGTTAGGGCTTGGTCAAGAGCATCTTTTCAAAATTTGGAATATATTGTTCTTATAAAAAAAATTTGGAATATATTGTTATTGTTATTAACAGAAGGATTGATGTGTTGATTTCCTTCAACCTCAAGGGAAGGGAGTGCCATATCTCTTTTTGGGGCGAATGGCTTAAGGGTATTGGTTTATTAAATATTTTTAGAAACTTTTTATGGGATATAAAAAAAACAATTGATTTTTTTAACAGCATTTTATATTTCTCATGAAAGTGGTATTAAAATTTTCCTTAAATAGTCTATTAACAAATTCCTTATAAGGGCACCCATTAATTGGATCCTTTTGTGATTTACCTTTTTCTTAATTCTGGTTTTTTTCAAGCCTTTTAGGATTGAGAATTGAATCCATTGCTCCCTTTTTTGATTTACTATATTCAAAGTTACCATCAGGAATTGGGAAAAAAGTTTTGAGTGCAAAGGAGGTGTAAATTCAAAGAGAGTTCAATGACAAATTTTTATTTTTTAATGTTTTTAAGGTCAGATTGCCCCTTCCTAAGTGTAAGCATAGGAAACCTTCGTGTGATATTTAGGCTGTAATTTTCTTCTCCTTTTTTGAGATTTTGCTTCAAACAACCTGATGCTAGAAAATCCTGCATCCTTGATCTCTAATTTTAGTTGCTCAAAAGCTAAAAAGATCTAATACTTATCATACCTAACCATTCTTGAACCCCTATGTGTCAAATTCCAACCAAGAACCCATCAAGAAACTTCACCATAAAATGACAAAAAAAAAAAAAAAGGAAAAAAAAGAGAGAAATTTCACTATAGTTTTGAATCCCTTAAGGTCCTGCTTCACAGCTTCAGTCCTAGCAGCTGGGATTATTGAATAATGTAAATCTGTGCACAAGCATATGCAAACAGGTTAAAAAGCGGTAGATAGCTTGTGTCCTAGGTCATCACAATGAAATGGGTAGAAGTAAAGAGCCATATACTATCTCAGCAAGAAGTTCAGTGATTATGAGACAAGGTATCGGGTTCTACAAAAGACCTGTCGCACTCTTACATGGACCTTGCAATGCCTATGCCACTACATGTTGAACCATACAGCCATGCTGATTGCAAAGATGGAACTACTGAAGTATCTCTTTGAAAAGCCAGCCTCAAACGCCAGAAAGCAATGTATTTTCCCTGAAAAGGTTTTTCACGGAAGATAACTTCACCAAGAAAATATTTTCCTCGAAAACAAATAGAACATTAGTCATTTAAAAATTTATGTTTTAAATAATGGATGCATATTGATCTGACTTAACCAACAACTAAAAAAAGGGCAAGTAGTTGTGGTTTATCAATATGTAGTAGGTTATGAATAGATATTCTGACATTTTTAACAGTGTTATGTTTTTCATCTTTTTATTTTATTTTTCATGGCATGGGTTAAAAAAAAGAAAAACCTTCTTAGAACATGTTATGTCACCTCATTTTGGTTTTTATGTATTCTCGTTTAATGCAGGTTCATCAATCTGCAAAGCCATCAGATACTGCAATTGTTCAGCTGGAACTTGGTCTTGTTGATATATTCCTCAGTCTATGCAGGTTCGAGTGGCAGGCTGGCTACCAGGAGTTGGCTACTGCATTATTCCAGGCTGAAATTGAATTTAGTTTGTTTTGTCCTTTACTCCTGACTGAGCAGAGTAGAAGGAGACTTTTTGAGCACTTTTGGAATAGTGACGGTGCAAGAGTTGGAGAAGAAGATGCCCTTGGTTGGTCCACATGGTTGGAGAGAGAGGAGGAGAATAGGCAAAAGGTTATCAAAGACGAGGAGACCACACGTGATAATGAAAAAGGTGGTTGGACAGGTTGGTCAGAGCCACTTCTCAAAGATCACGATGGTAGTAGAAATTCAATAAACGCAGCCAACAATAACTTGGATGTTGGGGAGCTTCAGGAGGAATTTGAGGATGAAGATGTCAAGCAGGAAGATGAAACTGAAGCTTTGCTGAAAAAATTAGGTATTGATGTTGAAGCTGAGGCTAGTTGTGAGGTTAAAGAAACTTCAACTTGGGCTAGATGGTCAGAAGAAGAGTCATCTAGGGACCGTGATCAATGGATGCCTCTTCGGGGGAAATCTGGTTTCTCTCTTTCTCCCTCCCTCCTCTTGTGTATCTATGAGATTTACTGTATCAAAGCTTTTCTTAGGTGTTCATTTCTGAAGTTATTTGTATCTGTTCTTCACAAATAAATACTCATGTTTTGAAAACTGAATTTGAACATGAAACAGCTGGGGGCTCGCATGGTGATGGGACACCTGATAGAGAAGGTGATGAGCAACTTTTGAGGGTTATATTGTATGAAGATGTCAATGAATACCTGTTTTCATTAAGCTCAGTAGAGGCCCGCTTATCTCTCATGTCCCAATTCATTGATTTCTTTGGTGGGAAAATTTCTCAATGGTAAGTTCTCTATTGATACCATACCTAATTTCCTCATCTATTTGTGCTCCTACTCTAAGCTTGATTTGTACTTGTTTGTTTCCTTGTCTTTTTTTCTTTTTTTTCCCCCTTTTCCCTTTTCCTAGAAACATCCAAACATAAATTGAAATTTGAGTTTTGCAATGAAATAATAGATCATGTTTTCAACAAATACTGATTTTTTTTTTTTTTTGGGATAGGTATAAATACTGAACCAATTTTTTGCATATGAATTGTTTTGTCCCATTGCTCAGAACTTTATGGGTAATATAAAATCATTAGATCTGAAATGTGAAACAGTGGCATGGGATGGGTAGTCTGTGGCTGTGTAGTGGAGCCCTAGTTTTAGAAAATAACTAGCATAACTGAGGGTTGGTGTCATTAAGCGGTTTAAATTGATTAATGGGTTATATTGTTACGAAAAATGAACTCATACACTTAATCTATATAGTTGGGTTTGTTAATAGTAATTGTAACTTTTTTTTTTGGGAGGGAGGGGGGGGGGGGGGGTGTGCTTGGGGGGCTGTATACACACAGAAAGAGTATCTTTGGGAGTAGTTCTTCAAGAATTCATTTCTGAATGGAACCACTTTTGACAATATGTGGGGAACTTCTGAGTTTTTTGTTTCTTTTTTTTGGCTATCTTCTCATACAGCTTTCAGAATTAGAAAGGCCAATTGACTCTTGTTTTAACATGCGATTGTGACATTTTCCCATAACTTTTTTTGCACACTTGCACATATTCCTAGGTGCCTATCTTGTTAATGAGAACTTTTGAGGCTTGGTTAGAAGATATAAATGGATGAACCTAAGTACACAGACACTACAGCTGGGTGAACAAATCACTTCATATTTTCTCCATAAGAAAATAAAATATATTAGAAGGGTGCAAAAAGGGTGTGTGATCCTAATACACAGAACATTTTTTTTATAAGTAGTAATGTTTTTGATCATCTTAGGGAACTTTGGGGGTATATGTGTACTATACATAATCTGTTCCCAATGTATTCTTTTTTTTTTTATAAGTAAAAAAAGAAAAAAGAATACATTGGGAACGGATTATGTATTCTTTGTAATTTAATTTTAATTAATAAAACTGCTGTTACTTATCAAAGTACAAGCTTACCTGTCAATTTTTTTTTTTTTTTAAAAGTATCTTTGAAATCCAACATATTAATAAAAGAAAACAAACCATTACAACCGCCCATTCATATAAAAACATAATTTTTATGTCCAGAATTGCAGTTTTGTTCTTGCCAAAATAAATCTTCAATGGACAAATAAATCCAATTGAACATTAATGTTACTGTAAACACTGAACAATATTGTTTAAAGTGACAGAGTGCCAAAGGCAAAGTGAAAGGACGAAGAGAAACAGGGAAAAGAACACACTTTTTTTTTTTTTTTTGAGAAAATGAAAAGAACACACATAGGTGAACATACCTCAATAATATATATATATATATATATCACCATTAATTGTTTGAGTAAATCAAGAACAAATATATAAGAACTCTTTCTTGTAGTAGCATTAGAGCTCTAAATATGATTAATAAAGGTATTAACAGACCAAAGACCAACTTAGACTCAATGAAAATAAACCTAAGACAAGATATCCTATCTCAATTATCAAAATATCCTTATCATTCATGCTGCAGAAATTATAGATCTTAATTCCCTATACCTGTGGGGTAGCAAACAAAAACTTCAAAGAGATTTCCTATGGGGTGGCGTGGGTGATGAATTCAAATTTCACTTGGTGAATTGGGACTTGCTGTGCTCCTATTTGTCATGGGGGATTGGGCATTAAGAAATTAACACTATTTAACCAAGCATTGTTGGGTTAATGGTTGTGGTGGTATGGAAGTAACAAATCGGCATTATAGAGGAGGATTATTGAGTTGAAGTATGGTTCTCCTAGTATGTATTGGTGTTCAAGGGAGGCTTGGGGCTCGTATGGTGTGGGTCTGTGGAAATATATCCATTGTTGGTGGGATAAATTTGTGTGTTACATCAGATATGATGTTGGTTGTGGTACTAGAGTCCAATTTTGGCATGATTTGTGGGGGAAAGCTAATTTTAAGGATTGGTTTCCTGGTTTGTACCTCCTAGCTCCAGAGAGTGAAGCTACTGTGGCTGATTATGCAGAATTTAGACACGATCAGATTTATTGGCACCCGGTGTTCAATCCTGCTATGCAGGACTGGGAAGAAGAGGCCATGACTCAGTTATGGGAGTTTATGGGAATCGTATTTGTTTTGGGGAGGCTGATAAGTTGGTGAGGATTCCTTTGGAGAAAGAAGGATTTTAGGTAAAAATTTATCATTATGCTTTGCAAGGGGGGAAGGGGGGGTGGGGTTACAGAATTTTCTTAGAAGTGTATTTGGAGAGTTTGCGTCCCACCTAGAATGGCTTTCTTATCTTGGTGTGTGGTCTTGGGTAGGGTTCTGACAGCGGACAACTTAAAGAAAAGGGGTATAGTTGTTACGAAGTGGTGCTTCATGTGCAAAGCTAATGTGGAGGATGTAAACCATTTGTTCTTACATTATTCTGTGGCACCAGATCTATGGGCTTTGATTTTCTGCGTGATCTACATCTGGGAAGTCTTTGTGTCTTGGAAGGAGGGCTGGTCTGGTAGAGGAGGTAGTGGGAGGCTGTGGCGAGCTGTTCTGGCGTGTCTTATGTAGTGTATTTTGTGTGAGTGGAATGCGTGGTGCTTTGAGGGAGATGAACACAGTGTGGTTTAATTAAAGAAAGTTTTCCTGAAGATTTTATATGAATGGACCTCACTGACTCCCTTGTTCTTCATGGATGGGTTTCTTGATTTCTTGGCATCTTTGCCTTCTCATTAGTTGTGGATTTTTTTCTTTTCCCTTTATGTTCTGTTTTTTTGAGCTCCCCGTTGTATACTGCCAGTGCCCATATACGCAGGCACCCGCTTTTTTTTTTGGTTGAAATTATTTACTTATCAAAAAATAGATTTGTCCCTAATTAAAGAATTAACCATAACTTACAACATGATATCCTAAAACTAAAATTGTTTTAACCCTAGCATACTTATATCTACAAAGGCATCAGCAACAAAGCTTTAGTTGCAAAACTTTGGGGTTGGCTATGGATCCTCAAAAAACTAATCAGGGTTGGCCACATGT
Organism: Quercus gilva; assembly: GCA_023621385.1. Taxonomy (NCBI): domain Eukaryota; kingdom Viridiplantae; phylum Streptophyta; class Magnoliopsida; order Fagales; family Fagaceae; genus Quercus; species Quercus gilva. Next base: position 33,201,758 of record CM042482.1, on the reverse strand, counting down.
ATTCTCACTCTTTGGTATAGTGTACTTAAATGATATCCTTAAAACCATGTGACTTTTGCTTCAATTGGATTTTACTCATTGACTCAAGAAATTAAAATGTTGAATGGATGAAATTCCAAGTAGCAACAAATAATCTTCCATGGTTGCATCAGAGGATTTCCTAGGTTTTATTAATGTTTATATTATGTGTGCAACTGAAATCAGAATATACTGTTTTGTATAAATTCTTATATAAAATGTAATAATAACTGATCAGTGACATTAAGCTTTCTTCCCCAGCAGCATTTGCACAAACAATTCTAGTTGGATTGAGAAAACCCTTAGTTTGGAGGCATTGCCAGATGTGATATTAAGTACCTTGAGAAGGGTTCATGATGCTTTAACCAAGGCTCAAAGCAGTTTGAGTAGTTTCAGTTTGGAAGAGCTTTTGGGCAGCACCAATGATATTTCTAAGAGAACTGACATGATGAAATTTCTCCGCAATGCTACCTTACTTTGTTTAACTGCTCTTCCACGTAATTACATCTTGGAAGAAGCTGCTTTAGTTGCTGAAGAGCTATCTGCCACGAAAATGAACTCTTCCCGCAGTTCAGATACCCCATGTCGAGTTCTAGCAAAGCGTCTGCTAAAAAGTGATCGACAGGTATTATATTTTTGTTGTTATATTTCATCCATGAAGGGGACACACATGTACATATTATGTCTCCCATTTGCAAAATACAAAAATCTTTTCCTTCCTTTCAGTTAAGCACCTGATATGTTATTATTTCACTGGAGTTTGCTGCAAAACTACAGAAATGCTGATGTACTGCTTGCTTGAAGTCCTTTGGTCTATTCTGTGAGCTTCTCTTGGTATTAATTGAAACAACTAGTTTCTGAAAAAAGGATTTTGAAGTAGTCTTTGAAGAGAAATTGAGAAGTTCCTTTGTAAAATTGGCAATTGCTAGAAAGACACAGATCATATGGTGCTAGGATGCAAATTTTTGTTCTTTCCTTCAAGAATATATTTCTCATTTGCTAATTTATTTACGGTCATATTCATCTATAATTGATATGCCTAGAGTTTCTGAATGTGCAAGTCCAACTGCTGACCGTATATACTTGAATATTTAGTAGTCTTGCGCTATTCATTGTACTAAGTTATCTTATTTACTGCATGTCTAGTATTATGTATGTTGACCGGTTATTTTGGTATTGTAACAATAATAGCTTTCATTATTCATCATGTTATCTTTGGTTATTGTACTAGGGTGTCCCTTTTTTTATATCAATAAAACTTATTACTTATCAAAAAAATGTTATCTTTGGTTATCACTTGAACATGTTGGCTGCTATATATTTTCAAAGTGTGAAAAATTTTATTGAAAGAGCTTTTTAGTTTGCTGGAATTTTCTCAAAGCATAATAGTTTTTAGTTTATAATAACAAAATGTATTTTCTTGAGTTCCTTCTAGATTTTTTTTTTTTTTTTGATAAGTAATTTAAGAAATTTTATTAAAAAAACCAAGTACACTGAAAGTGTACTATAGTGGCATAAATCAAGAACTCAGATTACAACGATCAATAAGATCAAGGAGAGAAAAACAAGAATAGGAAGGCAAAACTAAACTCCACTCAAGGAGAGTACGGAAAAAGAAAAACTTAATGTCAAGAATAGACTGTTCACAATCCTCAAAGCATCTAGCATTCTGCTCCCACCATAAGCACCAAAACAAACAATGTGGCACAAACCTCCATAAACCTATATTTCGATGTCTACCAAACTTCCCCTGCTAAGAAGCTAACAACTCACTAACTTTATACGGCATAACCCAATGTATACCAAACAAACAAAAAACCATAGACCACAGCTCATATGCTATAGGACAATGAAGAAGAAGATGATCCACTGATTCTCCACACTTTTTACACATAAAGCACCACTATACTGTAAATGCCTTTTCCAAAGATTATTTGTAGTTAAGATCTTACCTAAGATAGCAGTCCAAGAAAAGAACGCTACTCTAAGAGGAACCTTTGATTGCCACATCATTTTCCAAGGAAAATCAATGACAGAAGGAGATAAAGAGTGATAGAAGCCTTGAACCTCAAAACCTCTCCTCATTGCTAGCTTCTAGCAAAGTTTGTCGTCACCAACACCCTGCACATTCGTAGAATAAAGCACAACTCAAAAAAGATCCAACAATTCTGACTCCCAATATTGTGGTGGACGACGGAACCAAATGTTCCAATGAAGCCTCCCATTAGAGAAACGCATAACCTCCAACAAAAAAAACTCCCTTGTTTGACTAAAACTATACAATTCTGGAAATGCTTCATTAAGAGAACAACCCCTACACCATACATCCTCCCAGAACTTTATCCTAGTACCATCACCCACATCAAACCAAAGAAATTTAGAAAAGTCCAGCCAACCACTTCTAATGGATTTCCACACACTAACACCATAGGTCCCTAATACCGGTTTGGTACACCAACCACCCCCTTCATCCCCATATTTAGCCTCAATGACCTTCCTCCAAAGGGCATCTCTCTCCATTCCACATCTCCACAACCATTTGCCTAACAAAGCAGAATTAATTCTTCTCAGCTGCCGAATCCCTAAACCACCATGATTGGTTACAATCTGTCTCATTTTCATTAATTTAGTTTGATATGTCTGTTGAGACTTAGGGTAAGTTTGGCATAAGCTCTAAGCTTTAGCTTTTAGCTTTTATCTTTTAAATTTTATGTACAGCTTTTTAATACCTCATTTTTTTTCCACACTTTTTCTTACTTTTTTAAGGTACAAGTATACTTTAGCATACTTTCATAAAAAAAAAATTAAACAAAAAGTTAAATAAGTTGTTCTCAAACGAACACTTAAACTTTTAGCTTCTATTTTGAATGTTAAATAAATTTTGGCTACTTTAATTGTCATTTGTGGGGCTCATTCTGATGGAGAGGAGTCCTATTTAATGAGTTTACTATTAAATGATCATCTCTCTCTCTTCCTTTTTTTTTTTTTTCTTTTTTTCTTTTTTTTTTTGATAAGTAAGAAGAGAATATTATTAATACAAGAAAAGTAAGAAAATAGAAGGAGTTCACGGTAGTGAACGAAGAAAAAAGGAACATAAAGATAGAAGCAGCCCCTAATCTATTCTAATAGACGAAAGAAAATCCATAAGGGTAGAACAATCCGAGGAACCATAACAACGAGACCAATCAAAGAGGGTCTGTTGGCAAAGCTCAAATAACTGAATCACAGTTTTTCCCTCATCCTCAAAAGACCGCCGATTTCATTCGGTCCAAATGGTCCACAATAAACAGCCTAAAACCAAATTCCAAATATCAGAACTATGCTTTCCAAACCAATTATACCAATAAAATAATGAGTCCACAACTGAACTTGGCATGACCCAATCGATCCCAAATAGCCGAAGCATATACATCCACAAAGAATGAGCTATTGGACAAAAAAGTAACAGGTGATCCACAGATTCCGCATTACAACAGCACATACAACAACGATCTGCCAAAGGGCGACCATGAAGCATAAGGTTATCCAAGCTAAGAATCTGACCATGAGCTGCTATCCACGTGAAAAAAAGCCACCCTTTTAGGAATCTTGGCTTTCCAAATGCCCTTCCAAGGGAAAGTAGAAGGAGTTGCATTTCGAATTTTATGATAAAAAGACCGAATATCGAAGTTCCCACTTCCATTAAGATCCCAACAAAGCCTGTCACACCCTCCACCCTTAGGAATTCGGGTTTGGATGAAATGAAGTAGGGAATAGGAAGCCGCTAACTCCCAATCATTGAAATCCCTATAAAAGCTTAAACTCCACACTTTGTCATTATCACCCATTGGAAGGCTTAACACTTCAAATATACAAGCCTCCTTATTAGCTGAGCACAAAAATAATTGAGGATAAAGAATTTTAAGAAGAACATCCCCAGTCCACTTATCATGCCAAAAAAGAATACAAGAACTATCCCCCACTACAAAAGAGAAATGCTTAGCGAAAGTATCTCACCCTTCCTTTATACTCCGCCATAACCCACAACCATGAGCCCTTCTACTAGCTCTAGTGCACCAACCCCCTTTTCCCTCCCCATATTTCATGGCTATGACCCTTCGCCACAGATGAGTGGTTTCATGGCCATACCTCTAGAGCCATTTCCCAAGTAGGGCCTGATTAAAAGATGCCAAATTCCGAATTTCCAACCCACCCAACTCGCGCAGTAGGCAAACCTTTTCCCAAGCCATGAAAGGATATTTGAAACCCTCAACTGACGAACCCCACAAGAAGTTCCTCTGAATGCGTTCCAATCTAGTAGCCACAACTTTAGGGATAGTAAAAAAGGAAAAGTAATAAGTCGGAAGGCTTGAAAGGGTACTTTTCAGCAAAGTGAGTCTACTACCCTTTGACAAATGAAGCCGCTTCTAGCCTGAAAGCTTCTTTTCCATCCTCTCAAAATTTAGATTCCATATAAAGGCTGTTTTATACGAGGTTCCCAATGGCATACCCAAGTACAGCATAGGCAAATTGCCCACCCTGCATTGAAGAATATTAGCCAAAGTCTGAATGTTGCTCACCTCCCCAATAGGGACAATTTCACTTTTCCCCACATTCACCTTCAAACCAGTAAAAGCTTGAAAACAAGTCAAAACCAGCCTAATAGAAAGAATCTGCTCTCTAGATGCATCACAGAAAAGAATGGTATCATCAGCAAAAAGAAGATGAGAAATACGGATACCAGTAGAAATACTAGGACCCACATGAAAGCATGAAAACCTCGAATGAAACCTCCTTCCTCAGTTTTCTTCAAGATGTGACTTAAAACCTCTATGGTCAAAAGAAAGAGGAGGGGAGACAAAGGATCATCTTGTCTAAGACCTTTGGAGCTACCAAAGAAACCAATAGGAGATCCATTAACCAAAATTGAGAAACGAACGGTAGTGACACAAGTCTTGAGCCAACTCCTCCATCTAAGCCCAAAGCCCATCTTCTTCAACAGATAAAACAAAGTGTCCCAATTTACATGATCATAAGTTTTCTCAATGTCTAACTTACACACCACCCTCGGAGTACAACATTTCAGTCTACTGTCTAGGCATTCATTCGCAATAAACACTAAATCCAAAATCTGTCTACCACCAACAAAAGAATTTTGCGACTCCAAAATAAGTTTATCCAGCACCCGCCTCAATCTATTTGCCAAAACCTTAGACAACAGCTTATACACACTGATGAATAAGCTAGAATTAGATTTTGCGTCCTTAGACACAGTGGCAGAATTGTAATTTCTTGCAAATTCTTTGCAGCAATTTACTTGGCCCCATGTTAGCATGTTTTCTTTATTAGTCATATAGAACGCCTGGTTATCTCTGATCATGAGTGCTTCCTCTATTGCGTTGGTTTGAATTTGTCTCTACATTATTTCTATTAATGTTTTATTATATAACATAATTTTGATTCATTACTATAGATTTCTTGAAATTTCTTTAGCTAATCTTGTTTCAAGAGACGATTTGTTTGTGCTTGTGCTTATAATTTGATTATGTAGTGCCTTTCAATTTAATGATTTCTCTTTATTAGAGCTTTCCGTATTTGTATCAAACAACATAGTGAGTATTTTTTAGCAAATTGACCTTTCACCTAAAATAACAAACAAAAGAAAAGAAATAGATTTTCTAATCTTTTGCGCTTTTGGCTAATATATTAACGTGTTGCAGGTTCTGTAATTTTTTTTTTTTTTTTTTAAAGTAGGTTCTGCAATTAAATTCTATCAGTATCTGATGTTTGAATACCTATTATCATTCTTTGTGTGTTGAACTTGAGATTTCCCATCTAAACCGGATCCTTGCTGCAGTCTTGACCAGCAGGTCTTCATGTAGGCATAGAATGCCTTGTTTGGTAGCTTCGAAACTTCATCTATGATTCTCCCATCCACCACTTAGAACTTAACACTCTCCATTCTACCAGTTATCTTCCTAATGTCTTGCAAGACCGGCTGCAACTCTCATGCACGTCTTTGTTCCCTGTACAAATTTCAATTACTCCCCCAACTTGACCAGCACTTAATGTAACACCCACCTTACTTAAATTTAATTTAATTGCTTCTAGAGTGAAATTGATGAATTATTTAATTTATTTTGAAGGTGATATTATTTTATATTATGATATCTACAACAAAAGATGTAACGTGGAGAGTTATTTTGTGGATTATTCATATTTAAATTTTAGTCTCCTTATCAGTTAAGGAAAAGGACAAGAGATTAAAACCTATTTGGATTAGGAGTTTAAGTCTTATTGGAATCCTTTAGAGTTCTAGGCTTCTAGCCTATCAAAACAACCTTAATTTGAGTTTAATTGGGAATTAAAGTCTTGAAAGCTTATTTAAGTTTTATGGGTTTCTTGGAGGCTAAAGAGATAAGTTTTAGTGGGTCTTAAACTCCAACCCAAGTAGGAAACATACTTAACGTGTATAGCTGATTTTATTTAACGCTCTGTTTGTTTCAACAATGATGTTTTCTAGAAAATGAGTCATTTTCCAAGAATCATTTTCTATAAAACTATTTCATTTTCCAATGTTTGATAGTAACTTTAAATGAGTTGAAACAACCTCCTAACTTCCCTTATTTAGTTTGTTGCGAGATAGAGCTATTTTCCAAAAAAAATTTAGTGGAAAACAATCTCTAAAAATAAGCCATACTTTTTATGTTGACCAAATATAGTTTTCCTTTGACTTATCTTTTTTTATGCTACTAAACACTGGAAAATATGAAAAACTATCTTTATACAAGATTTTTCATCGAAACAAACGGAGCGTAAAAGTACTAATTGGTGTGGGATTGGTCTTCCTAGACTAAATTAGAGTGTTATTTTAGAGGTATGTGTGTGTGTGTATACTGGGTCTTTTTAAGACAGCCACTTGAAAGGTAGAGAGAGACCGCAAGATTCCGGAAAAAAAAAAAAGAAAAAAAAAAGAGAAGAAGTCTGTGCTTAGCATGTAATGGTTTAGGAGTAGAAAATTAGGGTTTCTCTACATTGAAAAGAATAGAATAATGTGGTACTACTAGAGAAGCCAGCAAGTTCATATTGTACTGAGGTAAACATCTAACTATACACGCTTTATTGGAATCATTAAACGAATCTTTGATTTAGGATTCATCATCTCATAGTCACATGGAAGTCTTAGAAATTATATTGATATATTCAAGGGAAAATAGGCTATCATGGAAGTATCTATATAAACGTACATTAGTTTATTGATTTTGAAAGAGATCCTAATATATATTTATAGTAGTATCACCATTCTTTATAAGTTAAGCATAGGTGGTGTTCAATGGTATATATATATATATATATATAGGTATAGCAGATTGTAGTATTAGGGTTTACACTACAATTATATAAAATATAGGTATAGACATGATGTATATTAGAAAGCTATGTTAGATTTAATATTGCAAAATCTTCATAGTGGCTAAGGAAAAATTTTATAAGAGGACTTTTTGGTTATTCGAAACCTGCCCTTATTGAGTTATTTGATCCTTAATTAGGTTCTAGTTGACATTGTTCCGGACAATTGAAGTGAAGTTTGGTTTAGCAACTAGAGGTAAGTAAACTTCAAAACATGACATCTCTCAAGATGTGTATATTTATATATATACATATTTGCAAAAGTGAAGTTTCAAAACTTATACCATTGTTAATACTTTATACATACCTAATTTTATTATTTCTTGTATGTTATTTTGAAACTGTGTATGTGAAGAATGACTCAAAAACTATATATTTGAGAAAGTATTTGTTATATGATATATGATTGGTATTGACAATACTATAGTAAAGTAAGAATAATTTCAATTGGTTAGCTAGACAGTCTGCAACCTTTGCCAATACAAGGTTAAGTGTTGGTCTTCAGCCGAAGTAGTGTTATTGTAGTGTGGTGTGGTGCAGTGTTATCATTTGCTCTTTGAAGCCAGTGTTGCCTCTTTGAGATTAGTGTTATTGTTTCCCATGGGAATCACTCATCGAGTGTTTAGCAGTTTATGTCTTTGTCTGACTAATGTTTTCCATATCGAATTACTATTTTATTGTTATTGACCTTTATAAGTGGAAAAATTGTTTATTGCTATAATATATTGTTTCTACTTATTTAGTGTATTTTGGCCAATTAAAGTGGTTATTATTTTATTTATTGATTACAGTGATATAGTGAAATATTTTCTTCGTGACAATTTTACAAAGTATATTATATTACTGTTAAAACTATTTGTAAATATTTTGTAAAGACTATATTTTGTCAATGATACTATTGTTTTGTTTTGAAAGACATACTCATGTTTTGTAGTCTCTTATTGAGCTTCAAGCTCACCCCTCTTTCTCCACCCTTTCATATTAGAGCAGTGGAATATCTTTGGTGGTAGATCATTGGAGCCATAGATTGAAGATTTCTTTTGGAGCTATGTTAGTTAATGGACTGTTTTATTATGTTTTCTTAGGATAGTGAGTTTAGTATTCTTGAAACTATTTGGGATTGTATTTGGAGACTTTATTGTTAAAGTTTTAGTTTGATGGATTTTATAAGAAAGACTTAATGGTTTGATTCTTATTTGTGGATATTTAGTTACGCTCTGTTCCATTATAGCAAATGTGGATTATTTATAAGACAAGTTGTGCATCTAAATCTTTGGTATGGGTTTGGGGTGTTACACTTTAGGTTTCTGCAACCCACCCCTTGTAGCATGCATCAATGTTTCCCTGACAGGCTGACAGCCATAGGCTGTGATTCCTCATTCCATTTCTGTGGTTCACTAGATGACATGATAAGTTTAATCTGTTAAGAAGTTAATGTTCGACAGAGTTCCGTACATAAGCCAAACACTTCTCATCCCACCCACATAAAGAAAACATAAAGCTGTGTATTCAAGTTCCCACCTACATAACATAAAGCTGCATTTTTTAGATATATCATTATCGTGCTTGAGGTTGTGGTGCAAGCAATGCAATCTAGGAGGCATGATTAATTATGGAAGTATATTTTCATTCCCTTACATATGCTGTCTAAGACAGCAACTGGGATTTTATAAGCTTGGGATCCTAGCATAGGATAGCTAGTTACAGTAATTCTCTTTCACTTTGCCTTTTTCTAAAGGTGGCAAGTAAGGTAGCTTAATTATAACTGAAACTAGTTGCACAAATGACATGCTTGAAAGAGGCAATCTTGTCAATGTTTAATGCTATGCAGAGTTTTCTCTTGTTCTTATTTTGCATCTTCATTATCTTAGTTCTACCTGAGTGTGAGATTTCTTTTTTAGTTGTCTATTTTGGTCTTTGTTGTAGGATGTATTACTATGTGGGGTATATGCACGAAGGGAGGCCGCTTATGGGAATATTGATCATGCGAGAAGAGTGTTTGACATGGCACTGTCATTAATTGAAGGGCTTCCAATGGTAAGGTCTCCGTTTATTTTTTTCACAAAAAACAAAATTTAGTTTGGTTTGCCGAAGAACGTGTTTTGTTTTGTTATGTCAGAGAACGATTAGTTTATTTTCGCTGGTCTCTGTAGCACATTTATTGATACAAAATGAAGACTGCCTTTGGATGGGTTTCACTTGCCAATTATCTAGAAAGACAACTTTTATATGTTTGTGGGTAAATAGAATTATTGGTTATATATGAACTGAAGCCTATAATGCAAGTGGTTGACAAGTTGCTATGTGATCACTGACTACAAGGTGTCGTGTTGCTCTTCTTGATAATTACTTAAAAGATAATTTTGAAGATTCAATGTAAACCTTCTTATGAAATGCCCATGTCTTTTGCTATTTGCATTTCATAACTAGAGCACCATTGAGTTTTGGTACAGAACATACTTAATCTTTATCTAAAAGCTTTTGACTTGTAATATGATTTTATTTATATAAAATTTGCTTATTGCTAGGATGTTATTTGAATCCTGGTTTGGGTAAATGTAAGACGTTTCACTAAATATTCTCCCCCAAAAGAAACTTTCATAGTTCATTAACATATATGCCTCCCTTTTTTTATTTTTTATTTATTTTGTTTATTTTTATTTTTTATTCTCTTGCATTTCTGCGTATAAAAAGAATGTAATAAAAAATCTGGCTCAATGTTGGTTTAAATTGCATGTTTTTCTTCCTTCTAACTGTAGACATTAGTAATACTGGAAAGTAGAAAAATATCCTTATTATTAAGTTAACCGGTTTCTAGAATGTGATTCACAGGCCTAGTTTATGTAAAGAGTTCATAGTTGTGAACCCTTGGGCTTGTTTTTTGTACTCTTCGTGATTGTGAGCCTTGTCGATTTAACAGATGGCTCAGTACTTATCACCTGAATTTTGCTTAGATTGTACTGACTCTTGATAATAAAAAAATTTCTTCCTTTTAACTGTAGACATTATGGGTTTTTAATTTTTAATTTTTAAACAATGCAATTATTGTAGTTGACTTACGTGCTTCTCCATTTTAACTTATAATTTCTTTTGGCTTTTTAAGTTAGAGAAATGGTTTTTTTTTTATTGGCAAGTATTTATACTTTGACTACACTGGAATCCAGGACCTGTGACCCACTCGAATTAATGGGTTGAATAATGGTCTGTTTCTGAAACATTTCCGTCATATAAATTGCTTTTGTACATTTGCTCTTCATAATTGATCATATCCAGAATTGCAATCCAAATATTGCTTTCCTTTTTTTTTTTTCTTTTTTTTTCCCGGGTCTGGTTATCCTTTTCATTTTAGATGTGACCTTTTCAAAGTAGTAGTAGTTATAGTATTAGTTGCAATGGGGAATAAGTTAAAAATTAATGAAGTTGAGATCTGAATTTGTTTTATAGAGTTATTATAATAATATTTTTTATTTTCAATTTTTTACTGAATTTGTTGGTGCATGAACTACCAGGATATAATATTGTATTAACCATTAAACAACTGGCAGGAACTACGGTCTAATGCGCCTCTTCTATATTTTTGGTATGCTGACGCAGAACTTGCCAATAATCCTGCCAACAGTGGTGAAACATCAATTCGTGCACTGCACATATTATCGTTCTTAGGAAGTGGTGAAACATATTGTCCATTTAAAAGTCAACCGTCAAGTTTGAAACTGCTGAGAGCGCACCAAGGGTTCAAAGAAAGAATAAGAACAGTAAGATCAGCATGGGTACGTGGTCTTATAGATGATCAATCTGTTGCTCTCATATGTTCAGCAGCTTTATTTGAGGAGTTGACATCTGGATGGGCTGCGGGTATTGAAGTTTTGGATCAGGCTTTTGCAACTGTGCTTCCAGGTTATTAATATTACTTTGTACTTCTACCTCTTTTTCAATCTCTACATATGTCATGCTAGTACCTATTCTTTCAAAGTTAAATTGATGCATTGCTTTATTTGGCTGTAAATTTCTAGTTTCTGCCCTACAAATGATCATCATAGCACAAGCTATACAGTTTAGCAATCAACACCTCATATTTTCTAGTATAAAACTTCTACTTGTGATGTAGCTCAAGTGGTCAGCAGTAGGTTAGGAAAGAGACAGTTTTGTTTTTGATTAAAAGTCAAGTGAATGAGTAATAAGTAATGCAGCAAAGAGATATTTTTTTTATTATTATTTTTTTATAAGTAATTGTAATTTATTAAAAAGGAAAAGCGTATACAGGAAGTATACAAAGATTTGAAAAATAGAAAGAAACAAAAGAAAGCTAAAAGATTAGCGATACAAGTGCAAAGAGAGTTTTGTTATATTTTGTTTGTTTGTTTGTTTGTTTGTTTTTGGTGTTGATGATGAACATGCTAAGGAAGACACTCTGTTTGGGGCTAATGGAGTATAAGGCATGAATTAATACGGCACATTTTGGAAACTAGGACATGGACACAATGATACCGATGCAAAATATAAATGATACAATTTTTTTTTGTTCTTATTAAAATAAAAAAAAAAAAAAAAAAAATAAAATAAAATAAAAAGTCAATGATTAGATTATTTTAGGGTAGATTTTAAAACTTCCCCATTGAAGCTCAAATTCCTAATTTAGGTTGAAGATTATTCTCGAAATGTTCAAAATGTCTCATATAGGTTGACAATCTCTATGAGATAAGACCTTCAGACCTTATTGGGCGTAGTGGTTTGTCTAAACTCTACACCTGGGCCCCCAAAGGGCTATGAAAATAATAGAAAATCAAGGGCCTAATTGTCTATGATTAACTATTGATCCAGACTAGTCAAAGCTGATTGGCTATCCAACATCGGCTTCTTTGGAATAATTCTGGTGCTGCCTGTATTGGGTAACGCATTGGGAACCACTTTGATGGATGAAGAAGTTCTAAATCTAATGCTAAAGAAATAGTTAACACTGAAAGTCAATCCTAAATAGCTGGCTCTTGCAGATGTTCTCCTTTAACAACTGGACCCAAACCCATGTTGTCAGATAGTCAGGCATTGCTTTCAACAATGCTACACGTGTGCTTCTCTCAAAAAATAGGAATTGCGCACATCACCACCTATATTTCATTGTGGACAGGGAAAAGAAATTGTCACTTGTATTTTAGAACTTTTATGAGCCATCCTACAAGCTTTAGAATCTGTGATTAACAGCTGAGATATGAGTTTCAATTCAATAATGATTTCCACTACCATAGAGGACAAGTAATAATTAGTCTTATGATTTTGTTATATTACAACAGAGCACAAGTAATGGCATTTTGCTGCGATTAACTGTTATCATCACTGGAGAAATTAATTTTATGCATTTTAGAACATCTCGACTTTTTCCAATTATAATTCAATTTATCATGTTGAGTTTTTTTTTTTTTTTTTTTTTTTTTTTTTTTTTTTTTTTTTTTTCTTTACTCTATGTTTCAATCCCACAGAAAGACAAAGTCATAGTTATCAACTTGAGTATTTGTTCAACTATTATGTGAAGATGCTTCAGAGACATCATAAGCAATTGAGCCTATCAAAAGTCTGGGAGTCCATTATTCGGGGGCTGCAAATATATCCGTTCAGCCCAGAACTTTTTGGAGCTTTATTGGAGATTGGCCATCTTTACACAACTCCTAATAAATTGCGGTGCATGTTTGATGACTTTTGTCACAAGTAAGATCTTCATCCATATGTCTAATCATACTTATAATTTCTTAAATGAATGTTAGGTGTTCGTGAATATTATGAGAGAGAAATTTATGTAAAGAATTTAAAACTCTAAGCTTCCAACTCCATACCTTGAATCTGTTGCTAGCCTAATTTTAACAATCCAGAGCCCCAAATTACAATAGGTGATGATTTGATATAGTTGGTCCTTTGTACTTTCCATAGGCTTGAATGGCTCGGTGAGGGGCTGTGTTCTCCTGGGTGGTGAGGCCTCGTGGTTTGTCCAAATGACCTGACTGGCTTGTTTGCCTGCCAAGAGCGAGAACGACTCTTGAGAGGTTAAATTTGCTTGAAGAGTAAGAGGGAGAAAATACAATTGACAACATTCCATTGTGGAAGACATTTGAACAAAAGCTACTTCATTTTTGTAGTTGAAATCTCTCCCGCCTTCATAAGGAGTTAAGGTGTGTCCCCCTAAAAAAACAAACACTAGTGAATAGGTATTAATGGGACCCATCCGATGATATTAAGGATGGCAAGGCCACAGGATGGGGTCGGATCATGGGTGCTTTATCCTCGCTCAGCACCTCTTCAGGGTGGTTAACACTGCATGGTGTAGGAGTGGCATGTTGGGCAAAGTGTGGGTGGAGGCATTTTTGGCATCCTTAAAGAGACTCTTGTTGTGATGAGAGAGAGGGGGTAGTGAGAGTGTTCTTAATGAAATATTATTACTTATCAAAAAAATATTAAATAACGGATAGACGATAGTTCCTCCAACTCACTACATGGCAATTTAAAAGATTATCCATATGTACTTTTAGTCACATGACCTTAGGTCTATTTAATAGTCATGCAATTTATTTAAATGATTTAATAAATCACGTGATTTAATATACATGGATGTTCATATAAACCATTGCGTAATGGGTTGGAGGAGATTCCTCCAACATGGTTTGGTGGAAAATTTTGTCCTCAAATAACACACACTTGGGACGGGGTGGACAAAATCCATCCACCCCATCCCCTCTTTGGGACAGGGAAAATCCATACAGGGCGGGGCAAGGTAGGTTCTATGGTGCAGGGCATATTTGCGACCCCTACATGAAATAGGCCGATATAATTCTCTCTTATACAATCTAACTGCCATTTTGTGGAAAGCTGGATTGGACTTTAGATTCTAAAATTCCTTATTGTAGAGTACATACTATGTGGAAAGGGGAGACCTACCTGACATAAATTACTAGACCTAAAATGCTTTCTAAAACTCTAGGTTGCTATGTTACACAGATGTGTAAATTTACCAGTGGTACCTGTACCAACATGACATAATATGAGTAATAGTATGAAATCTAAGTCTGACACACAGCTGGATTATCTGGCAACTTCATGTCCCTCTCTGAAGAGATCAAGAGGTCAAAAGGGAGGCAAGGGGCTAATATGTATGAATATAATGAAACCTGTTTGTTTGACCTCAAATGGTTCGTTGGAGCGCAATGATTCGACCCTGAAACCCCTCATCATTGCAATTCCCTTTAGCAAAAGATCTTAATCATTATAGCCTCCTCCAATTGTCCTTTTCTTTCTTTCAGATCTTAATCTAAGCCTGGCACTTTAGTTCCTTTAACATCATGTTGACCGACAGTGCCATGTCGATAACTAGTTTCTTCATGTCTTTTCCCACTTTGATCCCTGATACCAAGCTGCTCACAATGCACCACGTGCCTGCAAGCTTTTTTGTTTTTGTTTTTTTTTTTTTTAGATGACACAGCAGTGGTCAATATTAGGCCACATTCTAAATTAATTTTCTGTTTCTTGGCCTGGAACCACTTCTTGAGTTTGGTGGCAGCAATGGAGGCATATGCAGTTGGGCCTTGGTATTAAGTTACTAATGGCTCTTTAACAAATCATACGCATGCTAAATTAGGACTGGGAGAGCTTGCCAGATACTAAACTAAGTGACGAGAAGGCTGGCTGACAAACTATGTATAAGCTTTGCGGCTTTGCCCGTAGGCTTTACTGGCTAAAAGTGAGTCCAAAGGGCCCTTCTTTAGAAAGGTTTCCTACATTATTGGGGGGACCAAAAAAAAAAGGATTTGCCAGACAGCAAGTGCCTATTTTTCATTTCTAGGTATTTTTCCTTCTTTGGGTTGTGTACTAAAATTAATTCAAGTTTTCATTCCTATCATTTAAACTAAATAAATGAAAGAATTTCCTAAATTCTTGTTTAGATGGTAAAAAAGTTGGTACATTTTAGGACTAAATGTCTTTGTATTAGGTATTACCTAAATTTAACACAATTTGGTTCTATTTATATGTAGTGCATCCAAGTATTTATACCCTATTTTTGATATTGCTTTGTGTTTCAAGTTCGAACATTAATTGAGTCTTACACTTAGAACCATCTCTTGACTTGACAGCTATATCCAAGTCCATTTTGTTTTGTAATGAAAATGTTGAAAATTTCACTTATATATTCACTCATTTCAAAAATAGGTTGAAGAAATTGCAACCGAAATTCTTTTGGGTTGGGTTAGGGAGGAATTTAAATTTATGGTATGGGAGCTGTCCTCTCAAAGACCTTTTCCCAGAGTTGTTCAGAAAGCAGTGGATAAGGAGGCTTCAATGGAATTTTATCAATTTTATTTGGTTAATGGGTATCATCGAAATATGTGGAGTTGGTATCCTCAATTTAATTGGTCATTTCAGGAATTGGAAATTGAATCTATGGAGAATCTCTTTACTTTTCGTCTAGTCAGGGAGAATACCATTTAGCATTGATTTGATCTAAACATGGTTTTTTGGTGGTTAGTTCATACTGTGATATTTTGAGAAGCATCAGCCTAAGGTGTCTCATAATGTTGCATTTTTCACAACTTTGGGTAAGATCTTAACGGTGGACAATCTCTAGTAACATCTCGTAATTGTTGACTGGTATTGTATGTGCAAGAATAATGGGGAGTTAATCAAGCATCTTTAACTACATTGCTTAATGGCACAAGGCAGCTAGTCGTTTATTTATTTATAGCCGCTTCCACTCTACAAGTATTCTTTCCATCCTTTCTATGATAGGATTTCACACTGCAAAAGCCTTGAATTTTGACCCCAGTGGAACTCCCATAAAAGTTATGAGCAAATGTCCTAGCTTACAGCCCAAAATTGAAGCCAGTGTTATTATCCTTCTCACGTCTCCTTCTGGGACCAGTTCACTCTTACTCAGATTAACTTTCAGGCTGAAATTGCTTCAAAATATAGGAGTACACAGCGAAGGTATCTAAGTTGAGTTATGTTTGCATCAAAAAATACAATTGGTTCATTTGCAAAAAGAAGATGAGAGATCTCCATAACCCCTCTGTTCTCGCCTGCCACCTTAAATCCTGCCAGAAAGCCTTCTGCCAAAGCCCTTTGTATCATCCTGATTTACAGATTAAGAATTTCATAACCAAAATAAAAGATGTGGAGATAACCAAAATAATATACTTCCCATTTTCTAATGAGAAGTCATATTTCTAGTTACTTATTAAAATAAAATAAAAAATAGAGAAGTCATATTTCTAAACTGTAGTCATAGTTTATTTTTTTTCTGTGAACTTTTTATGCTTTTATATATAATCTATGTTTTAGAAGGAATTAGCCTTTATAGCTATTTTCTACAATAAAATCCTTGTTAGACAATGCTTGCGATTTGCATGAGGTATTCATGTTAATTTCCATAGCTGTCCAACCTTTTTTGGCAAATAAAGGCTGTGACACTATGTAGGTCCAAAAGTCAAGACTTACCAATGCACTAGAAAATAATAATAAATGCGCATTTGATGTGTGTATTTGATTTGGATGGATGTTGCATTTCCCATTTCCAAGGTTCAATATTTTGTTGCATTTCAGTTTTTTGGTACATGATCATGATTGTTCCATAATTTTTATTCATTCTCTTATTTTAACTTCATCCAATATTGTCAGGAAACCATCTGTGATTGTCTGGATTTTTGCTCTGTTGTTCGAGATGAGTAGAGGAAGTTCCCAGCATAGGATCCATGGATTATTTGAAAGGGCATTGGCAAATGAGATTTTGCATAACTCAGTTGTACTCTGGCGTTGCTATGTTGCATATGAGATTAACATAGCCTGCAACCCTTCTGCAGCCAGACGAATTTTCTTCCGAGCTATCCATGCCTGCCCATGGTAAGGATTATTGCGATCATATTGTTCCTCTCAGCCTTCAAACAAACGGTTGTTTTTGCTTTGTTCCTATTCTGATTTTTATTTTTCTGTTTCGTCCTGTTTTTACTCTCTCTATCTCTGTCTTCTTCTTTTTTTCCTTTAGTTTTCCTTTATTCCTATCTTTCTGTCTCTTATTCTTCTCTCTTTCTTTTGTGGCCAGGTTAGATTCCTTTTATACTACTTATTCTGAATGTGTCTTGTGACCCTATTTGAAAGACTTAACCAAACACCCACCCACCCCCCCGCGTGCCCCAGTCCCCTTTTTCTTCCTGCTGTCTTTTCCCAGTTTGAGTATGTCTTTGTGGATCAAAGCTATGTGGGTTGTTCTATGATATTTTCTTGGAACTGAAATTGTTGCCATATGTGGGCTTGCCCTGCTGCAAACTCTCATGTGAGATTGCACTAGTCCCCAATGCCAAGAATAAAATTAAAACGAAAATACAACTCATAGAGGAGTCAATTGTGGGATTATATCACCTAGCCCCTAATGTATTGGTTAAATTTCTAGTCTGTGTGTAAGTGAATGCTCTGGAATGACTGCTCTCAGATATAGAGCATATATTTTGAACTTCCATTGTAATCCCAGAGATTTTCTTGTTCCGTCTTTGACCACCATTTTGTTCTGTATAATTGTCAGGTCTAAAAGTCTTTGGCTTGATGGTTTTCTCAAGCTGAACAGCATCCTAACTGGAAAAGAGCTGTCAGATCTCCAAGAAGTCATGCGGGATAAAGAATTGAATCTGAGGACAGACATTTACGAGATCCTTTTGCAAGATGACCTCATACCATGACATTCTTTCTGGCCATTTCTTATTCTGCTTCTAGCAGGCAAGAAATTGAAAAATTGTACAGATTGAAGATGTGCAAAATCTTGATGTCATGGTTCACTGGCATGGAAGAAAAGCGTTTAAAATAGTAAGTATATGGCATCCTCTTTTCTACGAGTGCTGGTGAAAAAATGCATAGAAATTGAAGTCGTTTCTCTTTGAAAACAATTTAAATTATTTTTATTAAATGAGGTTCATGAGTGGAGTAAAAAATGAAACATGTATGGAAATATGGGATTCAAACTCCGCTTACATTAAAAATCAATTGGTCTTTTAATCTAATAGTAATGAGCAATCATCATAAAGCAGGTGTGTCATAAGTTAAAATTCTTGTATCTATTAAAAGAAAAAAATAAACATGCATGGAGAAGTAGCAGAATTGTAACATAATTGAAAGAAACCAAGAGAGAGAGAGAGAGTTTGGAAAATATCTGAAATTTGTAGTCAATTAAATTGTATAATCATTTACACTAAAGCACTATTTATATACACAAAGTACAAAACTAACTAACTAACTCTATCCAATTAGTTATAGCACGTGTGAACACAGCCCGCGTGTATGTACATGTGTGAAATAATTAAAACACTAAATTACTTGCAGTTTACACTAGCTTCTGTTGTTTAGGTGCTGCTTCTGTTGTTTAGCTGCAGATTTAATCTTCAACACTAACCCTTGCTTCTGATCCTCTTCTTCTCTTTTGTTTTGATGTTTAGAGCTTTTACAAAGTTAACATCAAATATAAGACCAGATTACACTTTTGCCCCTTTATGTTTGAGGTTGTTTTCATTTTGGTTCCTTTATGTTGGAAAATTTTCTTTTTTCTCACATTGTACTTTTTTCAAAATGGTCATTTCTGTCCATATTTGTTAGTGATGTGTACGTCAAATGTCTAAATAGCAGTTGATTCATGTATAAGTGAGACACTCACATGTCGGATGTTGCCATGTCATAAAAATTAGCTGTTTATTGTTTCTTCTTTTTTTTCCCCCTCAATTATCATACTGCTATGCACTCCAACCTTATGTCTTCTCATCAAGTTTGAGGCTCTATTTTCTATCAGAGGGTTGGATGAGATTTGGTGGACAATTTACAAACATGAGAAAGAGCAGTGGCTGGAAGCCCAATCACGGGGGTTGATTCACTGGCCTGAGTCATTGTCGACATATTTGGATTAGAACAAAACACAATAGAGTAGGAAGGTGAATTTGAAGGAGATTGAGTTGCCTCCAACTTTTGTTCCTTTTTTGTGCCTCTTTGCTTACTCTAATCACCTTAACTGGCCCTCATGATTTTCAGCTCATTTGTACCTTTTCATTTACCTCCTCTATCTCACCTTTTTGCTTGACTTTGCATTAGTGTTTTGGGTCTTTGATCGTATGAGATGTAAAGGACGAAAAGTTGTAGGAGATAATGTTGATATGTAGAAAATTGTAGATAGGGATGAGGAATTGTTGATCCGGCTGGAATGGTTAAATTTGGGGGTTGCTGAGATTTTGGTGGGTGGATTTGTAACTATAGTTGTGTAATATGTGTGGGTTTGGTTATTTACATGGTTTTAAAAACCGAACTAGACCGGCCAATTCAATCAGAAACCAAACACTCATTCGGTCTAGTTGTGACTAAAAACTGAAAAGCAGCCAAAAATCGAGAATAATTAGGAATTGGCCAGTTCAACTGTGAAAATTGGGAACCAGAATGGTTGAACTGGTTATTGGCTGGTTGTGCTAAAAACTAAAACTACATTGTTTTTCAAAAAGTTGCATTTTTTTCCCTTTCAAATCCAGCCTAAAACCCATAAGAATGATGATCCAAAACTATGGGAAGGAAAAAAAACTCAATGAAAAGAGAAAGAGGGGTAAAGAACTAAAGATTAAAATGTGATTCTTGATTATTTTAGGCTGTATTCACAACAATAACAATAAAACCATTCTAGATCTTTTCCCTCTTAAACATCTCTAAACTCAATCTCAATCAAAATACAAACTTAAATCACAATTTTAAAACTAATCAAATTAGAACCTAAAAAAAAAAAAAAAGGAAAAAAAACAAAGCAAGGCTGACCCATCTGAGTCTCAATGGGGAGGACAAGCGGACGACAGGCATGCGTGAACGTTGATTTAAAAGGTTGTCTCTCTAGTCTTTGTCATTTTTCGGTGATCTTTGTGTGTGTGTGTGCGAGAGAGAGAGAGCTTTTGGCTTTTGGTATGTTTTGGAATCTGGAGTGGACGAAGTGGTAGTTTGGTAGAGAAGAAAAGCAAATAGAAAAGTCAAAAGTGAAGATAGAGAGAAGGGAAAGAATGCATGTGTGGAGGAGAAAAGAAGAGGAAAAAAAAAAACGTGTGGATGAAAAAAAAAATAAAGATAAGGGAAAAAAATAAAGAATAAGAAATTAAAATTAAAAAATACTATCACAATATTTTCACAATAAATTTTAAGTGATGGGTTGTTACTAGCTAATACTAGTGAAAAAAATAATTTAAGTAGTATGTTCAAATTAAAATCAATAACAACTTTTCACATATGATTTGTTGTGCAAATATTGTAAAAATGTTGGAAATGTGGCACTTCTCATTAAAATTAGATGATTTTACAAGTCATTATATCATTGCCACTTCACTAGATTTGTTAAAAAAATATATCATTGGAAAATTTAAAAATATTACCGTTGGATTTTGTTATTTTTATTTCCTAAATTTAATACACAAAAACTAAATTCACATTATTTTTTTTTAAATTATATATGTGTGTGTGTGTTTAACTTGAATATTCTTAGTTAAAAAACTAAAAATATATATTTTTTTAATTTTTATTATTTTAAAATTATTAATTAAATTATTTATAACGTCACTGGTTCGACCACCGGTTCAACCCTAATCCGACTAAAAAACTGATAACTAATCCCTTTTCCGATTCTTTCACCATACTGGTTTTTAAAACCATGGTTAGCTGTCCATGGAGATGGCAATGTGCATGGGGTGAACTGGCCATGGTGGTCGAGTGTTGTTTGGCCATGGTGGTCTGACATCATTTTTGTCTTAGTATGATTCAAAAAACAATTTATTTATTTATTTATTTTACGTGAGGAGGTGTATTTGTATCTTGAATGTCTCTTTTGGAAATGTCAAGACGTGCCAATTGAAATGATGTTTACAAGATAATAAGAGAGGATGGGATGAGTGTAGTTATTAAAGAACTAACCCATCCCTACAAGCTTACCCACAAAAATAAACAACAGATGAGGGGGTTTTTTTTTTTTTTTTTTTTGTGGGTTTCCACAAGAGAGAGAGAGAGAGAGAGAGAGAGAGAGAGAGAGTTTTTTTTTTCAGAATTTCTTGGGCTATTTTTCCAGAATTTTCTTACTTTATTTTTATTTTTATTTTTTACTTTCCTCACTTTTTCTCCCTATTTTCTTATTTTTCTCTCATGAAAAGTTTCTATTTTTTTACAAAAAATGAGGGCATATTTATAGGGAAATGAGGAAATGGGAGGCTAGCTCTAGGTGTAAATAAATTGTTTTTTGAATCATACTAAGACAAAAATGATGTCAGACCACCATGGCCAAACAACACTCGACCACCATGGCCAGTTCACCCCACAAACATTGCCATCTCCATGGACAGCTAACCATGGTTTTAAAAACCAGTATGGTGAAAGAATCGTGTGTTACACCTAAGCTAACCTTCTATTTTTGCCACCTTATTAGCCTACTTTGTCTTTTTATGATTTCTGACCCGATCTTTGCACAGTTGTTTGGAGGCTTTTTCGAGCTCCGTTTTCTTCAGACTTTATATGCTTGGAAAGCTCTGGATATCTAGTAATGGTCCTGGCCTCACTCCATTTGGAGCTACTATCGTTGAGATATCGCACTCGGAAGGAAGGTGACGCAGTGCTGAAAATTTTTATGACGGTTTTTCTTAAAAAAATCATATCTTCTAATTTGGAGCAGATATCATCGAGCCCTTTTGATGAAAAATAGCTAAGAACTGGTTCTTCAAGATGGTCCAGCCTGCTCACTCTAGTTCTTACCCAATTGGTACAGATTATTGCATGAAATCAAGTCAAAAACTGCCAGTTTTTCTTGGAAAAAAAAAATGAGGATTTTATTAGAGTATTTGGTATTTTGGTGATATCTTATCCATTTTAACTCCGATTTTAACCCGTAAACTATCGTTTCAAGGGGAAAAATATACCTTACGAGACAGTCCAAAATTCAACATGATCCAACGATCAAATCAAAAAGTCAACTTTTTGATCATACCCAACTAAGGTTTTAGCCTTGATTGCTACAAAAATGATTTTAAAAAATTGTGACCTTTTGATTCACCATCCCATCATATTGTATTTATTTTACCCTTTTTTACCTTAAAATTTATGATTTTGTACCTTATTTCAAAATTTTTTGATTTTTTGGTTTTTGTTTTGACGCACATGAATTGAGACCGAACAAAATACAGTATCAACAGTACCAACATCACATGTGATCGTACTTTTGTCACTTTTGATAGTTCCCTTATTGTTTTTCACATTTGATGGTTCCATTGTCACATTAGACAGTATCAACATCACATTTGACCATACTTTTGTCACATTTAGTAGTACCTTTATTTTTTTCTCACATTTGACAATTCCGTCATTATATTAAGCAGTACCAACATCACATGTAACCATACTTTTATCTCATTCAATGGTTCTCTTTTCTTTTCTTTTTTCTCATATTTGACAATTCCATTGTTACATTAGGCAATACCAACGTTACATGTGACCCTACTTTTGTCACATTCGATAGTTTCCTTGTTTTTAAGTTACATTAGACAATACTAACATCACATATGATTGTACCATTATTAGATTTGATGGTTCTCTTATTTTTTTTGTCACATCAAGTAGTACTAACATCACATATTATTTCTATTCAAAAAAAAAAAAAAAAACCACATAATACCGTACTATTATGATATTCGGTGGCTCCCTTATTTTTTAGTCACATTAGATAGTACCAACATCACATTAGTTAGTATCAATGTCACATTTGGTGATTCCTTTATTTTTATTTAATCAAATTGGACGGTAATTAGTCACATTGGATGGTAGCAACAAAACGTTAGGCAGTACTATCGAATTTGACTAAAAAGTAAAAAATAATATGGCTAATAGTCAAAATACAATAGTAATCATAAATGAAAAACTTCAAAGCCACTGAACAAAAAGGAAGATACACTAGTAATAATAAATGAAAAACCAGAATGAGTGCAATGATTTATGTAATGAAATCAAATTTTCTATATAATAAATAAATATGTAAAATTAAAGTTCACATTACAAATTTGCTGAAGGATTCTTCAATGGGAAATTTTCACATGGGTTTTCATCGGGAATAATCAAAGCAAGTGGCTTGATTTGCAATTCAAATCTACCTAGTACAGAATTTCAGTTCAGATTTCACAACATCCTAATGCTAGTGCTCCAAAATTCCTAGAGGAAAACAAAAACCAATCAAATAGGCCCAGGTCTTGACAATAAATTCAGGGAAAAGGAAAAAGGGATGAAGTAAATACCTATCCTACTCTCACTTTTACTTGAAATAAATCGTTAAACCCACCATTCAAAAACTCAAATCTTGACGATAAATTCAGTGAAAAGGTATGGAAAATGGTTACCTAAGATTTGTATACAGACAAGGTGGTACCATTATCAAATTTGGTGGTTTTCTTATTTTGTCACATTTAGTGGTACTTTTATTTATTTTTTTTTTCTCACATTTGATCGTTCCATCATTACATTAGGCAGTACTAACATCACATGTAACCATATTTTTATCTCATTTAATGGTTCCTTTTTTTTTCTTTTCTTTTTTTTTTCTCACATTTGACGGTTCTATTATTACATTAGACAGAACTAACATCACATGTGATCGTACTTTTGTCACATTCGATAGTTCCCTTATTTTTAGTCACATTAAGCAATACCAATATCACATATGATTGTACTATTATCAGATTTGGTGGTTTCCTTATTTTTTTTTTAGTTACAGTAGGTAGTACCAACATCACATATTATTTCTATCAAAAAAAAAAAAAAAACAAAAAAAATCACATATTACTGTACCATTATGATATTTGGTGGCTTCCTTATTTTTTAGTCACATAAGATAGTACCAACGTCGCATTAGTCAATATCAATGTCATATTTGGTGGTTCTTTTATTTTTGTTTAATCAAATTGGAAGGTACAGTAGTCATATTGGATGGTACCAACAAAACATTAGGCGGTACTATTGAATTTGACTAAAAAGTAAAAAACCAATATGGCTAATGGTCAAAATACAATAGTAATCAAAAATGAAAAACTTCAAAGCCACTGAACAAAAAGGAAGATACACTAGTAATAATAAGTGAAAAACCAGAATGAGTGCAATGTTTTATGTAATGAAATCAAATTTTCTATATTATAAATAAATATGTAAAATTAAAATTCACATTACAAATATGCTGAAGGATTTTTCAATGGGAAATTTTCACATGGGTATTCATCAGGAAAAATCAAAGCAAGTGGCTTGATTTGCGATTCGAATCTACCTATTACGAAATTTCAGTTCAGATTTCACAACATCCTAATGCTAGTGCTCCAAAATTCCTAGAGGAAAACAAAAACCAATCAAATAGGCCCAAGTCTTGACAATAAATTCAAGGAAAGGGTAAAAAAGGATGAAGAAAAAAACCTATCCTACTCTCACTTTCACTTGAAATAAATCGTTAAACCCACCATTCAAAAACTCAAATCTTGACGATAAATGCAGGGAAAATGTATGAAAAATGGTTACACAAGAGAGAGAGAACGCGAGACAACAAGAGAGGAAAAAAAAAAGACTTATATTTTTTTTCCTGTATTTGATTTTATACGTTACTTGCTTGACTGGTAATTGGTAAATCATTTAAATCACACAAACGGCAAGATTAAAATAAGTGAAATCAATGGTTAGATCTATAAGTGGGTACCGTACCCACACAAGAAAAGGTGGGTACCGTAGAATGACCCACTATAAAAACTTAAAACTTTTAGACAATATTTTATTACTCATACCAAATAGGTATTTTATTTTAGAATTAAGAATGAATATTAATGTCTAATTCTCACAAAAATAATGAATTTAAGTGAGGTTTTTATATCATTTTTATAATCTATTTTGTAGTTGTAAGGACTCAAATTGGATTGGACCCAAAAGAGGGATGAGATTATAGCCCAACAAGCCCAAACAATAAAATTTCTAGAGAATGGATGTAAGAGCCAATTCCAATAAGTGAAAAAAGACATCATTCATCTGTAGCAAAAAGGGACTTCGGATTAAATAAATAAATAAATAAAACTCTTGCTCCCTTCTCCTCAGCTAGATTTTAGTGTATATCTCTCTGGATTCTTTCTCTCTCTCTTTTTCTTCCAAAAAGTCCCCTCTAGTGTCCTCCGATTTCAAGTTATATATTACCTTCTTTGTCCTGCTTTCGTCATACACGTGTAGGTTCCATTCTGGGAACTTCTTTCTGTCCCATCCAGCACTTCCTGGAACCTCCGCTCAGTTGCCATAAGGCTGCTTGGTTACTGTTCAGGTATTACCTCCACATTAATGCGGCTAGAGAGTTAGCTGGGAAACATTTAATGTGGAGGTAGCAGCTTTTAGGAGATATTTGTTACCTTTCCCGGTTCCTTCTTTGTTCAATATTTATTCGTTAATTCGTATGCAATTTTGTAAAGTTCCTTGACTACTAAAAGAGTTACATCCACCTCGGAAGTGGTTTGGGCAATAAATCTTATCCTCGGACGTGGTTTGGAGCCACTATGTACAACTTACGTCTCTTTGTCTTGTATTATTCTCAAAATGGCTCTCTTTAACCATCCTCGGACATGTGAGTGTCCTCGGACTGGGCCGTTGGGCCACAGACCCACTTCCTATGAATTCTCTGTTATCTTTTTGGGCAACTGGCCCCACAGTAGTCATATAATTTTTTATGATATATTATAATTTTGTCACTATTTTTAAGTTCCATAAAAGTTTTTTTTTTTTTTAGGGGGGTCCAATTCATACATTGCAAGATGCCAAACAATTAAATTTTTTAATTTTGTCACTATTATTACTTTTTTTTATAAAATTTAAAATATATATATATATATATAAAAAAAAAAAAAAAAAAAAAAAACTTGGGCCTAAAGTGGGGCCATGGCCATATGTAGCTCCATCCCTGAGGTCATGGATACCCATTCCATTGTCGACATTTAAACTAAACCAAGATTTTAAGTCTAAGTATTCCCCAAATAACTTATTTTTAAGTGCTTAGACTTAGAGAGTGCAAATGGGTAAATGAAGACTCTCGTAACTGCATGGGTAATGAAATGTCGAGTACCAACTTCCAAGGCCTCTTAAATTCACTTACAATCAATTTTTATAAAATCCATTCTCTTTTTTTTTTCTCTCAAAAAAAGCATAAGCTCTCAACAAATTGGTAAAACCTAAGCTTAAACAATTCCTTATATTATAGAATGGACAAACAATGTCAAAGTTCAATATGATTCATGTTCCCAAATTTCACGCACAAATTTTCTGTCCTCAAGAAACCGACGGGTTTCGGCCTCATTCAATTCATT
This sequence comes from Quercus gilva, assembly GCA_023621385.1. Taxonomy (NCBI): domain Eukaryota; kingdom Viridiplantae; phylum Streptophyta; class Magnoliopsida; order Fagales; family Fagaceae; genus Quercus; species Quercus gilva. The sequence goes on along the minus strand of CM042482.1, from coordinate 33,174,978 downwards.
AAAACGCTTAAAATTGTTTAATTTCTCATGGGTTTGGAACCATTCCCCTAAAATTTCATACGCATTAAGCACAAAAATGTTATGATTTTTGGGCCTTGGCTCTTTCAAGCCGTAAGGCTCTGTACACTTCCAGGCCATAAACTTTTTTAAGACCAGGGACCTCCAAGTCTCCAACTAACAAGACACAATAGCCACCATACACCAATCACAATCACATCATAGACAACTAAGAAGCCCACAAATCCAAAATCAATTAAAGAAAATGAAGCAGGGAAAAGAAACTTCACCTAATTTTCTAAGCTATCCTAATCAATTAAAGATGTCTTGCAACTCTCCAATGAGCGATCGGAATGAATCTGTATGCTGGGAAATTATTTCAAGATATTTAACTAATTTTGTAAAATACTATTTTAATCCCTAAACTTTACAAAAAGTTCTTTTTCATTCCTAAACTTTAAAATTTTCTTTTTTCATGCTTAAACTTTGTAAAGAATTCTTTTAATATAGTTTAGAGACAAAAGGGGATAAAAATAAAACTTTTTTTTTTCAATAGTTTATGGAAAATAAATGAATTTTTTATAGTTAGAGATGAAAAATAAACTTTTGATAAAGTTTAGGGACCAAAATATTATTTTACCCTTTTTTTTATTAGCACAATTAATCTCTAATTTACATTGGGTTTTAAAATCAAGAGGAAATTACACTTCACCATCCTAAACTATACCCCATATTACACTTTGTACCCTTAACTTTTTAAATGTTCGTTTTACACCATAAACTATGACATTTGTTATACTTTGCACCCCGATATTAAGCCTCCGTTTGGGTACTGTGTTTTGCGTCTGGCGTTGCGTTTCAGCTGCTTTTTTTTTTTTTTTCTTTTTTTTTTTTCACGTGTTCAGCCCAAATTTTTACTGTTCAGTCACTGTTGCGGCTACTGTTCATGAACAGTAGTCGCAACTTTTGACTTTTTCTCACCAATTTTACTGTTCACGGACCCACAATTTTTACTTTTCAGCAATTTTTTCATTAAAAATTGGTCCCACGGTACTATTCACACATTTAAATATTATTTTGCTACAGTGTTTTCAGTTTTCAGTTTTCAGTTTTCAGCGGTATCCAAACGGACCCTAAGTTTGCCGTTAACTTGGATGAAAATTCAAAGTTTAGGATGTAAAGTGTAATCAAGAATATAGTTTAGGGTGGTAAAATGTAATTTATCTTTTATTTTTAAAGTACTAAAAAGATGGGCAATTAGGTCTTTTCACGTGGTGTCATATTTTTCTATCCCAGTTAACAACAAACTTGAGTCGGGGTGTAAAGTATAACAAGGATCATAGTTTAGGATGAAAAAAATGCATTCAAAAAGTTTATGGTGTAAAATGTAATCATAGATATAGTTTAACGTGATAAAAAGTAATTTTTTCTAAAATAAAAGGTGTCTTCCCACCAATTAAATGACCAATATCTTTGAATAATATTTCCAAAACCAGTGTTCTTTATAAATAATAATCCACAGAATATTTCATATTTCTCAAAATTAGGATTTTGTGTATATCGAAGTCTCACATAAAATTGGATGCCATAAAAAATGTGGGGAATTAATGAATTTCCTAAATATTTGAAATCCAATCGACCATAAATCAATAATAAAATAGTTAATGTGATGGGATACAAAAAATTCGATTGTATTTTGAATTATATCCAACGGATACAAAAAATTGCATAGATCAGTGAAAACTAAAAAAGAGAAACAAAAATATTTTATGGAATACTAAATTGAAATTCTAGATCACGAGAAATTATTAAGTCCACTGAATGACTGCTAAAGTAGTCCTCCCAACCAATTAAACGCTACCACCTCACTTGGTAATTTTTAATTTTTAATTTCTTATGCTGATTAGAAAGTTGACACACACATTTGCATTTATAGGTGGCATCAAATCATTGGTTGGGATAACCACTTCAGCAATCCTCTTGGTGAACCTATTAATTTCTCATAGAACACAAGGTTTGTAAGCTTGCAAATTTATTGTAGGGCTTCAAACAAGTCTTAAGCAATGGTACTTTCAATCTTTCATAATGCAATTATTAGATTTGGCTTTAAAGTTAATGAAGATAGTGTGCATTAAAAGAATCCTGAGAGTATTTTTATAATTCTATGTTCATATATACACACACACACATTTGTGATGATATTTAATTATTAGAACATAAGGTCAGAGAAATCATGTTGCATATATAATCGAGTGTTTGGATTTGGCATTTGTAGCATGAATTTAATGTTATTACAAGAATCGCCAAAAGCATTTTAGCTCAATTGCTACTTTCTGGTATTTCTAATAAAAACATGTAGAGTTTAAATCTATCTCTATTTTTTATTTTTTTTTAAAATGTTAATTTGTTGCGAAAACCATGACAAAAGCACTGTGTTTTTTTGGGCAGTCGACATGATATGGAGAACCTCTTATGTATAGTCTTTTCGATCCAAATAAAGTGGACTTATATAAAGTTTCCACTTAATCTTTAATTATATCATGACAAATTTTAGAACAACTTGATACTCTTATTCACTACTGAACAGGGACGGAGCTATTGTTGGACTTGGGAGGGGGGGAGGGGGAATTACCCCCCTAGATTTAAAAAAAAAATTTGTATATATATAATATATTATTTTTAGCAATTTGTTTCAATAAAATTTTATTTTGCCCCCTCAACAATATTATTGATATTTTTAAAAGCTATACAAAAAAAATTAAGCCTAAACAACCACCCAAAACAAACACAAAAAAAAAAAAACAAAAAAAAAAAAAACACCAAACTTATGGCAGAAGACCTCAGAATTGAGGAGTTAGGCAGCAACACTACAGCAGAATAGCAGTGTAGCAAAAGTAAAGGCAGACCAGTGCACCACGTCTGACGCCACCAGCCACCACCAATCCACCGCAGCAATCAACACCACCCAAAGGCCCGGAAACTAGGTAACATTTTATCCTTCTCTCAGATCTGAATCTCTAATGCTTGGTTAGTTGGTTGATTAACTTAGATTTAATCAAATGTGTTGATAGTGTTGTGAAGAAAATTGAAAGAGAGGCAAAGCTGAGAACTCCACCATATTCAAACATAGAAGAAGAGACTAGAAAAAAAGAGTCAAAGAGAGAGAGGCAGACTCTAACTCCATCTTTGATCTTTCTCTCTTTTATTTTTCTTTTCTTTTTTTTCTTTTTTTTTTTTTGGTTAAAAGGAGATTGCATTAAAAATTAACTAGCCAAAATGGCTAAAGTAGCAATGGTAAGTCTACCATAATACAAACCATTAGCATCAGAAATTACAAAGGAGTTTATATCACTAGATGGAGAAGTATCAAAAACCACAAAATCCTCATATTGAGATAATCCCCTCCTAGCCAAGGTGTCAAAACAGAAATTTGCCTCTCTAAACACAAGCCGCACTCTGATCTGATGAAAGCGAAAGCTTCTTAGCAGTGGTCTGCAATCATTAAGAAGGGAAGAAAAATGTCTATTAGATACTGTATTAGATTGCAAAAGATCAACAATGGTTTTGGCATAAACTTTGACTTCTAAATTTCAGATTCCCAGCTGGTTTGCCAAAGTCAGCCCATCTCTTATGGCCCAACACTCAGTTATTACACTCGTAGAAACGCCAATAGATCTAGAGAATCCCTTCACCCATTTTCTGGAGCTGTCCCTAATGACACCTCCCCCACCAGCTTTTCCTGGGTTTCCAAGCGACGCCTGATCTGTGCTCAGCTTTAACCAATCCATGGAGGTTTCATCCATCTAACCGAGATTGTAACCAAGTGATTTTGCTTCCTAATCTTCCCCACACAGTAAAAGTACTCCAAGGTTTGGTTGATACAAGAATTGTGTAGAGAGAGATTTGAGGGAGTGTTGTCGAAACAAACCTTGTTTCTGTGTTTCCAAAGAGACCAAATAGCAAAGGGAAAGAGTGTGCTCCACGGCATGGATGACTGATGGTGTACATAACTTAGGCAATTAACTCGGAGCTAGTCAAGCAGATTAGCATCAACGGACTATCTCATGGCAGGGGGTTTTTGGAGTCTGTCCCAAAAGACTCGAGCAAATTCACAGTCACGTAGCATGTGAATGATTGTCTCCTCTTGTCTATTGCAAATAGGGCATTTGTTGCTGCAACTTATACCCCGAGAAGCCAAAACTCCTCTCACCGGGACGCTGTTATGATGACAAACCCACAGGAAATGGACTATCTTAGGGAGTGTATCAATTTTCCAGATCCATACTCCACCGAAAGGGGGTTCTAGAGGTTGGTCCGAGTTGGCTAGGCAATAGGCAGAGCTTGTGGAAAAATCACCATCCTTGGATGCAGTCCACATTATAGAATCCTCACCAGTACCAAAAATTTGAAAGGGAATAGCTCTAATACTGTCTTTGATGTGTTGAGGGAGGTCGAAGGAGATTAAGTTCCAATTCCAAGCATGATTTTGGTTTAGCTCAGTCACTTTCAACTCACTCTCTGCTAAAGGTAGAGAGCCTTCAATAAGTTCCCTTAGAGTGCTTCCCTTTATCCATCTATCATACCAAACTCTAGCTCTTTCTCCACTCCCAATTCTCCACCCAATGCCTTTGGAAAAGGTGGCAAATCCAAGCTTGATTGCTTGCCAGTTTGAAGATGAAGACAATTTGTCCGAATCCTATGATCTTCTTCTCGAGGTTGCACAATACTTAAAATAACTTTTGCCCACAAGGAATCCTTTTCTTGGATCATTCTCCAATTCAACCTTGCTGACAAGGCAATGTTCTTTCCTCTAGCCGCTTGTATCCCAAGTCCCCCTTCTTCTTTGGATTTTATTATTTTGTTCCACCCAACAAGGTGGATTTTCCTTTTATCATTTGTTGTTCCCCATAGAAAATTCCGATTAACTCTATCCATCTTTGATCTTTCTCTTTCAATCTTTAATAAGGCCAAAGTTATATTTTTTTATAATAAATGGTGGTCAGGTGGTGTCTTGTTTCTAGTCTAGTGACTAACAACTATGAACTATGTAAAACAACACGATACCCATGTAATGTTCTGACAGTTCTGTGCATTTTAGTGTAGATTTGTAGTTTTGTTTGGTAGTGTTTTTGTTCTTTTAAAAAATTAAATAATTTTTTTTAGGTAAATAATTAAAGAGATTATTTACAACTTTAAAATTTGTTGGTTATTTGTTAACTACTTGTGTGCATAGTGTTTGTCTATTGTGTGTAATAATTGTAAATTATTGACCATATAACGACATGATAATTTCAAATTATATTTTATTTGTAGATTATAAAAAAAGTCAACTACCATATTTGATTTTTTTCAAAAGAAAAACTTCAAATGATTTAGAAGCTAATACTAGTGGTGCAATATTGCCAACTACTAATGTTGAGGAAAATCTAATGTCCCATTTTCATAAATAATTGCATTGTAATATCTTAAAAAACAATAATTTTGTGTATTTTTCTTTGTTGATGGTTTATTAAATAAATGTTTATTTGGAGTTTCAAAAAAAAAAAATTTGTTTATACTGTTGCCCTCCCTAAGTCCAAGTCCTGGCTCCATCCCTACTACCAAACAAAGTTTTATGAAAAGAAATGCCCAACAAATGAAGAAGATATAAATAAAAGAATAATAACTAGTGCGCACACACTTGCACATAAAGTATACATGCACAATTTTGTGTTGAACTCTTGACTCAAATTCACGACTCCAAACACACGCGATTTTGCATTGAACTCATGACTTGAAGTCACAATTTTCAACTTGAAAATTGTGATTTTGAGTCATGAGTTCAAAGCGAAATTGTGCATGTGTGTATGTTATATGCAATAGTTTGTGTAAAATAAACACAACTCAAAAGAAAATGCGCAATAAACTATATGTTTAGACTTTTTGTTTTTTTTTACTGAGTAAATGTTGGTAGTTTAATCTATGCAATACTATATGTAGTAGACATACCACAATTTGTTGTCATAGCCATGTAAGTAAATTTCAAAGTAATCTACGTAATACCTATTGGTTTGGTGATAAAAGAAATTTTGAGACTTTAGAAGAAGGAAAAAACTATAGGCATTAATAACATTAATAAGGAAGGCTAGAAAGAAGTTTTTTTTTTTTTTTTAATTCTTATTAATGAGTCAAAAAAATGGCCTAAGATCGTCATTTCCATTAATGACAATTAAAGCGAGCGTTACACATTTATTGCATGCATTGATGATAAAATGTAGCAGACTGAGCAACGGTAACAAGTGAACTGTGCACTTGAAAGCTCCCATTGATAACGTACTAGCTGTTGCTCATAAATGCCAGGATTCATTGTCCAGTAAGGCAAGGAACAACTATAAAAGAAAGGAACAACAAAATCCAAAGGTATACACAAATACTCATCCAAAAATCACTCCACGTCATTTTCTCTCTAAACAAACTTTCTCCCTTTTTGACTTAAGTATCGGAGTGTTTTTGGCAAACACCACACCTGTGTCTTCCATTTCTTTCCAATGCTTTCTTGCAAGTTTGCATAGAAGACATAACCAAGCACAGCATCGTCCATCCACTAAGATGAGGATCTCAAATGGTGATTTTTTGCCTCATCAGTTTGGCGCCGTCTATGGGAACGCTAATCATTCAAGCTGTTTTCCCTAAATGACAAAAGAGAACCTCATAGCACTAGATGGATGCCGAACAAGCTGCATAATAGATTCAAGCCCTGGCAGCCAGCGTGGAGGAATTGACTCACTAAAATGAAGTATCAGGGAGAGCCATTGGATCTCAGAACAAAGAACAACAGCGGATTGCCGAGAACCAAAATGAAGAAGAACGTTAAAGGATCGAAGGAAACCATAATGAGGAAGAATCAAACAGTCAGGTTAACAGAAGGATGAGGGCATCAGAAGAAAACTCGTCCAGAATGGAGAGCAAGCTCCTTAACATGAGGAAGGAGATGGATGAGCTTAGGAATGCAGTAAAAGATAGAGCCGTAGAGAACTTGGACGGAATGATTCAAAGGACAAATTCACCATTCACCATAGAAGTGTTGAATCGCCCTCTCCCACCAAAGTTCCACCTTCCCCAGCTGGAGTCCTTTGATGGCTCAAGAGATCCCTTGGATCACATTGAGTCGTTCAAAACTTTGATGCTTCTATAGATGACCCCAGAAGAAGTAATGTGAAGGGCCTTCCCAATAATGTTGAAAGGCATAGCTAAGGTGTGGTTCGGCAAGCTACCCTCAAGAACTATTGCGATCTTCGAACAACTCAGCAAGGGGTTTGTTCGTCACTTCATTGGAAGACAACGACACAAGAAACCAACTGGGCATCTTCTCAATATCCGCCAAGCAAAGGGAGAATCGTTGAGACAATATGTGACGTGCTTCAGTAAAGAATTGCTGCAGGTGGACGAAGCGAAAGATCAAGTCATCCTTACAACCTTCCAAGCAGGATTGCTACCAGGAGATTTCTTTTTCTCAATCACCAAGAGTCTACCAAAAACTGTGGCAAAGCTACTTCACAAGGCCTAGAAATATATGAATGCAGAAGTCGTAGTGACCGCTAAAGGAGTGATGACCAAAACAAAGTGAGAAGAAGGAACCAGCCACAACCTTGACAGGAAGAAGGAAGCATGAGGCACTGGACATGAAGCAGACAAAAAAAGGAACCTCCCAGAACGAAGGCCTAAGTTCACTAACTTCACTCCCCTAGTGATGCCAATTGAGTAGGTACTAATATAGATAAAGAACGAGCCCTCTTTGTAATGGCCTAGACCAATTTACCCTCCAGCAAAAGTCAGGAGGATTGGTAGTGGGAGGATCCTCCAAGTCGTTGAAGAAGGCGTATGCAAAGGAAGTGAACAGCGTCCATTCATGGCTCCCACCTTCAAAGACGTCTAGGTGCAGCGAGCCAGATATCGTCTTTTCCGAGAAGGACACCCGCGGCGTCAGACAACCCCATGACAATCCACTGGTGATAATGCTTAGGATGGAAGAATTCAATATCCATCGGATACTGGTAGATAATGGAAGCTCAATAGACATTATCTATCTGCCAGCCTTCCAGTAAATGAAACTGAGCAAAGAAAATCTTTGACCATTCACTTCCCCATTGGTAAGTTTGACTAGGGACAAGGTCATTCCCAAAGGTGTTGTTAAGCTAACCATAATTGTAGGCACTTATCCAACACAATTCTCCAAGGAAATTGATTTCCTCGAGGTAGATTGCCCATCGACGTACAACGTCATCCTTGGATGACCAACACTCAACAAGTTGAAAGCGACGACGTCAACCTATTACCTAAAGATGAAATTCCCTACAGCCCACGGCATAGGGGAAATTAGAGGAGACCAAGTCCTCGCAAGGGAATGCTATCAAGCTGCCCTAGCATCAGGGGAAAATCACAAGTGGATGATAGACGAACCTAAACTAGTCCTCGAACCGTTAGAAGTGCCACAAGAGGTTGAGGTCGTCCCTAAAGATCTGTCCAAGGTCTTGAAGATAAAGTCAGCACTTTCAGTCTCAGAGAAGGCGAAGATAACAAAATTCCTAAGAGAGAACCAGGATGTTTTCGCTTGGAAGCACGAGGATATGCTAGGAATCAACAGGGAAGTCATCCAGCATCGTCTTAACGTTAATCCAAAGTGCAAACCAGTGCAGCAGCGGCAGAGAATATTTGCACTTGAACGCAATAAGGCAGTAGCAGAAAAGGTTGTGAAACTCCTAGAGGCAGGCTTCATAGGGGAAATTTTCTACCCTGAGTGGCTAGCCAACATGGTAATGGTAAAGAAGAACAATAGCAGGTGGAGGATATGTGTTGACTTCACAGATCTCAACAAGGCATGCCCGAAGGATAGCTTCCCCTTACCCAAGATCGACTAACTAGTAGATTCAACTACTGGATAGGCTTTTAAGTTTCATGGATGCCTTCTCCAGCTACAATTAGATCATGATAGAAAAAGAGATTAAGAGAAGACCATGTTCATCACTAGCCAAGGGTTGTATTGTTACAAGGTGATGTCTTTCGGACTAAAGAATGCAGGGGCCATATACCAGAGGTTGGTAAACCACATGATAGGAAGAAATGTGAAAGTATATGTAGACGATATGCTGGTGAAGAGCAATGACGAGGCTGATCACCTGGACAACCTAAGGGAGACCTTCGACACACTACATAATTATAAAATGAAGTTGAATCCAATGAAATTTGTTTTTGTGTTTCATCAGGGAAATTATTGGGATTCATGGTATCCCAACAGAGGCATAAAGGCTAATCTAGACAAGATAAGGGCAATAATGGAGATAGAATCCCCAAAGACGGTGAAGGAAGTGCAGAGCTTGAAGGGAAAAGTTGCAACCCTAAACAGATTCATCTCTCAAGCAATAGACAAGTGTCTGCCCTTCTTCAAAGTCTTAAAAAAGGCCTTTCAGTGGACTGGTGAATGTGAAGAAACCCTGACAAAGCTAAAAGACTACCTAACACAGCCGCCATTGTTAAGCCCTTTAGTAACAAGAGAGAAGTTGCATCTCTATTTGGCAATATCTAATACGGCAGTAAGCTAGGCACTGATCAGGGAAGAGGAGGATGTGCAGAGACCGGTGTACTATACCAGCCAAGCATTCCAAGAAGCTAAAGCGAACTACCCAAGGTTAAAGAAGATTGCCTTCGCCCTAGTAATCGCCTCCAAAAAACTACGCCACTACTTTCAGGCGCATCCCATCGTCGTCATGACAGACCAACCGATAAAGAAGACGATGAACAAGATAGATGCAGCAAGGTGCCTCGTCCAATGGGCCATAGAGCTTGGCCAATTCAATATAGAATATTGGCCCCGTGTTGCAATCAAAGCCTAGGTCCTTATCGATTTAATTATAGAGTTCACTTACCTTCAAGAAGAAAAAGAGCCCCAAAACTCAACATGGATAGTCCAAACAGATGGGTTTGCCACCAAGAAAGTTAGAGGAGCAAGTGTAGTCCTCATATCACCAGAAGGAGAAATCCTGACATATGCAGTCAAATTGTAGTTCCCAACAACAAACAACGAAGCCGAATATGAAGCACTTTTAAGAGCAAGCCGAATATGTAGTTGGCCAAGTAAGAGGAGATCATAAAGTAAAGGAAGAAAGAATGCAGAAGTATTTGAAGATTGATTTCCAGTAAATCCCTCGAGCAAAAAATGCTGAAGCAAATTTCTTGCCACGACTAGCCTCATCAAATGACTACAGCCTATCTCCTGAATTATGTATGGAAACAAGGGGACAACCTAGCATGAAAGGAGAGCAGGTAATGAGGGTACAAGAGCAAGACGAATAGATAACCCCCATCGTTCGTTACTTGAAAGAAGAACGGCTCCCAAAATATAGGAATGAAGCACGAAAGGTACAGATTAGAGCTACTTGCTTCGTCATTATTAACGATGTCTTATACAGATAAGGACAATCTCTCCCCTATCTCCGATGTGCTAACAAGGAAGATGCCGACTATGTATTGCGAGAGATACACGAAGGAGTCTACGGTAACCACGTAAGAGCAAGGTCTCTGGCGGGAAAAGCACTCAGAGTAGGTTATTACTGGCTAACACTACAGAAGGACACACAAAACCTCGTCAAAACATGCGACCAGCGCCAACACTTCACGAATGTCTAAATGCAACTAGGGGAGCCAATGACGGCAATAACCGCACATTGACCTTTCACCCAATGGGGGATCGACATAATAGTACCACTTCCTATAGGAAGGAAGTAGTTCAAGCTCCTCATCTTCACAATCGATTACTTCACAAAATGGATGGAAGCTAAGCTAGCAATGACGATCACTGAAGCCAAGATCACTAGTTTCATATAGAAGAACATAATCTGCAAATTCAGGATTCCTAACGTAATCATATCGAACAATGGGAAGCAATTTAACAATCCCAAGTTTCAAAAATTTTGCCAAGACTTAGGCATCAAGAATCACTATTCTTTCCTAAGACACCCCCAGGCTAATGGTCAAACGGAAGTGCCAAACAAAAGCCTGCTGAAAATTATCAAAACTCAGCTTGAGGGGGCAAAGAGTGCATGGCCTAAAGAACTGTCTAACGTTTTATGGGTGTACAAGACAACGACAAGAATGCCAATAGGGGAAACACCATTCAAACTGACATTTGGAACTAAAACCGTCATACCAGTGGAAGTAAGGCTGATGAGCATCCGGATCAAAGCTTACGAAGAGCAAAAGAACCAGCAAGAACTCAACAACAATTTGGATCTGATCGACGAGGTGAGAGACAAAGTTATGAAACGAATGACAAAGTACAAGGAAGCAATGGCTAGAAACTATAACAAGAAGGTAAAGGTGAGAAGGTTTGACATAGGCGACTTCGTCCTTAGAAAAGTCTCATAGGCAACAAAGGACCCATTCCAAGGAAAGTTAGGGCCAGCATGGGAAGGACCCTACAAAGTTAGGGTCTTTTGTTATTTGTGTACTCCAACTTTATTCTCTAGTGGATCGATTTCAACTTGGAAAGTTGCCGAGAGGTTTTTCACCGAGTTCATCGATTTCCTCTTCGATAATATGTCTTGGTGTTATCTTGTATTTGCATCTCTCTTCCCTACTCTTTAAACTTTCATTTTATTGTTGAATATGGCTTAGAGTAGTGTTATCGGTTCATTGCGCTTATTTACTCTTATTTCACACTTAGTTTAAGTTAGAGTAAAAGTAATCTAGCCGTAATTTTTAATTGGGGGTCTGAACAAGCTCTTATATTTAGCACAAATCTGAGCTTTCAACCTCCAATTAATTGAGGAGTATTCATATACCCAATCTCAATTTAATTGGGATTAAACCTCAATTAAGTTGAGTTGAGTACAAATGATGGAAAGTAGACCCCAAGTTATATATTTCTAGGCAGAAGATCTATTTATTGGTAACTAAAAGACAAATCTAAGTTGTTAAAAGCGCCATGGAAGCTAAACATATTGCATGTAGCAACGTAACATGTAAGGTTGTCAAGATAAAATGGATGTTATGCATGCTTTGCTCATGGTGAAAATAATTAAATTATGAAACATGTTTTATTTTTTTAGATAGGAATTAAGAAACATGTCGTCATTGAGTTTGGCAGCAGAAGTTAATTCAATGTTACTAGGAGGAAAAGTCATAGTTTTGCTCCATTTGAGTGGTCGATCGGTTTATGAACATGATTTAACTCAACACAAAGTGGGTGGTTATAAGTCCTTTTCAAGGAGTACTATTCATTCTCTCAAAATGTATAGGACGGTAAAATCATCCTAGATGCCGTTACTGGAGTAACTCTGAATGGCCTATATATATTACAACATCACAGTCCTTGACACAACTCAAATAACGTAGATTTGAGGAATTTCCACCCTTAAACTATACCAATGGGAAAATTAGAGTTTGAAAAATGATAAGTTAAAGACTTCAGAATAAAATTAAGGGCACAGGGAAAAACTTATCATCTAGCCTGCCTCAATATCAAAGTCACTTTTGCATTTCAAGTAAAAAAGAAAGAAAGAGATAATAAATAAATAAATAAAACCAGGAAAATAACTAGCTAGCAAGATTCGTTAGGCAAAACATCTGGAAATTTAAAATATATATATATATATATAATTTTTTTTTTTAAAAGCCTTCATTTCGACGCCATTTTGAGCTTGCAATTAAACGCACACACACCACAAGGTACCAATTAATGGAGCAATTTGTTATACATAGAACAGCATTAAGTACATGCAGAAATTAAATATTTCTTTGGGTATGTAGCCGGTAACCATAAAGGAAAGGCATATCAACTGCACTTATCTCTAGTTTCAGGTTCTTTTCCTTTTTCACTAGTTCTTAATTGAAGTGTGCATGATATGATATCTGCATTAAGCTTATAGAAGCAGTAAGCATATATGAAACTTTCTTTAGCAACAAGAAGAAGAAGAAGAAGATTTACTTCATGCATGCTATGTATATTGGCGAAGATAGAAATAAATAGATAAGTGTATATATAATATATACTGTCCCCTTTAGATTCGTAAGTAATTCAAGAGAATCAAACATTTAAGAATCCAGGGAGGTCAGAGGTGCATATATATAGTTTAGTCATTCCTGCTTTCCTCCAGTGTGTCATATACTAGCACTTCACATAAAGCTTCAACTCTTCTAAGTATATGCCTACATGCTACACCTCTCTTTAAATATATTCTGTCAGTGCAGTAGCAACATGCATCTGGGTGATGGGGGTATTTAGTTAGGAATAAGTAAATGTAAGTGATTGTTTTACAGTAAGTGTCATCGATCAAGATCATATTTCAGACAACACAACCATGCTAAGAACTTCCACCAGATAAGAAATCTATGAACGGGACAACAGCCTTGCTCTGTTGTTCCTTGGCTTCCTGATCCACCTCCTCGTCATCTCTTCTTGGATTGTCTATCACTTCACTACCATTAGACTCAGTATTTACTTGTAGAAAGTCATAAAACTCAATTGGCTGCTTTTTCTCTGCAATAAGAACATAAGGAAAATAAATAAATAAACATGAGTCAAGTATCATATAATAGAAAATATATAAATATTTATCAAGTTATGTAACATTAACATTTTTCTTTTATTTTGTTTGCATGGGTGTTCAGAGCTCTTCTAGCAATTCCGAGTATGTGTAGTCTCTCATTACACACACATCAAGTAATTACAACAAAAAATCTCTTGGAGATGAACCTAAGATGGTAATTAGGAATTATGAACCATAAATCTATGGATCTTATAAGGTCTTGATATCAATAGACCAACCCCTTGGGGTTTAACATTAACTTAAAAGTTATACACATAGTATAACTTGATATTGACCTAATATATATTACAAGATTTTCCATATCTCTCGTGTGTGTGTGTTTAATAGCTATATGGCACATTAGGAGGCTATCATTTGGATGTAGTTACCTTGACGTGGGTTGATACAAGGAGCTAGATGTTGAGAAAACAAGTCTTTTGGAAATGGGGAACAGTAATTATATGTGAAAGGGTACTGATATCTTTCACGGCATTTCTCAACAAAAGAAGCATTAGTAGTGATTCTTTTCTCACAGTTCATCATCTGGACCCCTTGCTTTAAAGATGATTTTTGGTCATTCATTAATGTTTGAGCAGCCCTTTTTGCATAAAGTTTAGATCTCTCTCTGCATCTTCTTGCCATGATGACATGCCAATGGTTCTTCACTGCGTTGTCTGTGCGACCGGGGAATAGCCTTGCGATTACAGCCCATCGGTTCCCATGAATCCGGTGAGATGCCAAAAGCCTCTCTTCTTCCTCTTCTGTAAAAGGGCTTCTGTTAATCCTTGGATCCAACTGATTGAACCATCTCAACCTACAGCTCTTTCCTGATTAATTCAATTCATGCATGCATCACTTATATATGTTAGTTATTTATATATATAACTAAAGCTTTAAATCACTATTATATGTACTTTGTTAATATCAAACCCTATCTAGCTAGCTAATAGTTTTGAATAACAAAGACAAAATTAATGACCAAATATCACAGCGACAAATTGATTAGCTAGGTCTAATTATCACCTGATCTTCCTTGGAGCTTTTCAGCTATGGCGTTCCAATTGTGGGGTCCATAGCGTTCCACCAACTCCCTAAGCTTCTCATCTTCAGCAGGTCTCCAATGGCCCCTTGTGCACATCTTATCTTAAATAAAAATGAATATAAATATAACCAAAAAATAACAAAGTATGTATATTATAGAGCAGATCAAAACCCTAGCTGATAGATGAGCAATTCTTTCTGTCAGATAAAAACTAAAGAACGTAGAGTCAAGACTTTAATAGACATAAATAATAAGAGAGAGAGAGAGAGATGAGTGCAGAGGCAAGGGATATGAAGAAGAATGAAGACAAATAGAGAATATATGGGGGAAGAGAAGAGAAGAGATGAGATGAGAGATCGATGTAGTGTTTTCCGTTATAGAGTTGGAGAGTTGGGACAGACTTTGCACCTGCGATTGATGCAACGTTTTGGCTAACAAACGCCTTAATTATTATTATAAGTGATCAAAAAAACATACATACATACAATATAACATATATGTGTGTGAGAGAGAAAGAGATAGAAAAGGGGTTGCTTGGTGGTGTGAATTTGGTTCTGCTTTCAACGTCTCTCCAAGTTTCTAACCTACAACTTCTACTTATAACCCACCTAGCCTACTCTTTTTTTTTTTCTTTTTCTTTTTCTTTTTTTAAATTTATATATAACTCTTTTTTAATTAAAGAAAAAACAATAATAATTAAGGCAAAAACGGAAAAAGGGTTTTCTTATAGTTATATATTTATATATATAGATTGAATCTTGTACTCTTTCATTAACGATAAACTGCCTGCCTTTATGTGTAAACAAAAAGCTAGCTATCCCTAACCCTAATCCAAACCTTATCTAAAACAAGAAGTGGAGTGTATTTGAACTTTTTGGTTTATAATAATAATAATAATAATAATAGGAAAAAAAAAAAAAAAAGGGGGGTGGGTTGGTATTCTTGTTAGACTTGTGATGTTCTACGTGTGGCTGTTTTAGGTTTTGATCACCTTTCAGTACCTAACTAACAAATTAGCTTAGAAAGCTCACAACTGCACGTGGAGATTCGGACATCTGCCGTGATTTATTTCTTAAGCTGCTCTTTGCAGTCAACTAACTGGTCTTCACTATTCTCAAAAAAAAAAAAAAAAAAAAAAAAAAAAAAACTAACTGGTCTTCCCGTAGTTGTGTAGTTGCTGTTAGACATGTCAAATTACACATCCATCCAATATCCCTACACCTAGTTCAATTTTCCACAAAATTTCCACTCCCTCCTCCTTTTATCCGTTACAATATTATTGTTACCAACTTTCCGTCTTTAAAAACAAAGAAAAAAACACAAAACAAAAAAAATATATAATTTTACTAACATTTGTCATGATAAATCAAGCTCCAATCATTAGGAGTTTTGTAGTTCAAATTGAAGTATATAGGTGATTACCATGAGTTCCAATTATAATTTGACTAATCTTTATAGGTTTTAATAATGCATATGTGAGCGCTTTCTTAGGTCATTACAAATTAACCGTATCAAAGCCAATCTAATAATGTCATGTAGGGATGCAACCAACGCTCTGAGTTTAGTTGGTTTTTAGGAGTTAATGGGTTGAGTTGGATTGTCAAAATCTTTTTTACGGTTAGTCAGATTAGATGCAGGTCAACAGATTCACAAATCTGTCTAACCTAACCTAACCCACTTATATTTAATATATATTATATGAGATTGTATTATTTACTCTTTTGTATATCAATTGAGTTAGTATAAAACTATATAATATCCTACTAAATATAAAATAATAAAAAGATAAAGTTTAGCTACAAAATTAGTTGTAGTTTAAGGCTACAACCTTACTCAATATCCTTTTATTAGAAGTGAATTTTGACAAATCCACCATTAGATTAATTCTTCTTCTTGTTTTCTCCATGCTTACAAAATTTCTAGAAAATTAAATATCAATAGCTATGTTATCAATAAATTGTTCAAGTTATAAGTTTTTGTAGTTTAGAATTATGCATAAAGCATAAGCCTATAGATCATATAATAAATAATATCTGAATGACACAAAATTTGACATGTGTATTAAAAGTGTAAAGAACATACAGTATAACAGTTAGATTTTCAAAATATGTAGTAATGTTTATTTTATTGAGTAGGGTTTCAGCCTAATTTTGTAGCTAAATTTTCCATAATAAAACTAGTTTATGTTTAATTTGTTTATTAACTGAGTTAAGATTAAACTATTTGATATCTTACTAACTAAATGAAATGTCATTTGATTTGATTATACATTTGTGTTGGTTTGATGCACTATCAATATAAATTTGTTGTTATTTGTCTAGTTTAAACTTTAAAGCACTAATAAAATAATTTGTGTTGGTTTGGTGATATGCTCAAGTTTATTAGGTTAAAAATTTGTTCTTATTTGTGTTGATGTTGTACTAATCCAGGTGGTTCAGATTGAATTGGTCTAGGTTGGATTTTTTTTCAACCTGACTATGGTGAGTCGGATTGAAAAAACCAATTAACCCAACTCATGCACACCCCTTTGTCATGTGACTTGGGGCACTAAGGTACATCATGACCCCTAATGAAAGGGTCAAGAATTTAAGTGGAGGAGATTTTAATGTCCTACTAGGTCTAACACAATCTTATCTCTCTTTTTAATGTTCACACCAAAATAATGCTAGTGACTGAACAATTTTCATAATTTTTTCACAATTGTTAATTTGGCCTATTGTGATTGAAGCGACGTCACTTTTATTTGGGTCTACCACTAACACTACTTTTATTATGTATCAATCATGACAAATCATGTCAACAATTGTGAAAACGTTGTGTCCATAGACTTATTCTATGTGTGTGTGTGAGAGAGGAAGAGCATCAGTCATATCTCGAAAGATTGTACTTTAGAGCACTCACAATAAAGATACTAAAAAAACTCAATAGTTATTTTAGTATCTCAAACACACACAAAAATCCCTCCAATGAAGTTACTATAGCTAAAATATTTAGCTATATTACAGTGAGCTGTTATTGATAACAGCTCACTATAGCATGAAGGTAAACATAAAAATCCTTTTTTTATTCCCTCCTCTCTCTGATTATCATTCACTCCTCTCTCTCCTCTCTCACTTCCTGTTATCTATTCTCTCTTCTCTCTCTCTCTCTCCCAGTGGTTTGTGGGTCTGATTGTGGACATTGGAGTGGGTCGATTGGTTCATGGGTTGGAGTAGTTTAAGGGTCGATTTGTTCGTGGGTCGATTTGGTCGTGGGTAGGAGTGGTTCGTGGGTCGAAGTGGTTCATGGGTCAAATTGGCTAATTTGGTCATTGAATTGTTTGATTTCTATTAAGTTGTGATGTGTTTGTGGTTGTGGCTGAGAGATGGAAGAGGAAGGTTGGTGGTGGTTGTGGGTTTTTTTTTTTTTTTGGTTGGTTGTTGCAGGTTAAGAAGTGGAAGAGGAAGGTTGTGGGGGGCTGGAGTGTGTGTGTGTGTGTGTGTGTGTGTGTTTTTTTTTTTTTTTTTTCCTGCTGCTGTGGTTTGTGGTTATGGTTGGTGGGGCGACGGTAGAGGTGGTGGAGATGGCTATTGCTATTGCTGTTGTGATGGCTTTTGTGGTGGTTTGTGGTGGTTGTTGCTGTTGTGATGAATTGTTTATATTATTTTAAATGAGTTGCGAAAAATATAGATTTTTTTATGTTGAGTGTATTGTAAAGTGGGTTGTTATAATAAATAAAATTGCTTTTTAAGTTGCTAAAAGCTATAATTTTTAGAATCTTTAATGCATGTGATTGCTCTTAAGATGAGAGACACACCCACAATATGTCAAACTAAGCAAGGCGAAGAGGTGGTGTAAGGTTGCATTTCGTGAAATCACCATCACATCCAAATTTGTGATGGCCGCCACCACATCAAGCTTCATTCTCGTCACCACCAACATATCATAATTCATAAGTGTTATTCACAGTGAAAATGGTTTATTTATTATTTTTTTTAAAGTAATTTGTCATCTATGGACAGTTATAAGGATTTGTGTAGATCTATCTTGTAACTTTCATTTTATATATTATATGATACTTGTCACTGTTAAAATGTAATTGTGGCAAATTTCAGCCGATCTAGCGATTAGCAACGAGTCTAAGTAAGACCCTTTCACCAATGTGGTCGAGAGCTAAAAGTTAGATTTTAAATAACAAAAAACAAAAACAAAAAATGGGTCTAGCCCATCGGTGCGTGATCTCTCCTAGTATTACCCCCAAATATTGTACGTATAAATTAAGCTATGCTTTTTTTATTTTTTTATTTTTTTTTGGTAAAATACTATTTTGGTCCTTAAACTATATTAAAAGTTTTTTTTTCGTCCCTAAACTTTAAAAAGTTTTTTTTTCATCTCTAAACTTTGTAAAGAGTTTTTTGAATAGTATAAAGACAAAAATAAGGATGAAAAAAGAACTTTTTCAATAGTTTAGGGATGAAAAATAAACTTTTAGTAAAGTTTAAGAACATAAATAAAACATTTTCAATAGTTTAGGGATGAAATCTGAACTTTTCGATAGTTTAGGGATGAAAAATGAACTACTTAAAATTTAGGGATAAAAACAAACTTTTTGTAAAATTTAAGGACCAAAATAGTATTTTTACTCTCTTTTTTTATAGAAAATTTCAACCTATGAGTTCCGCAACTGATGATATCTCTTTATCATCAAATTAAGACACCAATCGGTATTTGGTGTATATGGGGATTGAATCTCAGATCTCTTATTTAACCATAAGAGACTTTACTAGTTAAGGTAACTAAAACCCACTAAGTTTGTGCAATTAAAGAACATAAACATGTTTATCTATATATCAAGGTATATTTTGTTCAATCCAAAACTTTAACAATTTTTTGAATTTCTCTTTTGAAAACACTGAAAAGTATTAATTAGTTGAAATAAAAAATTCTTGACAAAAATAAATATTAGAATTCAAAAAAAAAAAGTTTTATGGAACTATAATCGGAAGACCGTACAAGTGGAATTCAGTAAAAGGACAATACTTGTCACAATCCGAATTTAGGTTAAACCACACACACACACACACACAAAAAAAAAGGCTGATTGCAATTTAGGCTTATCATAATCACATATAAAAACTCAATTGACTTAGCATATAACTAATGTGAGACTAAACATATGTCTATGCAACACCTTCGTAATTTGTTGTTTCTTTCTTTATTCTTAATCCTTTTCAAAATCACAAGATGAAATTTGTAATACATCAAATTGTGCAGATCCCTCACCCGCCCCCAACAAATAATAATAATAATGCGAAAACACCATTTTGGTCCCTACATTTTGGAGTTACAATCAATTTGGTCCTTACAATTTAATAGCAATCAATTTGGTTTCTGTTATTTTTAACTTACAATCAATTTGGTCCTTACTGTTAACTCGTTAACGGAAAATGTTTATGTGGCTAACAATGTGTAGTGTTAATGTCTAATGTTGATGTGTCAAAATTTTAATGCCACATCAGCACTTACATAGCAAAAAAACAGCCGCATCAATTTCAAAAATAGTTTTTTTTTTTTTTTTTATATATATACCAATTTTATCATTTTCTTTTAATTTTCTTAACATTTCTTGGTAACCAAACATATTTTCACATCTTTTTTCAATTTTGTTTTTTACTTTCTTGCAAAATTTTTTGGTTGCCAAATATTTTCACCCCTTAACCCAGATCCACCAGGCCACCACATCCCAAATCACCACCACCACCTCAACAGTTTAGCACCACCACTAATCTAGATCCACCACCATCACCAAACCCAAATTACCACCACCCCAACAGTCCATCCCCACCACCAAATCCAAATCCACCACCACCAACACCTCCACAATCTAGCACTACCACCAAACCCTAAAATCAAATTTCAACCGCAACTAATACATATTTTGAACCATCAAACAACCAAAACCCTCACACCATAACAAATCAAAGGAGAGACCGAGTCGGTAGTCCATGAAAAGTAGAGAGAGGGAGAGAGCAAGGAGATCACCTCGATGGTGGCTCGTGGTGGTGAACGGCGAGGGAGAACTGTGACTATTTTTCGTTAATGAGTTAACGGTAAAGACCAAATTGATTGTAAGCCAAAAATAATATAGACCAAATTGACTGCTACCAAAATGTAGGAGATCAAATTGACTGTAACCCCAAAATTTAAGGACCAAAATAATGTTTTCGCCTAATAATAATAATCTATATATATAATAATAGGTGAAGCTGAGAGAAACTTAAATTAAAATTTGAAATTAGAATTCTAATTGTGCGTCATGTGTCCTAAATTATTTATTCTTAAAGAGTTTTATTTCTTAATTGTAGAATCAAATGTGGGACCACATCATAAATATTTATTCAAGTGAGTTATTAAGTATAAAAACCAAAGAGTCCAGAATAAATTAATCATAAAAAATAAAAAAGTGCTTCACAATAATTTTTTTTTTTAAATGGACAATTTACATTTTATACCTTATAATATTCTTACAAATTTTTTTAAAAAGTTAACAAAATATAAAAATGACTATCAATAGTATTTAAATTATATATATATATATATATATATAAATTATATTATGCATTTTATTGATATCTTTAAGTGTATCTATGCATATGCATGGAGTTACAAACCAGTAATAATAATGACATGAAGTTTCATCCATGTAGAAGCACAAAAAAGGAAATGCGAAGGTTGATGTGGAATTTCATTGTTCAGCCATGTAGGATAGCTATTATAAAAATATACAATTAGGTGAGAGAGTAATATCTGTATAGCTTCTTCCCATCAAAAAGAAAATTTATATATATATATATATATATTAATTAGATCACCATTGAGGCCAAAGGCAAATTAAAACCATTCAAAATAAAACAAAACAAATACAAATACCCATTGTTCTTGAAATGCAGTCTGGCCTTTACAAATTGTTGGCAAACACAACTTCAAGTCATGGGCATTATAGTAGCAATGACAATGACATGATTCCAGAATCTCACATCATCTACTTTTTCTGGTTATTTGTTTTAGTGATTATCAGTGAGATACATCTTCCTTTTGATCGTTAATTATATATATGTCACTCAACTAAATCTCTATATGTACGTACTAGGCAAGTACATGTACTGCAGTACATGCACTGCAGTTTTCTAACCATTTATGTTGAATTATCGTTGATGTTCTGTGTACCCTTTTTCTTTTTTTTTTCTTTTTTCTTTTTCTTTTTTCCTTTTTCTGGTCTGAAAATGTGGCTGTACTACGTACGTACATATGATTGTGTCTGAATACAGCATCGTGATTCGTGAAACCTTTTTTTCTCTCCCAAAGCCACTTCCAGAATACATGCTACAAAAGGACTAAGAATCACCTCCAGTTTTTCTAAGATTACATAACATCTTAAACCAGGGTGTATATATAACCTGATATACAAGATGATATTCTCTCTTCTTTTCTTAAATAAAAAATTTAATTAGTTAGTGATTGATCACAAAACTTTTTGTTTTGTTCTGGCTTGTCCTAGACAACTGAAGTTTTAATTAACCTCAATAAATCGAGAAAAAATAAAATCTCACAATATTTATAACATATAAAAGATTATGGTTATTCGTCTTTGTCAAGAATAAGCATTATTAACTTACAGATTCTTTTTGTACCAACTCTTTTTCTCAATCTAAACTTCACTTTTGTCATAATTTACACAGTGATGGAAGGCTCAGCAAAGGACTTCAAGCCCTAAAATATATTGGTTCTACTAGAGCCAGTACATTACATATATATATATATATATATATGGCCAATCAGAGGAGGCAAAGCCTATATATAACGACCTCCACCGAATTCATTTTAAGGTCCGGTTAATTACTTCCAGTTTTTTCATTAAAAAAAAAAGCACCCATATATACAAACCCAAAAATTCTTTTTTAATAGATGCTAAATTAAACCAACCTTTCTTGAGGTTTTAAGAAATGACTCCTCCTAAACATTTTACAAAATAACTCTCCCTTGAAGTTTTTATAAATGTAACATTTAAGTTTTTACTAATAGAATATTTCTTTTCTTTTTTTTAATTCTAATTAATTTATAAATAGTTAAAAGAGAAGAGTGTCATGCATTCACAAACCTTTAGTCATTTTGTCCATACTTTAAGTAAGAATATTTTGAAAAACAAAATAATTGCATAAGTTCAATCACAATTTAAGTGGACATGAACTTAAATGTATCTATACAAACCTCAATGTCATTTATACAAATGTTTTGGGAAGTGTCATTTTGATAAACCACAAATTAAGAAGAGTGGTGTTATATATCCATTCTAATATGATTTATTTTTTTTCTTTAATAAATCACAATCTCTAATGCCTTTCTTTGTATATGCATTGAATTACTTTTGGAATTTCATTTAAAAAGGAAAATTTACTTTTAGAATTTGAGGAATATCAATAAAATGATCAATGCCAAGTTTTTGATTCTTCAAAGTGTTTGTTCCATGCATGCATGTTGTGGCAAAGATTAAATTTAACTTTAAAATTTGTGTTACATATATAATATTTAATAAAAATGTGATATTATCGTCTTATTAATTGGAATTATATATTGATAGGCTGTATTTTTTTTTTTTTTTTTTTTTGAGAAAGTGATAGACTGTATTTAATTCGGAAGTAAAAAAATATTAATTTAATTTAAACTTTTAGAGGTAATTGACTCCTTTTAACATGTCAAGGAAGAGTGTCCACATAGTTAGCCAATAGTACCAAACTGGTAGGTCGTGGTTACGACTTCAAACGAAGCATGAGTTTTAATTTGTGGCTCTTCGGTTAAACAATTTGGATTGAATGACATCAGTCATCGTATCTATTTCTCATATATATATATATAAATATAAATGGAGACATGAGTCTACATTTGACCGTTGGCCTAACATTCTCCAATTAGGAGAAGAAATAGAAATTGCTTGTTAAAAAAGTGAGAAAAACCCAACTCCCCATCTCTTACCAACCATATATCAATAGAAAAGTACTGCGCAGGAGATTGCTGTAACTGCCACTCAACTGTTTTCTCATCTTCAAACATCTCTCTCTCTCTCTCCTAACTTCTGACCTTCCGGAAAGAACAATTGCCAACCTCTGAAAATTGATTTAAGTACATAAAAATAAATCTCTTATTTTACACCAAAAAATATTTATCATGTAATAAAATTGCAAGGAAATATGAAATATTCTAGTTTATTCATCTCCAAAGTGTATAAATGTTAGCTATATTTTCTTTTTCTTTTTTGGTAAATTACTAGTTGATCAGGCCAAATCACGCTTACTTCTTTGACTCTAAAAAAAAAAAGGGCAAATAACACTCCCCTCCTTTGAGGTTTAGGAAAATGACACTCACCCCCAAATTTAAAGGAAAAAAACATTTTTCCCCCTTTGATATTTATTTATCTAAACTCTGTTAAATTGGCGTTAAAAATGTTGTGCACTAACATACCCTTTGGTTAATAATGTATTTCCAAAATTGACTCTAAAAGTTTTTTATATTGATAAGTGACTTTGAAAATTTCAAACTCATTTTTAAACAATAAAAGCTTGAAAGCTTTAGCAAATTGTTTTATTTCATAAATTTTGATCCAAAGTGTTAGAGAGAGGAGCGATTAAAAAATCTAAGAGGATCATCAAACTTTAAAAAATCAATTGAAAATGTGCTATAAGAGACTAAAAAATCAACATAAGCAACATGTTTTATAATATGCTTTATATTTCGTTACTAATATTAACAGAAGGGGGGGGAGTGTTATTTTTTTTAAATCTCAGGGGAGGGAGTGTTTTTTCCTTTCAAGTTTGGGGGGTGAGTGTCATTTCTCTAAACCTCAAGGGAGGGGAGTGTTATTTGCCAAAAAAAAAAAATGGAACTTGCAATAGGGCAGCATTTCATTAAAGTTGATAGGTCACACCATCCTTTTATGTATAGATAAAAACCGTTACATTTCCGTAAATATAAAATTAAAATTTTTTCATATTTTATTTGAATCAATGAAGTAAAGGAATTTTATTTTACTTAAAAATATATGATTAGTATTGTATATATGAGGCAAAAACAAAACCTTATTTTCTAGTTAAAAAAAGGGTTGAATTTGTAACTTTTCATAGATATCGATTATATAAAAGATGCTTAACCTATTGAATGGTCTAAATTACAACAAAGATTCACCATTTGACATAAAAATATAAAATAAAATAAAAGTGGGGTGGCTCCATCAATTTTAATAAGACATCCTATTATCATAATTTCTCCCTTTAAGAAATACACTAACCTTCTTATGATTTGAATTATATAAATTTATATACTTTGTTTAACCAATCAAGTCAGACCACATTATCATCTATTTGATTAACACAATCATTCTTCCTTCTTCCTTTTACCTTAAATTCTCTGTGCCAAGGTTATTGAAGAGAAAGAATGAAGAAGGATTGTTTACTACAAGAATATCAATTAGATAGATGTAACATTATTTGATTGGTTCTCCAAAATTTATCTAATAATCTAAACCATAAGAAAGTTTAGGTTATGTTTGATAACCGTTTTTATTTTTTATTTTCAAAAACTTGTTTTTGGGAATATAAATAAAAAAAATTATTGTATTTTTGAAATAAAAAACATGTTTGGTTAGCTGAAATTAAAAAAATAGTTTTTTGAATAAAAAAATAAAAAATACTAAAATATGTCATTACTAGGATTTGAACTTTAATGCTAACTCATTAAATAAGACGGATTCATTAAATTAAATGCTTGTTTTCATTGATTTTCGAAAATTAGAAACTAAAAACAACTTTCTACATGTTTTCACTTTCTTTCACAAATTGAGTTTTGAGAAAAAATTTTGTTTTCTATCCATTTTGGGTTGCCAAACAAGTTTTTTAGTCTCAGAAATAAAAAATTGATTTTGAAAACAAAAAATAAAGGAAAAAACAGTTACCAAACATACCCTTACACTCTGCTTGTTTTGACGAAAAATATCAACTTAAACATACTAAGGACTAGGGCGAGCGAAATTCAATAAAGGCTGAAAGAGGGGCTTCCTAATCAAAAACAATAAATTAAAATGAATTAGTTTTCTTGGAAAATGTTTTCCAAAAAATGAATCAGCCATTTTTTGAGATATGTTTTATGTCGAGGGTCGAGGAAAAAGGAATGTTAGGTCTAAGTAATTAAAAAGTATAGTGAAATTAAGACATAAGAAAAGGAACGTAAATTCTTTTTTTAGGTGTGATAAAATGGAGTGTGGGGGGTATAATTAAGCTTTTTTACATATATGATGGATTCGAGTACAAAGTTCTAGATAACAAAATTTGGGCATGTGAATTTGAATTTAAGCGATTAAAATTCAAATACTATATTTGAATAGTTTTAAAAAATAAAAGATTTGGATTAGACCAAATCTACCATGGATTTTAAGATTTTAAAATTAATGAATTAACTAAAATCAATAGATTTAAAATCCAAACCAAAATTCACATTCAAATTTCCAAATGCAACCTTGGTTAAACAATCTTTCCCTTTTCTCGTAACAAATTCGCAAGAGAAGTTGCAGTCAATGCATGTAACTTTCTCTTACTAGCTTTGCCAAGCAAGGAATATCATATTTGAAGCCATGTTTTTCCTTTCCGAAAATGTGTAGTCGAACCAATATAACTGTTTTAGCACTAACCTGAAGGGAAGGGCAAATATCATATGTTCCTTAAATTACAGATTACCGCTCCTAACTGCTTCATGTACGGAAACCTCTTTCTTGACTGTTCACCAGCTTTACCTACTTTTTCTTCAAGCCATTCAGCGATTATATTGACCAAAATTAATTTTCTTTATACGAGGAAACTTCATTCTATTACACATTTGCATGTCTATTACAATATAGAGCCATAGGATTTCTTGTTGAAGCTGTCTCTCCTAACAATAAATACAATCTTCTCAAACAGAAACACCGAGTTAATTAAACCCAATAAGGCAAGGCATCTTCTCTATCTAAATAGTGAACTACAATCCAAATATTCTTCACAGTGGATCACCAATACACTCCCTAGCTAGCATAAGATTCCGGCTACATTTATTAATTAGCTAGTCAATCTGGATAATTTAACTAATCTTATATAACTGGAACTGGAGAGAATGTTGTTATAAACATCTCTACTAGTGGAAAAATATGAATGCGTGTAAATGTAATCATCACACCTGTAGAAAATTTCCTTGTATATTACACTTGAACCTAAAAAACGAAAAAGGTTATCGAGCATATCTACAATATGATATGCATGAGACACACAGTCGCAGACAAACCCATATATATATTCACATTAACAAGACTTAGCCATCTAATTTGAATAAACATGTTGACATATGTGTTTTTCACAAAACCTGTTACTTTCTGCTTTTTATTAAGCTGTGACTAAATTCAGATTTATGACCTTAATTATTGGTTCAAGTCATCATCTGATACGACGCATAGTCACCTCGTGCGGGATAAAGGTTTTCTCAAGGCCATGGGTCCACACTCATCTAAACTTCTCAACTTTGAAACCACCGAATTAATGAAAGCCAACTTGTGAACCATTTGAAAGGATTCTAGCTTTATGTATTGTCTCTGGGCTTGACTCAAGAAGAGGTACGCCTACCTACCAATGTATATAGAAGTAGGACAATCACCGCCCAATTCACAATTTTCTTCCTTATTTTCATCTTATTTTCATTGTGTTTGTTCTCCAAATGTCAAGGCCATCTCTTTCACCACTACCAGTACCAGTATAGTAGTATAAATATCTATTCTTGACTTTTTTAGAACTTTATAGATATAGTAAGTTTATTCTAAAATACAGTTGGTTGTGGTAAATAATAAATAGAATAGAACATATATATGTTCATTGAGTGCAACTCACTTTTGGGCTTGTTAGTATTAGGTAGAAGACAGAGATATAAGTGTCATTGTTTGGCACGGATACACATTCCTTTAAATGGATTTTTGTACTAACCTTGATGGAATATAGCACCTTTATATTTTGTAATTGAAACTGGATGCGCCTTTTCCTATATGTTTCCTGGATCGACCTATCTCTTTCGCTTGAGTTGAAATAGTAAAGATTAACAGATAAAAGTAACAGCATGTAACTTGTATCATATATATATAAAAAAAAAATTACATTTGAAGGTGACGTCTTCAAAACATGAGCTACCGCATCCGTCAGTAAGTTATGTTTTGATTGATACTTAAATAGAGCTCCCACTAGCGTATTGGACGTGTAATTGAAGAAAAGGTTTGCTTTATAGTATTATAAGGAGGATATTCTCTCAATAGCATAAAGAACAATTGCACTCAAACCATTTCTTTCGGCTCAAGTGTAGATTGGCGCAATAAGCTCACAAGTCCAAAATGATTGCAACATTTTGTCGTGTTCAAATTCTGACTGATGCAGAGCTTATATCCTTATAACAACCCAATCTAGAGATAATCAAGGAGAAAAAGCATCGAGAATCTTCAACATTACTCAAGAGTGCAGTTGCATTCACTGAAAGAAGGCCACTAAGTTGATGACATACTCAATATCCAATCACAAATTCCCAAGCTAGGAGTGCAAATTGTCAAATTTCGTGCCACGGTGTATTCCACAAAGGTCGAAATTATTATATAATGTCTGCGTGTAGACGAAGAAATATCTGCTTATCAACTGTTCCTTGCCATCCCAATTTCTATGTTCTCAGTCAAAACATCAATGATGCTAAAAACAAAATGAGTGCCACTAATATGGAAGGTTCCTTCTGTAATTACCTCACATGTAGATGGATCTTTATACAAATCATATTAATACTTTCACTTTTCCTGCTATATGTAACACAAGGAATTATCCTGATGTAAAGGGTGATATAGAAGAGAGCACTTAGTTTTTTAGGTGATAATTTATAACAGCCAATGGATTCTGCAAAACCTTATATAGAGCGATAATTATAATTGAAAAAACATAAGTAGAATATCTAAAAAGATCAGTATGCTTGTTCAAACCTGACATAGGGAGGAGACAAAACTACCGTAGTAGAAAGGTATTGGAAAAAGAAAAACACACCAATGAAGATAGATTTGAGAGTTGAGACAACTACGTAGAAAGATGCTATGGACGCATAAAAAAAGTGGGTATAGATCATATATTTCAATTTTGTTATCTCTGTCTATTACTGAATTTCTAAAAAGGGATTTGTAGAACCATATGCCCATGTTTGTCCCCATACAAACATATTGTTCAAGCACATCCCTGAAAGCAAAAGGAAATGCATGGAAAACAGCTATTTGAATCTTCAAGACTATGGTCAGGCATACAAGGAGGAAAAAGGTTGAATTGTTTCTAATTTAAAATTTTGGTTTACTTTCAGTACTTTTTTAACTGGAAATCTTTTTTTGTTTTAAATACACAAAGGCAAGTAATAGTGAGTTTTAATCTCCACCTTTTATTTAGTTAGTAAGTGATGTGTCAGTTTCTTATTAAAATAAAAAGAGATTCTAATTAAAAAAGTACTGGAAGTAAGCCAAACTCCTAATTTAAGTCCCCACACCAATTTGAGCCAAAAAAAAAAAAAAAAAAGGGTTCCCTCTCAAGGCTTGAGATTTGAAACTAAAGGGTTTTATTATCCAAATGCCACACTCATCTGCTTCTTTTCATTGAAATAAAACCATGCGGAAGTTAAGAAGGTAAAATTTCTCACTACAGTATAGTCCTCAATTTGATTTAAGAGAAGACTTTCTTATTACTATTTAAACGACTATCCACATGATTTATTAAATTGTGTAAGAAAATGTCACACGACTTTTTAAATAGATAATGTAGTTAAAATACATGTGAATGCTCATTTAGATAATCA
The DNA here is from genome assembly GCA_023621385.1 of Quercus gilva. Taxonomy (NCBI): domain Eukaryota; kingdom Viridiplantae; phylum Streptophyta; class Magnoliopsida; order Fagales; family Fagaceae; genus Quercus; species Quercus gilva. The sequence continues at coordinate 33,145,473 of CM042482.1, read as the reverse complement.
TATGGTAAATTGGAAGAACTTTTCTTTATATTTGAGAGAAACTTCCATAATTTATATGAAAATGCTAATAGTGATCCCCCAAAATCAAATACCTTTAAAAAAATGACCCTCAACTCCCAATTATATTCATTTATACCTTTATTTTGGGCTCCTGTAAATAATATTCAGGTTCCCCTCCCCCCCCCCCCCCCAAAATGTATAGAAAATATTGCATAGTGCATACTAAGATTGACCAAAAGAGAGTTAAATACTTTCTCAAAAAAAAAAAAAAAAAGAGTTAAATAATTAGTGTGTTAACACCACAATCCTTATTATATTTTAAATCATTTCGTTAGTGAATTGATGGAATTGCTATTTTTCCCAACTGTTTGTTGAAGGCATGATTTTACAAAGGAGACATAATGAATGCACGAACTGAATCATTTTGACAAGCAATATTTACATGCCAGCAGTATTCTCTACCCCAGAAGTACGATGTGCTTCCACTTAAAACTGTCAACTACCTAATCTTCTGTACACCACAAATTTCTAGTGATTGAAGGGCTAATTTTCAATTAAATATTGGAACAATTGAGCTGTAATCCTATTCCACCTAACATCACATAGAATGCATTGAATCAGATTGGCCTGCTGAAGAACAGTGTAGAAAACCTTTCTCAGATTCCTTCATCACTGACAATAATGCAGCATTTCACAAATGCCTACAGGGCTGACAATTCAACTTCCTGAGTACAAGGTCGATATGCCACAAATGTATAGTCATTTGAGAAGGAACCGGGATTGAAACAAGTGATTCCTGTGTATTTGAATGCCTTCTGCTCACTTTTGTCCCCTAAAACAATCTGAATGAAAAGACAAAAATGAACCAAGCGTCAGATTGTTCCTGTCAAGACTAATCACTATGCAGTTCTGATGGCATCAGCCAGCAAGTCTAATTTCTTTCCAGTTATTCAGTTTTAAATGTTATGAATCAATTTTAAAAGAGCCACAAGTTCCCATTCTTCAATGTATTTTGAACATGTAATGAGTTCAACTCAAGCAATCTGCCTCCAAGATCATAATTTAAAAGTTGTCAAGCAATTTTGCCCCCAACATCCACTTCTTTCTTGAATTGATGAGAAAAGATCAGAAATATAATCAACAGATTCAATTTGAATTCTCTGGTTGTATATCATAGCTATTAACATCATTATCATGGGTGACATTGCCCTTCATGTGTTTATTGTTCTAATGACGGGAAAATGAGCTATTCAGAACATCACAAAACATAACAATGTTAAACAAAGTACAAAACATTTGGAATTAGTATCAGTACCGTATGTGGAGTAGGATAGAGATAGAGACAGTGGTCATAATTCCAGACAATAGGTTGTACAATAAGAGGGAGTGGACAGAGATGACTTTGATGAGTTATGGTAGCAACAAGCTGCAATAAAAGCTCAAAAGCCATTTAGCACAATCAGCTAATATCCACAATCAAAAAAATGGGTCAAAGATGTATCTAAAAATTATGAAGATATAAGAAAGAAAGAACAGATTACATGCTGAAAAGGATCAGTAGTTTCTTCCATAGAAGGGGGCATCAGACATGAGCGACGCATTCTATAGAGCAGATCCTGACGGAAAAATACAATTTCTTGGGTATAGAATTTGATTCTGTACACACATGATAAATGTATAATTATGAGGAAAATTATAGCCACATCAGTTGCTATTAGCAAGCGCACAAGATAAATTCAAATTCCATGCAGCAATTATGATCTCAATCTCATAACTACATTTTCTTATTTCCGTTATCAGATGGTACTCAATCAAAGAACACAACTTAAAAATAACATTCAATGCTGCAGACATCAGGAGAGTGTCTTTGGAAGGATATTAAACCTATCTTCACAAGTGATCAGAAAGGTTAACCTGCAAGGATTGCTTGAAAATATGGCATTTGGAATGTGCTTCTGAAGCTCTTCAGTTAAATATTTAGGTAAAGCACACCTGGGTAGAACTGTTGATGGACCTGAAAATGTCAAAAAATAAGAATTTTCTCAAGCATGCCACTAAATGTGAGGGACATTTGAAGTATGTGGTAGTCAGTTTAGTATACCTGCATCATCAGGTCCTGGAATAAAAAGAAATCGACTATGTTCCTTCAGCCGTGGATGGGCTGCAATCAATTGCCCAAGCTTGCCGAACTGTGATCTGCACACCTCAGTTGCTCATTATTCCTTTTACTTGACATAATTATTTTTATTGCTGTTATTATCAGACAAGAGTAAGCTATATCTCACCTGAGACTTGAGAAAGAATGGAAGGAAAGGTTACAGGGGTGAGAACAAAAATTCCCCATGAATACAAATAAGGAAGGAAGCACCTCAACACTCTCAAAACCATTGAGGACAGTCTCTAGTTTTCCCATAACCTTCTCATGAAGAATAGAGTATAAAGATTAGACTGAGCTATTCAGGAGGTAAAAATATAAATAAACAAGAGAGAGACATCGTGAATCACCTCTTCATTGTCTAGCCAAATGTCAGAGAGTATGACAAACATGTCGTTAACTGCTCTCTTTTCAAACTCTGCAAGTCTGAGCTATGGGAATAGTATAGGAAATTTTATGAATTCAAAAGTGTTAAATTTATCAAAGAAACTTCAAAAAAAATTTTACTAGAAATGCTTTTTCAATTCTTAATCATAGCAAAGGCAATTTATAAGATACAGTCTCTTCTTTAGTTAGTATGCCACCACCGAAGAAGTCATGTCCTGCTAGTGATTTGAGCGACTTATCTCTGTCCTCTAATGGAGGAAATCCACAAGTAATTACCTTCACAACAGAGAGCAAGTTTTAGCATAAAAATCAACTCAAAAGATGCCCATGGAACTTTGGAAAATAGACATGTGATTCTCAAAACAAGATTGCTAGCAGAGTATGAAAGTAGTATGTCCCTCAATAATGACAAGTTTTATTCAAAATTATGATAGCTAGATAATTTTGCAACCTCATATCATAATTATTCCACTAAGCTTATTAAAATGATACTACCTCATTCAAACATTAAAACGTCTACACTTGAGAGACTTATTATGATGATTTCACAACAGTTACAAGGTGAGAAAAAAAAAATTAGATTGGTTGCACAAAAGTTAAAAGAGCAGCCAGAGTCTTAATTAGAATAAGAAAAAGAAAGGAAAAGAAAAGGTATGAGGTTCCTTTAGTACAAAAATTTTCTAAAAAAATCATCAACGGTCTAGGTAAGGATTCGCCCACTATGTTACATGAATTGAATTCATACACTAATATCCTCCATCTCTATCGAGAACCCGACTCTTAGTCTCTTACAATACATTTTGGTACCCTAGTTCTAAATTAATGATATAAGATTATAATTTTAGAAGAATTTCCGTATAAATTTATAGGAGACCATCCTAAATTATATAGTAGACACCATATTTTGTAGATAGGAACATTAAACAATTGGTATGAATATTAGTATTTCTTCCAGAACCAATATTCTCAATAATGCAAAACATGACTGCCAAGGCAAGAGGTACTGAAAATTTCCAAGATGTCTTGATTGGATGTCCAATGTGCTGACCCAAACATCATGGAAGCAAAAAAAAAACTTTTTACCAAAAAATCCTTGTCATTTGCCAAAACCAATTGTTTTTGGACAAATTATTACAGAGTAATATATAATAAATAAATAAAAATTAAAGCACATACAAACTTGAGAAATTATCTGCAGTTGTTAAAAGATCAGATTTATTAAGGCAGATTTCAAGAAAACGAAAAATATAGCACCAACCTGAAATATGCCCTCTAGGAGCATCTCACCTTCTGCTACAACAATGGTATTCTCTGAGAAAAACCCTGTAGTTATCTTGTATTCCTTGTCAAAGAAAATTCCTGTTTGTATATCTCCATTTTGAACACAACAGGCAGCACCAAAATGGGTCCAAAGTAAAGAATACAAAATTCAAAGACTAAGCAGAGGGATGATGTAGACACAAAAAACAAAGAGACAATCCACAGAGCCAATTGAAACTAGTGTAGCAAACAGAATTATGAAGATTTTATACGCCATTGCCCAGTAGTAGTCAAATTAAGTGCTACTACAGTCATGTTGTCTAGTTTTGTAGAATTTAGAATCATCACAAAACGAGAGAGAGAGAGAGAGAGAGAGAGAGAGAGAAAGTATGTTAAGGATATTGCATTAGATAAATTGATTTCGACGGAAGCAGTTAGGTCTTCCAAGTAATAATGGCCATCTTCCAATTGAGATATCACACCCATGACCCATCTTCTTCCAGTTTGGCCAACTAGAGACTGAATTGGAGATATCTGGCAGACACAAGCATTCAGAATCAGAGGCAATGAATGAAAAATTAATTAATAAAGCGGATGTGGGTTTGGGTTTGAGTTTTGAGAGCACCTCACAACTTCCAACATGTGAAATTTCAGTATCAAACGCAGGTTTGGAAAAATGGTGGTCGCGAGCAAGCCTCTGGAACAGTAATAGGAAGCGGTCCCTATACAAACCCGCTTTGGCAGAAGCTTCCCCATGAATTGCTAGACTTCCCGTATGCCTATCAATATCATTCATCAAATTCAATAACTCACTCTCTATGCATAAAAGTTAAGATCAGAAATTAGAACATTGCCCATTGCACTTTTATCCTTCCCTAATTTTGAAAAGGGTGACATGACATACTCGTAGAAAATCTTTTTGATGGGGTCGTAACGAAATTTGGGGACGAAGAAGGCATCAACAACGCGAATAGCAGAGGAAGAGGAGGAAGGCCCACTGGTGGCTTCATCGTCAACGTCGTCGTCGACAGCTGCTTCGGCTTCTAATAAAAGGGTGACGATACGGTGCACGGGTTCCCTGTCGATTATTGAAGATTTCACTGAAAACAAACAAACAAAGAGAGTAAAGAGAATGCATTTAGATTAGATTAGATTTGGATTTAGATTTAGAAGAGAAAAAAAAGAGATATACAGGAATCGTGGTCGAGGAGATGGTCGAGAAGGAGGTCGAGGGCGTCGTCTTCAGCGCCTTGGAAACGGTTGACGAAAGAGAGGATCTCATCGAGAGCATCGACTTTCAGAGTGTATCCTCTTATCTTGCATTTCCTCTGCACCTTCTTCCTTATCATCATCGTCCCACTATCCATCTCTTTCTCTCTCTCTCTCTCTCTCTCTCTCTCTCTGATTTCTTTCTTTGACTCTTAGATCGATCGCTCTTGGCGGGAAAATTGAGCTTTTTCAATGCTCAAAATGGCGGGAAACTATTGTATTAAATAAATAAAAATAAATGAATGAATATAACCTCTCTGTCTAACGTCTGTCTCCTCCTCCTGCCAGCTATTTTTTTTCTTTGTATAATATATATGACAATATAAAGTGTAACCCTACCCTCCTAATGGTGTAGTTGTATCATCTGAGCTTTTTTTTTTTTTTTTTTGGTTAAAGAAAATGGGGGTGTTTATAGTTATATTAAACCCTCGAGTAGGGCGTCGTGCCATGAGAAATTCACTTATTTTTACACGTGTGAGAGTCACCTCATTTTTTAGAACACCCCTTACTAAGGATGCCTACTAACAGAAGGCCGTTGGCAGGACTCGAACCCAAACCTGACAAGCAGGAAACGAAAGTCCTAACCAATTCAGCCAACCCCCCGTTAGCAGCCTCTGAGCTTTTTTTAATTTTGACCTAAATGCTCCCTGCCTGGGACCGGGGACATCCTCTTTCCACTTTCAACGGATTTTTTTAAGGGATAAAATTGTACTTTTGCTTTTCAAACTCACTACTTGATTATATAGCGAGCCTGTTTGGGATTTGCTTATTTTACTGAAACTAAAAATTGTTTGCTGAAAATACTACAAATAAAGGTAAAAGTGAGCTTAAATAGTACAGTGGGACCCATAAATAGTAGCAAAAATAAATTAAATAGTAAAATAAGTTGGCAAAATTAATCATGCCAAATAGACACAACACATCAGACTTTTTTCTTCTTCTTTTTTCCTTTTTTAGGTGGCAATTCCTAGAATCGTATTCACACGTGGACTTATAAATATTCGACTATATAGGTTGGCATTAAGGTGGCATTTCGTGTTCATGGGTCGAATTCGTGTCATATCGAGCCATAAATACTCGGCTATATAAGTTAACCCAAATCCCACCTGTTTAGTAAACGTATCAAAAATTCTCAACCCTAACTTGACCCGTTTATTAAATAGGTTGACCCAACGTGACAAATTTAACCCGTTTAATTTTCAAGTCATGTAAAGGTCAATATAAATGACTCGTTTAATAACCTATTTGATTAATAGGTCAAACCTCCTAAATTACTATATTTAACAACCATAAATATAGTAATAAACATATAATTACAACAAAAAATTAAGCAATAATAACAAATTTTAATACTTTTATAACCTAAATAGGTCAAACGGGTCAGACGAGTTTACCTATTGAACACAAACACGACCCTTATATTAAACGAATCAGCTGTGTCGATCTGAATATGACCCAAACCCGTTTTGCCTCAACTCATGGTCTGTTTATAAAAGAGTTAGTCATGTTGATTTCGCGGGTCGTGTCAAAGTTTGCCACCCCTAGTTGGCATAAACACAACACATTTATTAATTATATCAAATTCTCTCAATTCTAATATGATATATTTATTAAACAGGTTAATATGACACAACTTGTATAACTTGTTTCATAAACAAGTCTTGTTAAGGTCATCAAACACAAACCATTTGATAAATAAGTGATGTAATGAAGTTAACACGTTGTAAGTCCCTTTTTTGGACAATTCCCAGACCCAATGCTAACGTGGATCCTGGGTAACTAAGAAAGGCTTAGAGTAGGTATTGGGTGAACTGGGCTCGGCTCACCATGGCCTTGTTGGTAGGGATGGCAATTTCTACCTGACCCGCGGGTACCCAGTCCAACCCGACCCGACCCTAATAGGTCAGGTTTTACCCGGCCCGATAAAGAATAGGGTTGGGTTTGGGTTTAAAAAAAAAAAAAAACTGAACCGAGTCTAGGTCAAGTCCAGGCTTTGACAAAAACCCGGCCCGAACCCGACCCAACCCAGTTATTTCCTAAAATACCCCTATATATATATACATAAACCCTAACACTTCACACTTCAGTCTTCAGCTCACACCTCAGCCGTTCTCATCTCAAGTCCGAACTCAGCTCTTCTCTCACTCACTCTCAATCGGACTCAGTTTCACTTCACCAAATTCTTCTCTCACACTCTCACTCTCACTCACTCTCAATCTCTCACTCACTCTCAATCATTCTCTGTGTTCGCAAGGCTTTGAATTTATATCAAATCGATCGCTTTTCGTTCCGATTTGAAACTGTAATTCCCTACTTTTCTTTGAATTTCTAGTTAATTTTTTGTTGTTTTTATCTCGATGATCATTTGCCTTTAGTGTTTTAGTGTGAATTTTTAGGATGTCGAATCATTTTGGTTGTTCTTAAATTTTCATTAGGCCTGGCTCTGTTTGGTTACCGAGAAAGTGTGAGAAAAAAGAGGAATCGTTAAAGTTTTGATAGATTGCATTTTCAGCATTAACTCCGAGATTAGTTGTTTAGCTCTGTTCGATTTTTTGCTCTTTGGAATAGTTTGATTGAGTAAAATTTCCTTGAGTTTGGAGTTAATTATTCATTGCTTTGATTCAATTCTCATGTATTTTTTTGGTTTTTAGTTTGATTTTGAGGTTTTTGAATAATTTTACTTACTAAACTGTGATTAGATTTTCGTTAAGGCTCTGTTTAGAGCTTTAATTCTTTTTTTTTTTTTTTTTTTTTTTTTTTTTTCGTTTAGGCCACCATTTAGGCTGCGGATTGGGCCTAAATCTGGTTGGCCTAAACAGGCCCCTATGGGGCCCGCAGGGCCCAGCGAGGCGGGTATAGGTCCTGGAAAAAAAAATCTGTTTAATAAACGGGCCGGGTCCGGGCCGCGAGTCGAGTCCAGGTATGAAAAAACTCGGCCCAAACCTGAGCCGTTGCCATTCCTACTTGTTGGGCTGTTATACAAATTGATCTGTGTATAAGTTAAATGAACTCAACAATAAATATATGTATTATATTGACTAAGAAAAGAGAACAGCAAGTACACAGCATGAAAGTGAATAATGATAGTTATGAATGCTTCAAGAAAGTTTTATTTGATTAAGTCAAGTGTTAGGAGTACATTTGGTCTCACAAAGTTTTATTTGATTAAGTCAAGTGTTAGGAGTACATTTGGGCTCACATTGTGAGGATACTCCTCAAGGTCCAATAAGCCTCAAAGATCACAGACTTGGCTAGTCCCCTTTGGGTTCCTAAGACTTGTGAAATTTGAGTCCTTTGAATCCAAGTGGTCCCTTGAATATAACTGTAGGGACCTCTTACAATGTTCTTTCACACTCAATGAACTCGACTTAAATCACTGAAAATATCTTTCTTATATTTCTAGTCTTTTTGCACCTTGCTTGTCTTTCTTTTCATGTCTCCCTTGCTCCTCTTTTATACTACTCTCTTTGAAGTCCTTAAATTATAGTTTTATCCCTTTACTTCTCTTGGTAACATGGCTGAGTTTCTTTGCCTGGAACATTGGTGGTTGTTCCTTTCCTCATCTTCTCTTATTTTGTTCTTTTGGGAACTCACCCCTAAAAGTCTATTGGTGGATTTTCCACTTATAAAAGCCTCTTTTTTTAGACAAATCAGATCATCCTCTAATGTCAACGTTTCGAGACCTGTTTTCAAAGCTTAAAAGGACATTTCAAAGGTCTTGGAATCTTGATGTCAACTTCTCTTGGTTGGGCATTTTCCTAGAAATGGCATAGATCCCTCCTTGCAATGGGTGAACTTGGAAAGTTTCTGACTATCTTTCCTCTTACTGCATATCCTCCGCTTTGACCGAGGTCCCTCAATTCCTTCACCGAGTTTGGGGACATCACTTGTCCCTTTCACTTCTTTCTACCTCCCAGGAACTTGATTTTGACAGGACATCCAATGATTCCGTCCCTCTTTTCCTTTCTCAAGAATACACATGACTCATTCCCAGACTATCCTCCGAATCGCCTACATCCTTCTCAGCATTTTCAAACTTTCCCCCAAAGGATCCGCTTCTTGGGGATGGATAACCCGTTCGTAGCCCAAGTTTGGGTTCTTTTCCTTTTTCCTTTTCTTTCACCTTTCTTTGACTTCCTTCACTTGTTGGGCCTTCATGGCCCTTCTTAACTTCACAAACTAGGTTTTCTCTTGTCAAGCCTACGGCCCTTCCTGGACTAGACTTCCTTATTGCATTTTTGGACCTCAACACATGTTTACCTAATACAAACAACCAGTTAACAATTCTCTTTATGTATATATATATATATATATAATGCATAAGAATACAGCTAAATTCTAAACAAAGTCACCAATAATTAAAATATAATTACAAAACTATGAAGGGTAAATTGGGTGAAATTAATCTTTAGTTAAATGAGTTAGACAAATTCAAATGGGTTTTGCATGTCAAGCTCAAATTAGTCAATTTGTGTTGACCTGAATTTATCACAAACCCATTAAGTCTAAAACTTAACTTGCTAACTTTGTGTCATGTTCACGGATCATGTCAAATATTGCCACCCCCACCTATAACTAAAGATTAAGCATCAAAGTCTTTTTGTTTTTAGACGCATTCAAGTTTCTAATTAAAAATAGGGGGATTCTTTTACCAACCTTTTATTTAAAAAAATAATAATAAAAGAAAAGAAGAGTTTCTTGGGATCTAAGTGACAGCTTAATGGTAACGGTGTCTTTTATGATGTTCGATGTAAGTTTTATTGTTGCATGACCAACGTTACATCTCTAAAAACTTGATTGAATCTAATTTCCTCTTTGATGCTTGTTGATACTCATTTTTGCAACACATTTTCTACAAGCCCGATTCGACCAAGCCTGACTTCCTTGTGAGCTCAATTCATGTATTATATTATATTTTATTATTTTAAGCATGGCCCAAGCCCATGTGATTTATTAGGAGAAATTGAGGAAGTGTGGTTTGGAGAGTATGGGTCGGTTCTTTTCAGATCTTTTGCATGAGCCTAACAGATACGTGCTACTAAATGGGCAAGGGACACTGGTAGCACCTTAGGCTCATGGAGGAGGTCTTGTACCTGAAATTTCCACCCAAAAATAGCTTTTATGCTCTGGGTGACTGTGGCCTAACTTTTCTGCTATACCATTTTTGCCTAAAACACATAGCTGACTCTAAGTGGCTGGCCTGGTTTACTGCAACAACCAAATGCAATCTCCAAGGATCTGTCATGTCTAGGAAACATCAGCCCATGAATTTAGGCTACTTTATTTCCCAAATTATGCAAAAGGCAAGGCATCCATTTTACCCAATTAAATCAAATATGACCATTATGCGTACCCAAATTCTACTATGTGGACCCAGCTTAGAATTGGGCTCACAATCTACTTGTATAGTGGGCCTAGTATTTCCTACTAAGGGCAGTTCCACCTCAAATCATTCTATTGCTTCGGTTAATCCCAGTGAACACCCTTACTCTCCTCTCTGTGTTATCCATTCCCGGGTCTCATTTATTTGCTTTCTCTTTCTCTCTCTGTTACTTTCTTACTTTTTCTCTCCAAAATTGCTAACCCCCTTTTCTCATTCCATTCTCCTATTTATAGCTTGAGCTGGGTGGAGGTTTCATGATTACATTCTGGTTTCACTCGTATGGGTGGGGTCCAATGGGATTTTTCTTAACCAGGAATATGCCCTATTGGAAACAACAGTAATGGCATTGGAATTGGTTCTCGCCTCCACAAGATTGCCCGGCAGCGATACTCCCCAAGGCAATACCGAACTACTGGGGACACAGGCTGTTCCAAGCGAACGTACTCCCGAGCAAGTTATAATGGTCCAAATGTGGGCCCGTTTGTCATGCCTCCAAAACGATAAGGACTTTCTGTGTGGCTTGGGCTCAGCTTCAACCCTTGTGAATATTAAGGCCAAGGCCCAATGGGCCTAAGGTTATATCCTTAACTTTCTGTGAGGATTAGACTCAGCCTTAGCCCTTGGGCATGTTCGGGCCCAAGTCCAGTGGGCCTAAGGTCACATCCCATACAACCATAACTTCTTTGATTCATACCTTAGGGTTCAAAGCCTCTTCTATTGACCAAAAACAATCACTTAGAGCACCCTAAGTTCAATACAAAAGGCCTAATCAGATTCAAAATCAACTAACCACGTTCTACCCACATACCTAAAACTTCAGAGTAAAAGCTCACTCAGCTAGTCAACAATCTCACAATTCCGAAGTTTAGGGGTGGAAATATGAGTACAGGGGAACCTTCCCTCTCTTCCTCACAACCTCTCTTAATTTCCTCTTCTCGTTGACTGTGAGTTGAAGTTTCAGACCTGTTGAACCACGTTTTCCCCATAGAGCTAAAACTTGAGAGCAAAAACCTACTGAGCCAGGAAACATTCTCACAATTCTGAACCTTAGGGGTGGAAATATGGGTACAGGGGAACCTTCCCTCTCTTCCTCACAACCTCTCTCAATTTCCTCTTCTTGGTGACTGTGGGTCAAAGTTTCAGACTTGTTATGTTTTTATGCTTTTTCTGCACTTTTGTTATTAGCACTTTGATTCTCTCTTGTCAAAACACCATTAACTTTTTGTTCATTATACATTTAGAATTTTAGGCTTGATTCTCCACAATAAACACCTCTAAATAACCCAATGGGAGATTTGGGCCATTCTCGCATTTTCTGCCCTTGTCACAAAAATGTCCCCGACAATGCTCAAGTCTTTTCAACTAATACTCTAATAGTTCTCGTCAACACCATTTCTCAACAAAATCCTGAAAGGAAAATTATACTCACTTCTTCACACCTCAAAGAAGAAAATGAGAGAAATAGAATATCTCGAATTCTAAACAACGCTTTTAAAAGTTTTTCATCTTGTTCTATGTACAACTCATGTCTCTTCAATGCCTATTGGCAAGTAAGGAATTTTGTGATTTCATAACAAAGATTTAATTATTTATTATTATTATTCTTTCATATTCATTTTTCTACAAGGAAGACGATTTTGTACCGTACCGGCCGGTACCGCTGGTATTTTTCGTTTCGATAGGTCGGCCAGTACAGAAACGTAGTGATTTCGTTCCAAATTAAATACCGGTCATACCAAGATCATTTCGGTCGTACTGGGGTCAATATCAGATTTCGGCCGGTTAATGGATACCGACCAATACTGAACTTGACCTAAAAACGCCATCTTATCTACTGGTTTTCTCCTCTTCACGCCGGATGAGCTCTATCCAGCTCTTTGCCCTTTACGCCATTGATTTTTTCGACTTAACACTGGGATGATATTGCTGACTGGAGGTGAATGGGGGCACCATTGATTCGTTGATGCTACAAAATGGGGCTTAAAGCTTAGAGTAATAGATAGAGAAAGAGAGGCTGAAACTAAAAGCTTTAACTTAAACACAGAGAAAGAGAGTGTGTTTTGAGATCTGAAAATGTGAAGTGGGAAGTATACAAGCAATAACGTGTGAACATAGAAAAACTTGATAAACTTTGAAAGCCGTGATGACAAGTTGGCTTCTTTTTTTTTTTTTTTTTTTTCCTCAGTTTTTGTGAGTTCCAACAGCAGAATAGGTAGCTTTATAAATTTTTATTTTTTGGGTTTACCATTACCACCCACAAGCAGTATCTCATATCTCATTACCACCCACAAGCTTTTCTAAAATTATAATATTTTTGTATTAACTGTAAATCCGAAACGGTACACCAGTATTGACCGGTATTCGAAATATATTATACCGCTGGCCAGACCGGTATAGTTTCTGGTACGGTATTGACTCCCTTGTTTTTCCGTGTGATTTCGTTGATTCTTTTTCCTTCTTTTTGATCCATTTTTCTTCATAATTTTTTTTTTCTCTCTCTTTTGTAACCTTTTTTTTTTAATACTTTAGATCCATTTTTCTTTTCAAAGTGTGATAATATTGAGTTTGTTTGAGTCATATTATATGGCCACTATTCAATGGACTTATATGGTTCCTTGATTGAAGAGATCCAGTTACTTGATTGATAATATCACAAAGAAAAAACTTAACCCAAAAAAAAAAAAAAATTATGACTGACGAGTCTGGTCGTAATGTTGATATTTATTTAGAGGATGTTGATACCCATTTATGTGACACATTTTCTACAAGTCCGACTTAACCGAGCCCAACTTCCTTGTGGGTATAATTCATGTATTATATTATATTTTATTCTTTTAAGTATGACCCAAGCCCATGCGACTTATTGGGGAAATTGAAAAAGTGTGGTTTTGAGAGTATGGTTTTCTTTCGAACCTTTTGCATGAGCTTAGCCCATGCATGTTACCAAGTGGGCAAGGAACATTGATAACACCTCTAGCTCATGGAGGGGGTCTTATACCTTAAATTTCCATCCTAAAAGAGTTTTTATACTCTAACTAACTGTAGCCCAACTTTTCTGCTTTACATTTTTTTTTTTTTTTGCCTAAAACACATAGATGACCCTAAGTAGCTAGCATTGTCTGCTACAACAACCAAATGCAGCCTCCAAGGACCTACCATGTCTAGGAAACATCAACCCATGAATTTAGGCCACTTCATTTCTCAAAAAGCAAGCAAACTCTCTTACCCAATTAAAGCAAATTTAACCATAACCCTCTTTGATTAATACCTTGGGGTTCAAAGCATCTTTTATTGACCAAAAACTAGCCACTTAGAGCACCCCAAACTCATTAAAAAAAAAAGCCCAAATCAAATTCAAAAGGAGCAAACCACGTTTTACCCTTAGAGTTGAAACTTTAGAGTAAAAGCCCATCCAGCCAACTATCATTCTCACAATATTGAAGTTTAGGGGTAAAAATATGGGTACAGGGAAACCTTTCCTCTCTTTTTCACAATCTCTCTCAATTTCCTCTTCTCACTGTCTGTGAGTCGAAGTTTCGGATCTGTGTTGTTTTTATGCATTTTTCAACATTTTTGTTATTAGTGTTTTGATTTCTCTCTTATTAAAGCACCATTAGCCTTTATTTACTAAATATTGGAATTTTGGGCTTAATACTCTCCACAAATAATCACTTCTAAAGAACCCAATAATAGATTTGGGCCGTTCTCGCATTTTTGGCCCTTGTCTCAAAACGTCCCCGACAGAGAACATGTCCTCTATTTTGACTGATTCATCAAATAGAAGTATGTTCTTTATTTTTTTCTTTTTTTTCTTTTTTTTTTAGTTTATGAATAAACTTTCTAACCTCTTCTCGAAAAAAGAAGAAGCTGCTTTTTTTTTTTTTTTTTAATGGGGTTCAATTAATACCCAATGGTCCTTACACCTCTTATGTTGTCTAGGTAAGTGGGTATTAGAGTTGCAACCAAAGTAGTCGGATACTAGCCATTGAACTGATACAAAATTTCTCTCTCAACCTTAATTCTCAAGTCCTTTTTAACCAATAATTCTCATCAACACTATTTCTCACAAAATTCTAAAAAGAGAATTCTACTCTCTTTTTCACTCCTTGGAGAATAAAATGAGAGAAGAAGAACATCTCTAATCTAATTCTAAAAGGCAGTTTGAAAAGTTTTTTTGTCTTGTTCTGTGTACAATTCTTGTCCCTTCAATGCCTATTGGCAAGTAAGGAATTTTGTGATTTAAAAAAAAAAAAAAATTATTCTTTCATGTTCATTTTTCTGTGTGATTTAGTCATTTCTTTTTCCTTCTTTCTGATCCATTTCTCTTCATAATTTTGTTCTTTGTTTTTTTTTTTTTTTTTTTCTTCTCTTTCATATATGTTTTTTTTTTTTTTTCAGATCCATTTTTCTTTTCAAAGTGTGATGATATTGAGTTTGTCTGAGTCATATACCATTATTTAACGGTCTTGTATGTTACTTGATTGAAGAGATCCAGTTGCAACTGACAACTTATTGTTTCTAGGAGTTTGCTTTTGTACATAGATATGAGAATAGAGTGGCCAAATTGATGATATCACAAAGAAAAAATTCATAAAAATAAATAAATAAATTACGACTTACGGGTCTTATTGTAATGTTAATCTTTTTTTGGAGGACATACCCTCTATTTTTGTGGTTGTTTCAGAAAATAAATGTATATTCATTTTTAAGTTTATGAATAAAATTTCTAACTTGAAACTCGAAAAAAAAAGAAGAAGTTAAATGGGGTTGAAGGGATACTTAATGGTCCTAACACCTCATATGTTGTCCGGGCCAGTGGGCATTAGGGTTCAAACCTTAGACAATACTCAATACCATACTAGCCACTGAACTGATACAAATTCCCTTCTTGAAACATATTGGATATAGATAGCAACATATATAAACTATACTAGGAGTCTGTTTGAATATAGCTGAAAATTGAAAACTGAAAACTAAAAACTGAAAATACTGTAACAAAATAATTTTTAAATATGTGAATGCTACCGTGTAATCTATTTTTAATAACAAAAAATTGCTAAAAAGTGAAGTTTATAGGTCCCATGACTGAAAAGTTGCTAAAAAAGTTATTATATATACTGTTCATGCCCCAAAGTCAACAATCACAGCTTGAGGAGAGGAAAAAAAAAAAACGCAAAACGTGAACGTGAAAAACACAAAATGCGCTTCCCAAACGCATGCTAGGAATTTTTGAGGTGTTTCAGCCTGTATTTATATTTTAACCATGGGTCTGGCTCACCTTCACTGAAATTTTAACAGGAATTTTCTTTTTATTTGAAGAAGAAACAGCCACATCACCAAACTAGGGGCAGTGATTAAAAGTCACACCTTTCTATTTTAAGCAAAAACTAACGGAACAAACCTTCTGAGCTAACAAGACGTTAACGCTTGAAGTTTAAACATCGTTTTTTCTCTCCCGCAGCATCACCTTTGCAGTACTGGTGTGAACACACAACTGGGCAAAAGTTTAATCTGTTCCCCAACGTTTCAAAGTAAGCATCTGGCTTTTTTTGTTCAATTTTTTTTTATGCGATCTCAACACACAAAGGCACAGTCAGGCAAAAACAGATCTCAGAAGAATGCCAACGATGTGGTTTCTAAATCTTCAAATTATGCTGCGAAGTAACAGAGAATCAAAACATAAATAGTCTTGTTATTTTGTAATTTTCCATGATGAACGCTGGTTGTTTTGTAATGGGGGGTGGCGTGCTCTGTAAAAGGGCAGTTTTTTATTTTGGGTTTAAAAATAAGACATGCCAAGTGTTTGAGAAAAGTAGAATTTCAAATTGGGGAAGCTATTAATTGGCCAAAATGATCATATACCACCTTTTGGAAAAATATATATGAATCTACCATTATTTGCAAAATATTTAACAATTTACTACCTTTTTGAAACTCTAGTTTGTAAAACTCGAGTTTGTTGTGAAATTAAAGTTCCAAAAACTCGAGTTTTTTTTTAAAAATAGCCTTCAAATTTGCGGTGTTATTTTTATTGGAACTCAAGTTTCATAAAAAAATTTCAAAATTTTTCTATGAAACTCGAGTACCATGAAAAAACTCGAGTTCCCAATTAGTAGTAGATTTTTACATATTTTAGAAACAATGGTAGATTGCATAATATTTTCAAAAACAGTGATATTTGGCCATTTTGCCCACTGTTAGTTATTTCAAAAGTGCAGATGTATTTACTTTCTTGTAAATCTTCTTTAAGATTAGATCAATAAAAATTTCTCATTAATATTAGAAGTCTCTCTTGATGACAATTTTTTTTTTTTTTTTTTGGAATAAGGAAGAACTGGCTGTCTGGAAAAAAAAAAATGAAAATAAAAAAAGAGAGAGGGAGAACCTTGGCCAGAAAAACATATTTTGCTCATTAGTCAATTCTTATTTCTTCTCCCCTTCAAATTTTTGCCCAGAAAAGTTGTGCCTTCACACTTGTGCTGCGAATGGTGATGTAGCCAAAAAAACAATGATGTTCCTTCAAGAGCTAATACGTCATTAGCTCAAAAGGTTTGTTCTGTTAGTTTTTGCTTAAAATAAAATGATGTGGCACTGAGTTTTAATCACTACCGTTGGTTTGTTAGTGAGTGATGTGATTGTTTCTCATTGAAACCAAAAAAAAATGTCCAGCCAGACCCTTTAACCATTATAAGTTTCAAATATATATATATATATATATAAACCATTACAAGAAAACTAATCAAAAAATGTTTTCAAAATGGTCATAAAACATGTTATTTAAGCTAATAATACATTTGGTTAATGTACTTTATCTTTAGGCTAATATTTAATCTTCTAAGATATATGGATTTTTAAATTCTATGTTTATAAATATAAATAAAATAACTGAAGAAAGAATTAAAAAAAAATGATTTCTATGTTAAAGCAGTACTACTTATTTATAGACTCCATTCCCTACTTCTTTTTTTTCATAATTTTTCTAAGATAATCCCATTCCACACAGCCATAGATCTTGCTGTTATCGAGCTTCAATGCCATTTAACCATGTTTCATTTACCTTTTAGTTTTTCTTGGAATGTTTCAGGTCTCAAAAGCAACAATGACATTGTGTGGGGATTTTTTAGAAAATAACCATAAAACCCAAAGAATATCATTAGTTAGGCAATGTTTCAAACTAATTTGATTTCTAACAATTTGAGTCCTGAGAACTCGATTTTCGGGTTATTATTTTCCTATTTTGCCAGTAGTTGATGTGGACAAAAGGTCCACGTAGGCCCAGAATCGAGTTTAGAGGACTCGGTTTCTGTACATAGAAATCGAGTTCAGAAGACTCAGTTTCTGTACATGAAAATCGAGTCCTCTGAACTCGATTTCTATGCATAAAAAACAAGTCCAATGAACTCGATTTCCTAGTCTCATGTCTCATCTCACAGCTTATCAGTCTCATCAATCTCATCCCACAACATACGGTCACGTGGGGTACTGAGCTGGAAATCGAGTCCAGAGAACTCGATTTTCATAAATGGTCCCTAGCCCTCCACGTGTTGCCGTGGGTCCCAGCTGGGACCTGTTTCCCCTCCTTACCCGTTCTCACACTTCAACTCTATATTCTCACACCTTCAGCTAACTCTGTATTCTCACACCTTCAGCTCTCTTCAGAAACAACTTCCTAATCTCTCACACAACACTCATCTCACACAACACTCATCTTAGGCAATGTGTTTACAATATTGTGATTATTTGCTAGTTTTTTTTTTAAAGAAAAATTTAGAACATTGTGATTAATTTAGAACATTTAGAACACAACACTCATCTCAGGAAAAGTTTTGTTTTTGTTATTTGTTAGTGTAAATATTGTGATTAATTTATTTGTTAGTATATTGTGATTATTTGCTAGTTTTTTTTTTTTTGGACACATTTATATTTACACATTTATATTTGGACACATTTATACAAGATCATGAATCTACTTAAGAAAAAATATCTATAATGACTAGTAATATTATGATTAATTATTGGGAATATTTAGTACTAAATATTGTGATTAAATTACAACATATTGGGAATTTTTTTTGGTTAGTGTAAATATTGTGATTAAATTATTTGCTAAGTTTTTTTTTAAAAAATTAATATTATGATTATTGGGAATATTTAGTATCAAATATTGTGATTAATTATGTTATTACAACATATGGAAATATTTGTTTTGTTTGTTAGTGTAAATATTGTGATAATATGCTAAGTTTTTTTTAAAAATTAATATTGTGATTAATTATTGGGAATATTTAGTACTAAATATTGTATCAATTATTAGGAATATTTAGTACTTTTAGGTCTTTATCATGGATATGAAATGGATTATGAGTTTGATACCTAAGATAGTAGTATTTTTACCATAAATTATGAGTTTGTAGTCTTTTTACCATAAATTATTTCAAGATATATTTGTTTAAGATTTGTAACAAAGATTTCAATGGATAACTGGTTGGTGTATAATATTTTTGTTCATCATAACTTATTTGAATGGGTTTTGAAAGTCATGTCCCTAGAATGATTTGGAATTTTTAAAGCATATGAAATTGGTTATGACTATTTTTGTAAGATTACTAAAGGTGAGTATATGCAAATTTGGTTGAGGTTAGTATTGTTGGCATTTCATACGCAAAGTTTTGTGATTGATGTTGATTGAGCGTTATAAATTTGTGACTAACACAATTGCACTTGATGATCTATAGGTTGACAATGATCCATATAAATATATACTACGGTGAACCCCTTAGCAATGCCAACCGTTATGACGGATTCTCATTTCAAGGTTCGGGTATCCAGTCCTACTATATGATGATACGTCGTAAGCTAAAGATCCTGAATGAGCTGAAAGTAAAAATTATAGAAAAGTTGTAAGTGAACCCTGCTTTGCATGACATACACATTACTTTCCGTTCTCCATATGAAGTCCTCAATCAATGCATTAATTACAGATATGTGGAGATAACAGTGGACAAACATGTGAAATTCATGTTTAGTAAAATGCAAAAATGGGAACAAGCAGCAGATTTTGAGTTGTACGTTACTTTGGAGCCGCGTGCGGAAGTCGGTGTAGAGGAAGAAATTGTACAAACAACTACATCTCTACAGTTTGCAGTCCTAGATGATCGATGTACTACATTGGGAGGCTATACACCCATTTTTCAAGAGACACCAGCAACAATTGAGAGCGAACTTGGAAATAGATATGAAGATCAATTTTGTACACATTAAGATGAATCCTATACAGTTACAGTAGTTGAAGATGAAGATGAAGACTGTTTTGGGGAAGATCTTGACGATAGAGATGAGTACGAAGAGAGGATTGACAATGGCGACTTTGACAAGGGTGTTGATGATCATGAAATTACTCCCATTCCTGATGTTGATGATATGGCTGAATGTAATGAAGATGATGCAGACACTAATGTCAAAGTTCAGCATGTTACAAATACGACCCCCTTTTATGAACCTCCTGCCTCATCATTTTATGAAAATACTTGGGAATATATGGTTGATCCTGAAGTTGTTCAGCAAGCAATTGGTTCTTCTTGGAATGCGGATAATGTCTACATGGGGTCCTTTATAGCCCCTCTAATCCAACTTTCTTGACAATGTTGACGACGTGATCATCCACCACTATGGGGCGTCGTTTTCAGAGCTCGTCATTACAACCATGGCATTGTAGTGCCCCCGGATCCTGCACATAATAGAACCATAGTGATGAGATGCAATATGCCATAACCTTTGTATGTATGATTGTAGCTATTGATCCCAAAAAACAAAAAAATAAAGCAGTTATCAAGGGAAATTAAAATATCATCCAAAAAAAAAAAAAAAGCAACAACGGGAGAAAAATAAAAGGATGCAATGCACTTGATACATTTGATAGAATGCTAGTGCACAGTGCAGAGTTACAGCTAATATGAAGTTTATTTTAATTTATAACACTCTATCCGTCATCGTTCCAATCTGATAATTGAGAAAATATATGGCTTTAATTAATAGCAACAGTAAAACTATAGTTTATGGAGAAAGTAAAACAATATAAGGGTTTAATTAATAACAGTAGTTTGTACACCCTATGGCAAACTTTGTGTGCAGTTCCTTTGCACATTATGTGGTTCCTATGGAGAAAGTGAAACAATAGGACCTTCAACAGGGTCAAACTTATATTAAATTTACTAACTTCATGTTTCATGAGGTTTTTGTATAACTGGATGCTTGTAGTAGGCAATAGGACTTTCAACTGCTCTTCATTTCTTGATTTTGTTTATCTCCTTAATTTCAGATAGCAATAAATGGAGATCTTGTGTGTGTGTGTGTGCATTTGTACTGTTTTAATACTTATTAAAAAAATTGATGAAAAAAGAAACTGATGCAACAGGACAACCTAGGCTTCACCACCTAGAACAATCCCATAATAAACATTGCTGCCAATAATTCTAAAGCTACTATATAGATTTGGCTTTTAGGATCTATAGTAACTTGTGATTTTTGGAGACAATCAAGTGAAGTGTTCACTTAGACAGCCAGTGTAACATAGATATCATAAATAGGAAAAAAAAAAAGGTAAATCTCTTCCATATTAACTTGGCTAATGTCTAAAGGCTAAATTATATTACTTTTAAAAAAAAAATCCATATCATTGTGATTGTATTCAGCGGTGGTCTGTTTTAATTTTACCTTGCCTTCCCAAACAACGCACGATCGATGTTCTTCTACAAACCTTAACACCGAACCCTCAATGGGACGAGGACTGAACTCATTAGGGATCTGAGCAAGAACAGCAGCTATACTGCACGAAGTTTAGGGAGTCAAGAGTAATATAAGCACATGTTGAAGATAAATTGGCAAGGATCTCAATGTATAGCCTAATTTCTTGCACAAACGATAAATATGACAATCAACCACAGGGAATAGAGATACATATAAAAAACTCAATATGCTGCCAAAAACTCAGTATGAGCTAATTAATTAAGCCTTCTACATTTCTTCATTATAAGCTTTGGGCTAGATGTAAAACAAAATGTAAACTTTTTTTAAGGCAAGAAAAAGAAAATGTAACTTTGAGTTGACTTGGGATAATCCTAATTCTTTGGAATTTATAGTTGCAGAATCCCCATTGTCACAACTCGTAGCAAAATGCTTAGAATTGGGTAACAAACCATGATTGATGAAGCTAGGACAACTGGTTGAACGCAACACAAAGAACCAAGATAATATGAACAAGACTGATGTTGTAACGAACAAACAAAACAGAAAGTTCCTAGAAACAATCCCCAGGGACGAGACACTTCTCTCAGCCATTGCAATGCAAATCCAAAACAAAGTTTTAACAATGTTGTTCTGTATGAATTACCATTTCTATATTGGAATTTTGAAAACTAACTTCCTGAATGAGCTGAGCCAAAAAGAAGAACTATGGAACTCAAAATTCACGCACGCCTGTAACAATTAATCGCACACCACCCCACACCACATTAATAAAAATTAACTCCCCAGTTGACAAAAAACAATACACTGAATGAATCCCAATGAAAGAAACACATCACAAAGGATATGAAATAACCAATAAAACTACATTGCCCATTGACCCAAAATGTGAGAGGGACCCAATAAAAGCAAACCCAGATGAAATCAAATCGTATATGACAAACCCACCAAAAGAGGTTAGTTCATTGGTGGTTTGGTTTGTTGAATGAAAGAGTGAAAAAAAAGGGGGTGGATTTGTACCGTAGAGGAAAGAAAATGCACAAACAAAAAGGTTGTTGTTTGTTGCAATTGTTGGTACCGGACCGGTGTTATTGAAGGAAACAACAAGGAATGCCAATCATCAAGTACAATCAATGCATGCCAACATCCATTACCAATAGTCGGAGCAACGGCGACGAAACGAGAGACAACGACGGTGACGAAGCGAGAGGGAATGAGATGACTGAGAGTGAGAGGGAATGAGAGTGAGAGTGAGAGTGTGAGAGACTGAGAGTGAGAGTGAGAGTGAGAGAGACTGAGAGTGAGAGGGAATGAGAGTGAGGTGTTTTGAACTTGAGTTTTTTTTTTAGTGCGCGCGATGATGGACACGTGGAAAGAAAACCAAGTACAATGGACTCGATTTCCTTTAAAATAAACCGAGTTCAATGAACTCAGTTTCTGGGCTTACAAACTGAGTCCAATGAACTCGGTTTCTTCGCTTACAAACCGAGTCCAATGAACTCGATTTTTGGGCTTGCAAACCGAATCCAATGAACTCGATTTTTGGCCTACGTGGACACTCTGGCCACCTCAGCTGCTGACAAAACAAGGAAAATTGAGTACAATACACTCGATTTTCTAACCCAAAAATCGACCTCTCTAAACTCGAATTGTTAGAAACCAAATATGTTTGAAACGTTGCCTAACTAATGATATTGTTTGGGTTTTATTGTTATTTTCTAAAAAAATCCCATTGTGTGCTATCAATCTGCTTGGCATGAAAGCATTATGTATGTCCGAGTTTAATTTAGACAATAGGGGTTTCAATTTGTCTATTAACATTGTAAAGACTAAGGAGTCTTTATCAAGTCATGGTCTCTAAATTCTTTGTTTTGATTGTTGCATTTGAAAGAGCGTTTGGCGTACCTCATCGAGGAGAAACTTTTCTCAACAGTTGTTGGTTTATGTCATTCCACACCACCTTGTCAATGAGGTTGGCCCCCTCCATATTGTCCTCTACAAGTGCGTACGCCATCCCTAGTTGGTGTCTCGCTCTATTCCTCTTGCTTCCAATCTTGTTTCCATGAAGAACAAGATATGAGGATTTTCTCGCTTCACTAAGACTTGAAGTTCTCGAACTGTTCATAGATACCCCAAACCATGGCAATCATGGTGCTCGAAAGTTCAAACTAGGTGCAAGCACACTTTGAAGCTTCGAATAATACCAATCATTGCTCCAATGACCCTTTTTTGTTCTTTGTCAACCTTTACAAATGAAGCTTCCCTCTAAACTAATCTTGCTTTTTTGGTTATGAAGGAGTTCAAGAACTGAAAAAAGGAATGAAAGGTTCTAAAGGGGTAGTTTCAGTACATGTATTAAATAGGTGGGGTGCACGAAGGTGGCAAGGACAAAGAGGTGGGAAACAAAATGGAACTAGGAAAAGAGGAAAAAATACCCAAGGGGACACGGTCAAGCTAGTGGCTAAAAGATCTCAAGTGAAGGCCGAGAGGGGGGGGGGCGGGTGGATTTGGCTGGTGATCAACTGTTCTCATAACTGCATCTGAAGTTTTCAAGAACTAAACTTCATTAGTCTAGGGAACATAAAGACCGCATTCATTTCCTCTTAATTATTTTTGTGAGTTACAATGAAAGAACTTAAGTCATTTTACTTATAGATACATCAGATTTTATAGTGAAAACCATATGTAAAACAAATTCATCAACAATCCCATACAAAGTTAATACATCCAGTCCTGAAGAAAGCCAAGCAATTTTATCAATATTACAAAAAATTGCAGAAGACAATGCCTTTATATATATATATATATATATAGGAGCAGACAGTGCTTTTAATTTGGAGGACTAGCAAACTCCATTTCTCTTGCGAGCCACAAGCTGCCTCCAGTAGGTGGCTATCTCCTCCGGAGTCTCCCTCGCACTCTTTTTTATGTGCTTTTTACCTTCATCATCTCCGTCTTGTGTCTCATCAATAGTAGCTGTGACATGGGCAGTTTTGGTGGAAACACGGATGGGGTGTGTCTCCATCTCCTTCATAACTTTCTCTATGTCTGAAATAAGTCTCTCAGCCAAGGCCCGGCTGAAATCCTCTCTAATTACTACACGAAGAACAGCAATGTGTTGAGCATCAGGTGGCATTGTGTAGGCTGGAACGATCCACCCAAACCTTCTCAAACTCCCTGATATCTCAAACACATCGTATTTGCTACTGTCTTTGAGAGAGAAGGCTACCAGGGGTACTCCATCATCCTTGGAGACAATGTTAAACAACCCCGTTTTCTCAATTCCTTCTTTCAGAGCTCTGGCATTCTCCAAGCAATTCTCCATGACGTTCTTGTAACCCTTACATAACATAGAAAAAAGAACCGCAAAATTACATAATGAAACATTAAAAAAAATTTAAATTTAAATTAAAATTAAAAAAAAAAAGGAAAAAGGTACCCAACTATAAGCAATCTATACTATTACAAGGCAATCTACTTCAAATATATAAGTTGCTTCTAGAATAGCTTATGGGTTGATTTTTTCCCTCACTTTATCTTTCATTTTAATAACCATGGTTTACAATTCTAATTGTAACCAACTTTGCATTCTCTAATGGCATTTTTTATCATTCCATAAAAATTACGTCGTCTATTATGGTTTCAATTGTGGGATTCTGGGAAATGCAGCCTTTTTAAACCTTTTCAAACTCTTTCCCTTGTCCGAGTTAATGTCTATAACTTCTTTCAGGGACCAACAATTTTGGTGACAAACTTGTAATAAGATTATAAGAGGCTAAAACAAAAAAAGTTCATTCTTGTTTACTGGACGCTCCTAAAGGAATTTTTTCCAACAATTCCTCAGGAAATCTATGCTAATTCCATTTGTTACTCCAAAAATGGACTCTGACAGAGCATACTTTACTTTTTCAATATCCTAATTTGCAGATATGCTTAGAGCAATTCTCATATCAGTCTTTTGGTTTTCCCCTTCTAATTGGGGCATATTTCTAAGCCTAAGCTCAATATAATGCCAGTACTCTTTCTTGGCCATATATTGTACGTTTTATCTCAAATTCTATATTGCAAGATAACAGACCATGGAACCCAATTAACATTGCATATCAAAAGAATAAAACTAGGAAAAAGATGAAAGAATAAAAGTAACCTCCATTATGCTGAATCAAGCCATGAAGGTATCCTTCAGTTCAGAATAAAGAAACCATTACCTCAAAGCCCAGCCGAACAAACTGATAATATTGAGCAATGATTTGACTAGAGCCTGCCAAAATATTGGAAAATAAATAGAGAGAAGATTAATGATAAGGAGAACAGATTGATTAAACTCATTACTGAGAAAATCCCAAGTCTATAAATCCTTTTCAATGAGATGAATGTATTCAATTTCAAAGGGACATCTATGTTGAGAGTGCATGAACACCAATGGAGTCCACCCTGGATTTTGCTCATTAATTGAGCTTGTGTGGTGAGGTACTTAGTACAATGGGATTTCTACTTCCTTTTTTATTAGGTTGTGTGCCTATAGGGGTGAGAGAGCCACCTGAGATTATTTTTTTGATTGGTAAGTTACATACGCATCCAATGGGTCTTGAACCAAAGCCCTCCACCTAAAATGTATACAGGGAGGAGAGGACAGATTCACTAGAGTTCTTTGGATTTTCATATAATTATTTTTTACAGTGATGAGTTCCAAGATTGCCTAAATTTATGATTGTTTCTATTTTGTTAAAAGATAAAGACCATTTGCCTTCTTATGAAATTCTGCTTAAAAAATTGATGGAAATGATTCAGTATCAAGATTGAATTTAAAAACAAGCTGGGTGAGTACATTTTACAAAAGCAAAGGATTCACCAAGACTTAAGCAGATGCATATAAACCCGTGGATGTGTCACACCTATACATGCACGTATTATATATATAGATATTACCTTTGGAGAAGTTGAGGGTGAATGTGGGTTGATCAGATCCAAGATAGTTGATGTGAAAGACAAGGTCATCAGGTAAGTCCTCTTTAGTCCTCCAAACAACCCAGCCAACACCAGGGTAGACAAGGCCATACTTGTGACCACTAGCATTTATGCTCTTCACTAAAGGCAAACGGAAATCCCACTCAAGATTAGGGTAAATGAATGGGGCAATAAAACCGCCACTAGCGGCATCAACATGAATTGGGGTGTCCCATCCTGTCTCCTTATTTTTTTCAGTGAGGAGTTCATTAAGGAGTTTCACATTCTCAAACTCTCCAGTCAAGGTTGATCCCAGAATTGCTGCAACACAGATGGTGTTCTCATCCACCATCTCTACTGCTTTCACTGGATCCATTACGTAATATCCCTCTGACAGTTTTACCTCCTTCAGATCAACCTCAAAGTACCTAGCGAACTTCTCCCAGCAAACCTAGGAGAGCATATTTTGAGGTAAATCAGATATTGATGCACTAAGGGACTAATCCTGAACCAGAATCATCAATGAAATCATCTTTAGCTGTAGCAATGTTGTAAAATTATCTTGCAAACATCAATTTCCATTCATGCAAAAATAGCCAACGATATAGCCAAAATGGTTCCAAAAATCAAACATATATCACACATAGACATTCGGTCAGATTCAGGAATTACTAAATTACTGTTCAACAAAGTCTTAATCCCAGTACAGAGGGATCTATCGGTGTACATATTTCGACCACAGTGTCAAGAGTTTAATCTTCTTTTTGTAAATTCATGATAGTGGTAAATTTAAACAAGAACAATGTACTTCACAGTCACACTAGATAAAAATATGAACAAAGGATGCATTTATGATATTTTAGCAGCTTAAAGAACTAATAACCACAATGTGAAACCCACCTGAACATTAGCTCCAGTGACTATGTTGGGCTTATCATATGGTTTGCCCTCTAATTTTCTCTTCGACTGCCATTTCCTTTTAAAAGCTAGACCTGCCAGCATTATTGCCTCTGATGATCCCACGGTACCCACACCAACAGCAGTATCAGTTTCTCCAACAGGAGCATTAAACAGGCGGGCTATCATATTCACACACCGATTCTGCAGAGATAATACATTAGCAATGCTTCGTAATTAACAACAGGAACATTTAGGCTAAAATTCATAGATCTCATTTTCCAAAATAAAGAGGTTGTGCCTTAAGAGCTGACATGTTTGACCAAGACTATCATTATTCACAAAGAAGAATGATTCATTTTCCATATCATGAAGAGTAAGTCAAAGAATTGATTTCCATGAGCAAATCACGTGTGATTGAAGTAATCAATTATATAGTTCAGGTTTTGTATGTCATGAATGTAGGTTATCCAGGCCAAAGCATGTCAACCTTTGCGTCCTTCAATTCTCTATATTTTCTTCATTTTTTACAATTTAAGTCCTTTAATATTATTAGATTGGATTGAACAGAATTTAATTTTATTATATTATCAAAGTGAATTTAATGGACTTTCATTGAATCGCTCCCCTCCTTATATTCCACTTGTTGGTACTTTCTATCATCACCTTGTTAATTAATTTTTATTATCTACCATCTTATTCATCTTCTTATATTCAATAAGAAATATTACTGCTTTTTATGCATAATGGCAATTTTACCTGTGAATTTTTAGCTCCTAGAAGGCTAGAGCCTTGCAGCATAGCAAAGGATTTCGTCACATTAATATTGAAGCAAATCAGGGAAGCATGTTTTGTGGATTTCTAATTGAGGGAGTTTCTTTTTTTGATAGGAAATTGAGGAAGTTTCTTTTGAATGGTAGCACTTTTATGTGGCTTTGGAGAATCGAATTTGGTTCACAAACTAAGTTTCACCTTTTATTGTCCTCTTATCTTGCATACCAAAAGAGTAGTGTAAGCTAGTTTAGAAGAAATTTTCAATTTCTAAAAAGTTTGGTTCCAAACACCAATAAGAAAATAATGTGTCCAGTCATATGTAATGTTCATGACTCACTTAGCTGGTCTGTTTAAATAAGTCATGTCATATGCATTGCACATGAAAATGACGAATATTATCTTCCTGTTAGTCGTTAGAGCTCAAGGCTCTAAACATGTTTGAAGACAAATTCTGTTCATTTACAGGATGAGAAAATAACTTTTTAAAGTTGGAAAACATTTTCCTCCAATCTAGGTTGGAGGAATCTTTTCAAACCCATAATCCATTATTATGTGGTAGTTTATAAGACTATTGATCTACTTGTTTTAAATCCATAGTTTTAAAAATTGGACCGGCCGCTTCAACTGGAACCAAGCACCAATCTCGTCCGATAAAAAGCCCTAAAACCAGTCAAAAACTAGGAATCGAGAACTAAAACCGGATCTTTGACCATGCCAGTTTTTAAAACCATGTTTAAATCATATAATTCATGTAAACAAACCACATTACTATTAAATAGGTCATGCGACTAAAAGTAAGCCTATATGGAGTAGTTTTTTAAGTTGCAACGTAGTGGGTTAAAGGAACTTTCTTCCAAACTGGTTTGTAGGAAATCTCTCACTTTAAGTTTTAGGAACGAAAAACATGTTTCATGCAAATTTTTGGGAAGAAAACAATATTTTAACTCTTTTATTATTATTTTGTGTGTGTGTGTGTGTGTTCGTTTTGAAAAGAAAGACTTGGACTTATCAAACTAGGTCACTTATTTTATATAAAACCTAAATAGTTAGATATTTTTGGTAAACTTGTCATATAAGTTTTTAAAGCCGCACAATTTTACACGTTATTATAATATTATTGTAGTATATTTAAATTGAATTTAAATTCAGTTTTATATTTAAACCCCCATTTAAAATTTTGACGCGTCATATTTTTTTTTTTTAAGGATAGAATATGTAGTTCTGACAGTTTTATATTATAGTTTTTATTTATTTATTATACATATGGCACAAAGAAAGAATATCCACTGTGTCACAACTCACAACCATAGTTTTGAAGAGGCCTAAGTTTTATTATAGATTGAAATCTTTGACCTTTTGTTGCCATATAAATTTTCAACAGCACACATTTTGGATCTCATCATTTAAAAAAAAAAATTTTTAATAAAATATTTTTATTTTTTATTTTTAGAGGTACAAGTTGAAAAAAATTAGAACTGATTATATTATTTAAAAATTAAAAAAAAAAAAAAATCTCAGTAGTACATAAATAAAAATTGAAAAGAAGAGAGAGAGAGAGAGAGAGACCTGGAGCTCGGTGGTAACAGGGTATTCGTCCATGTCAACATAGTTTTTGTTGATGGAGGCCATCATAAGCTTCTCGCATTCAGGCTCCATCCACGTGGTCACAAATGAAGCCAAGTTCAGCCTGGGTGTCCCATCCAGCATCAACTCGTCATTTATTATCTGATATGCTGCTTCTTTTGGTATCGGATTCGCAGGCATATTGTACCTATAACATCATCATCATCATCATCACTCAAAAGGTATTTCATGATCTCGAGTAGATCCAGTTCACATGAGCGAGCGAGTCTCACTACCGCATGCAAGAGTTTAGTAACCTTATAAAACCGTGTTATAAGATAAGATAAAGATAAGATAAGATAAGATAACTTTCTCGGCTCAACATTTTATTAAATTATAAATTAGAGTTATTTTAAGAATTTTGTTTACTGTACACAAGCGGTAATGACCCAGGCGAGAAAGAGTTATGGGAATTAATTAGCTTTAGACAGCCACGTTATTACTACAAATATAGATAAATCTGGGTTTAGAGGACCTTTTAAAAATAAAAACCTTGAAAATCAAAAAGAGAGAGAGATAGCATGAAAAGCAAGACTTACTTGGGAACGGGAGTACGGACATATCTGGAAGCAAAAGTAGAGTTCAACTGCTCGTCGGAGTCTGGAATTGTGGTTGTGATTACCATTTCTTTTCTTAATTTGTTTTTTTAAGTCAGAAAATTAAAAAATATATATATATTAGAGAGCTTGAGAGTAAAGTGAGAAAGAAAGGAGGAAGGAGAGGGAATAAGTGAGTATTGGTTTGCTCTGCTTTGCTTTGCTGTAAATAATGATGATACCACCAATCAAATTAGGGACACGTAACGTATAAAAAATGTACTAGGTTGCGTAAGTAAATACCCCTACCCTTCTACTTTTTTTTTTTTTTTTTTTTTTTTTTTTTTTTGAAGGTTACGGGTTACCCTTCTACTTTTTAATTGCAAGCAGCAGCATATCAATGTTATTTTTATTATTTTGTAATGATAAGAATGTAATTTTCTTATCCCTTGCGGAGTTAGAGTTCAGTCGGCATGGATTAATTTTACCAATTTATTTTACTATTCAGTTTATTTTTACTATTATTTATCAGTCTCACTATACTTTTTAATATTATTTATAGGTCTCACTTTACTATTTTAGTTAATTTTTACCTTTATCTATAGTACTTTCAGCAAAAAATTTTCAATTTTAACAAAATAAGTAGATCTCACACAGACACTTAGTGCATGGGACTTATTTATTTAGGACAAAGTTTAGCTACAAAATTTGTTGTAGTTTAATGGTACAACCTTATTCAATATCTTTTAATGTTATTTTTCTTATTTTGAAATAATAAGAATGTAATTTTATTATCCTTCGTGAATCTCAAAGAGATAGCGTGCATTTGACATAGATTATTTTTACCAATTTATTTTACTATTTAACTTTTTTTTTTTACTATTTATGAGTCTTATTATACTTTTTAGTACTATTTATAGGTCTCACTTTATTATTTTAGCTACCTTTTACTTTTATTTAAATGTACTTTCATCAAAAAGTTTTCAATTTCAACAAAATAAGTGGATCCTAAACAGATACTTAGTGCATGGGGCTTATTTATTTAGGATAAAATTTAACTACAAAATTAGTTATAGTTTAAAGTTACAACCTTATTCTTATATCCTCCATACTTACAAAATTTATAGAAAATTAAAAATTAATAGTTTTGTCATCAATATATTGTTTAAATTACAAGTTTTTATAGTTTAAAATTATGCATAAAATATAAGCTTATAAATCATATAATAAATAATATTTTATTAACACAAAATTTGACATATGTATTAAAAACGTAAAGAACATAAAATTTAACGATTAAATTTTTAAAATATATAGTAATTTTTATTTCATTGAGTAATGTTGTAATCTTAAACTATAACAATTTTATAACTAAATTTTGTTCATTTATTTATATTACAGTGTACCGTTTTGTTTGGTAGAGTGAGAAGTTGGTGCTACACTTACTTACTAGTCTTTATTATCTTTTAAGTCCTTTCCTTAACCTTACCATGCTCACCACGGAAATAATATGTAATGTTAGGACAAAGTGAGACATGGTGATTGATGGTCCCCACACACACAACAAACCGCCCCCCCCCCCCCCCCCCCCCCCCCAAACACCCTCTCCGTTTTTTTTTTTTTCCTTAATTTTTATGCCTTCCAAGGTCCTACCATCTCAAACTAATTTTTCTATAATAATATTTATATACAATATTTTAATTTTAATCCTAAAATCAAAATGAATCCAATTGTTAAGAAATATTTCTATATGATAAAGAAATATAAGTTGATGATGCATAAAAAATCAGTAGACTGAATGCTCCGGGTTTCAATGATCTAGTGACTGCTTGAAAGGTCTGAAAAAGAAAACACACGATCAAAAATGACAAGGCAGACCGGCCAAGAACCCTCCGAACCTTAAGTAAATTTCTCTATTAAATTCTAGAGTTCCAACTTTTTGGAAGTTGTCTTCAAACTTACCTTCATTCGATGTGAATGAGTGTTTATATAATGTGCTCTTAAAACGGTTACTTATCTCATAACTTTCCCTATATTTGAAGAGGTCAGAAGGTTCAAGGTTAACTTCTATAACCGTTATAGGAGTTAGAATATTTTATCCTTATTTTCTATAACTGTCGTTGAAAGTTAAATACTGAGTAGGAAGTCATAGCGATGAACCAGGATCTTACTTATGCCTCAAAATAATAACACGTGGTTTAATTCACTAGCTCTTGTTGATAAATCTCTATGGAATTTTCCAAGTGCTTGGGGTCGTCCTAGTGCTTTCCTCATAGACGACCCATATGCTTTTAGATGACCATTTTGCTAAGTACAACCATTCTTGTCTTTTTGACCTAGGTGACCCTCATAGACAAATTTGAGTTGATTCAATTTTCAGTTTACCATCATAAGTAACACTATATATGTATAATATAAAGCAAAGCACTATATAGTATTATTAGTAATAATTTGATAAAGAAATCCTTCTGGATCTACAGATAAGATATATGGGTCCTACACTCCAACTCTTGTGCAGTCCGCATGAGTCGACACTTCTCCACGTCTCCTATTTTTAGCCTGTCCAGTTTTGGACACGTATGCTCGATTGGGACTCAGAGACTCTATTAGTATTACTTTTGTTTTTTTTTTTTTTTTCTTTTCTCCTTCTTTTGGGGTTCCACCAGCTACAAGAGAATACTGCAACATAAATAAATTATTAGATGTGTGGTCCTAGACTCCTATAGTTTAATTTCCCAAGTCTAATATTTTGGTTTATTTACACGAAACTGCTTTTTTTGGCCTTATTTACCCCCAAAAAAAAATTGATGTTTTTTTTTTTTACCCTTTTCTTTTTATCCAAGTTTTCGATCGTTCCTGTTTTCAAAAAATTTCGTCCCAACCAAAGACAGGCTTAATTGTGTTGGCGTTAGTTATTTAATTTAATCTAGTCTGATTCATAATTATTGACCATAAATCTTAATCATACCATTAATTGTTACTTACTTTAGAAGTAGAAGGGTGAAAGTGGAATAAGGAATTTCCCTTTGTGGAAGAGAAGGACGATCGATGTCTCCGTATGGCTTTGGATCCTTAAAAAGTTAAAATAAAAGCACTGGTCTGGTCTGGTCTGGTCTGGTCGAGTCGTAAAGAGTAGTAGTAAGATTACAAATTATTTTATAATTTTTTTGTTACAATTTTGATATAACAAATTATAAGTAGTTAATTATTACTTATACAGACTCACTATTTTTTCTTTACTAATCATTTTTGTTATGCCATAATTGTGAAAAAAAATGGTATAAAATGACGTGGTTGTAGAGTTTTCCAGTCGGAAATGGCATGAGCATCATTGTTGAGAAGCAAGTCTTGGACATATTTATTCAGCAAAACCGAAAAAAGTCTTGGACATATTTAATTAAAAGCAGATCAGATCACCTAAAGGGTCCTACGTACGTTTTGAAGTTTCAATTGTTGGTCGGCCACTTCCTCTGCTTGATATTTTAGAGGCCTGCCTCGCACCTTTTTAATGTTGTATTTTGTTTTTTTTAAAAGTGTTTCAACTTATAAGAGCATTTTCATTAAGGGTTCTAAATGTTAAAAATTTTATTTTTTAGCAGCTAAACTCTAAAATACGCCCTCCATCAAAACTAGCATATTGTAAAAATTTTACAATACTGCTACAGTGCGCTCTTATTTTTGAGAGCACACTGTAGCTCTTTACTATCTTTTTTTAATATTTTGTCTTTCTCTCTCTTTAGATCACTATCACTCTCACTCTCCCTCTCTCATTCTCGTCCTCTCTCATCTCTCTTTCTCAGATTCTCCCTCTAGTGGGTCTAATGGGTTTCAATGACTACATGTGGGTCTGGGTCCGACGATGATGGGTCCGACGGTGGTTGGGGTTGGTTGAGACCGTGGGTAGAGTTGGTTGAGGCCGTGGGTTGAAGAACGGGGTTGATGGGTTTCAATGACTACATGTGGGTCTGGGTCCGACGATGATGGGTCCGACGGTGGTTGGGGTTGGTTGAGACCGTGGGTTGAGTTGGTTGAGGCCGTGGGTTGAAGATCGGGGTTGAGGATCGAGGTTGAGGTGAGGATTGGGGATTGAGGTTGAGGTGAGGATCGGGGATCAGGGTTGAGGTGAGGATCGGGGTTGCTGGGGTGGTGGGTTTTGTGGCGGTTTTGTGGTGGGTTTTCGCTGGTGTTTGTGCCGTGGGTATTTTTTTTTTTTTTTTTTTGGTGGTTGGGAGTTGAGGTTGTGGTTGGTGGTGGTGTCTGTGGCGGTGTCTGTGGCTGTGGCTGTGGCTGTGCCTGTGGCCGTGGTTTATCGACGATGAGCTTAAAAAGCTCAGGCCATGGAGGTTTTGAGAAGCTTCACCTGGTTGAGAAAGACAGAAAGACAGTGGGAGAGAGAGACAGAGGGAGAGTGAGAAATAATAAAAAAAAATAATAAAAAAATAATATTTAAATGAAGTGTTAAAAAAATAGAAGTTTTGATGTAAGAGGTATTGTAAAGTGAGGTGTTATATGTTATAAATATAGGTTTTGAGGTGGTAAATGCTAAATTTTTTAAAAGCCTTGATGAGAATGCTTTAATATCATCAGATTAAGATACCAATTAATTTTCTTTCTCGTTAACTCTTACAATTCTCAATATCTTATACTTTTATTTAAGAGATTTAAATGGATAAATTTTTGCTACAGTGTTTTACCTTTTACTCTATACTAGATGATGTCTCGCGCGATGTGCAGATTACTTTACAATTTCATTTGAAATCATTTTTATATATATTAAGACCTACATATAATACTTTTTTTGTTGTATAATAATATTTATGTTTATCTGCAATATAGTTGAATACTTTGAAACTTGATTTTCTTAATTCATATTTTATTTTAAAAAAATTGTATAACACTATAAGACTATAACAGATTATAATATTTACCGTTAAAAATAAAAATAGATTGATTTTATTTTTATAAAAAAATAGATTTTATTTTCATAGATACTCGTGGGGGTCAAGTTCATCTAGGCTTGACTCGTCTGCCTCTCCACATCCGTCAACCATCTGCTCCATCCAAGCATTCCCTTCGGCCTATGGAGACGCCTGTCGAGTCTCATTGTGGGGTCGACATGCTTGGTGTCGTTAGCGTAACTCTTCCGTTGGTTTCCGTGAAGCTGACAAGTATGTGGGTGTCGTCAACCTTTTCGTAAGATGTTTTAGGGGTATTAAATTTATGGCTAAAATATCCTTGTCAGCTGCCCCCTACTTTGTGGTACCATTAGCTTTGGCTGACGGGCCACGGAGTACTGGAGTATTTATGACCATTAATTAGGTATTTTATCGAAGAGTGTGTCATTAAATGGTGTAAGCATCCTTAAGCTTAAATGACAGGCGACACGTGGCACTCGCTGGTTAGCCTTGTTTCTAATCAAAAGCATCACTTCGTTTGTGCGCCTCTTCTCTCTATAAATAGTTCACCACCTCTTCTCATTTTTCCTTATTTCATCTTTGCAAATCTTGAGAGAGAGAGAGAGAGAGAGAGAGAGTGCTATTATTTCATCACCTTCGCTGCCGTCAACTTGCTGATCCCGTCACCTTCACAGACTTGTCTATTAATCTTGTAAGTCCTCTTTTCTTTTTCATTCCCTTTCTATTTCGGTTTTTCTAGTTAGTCTTTACTTCTTTAGAGAGACCCGTCAATTAGGTTCTTAGAACACTTTCATCGCTTGTAGGTGAATAGATGTCAAGAGATAGAGAAACGATGAGTAAACAGTCGTTGTCAGTCTGTGAGGGAGAGGACTACGATGAAGTCTACCTGTTAGGTCATGGGCCCGAGGAGGGCTCATCTTGGTCGTCAGAGCGGGAACCATCTGCCCATTCTTCTGATGACGAAGAAGATTTTGATGAAGAGGGAGTAGAGGAAGAGGACAAATATGACGAGGGAGAGGGGGAGAATGAAGAGGAGTACGAGGGAGATGGTGACAGGGGTGAGGACGAGGGTGACGGAAGAGATTCTGAGGAAGGAAGTTTAGGAAGCTCTGGGGATGGTCACACCTGTCCCTTCATCCTTCTTGTGATATGGACAGTCAACGACTTTAAGTCGACGATGACGACCAATATCTTCAAGACCTTACAGGACCGTTATCAAATCCCTGATAACATTCCAATCTGTTTTCCCTGAAAGTATGAAAAGCGCTACTTTGGAAAGACCACAGACGTCGGCATGTATGACACCATGTTCGCGGCAGGGTTGAGGTTGCCATTGACAGCATTACACCGTCAATTGACCATTTTCCTAGGTCTATCCGTTAGTCAAGTAACCCTCAATGCTTGAAGGATATTCATAGGGGCTAAAATCCTTTGGGGTCGTCTTAAAGGGGGAACCGTCAGCTTACCCTAGACGAGTTTTTTTGGTGCTACAGACCCCAACACATCTCCTCGTCTAAGGGGATATATCATTTTGTAGCGAGGAAGAAGTCGCTTAGGTTGGTGTCGAACATGCCCGACTCCAATAGAAATTGGAAAAGTAGATATTTTTTTGTTCAAGGGATGGACTAGGTATGCCGTCGAGAAAAGTGGGTGACGATGCCTTATGGCTTTGACAATACTTGGGGTATCATCAAAGATTCAGGTTTAGTACCGTCTACATTCTCACTTTTTCTTTTTTTATTTGTTTCAAGTGTTTAACGTCATCTGATTTTTCTCTTTTTCAGCTAGTGTTCATCCACACATAACCGTCAAGCAAGAAGCTTTCAACCGTCGGGTTCTTGAGATTCCTTTTGATGAACGAAGGTGTAGGGACCTGATCACCCTTGACACATTGCACGCCTATTGTGGTGGTCCTGGGCCGACATTTGAAGCCCGTAAACTGAATGCTTATTCTCGTCGGTGTAAGTTCTTACATCTTAGTTCTTTCTTTCCGTCTTCTTCATACTTATGCCTGTTTATCTAACGTTTGTCTTTTACCTTTCGCAGAAATGGAGGTAGCTAAACAAAGTTCTTTAGTGAAGGCGTCAGCCGTGGCACGCAAGCAAAAGGAGAAGGAGGGGGCCTCATCGTCAACTCCCAAAGGCGTCACCAAGAGGTTGTCCAAGCGAAAGAGCGAAGGGAAGGACTACTATCCATTCAAGAAAGGACCAACCCTCCCTGCAGATAACAAACCAAAGAAGTCGTCGCCTTCAAAACCTAGCCATGGAGCTAGCAAGGGTTTAATGAAGGCGACTGGTCCCGTCACTCAGGGAACCCTCTGTCATCTTCTCACGCATAAGGAACATGCCGTTGAGATGGTTGAATCAATCATCAAGGAGATGGACTTGGATCCCTGTGTTGAGCAGACGACAGAAGAGTTGGGGGCGGCAGGTCTTTTTGACCTTCTAGGGTACATCCTTTTTTCAAACTCACTTTTACTGTAGTTCATTCATTAGCTGACGGTTGTCTTGTTTTTAAGCGCTGGTGCGTATGATGGCGCTTTAAGATAGGAGCGTCGCTAAGGAAAGGGTGATTAGCCAGCTTTGTAAGCGGAATGAAACCCTAACCAATGAGCAGGATCAATACAAGGGGGCCCTTCGTACGCTTAACAAGAAGGTGACGGCTTTGATTGAAAAGTTGAAGGAGGAAGCCCATCTCCGGGAGAAGTCGCAAGAGGCCAAGGCGAATTTGGAGGCAAAGCTGACGACTATTTGTGGGTAGGTAGAGACAGCCAGGGCTAATGCCATAACAGAGTTCAAGGCTTCCAAGCCTTTTATCGATGCATGTGTGGTGTACTATGGTAACCGGTTTGAAGACTACCTGAATCAGGTCAAGTCCGTCTACCCAAACTTGGATCTATCCAAAGTCACCATGGACGACCCGCTGCTGACAACCTTTACAAGCGACGACACTGTCAGTGAGGAGACCAACGACTCTACTCAATCAGAGTGGGATCCGAAAGATGACGGTGTGGTTCTTGCTCCACCTGCTATCGAAGGACCCGTTGCTCCCTTAGCTCATTCTGCTTATGATGCTCCTCTTGACCCTTCTGCCCAGGACGCCCAGAATTCTCCTGCCAAAGATGACGATAACCCTTCTTCTAACGAAACCCAGAACCTTTCAACCTAGCTTTTATTTGTTTAACTTATGAATTTTATCTTATTTTCAGATGATGTTAAGTGCCCTTCTTGTTTTTTGGCCATGCTGTAAACACTTTCTTTTATTTATGGCGTTTATTTAACATTTTACATCCGTTACTTTTAGTATGATTTTGCTATGTGTTGATCTTTATTTTGGGACATACGTATGTTCGTCCATCTTAAAAAGCTGCCTTTATGGGTTAAAAAGTACTGTAGATAGCAAAAATTAACTAAAAGGAAGTAAACTGGAAATGAGGAATGTTGTTCTTCGTGCCGTTGTCTACTAGTAGTATTTCTTCAAGTGCTCCATGTTCTATGGGTGGTGCAACTTATGTCCGTCTAGGGTCTCTAGGTGGTAGGTTCCTTTCCTCTGCCATGAAGCGATCTTGTAGAGTCCTTCCCAATTAGGTCCTAACTTTCCCTAGGAAGGATCTCTTGTAGCACCTGTCACTTTTCTCAATGCGAGATCTCCAACCTAGAAGTCTCTAGGCCTGACTCTTGAGTTGTAGTGCTTGGCCATGAGGTTCTGGTACTGCGCTAATCTTTGTTCAGTCATTGCTTTGACCTCATCCACCAAATCAAGCTGCAGTCGCATAGCTTCATCATTTCTGCTTTTAGCATGGTTTCCCACTCTGTTGCTTGTGAGTTCGATCTCAGTTGGAATGACGGCCTCACTCCCGTACGCTAGCCAAAATGGCATTTCTCTTGTAGATGTCCTAGCTGTCGTCCTGTACGCCCATAGTACACTTGGCAACTCTTCTAGCCATATACCTTTTACCCCCTTGAGCTGAGTCTTGATGATCTTGAGTAAGGATCTGTTCGTAACCTCAACCTGTCCGTTGTCCTAAGGGTGGGCGGGGGAGAAGTAATGGTTTCTAATCCCTAACTGTGAGCAAAATTCCCTGAAGGAATCGTTGTCGAATTGCTTTCCGTTATGGGAGATCAAGACCCTAGAGATCCCGTACCTACAAATGATGTTTCTCCAAACGAAACTTCGTACGTTCTTTTCTGTGATGGTGGCCAAAGCTTTGGCTTCTACCCATTAGGTGAAGTAGTCTATGCCGACTATTAAGAACTTCAACTATCTCATTACTATTGGGAATGGGCCCATGATGTCCAATTCCCATTGAGCAAAAGGCCATGGAGCCGTCATTGGGGTGAGCTCTTCTGTCAGCTGTCTAATGACGTTGCTAAACCTTTGACATTTGTTACGAGCTTTAACATAAGCCTGGGCATCCTTCTGCATAGTAAACCAGTAGTATCCAGCTCGATTTAGCTTGTGCACCAAAGACCGCAACCCTGAGTGGTTCCCACAGATCCCTTTATGGACTTCTCTCATGACATAGTCTACTTCTTCGAGGCTTACGCACCTTAAGTAAGGGCGGGAGAAGCCTTTCTTGTACAAGACGTCCTTTATCAGAATGAATCATGCAGCATGGACCTTCAACTTCTTTACGGCCTCTTAATCGTTGGGTAACATGCCATTTTTTAAGTAAGAAACTATCGATGTAGTCTAGTTATTTCCTGAGTCTATTTCTTGCATACCGACATCGTCTATTAAAGGTGAGAATTGGACAAAAGAAATTACCTTCTGGGATAAGCATGTGTTCCGCTGAGGCGGTTTTGGCAAGGCAATCAACTTTCTTGTTCTTTTCCCTGGGAACCTGGACAAACTTGGCCTGCAGCTCGCCTACTCGTCTCTTCACCTGCTCCAGATACTTCTTCATCTTTTCTCCTTTGCATTCAAAATCACTGTTCACCTGACTGGTGACCACCTGGGAGTCGCAATACATAATCACACTTATAGCCCCCGCGGCTTTAGATAGTCCAATCCTGCTACTAAAACCTCATACTTTGCTTCATTATTTATTGTAGGGAAATCGAGACGAACCATGCATTTGATCTCGTCCCCTTCTAGGGAATGGAGTACTACACCAACTCTGCCAGCCTATCTGTTAGACGACCCATCCATGTGGACACTCCATTGAGGGTGTTCTTCTGCCCCCTGGCCTTCCATATTGGTGAACTTCGCAATGAAGTCGGCAACTACTTGTCCCTTCATGGCAGTACAGGAGTGGTATTGTATGTCAAATTCACTCAATTCTATCGCCTATAGCGCCATCTGTCCGGCTGCTTCGGGATTACTCATTGCTTACTGTAGAGGCTTGTTAGTCAAGACGACCATAGGGTGGGCCTAGAAATACGGCTTGAGCATACGGGCTACGATAACTAAAGCAAAGGCGAGCTTCTCTATCGGTGGGTATCTTTCCTCCGCGCTACGAAGTGCTCGGTTAGTGTAGTATACGAGCTTCTGCACCCTATCTTTTTCCCTGACTAAGGCCACGCTAACAGCAGTCGGGGATACTGTCAAGTAGAGGAACAGTTCTTCCCTTGGTTTGGAGGGACTTAGCAATGACGGGAAAAAGAGGTAAGCCTTCAAATCATCAAATGCTTGTTGACACTCGGACGTTCACTCAAAAGACTTAGTTAACGTGCAGAAGAAAGGTAGGCATTTATCCGTTGCCATTGATATGAACCTATTCAACGCGGCCACCTTGCTATTGAGGCTTTGTACTTCTTTCACATTCCTTGGTGGTGCCATCTCTATTATTGCCCAAATCTTGTCTAGGTTGACTTCGATACCTCTCTGAGACACCATAAACCTTAGGAACTTTCCAGCTATCACCCCGAATGCACACTTGCTCGAATTGAGCTTCATGTTGTAAAAGCGGAGGGTGTCAAAGGTCTCTTTAAGGTTGTTCAGATGATCATCCTCCCGTCGTCTTTTCATTAGCATGTCGTCCACGTAAACTTGGACATTTCTCCTGATCAACTTCATCCAATTTGATCTGGTTGTAACCATAAAATGCGTCCATGAAGCTCAATAACTGATGTCTTGCTGTCAAGTCCACCAGGATGTCAACCCATAGGAGGGGGTAGCTATCCTCGGGGCACGCCTTGTTCAAGACCATGAAGTCTACAAATATCCTCCATTTTCCGTTGGTTTTTCTAACCATCACTATATTGGCCAGCCAGTCAAGGTAATACACCTCCCTGATGAACTCTACCTTTTGCAATTTGCAGACTTCTTCCGCTATAGCCCAGTCTCGTTCTTGGGTGAACACTCATTTCTTTTGACAGATAGGGGAAAACAGGTTGACACATTCAACCTGTGTACTATGACTGAAAGGTCGATCCCGAGCATGTCTTCATGACTCCAAGCAAAGATGTCCTGATTTTCTCTTAGGAATGCCGTGAGCGCTTGACAAACTGGCAGACTGGTAAGGGTGGCAATCCTAGTCGTTCGCTCGAGCTTAGAATTATTGAGAAGTATTTCCTCCAATCCTTCAACGGGCTTTACGACCGCCCTCTGTTCTTTAATACTCATGGTTTGTAAGTGGTCGTCCATCTCCAACATTGCTATGTAGCACTTACATGCTGCCACTTAGTCCCCACGTACCTCTCCTACTCCATATTCAGTAGGGAATTTAATCATCAGGTGATAGGTTGAAGTCACGGCCTTCCATGAGTTAAGAGTCGGTCGGCCTAGTATAGCATTGTAGGCAGATGAGCAATCGACAACAAGGAATGTAATATCCTTAGTAATTTGCTAAGGGTAGTCATCGACCATTACGAGCAATGTGACCACGCCGAAGGGGTATACCCTCGTTCCTCTGAACCCAACGAGCAAAGTCACTTTCTCTCGATCCTCATCTATTGGAATGCCGGTTAGTAGAAGATATCAGCAAAGCTTCCATTGTCAACTAGGACCCGGTGAGTGTTGTAGTCCCCTACCCGAATACTAACAACAAGTGCATCATCGTATGGGTGGTGGAGATGTTGAGCATCTTCTTCCAAGAATCTAATTATAGGGTTGTTGACCCGTGCCATCTTTGGGATGAAACCTATTAGTTGGACATTCTGAACCATCTTAAGGTAGGTTTTCGGGCCTTCTTGGATGAACCAAAAGTCGCGGTGCCCCCTAAAATCATCCTTATATCCCTTATGGGCGACCTGGGACACTTGTTATCTCTTCTAGTAGCCTGTTCCTATGGTAGATCTGTCCTTTCTTTGCTGACAAATCGTTGCAGTTTCCCTTGTCTAATAGAAGCTTCAATCTATTGCTTTAAATCATAACACTCAGTCGTGTCGTGGTCGTGGTCCCGATGAAAATGACAATACTTGTCCCTGGACCTCTTACTAGGATCTCCCTTCAACATGCCAGGCCTTGTCAAGACTGCATCATCCTTAATCTGCATCAGGACCTGATCGATAGGGGCAGTCAATGAGGTGAAGTTCACAAATCTTCCAACCGGGGGTTTGGAGCGCCTATTCTCCCGTCGATCTCTGGCTCTGGTCGTCTTCCGCCTCCTGTCCTGTCGTGTATCTTCTTACCTTTCCCTTTTCCTAGGTTTCTCCTCTCAAGCCACTAACGCATATTTGGCATTCATGTACTTAGTAGCTTGATAAAGCACATCTGACATGGTCTTCAGGTCGTTTTGTATAAAAAGAACAGAAACTTCTCCTTCCGCAATCCATTGGTGAATGCAGCAACAAGTATCTTGTCATTAGCCTCGTCTATTGAGAGAGCTTCCTTATTGAAGCGGGTTATGTAGGACCTTAGTGTCTCATCCTTCAGTTGCTTAATGCTCATCAGACATACAGTGGATTTCTTATACCTGTGTCCCCTGATAAAGTGCGAAGCAAACTACGCGCTCAGCTCCTTAAAGGTACTAATGGAGTTAGGCATCAACCTACTAAACCATACCCTTGCAGGACCCTTCAGTGTAGTTGGTAAGGCTCGACACATGATCTCGTCCGCCACGCCTTGTAGATGTATAAAGGTTTTGAATGACTCCAGGTGATTTAAGGGATCCTTTAACTCGTCATAAGCTTCTACTTGT
Organism: Quercus gilva; assembly: GCA_023621385.1. Taxonomy (NCBI): domain Eukaryota; kingdom Viridiplantae; phylum Streptophyta; class Magnoliopsida; order Fagales; family Fagaceae; genus Quercus; species Quercus gilva. The sequence goes on along the minus strand of CM042482.1, from coordinate 33,102,500 downwards.
GGCATACGAAATTTCGATGGAAGGGGGAACGAAGTGACAGGTGTTATGAAAGGCGAGTCCATCCAGTGGACTAACTCATCGAGGTCACTTGAGATCCGTCCTCTGAGGGCGTTCATCATGAAGTTTATCCGCTCCTTCATCATCTGCATCTCTGTGACTATGTGTGGTGGTGTTGTTTCCGTGACGGATGGACGTTTGGTATCTTATCACTCTGGTCTACTCGGAGCATTACTGCCTTCTGGTCCTTCTTGGTCCCTCCTTGCAGTGCTGGTGCCCTTTTGTTCTTCTCCGTGATTGTTGGGCCCAACATCCCTTTGGCGCAGCTGTTCCTCTAGGTCGTGATTTTGTTTAGTAAGACGCTCCACAACGGCGACTAGGGTCTGTACTTGTCTTTCAAGGGCAGTAGTATGTGGTTCTTCTCCGGTATGGTTATTGGTCCCTCCTTTTAACTCTGGTATCTTATCGCTCTTGTCTACTCGAAGCATTACTGCCTTCTGGTCCTTCTTGGTCCCCCCTTTCAGCGCTGGTGCCCTTTTGCTCTTCTCCGTGACTGTTGGGCCCAGCATCCCTTTGGCGCTGCTATTCCTCTAGGTCGTGATTCTGTTTAGTAAGGCACTCCACAGCCGCGGCTAGGGTCTGTACCTGTCTTTCAAGGGCAGTAGTATGTGGTTCTTCTCCGGTATGGTTGTTGGTTGCCATCGAGTGAGTGAGTACCATACAACCCTTTGTCTGGGAAGTGGTAATGTGGCTGTTACTGTTTTCGTACCTATCCCCACAGACAGCGCCAATTAATGATTCCAAAAATCGTCAGTAAGCTGCACAGTCCTCACGTGCTCTAAACAAAACTTGCAAAATAGAACAAATAAGACCTTGCAAAGAGTACCAGTGTGGTACCGCCCAAATACCCTCCGAATGTTAAGTTAGAGAACTTTCACAACTCTAGAGTGCTAGAATTGGGGTAAATTATGCGTACCTTGATTTGTGAGAGCTTTGGAGTCTTTATAGTAATGTAGAGCTGACCTTCATTTCTTGGTAGAGAAGATCTTCCCTTGTAGGGAAGATTCTCATTAATACACGTACTTTGCAAGATCCTTTACTTGTAGGGATTCTTTTGATTAGGGTTGATCATGGGATACAAGAAATTTCCTTACATAGATACCCGTGGGGGTCAAGTTAAGCCAGGCTAGACCCATCAGCCTCTTTAACCCCGTCGACCTGTCCACATCCATCAGCCATCTGCTCCGTCCAAGCATTTCCATTGGCCTCTGGAGATGCCGGTCAAGTCTCATTGTGGGGTTGTCATGCTTGGTGTCATCAGCCTAACTCTTCCGTTGGTTTCCGTGAAGGTGACGGGTATGTAGGTGATGTCGAACCTTTTCATACGATGTTTTGGGGGTATTAAATTTATGGCTAAAATATCCCTGTCAATTATATAAAATTTCTTATAAATTTTTTTAATATTAAATTAAATAGATGCTATGTTTATTTTTAAAATATTAATTTAATTTCAAAATATAGTATATTTATATGCTTTGGTCTTCCTCCTCATTTGACGAACCATTAGCAAGTTAGGTCATGTGGCCTTGAGTTTAACTGGCTGGCAGCAGCATGGGCATGGCAATGCTTTTATATTAAGTAAGTGGTATCATAGTCACACTCACACCAATCGGTCCCTAATTTCCCAAATATGCCACCATCATCACTCCATCACTTTGTCTCTTGTTATTATTATCCATTCCCTGCCGACAACGAAAAAAACACACAAACTAGGGTGTTTAGTTTAGCAATTTTCATCGCTCAATTCTCTAAGCTCGTTTGGTAATGTTGTTTTAATAACATTGTTTAAGTGTTATGAAAATATGTGTCGGTGAAAAAATCTTGTGAAAATATGTTGTTTTCGTTGTTTAAACAACGCAACCAAACGGGCCCTCAATTTTCATCATCAAAACCCAAATTTCCTGAGCCCCATATCAGGTTCTCATATTTGGCTTAGTTTTTTTTTTCTAAGTTCTCATAACCGATTACTCAAAAAAATGAGTTACAATTATGAAAACTAAAAACACATTAAGATTTCATTTCACGGTGGATAACAACCTAGCTAAGACTCTATCCCACTTTGCACCAGTGCACCCCTAAACTTTTACAAACTTATAGTCAATAACCTAATTAAATCCAATTTATCATATAACATTCTACCATTTAGAATTGCAACCTAGTTGGTAATTTATTTTTACTATTAAGTGAAGACATTAGTTGATTTTTGGTGTAAGGACATTCAAACCAAAAATCTCTTATTTGACCAAAAAAAAATAATAATAATTTATTAGTTGAGCTAGCTCGAACCTATCACATTCTATCATTTAAATGAATGTTAAAGTTAAATGAATCTTGGAGTACTGAATTAAGTGCAATTTACAATTAAACAAAATGAAATATATATAAAAAAAGATAGATTTACACTTTCGACCTAAGAGTATTAGCATTGATAGTACTAAAATTTTAGTTGTTAGCATCTCAAAAAACAACTTTTTCTATTCTAACACCTCATTTTATAATGCACCGAACATTAATGGCTATTTTTTAGTACTTCGTTTAAATATTTTTATTTTTATTCTTTCTTGTCTCTTTCTCTCTCTTCCACTTTGTCTCTCTACCTTCTCTTCTCTAAAGCAAACCCACACCCATAACACAAATGCAACCTTCCAATGACACCCACCCAAAATCAACATAAGCACCCATAGTCTATCAATTGCTAAAATCCGGTGAGTTTTACTCAAATTCGGCAAAGATCCAGTGTTATTTTGCTCAGATCCAATGGGTTATGCTCAAATCCGGCAAAGATCCAACAGAAAAATGCATATCACTGCTGATTGGAACCTCCAGCAACATCTTTGTTGGCTTCAACCGACCCAACCGCCGACCAGCCGAGTTCGATCCGATTTGATTTGTGGGTTTTCTCGGTCGGCAGTGGGTCTTCTTTCTAGAAACTTGATGTCATTGAGTCCACTACGGGTTGGGCATATACCCGACTCGTGGATACCCCTACTTGCATCAATTTTCTTATTTTTTCCATCATCCAAATACTATTCATTTTTTTATTACTTTCTTTCTCACTTCTTCTCTCTTCCTCTCTACCACAAAACCTAACAAAAGGCATAAAATAATATATATTTTTTATCCCTTTTTGCTATAGTGATCTGCTAGTTTTGGCAATTCATTGTAGTAAGTTGCCAAAAAAAAAAAAAAAAAAAATTGGCTTTGACACCATTGATGTTGAGCTCTTTTTGGTGTTTGAGGTGGTAAAATAGCTAACCAATGCTGATACTCAAGTGATACCTAAATAAATGAAATATCCTTACAAACTTTAAGATTAAATAGGCCAGTTCATGCTCTTCCTCAGAAAAATTAAAAAAAAAAGGTCATATATAGGGGATTAAATGCCATCTCAAATTCTCATCCTCATGCCTGTCCCACACTATCACAAAACTCTCAATTTAGTTATGAATTTTCTGAAAATTCATAAAAATATGTTGTGAAATAAATGGAAAAATACAAACCATATGTTTGGAATTAGTGGCTGATATATTCTTAAAGCGAATCAATTCTCTCTCAAGGTCATATTCATATACGATTTGGAGCAATTATTCCATTACTAATCTGATTTCCTCACATACTTAAACTCAGTGCTGGAACCCTATCATCAATTCGATAAATTTTTTTTTTTCCTCTCACTTAATATTCTTTTCATTCTGTTTCTTAGACAACCAAACAACCATGAAAGAGATATTTTACTTAAAAATTTAGACAATCGTTTTGGGGGCAGTTTGGTCATTTCATTTCTTGTGGTGGAGTCTATCTAGTTTGTGGGTCCAGGGATCATGGATCATGCATCATGCAAAATGCATAAATTTTGAAGTCCTTGACTCCAAAACATTTAAATAAAGTTATAACTTTATGGTCCGTTTGGATTGAGGGAGAGAGAGAGTAAAGTAGATTTAGCACAAAATTAACTTATTTTTAGTCAATTCTGTCTACTCTACTCCCCTCCACTCCCCTTCCTTTCCCCTCTATCCAAACAGGCCATTAGGGAGTTGATCAAGTGCTTGATTAGTTTGAGGGAATAGGTGTAATAGAATGATAGTTTAAGGTGAAAAAAAATGTAATTTGCCATAATATTAAAGATACAAATTTTTTCATAATTTGTTGAGATGACAAATTATAACTAATGTAAAATTATTTTTTCATGAGTTCATTCACTTTTGTTGTACACCAATCACAACAATACAGCATACCATCTCAACAGTTGTGATAAAAATTATGAAATTTTTTGTGTGACCAGACTAATTGTTAAATTATTTACATGATTACTTTTATTTATTTATTTAAAAATATAATGTTTTAAACTTTATAATTTAGGAGTTATAACAAAAAATATCCCAAAAAAAATTAAAAATTAAAAGTTAAACTTTATAGTTTTAAAAATAACAAATAACAAATAGAACCCTAAGATTTGAAAAGTAATAATTAAACCCCCATCCTCAACCCATATTAAACTTCAAGAATAATGCAATTTCACTAATTACATGGACTGATATTTATTTTGTTATTTTTAAAACTTTAAGGTGCTAATTTTGAAACTACACAATGTTTAATTTATGACTTTTTGAAATCTCATGGTTTAATTTATTACTTTGGATACAGTAAGATTTGATTTATTACACCTTAAAGTTTTCAAAAATGTAATTTACTCAAAAGGAAATGACACCTAATGGAATAACACAACTTATTGGCCTCTCTCTCTCTCTCTCTCTCTCTCTCTCTCTCTCTCTCTCTCTCTCTCTCTCTCTCTCTCTCTCTCTCCATTTGTATGTATGTATGCATGTATGTATATGTTTGTGTGTTAAACATCTCATAAGGGGTAGGGGGATTTAAACCATGAATGTCTCTCTTGGAAGTATCAAGAAGTATCCATTACGTGTGAGTACAAACTTATTTTACACACATAATGCAATGTAAGAACTTCAATATATGTTTGTTTTGCTTCTCTAAAACATTTTTCCAATACCATCTTTCCGTGGAATGTCTTCATGGACATCCATTCGACTCCAATTCCCAACAAGTGAATTCATCTCTTCAATTTTGTCGAACAAACCCAAAAGTCCACCAGTGTGTATGAATAGGATCTTTCTGCCTTCCCACTTCTTTGGATTCTCAGTCATGTCTTTTATCATTCCATAAGCAGCTTTCCCACTAAAAGAAACGCACAACCCAAAAATTCGAGAGTTACTCAAAGCAGCCATGCTTACCCACAATGGGTGTATCAATCAAATCATAATCTCATTAAAGAAAAAATATACATATATGGGATCTATGGAGTACACAAAACATTATAAAAAGCATAAAATGAAAGGCAACCCTACATGGTAAACACTCGAGGAAAATATAGCCTCTATAATTTAGAGATCAATAAAACAAATTTGAAAAGGAGAAAATAGCAGACATCCAATCATATATGGACACTAAAAACTAGGGCTTCAGTTCCAATACAGAAACTTTGATGTTCACCCTCCCTAAAATAAATTAAAAACACATAATGCACGCATGAGTTGCATTCCAAATAACACTACTACAACGCAACCCAATGCATCTTTTCTAGCATGCCAACAGATTGAACGCAATTCTAGACATCACCCAAAATATTCTAAACAAATGAAATACCAAAGTCCATAGCTCCTGCCTCTCGGGCAACATCACAGGGGAAATGTTCCGTTCTTTTCCCACTTTACTTGCACGTGCAATACCAATCGACTAAAACCACATGATGCTTCCACATATTATCCAATGTCAAAATCTTTCCTAATGCCTTTTTCCATGCAAAGAAAGCCACTGCAGTCGATGCCTCGACCTTTCAAATACTTCTCCAAAGGAAAGTATAACCATCCTCCACTCTTAGTGCCTTGCCTTATATAAGGTATTAGCTCATTTCCAAATGCACTTTCGTATTTTTTTGTTCTTATTCTCAAAAAATAAAAATTAGTTTTCTATTGTTTTTGAAAACTGATTCTAAAAACAGTAACCAATTAGGCTCTTAACTTCAAATTCATGGCTCCAGCCTGGTACCCAAACCAATCTATCTTCTACCTCTCTTTCAGCCTTGGTAGAATAGAGAATATCAAGAAAACATGCCAAATTAAAATTCAAGTTCCTAATCTTTTATTGCTCTAGAAGCTTAAATTCCAATGGATAATGTCATTTGACCAATTAATACACTCCCCCACTGTTGCATCTATATCATGTGCAATTCAAAAGAGCTCCGGCATTGCCTCCTTTAGTAAAGAATCTTTACACCATAAATCATACCAAATGAACTCCCCCCTACATCAAATCTAAGGATTAGAGAATTTAACCCAGCCACTTCTAATATGTTTCCATAAGCTTTGTCCATAAGGATTGGGAACTTCTTCAGAGCACCACCTTCACCATTAAATACCCTGCGTTTTATCACAGGCCTTTGCTAAAGATGATCCCTTCTCCACACCATAACCAATTCTTGAACAGGAACTACTAAAAGCTGTTTTTTGACACCCAATACCACGTGTAGCACAGGGGAACAACTGTACTCCAATTAACCGGGTGATATTTAATTGAGTCACGAACGCCTTCACACAAAAAATCTCATTGTTGTTTCTCAAATCTATTAGTGATATCAGGTAAAGGGAAAAGAGAGAAAATATGTTGGGATTATTTATTTATTTATAAGTTATACACACATCCAATGGCTCTTCAACCCATGACCTCACTCTACACGTAAAATGGTATTATGTTGCAAGCTAGACAAAGTGCTTTTGTTTAACTTCATCATAAAATTAGTCATACTTAGAGCACAAAACTCACAATTTGTTTTGGAGAAGCGAATCCCCAAACTCGACCCCACAACTTGTCGCTTTTGGTGGAAGACACTTGTCATCACACCAAGGCCCAACTTCTTCATAATCAAATAATCAAAGTATAGAATCCATAATCAAAGAGGACCTTATCCTCATTATCATTATAATTCAACTCTTCCTACCAATCCATCCAAAATTTGTTAGAATCTTTGGCTCTGATACCAAAATAGACTTGAGACAAAGGGCTGCAATACCAAATCTGTCTGGAAAGCAACTTATAGGGTTTAGGACTGCTGGCAAATTTGGATGTATGTTTATAGATAAATAATGCTTTTATTGATGAAGAGAAGCAATTTTTTTTATACTAGCTGTACACACAAATTCTTCTAAAGAATTGTACAAGGAAAAAAATAAAGAACAATAAGTCTAAATGAAAGTCTAAAAATCTACCAGTGAATGCCTGTCACTAATTTCCATGCAATGAGACAAGTCAAACAAAGATCTCACAAACAAAGATTCCAACTCAATAACTAAAGCCTCTGCTCCATTAAAAGTGCAATTATTCATCTCCCTCCAAGGCATCCACATTAGACATAATGGGGTCCTATTCCATCCCAAATAGCTTCCATGTTTCCCAACCCAATTCCACCATCCAAAGAACAACTCTGCAATGGTCTTTGGCAACACCCAATGGACCACAAACATAGAAAGAAGTCGATACCAGAACTCAAGAGTTACATCCCTATGCACTTACAAATGGTCCATTGTCTCACCACTAAATCTACATATGCAACACCAGTTCACCAATATGATACCTCTCTGAATACAATGTCAAAAATTTTTCTGAGCTGTCCATACAAAGAAAGCTACTTTTTTCAGAGTATTATTACACCAAACTCCCTTACAAGGAAAGAACACTCTAGTGGAACCTCTTATGACCTCGTAATAATGATGCAGTTAGGAGAACTTAGGTCTAGTGTATAAGAAGGGTTTAAGAATAAATTCAAGCAACAAACAACATTATAACAAAGAAGATAATAGGACTTAAGTTAGAACAATCAAAAATCAATTTCTAGGCTCAAAGAGCTCATGAAAAATTCACTCAAGCAGCTATTTATAATAGCATTTAATAACCCTAGAATCCTAGCCTGCAAATCTCTCCCAATTCATTGGATGCTTTGCCAAAACTACAACCATATGGCCTCCTTACAGCCCTGGTTGTCAATTGCCCCAATCTGGTCCATATTTTTTAAATCAGACAACCCATTGCCATAGCTGATTTCCTTCCACTGCCTATCTCCAAAGATATTTATCCGTCAAAACTTGGCTAGAAGTGCGCCATTTTCTCACTCATAAACCCCCAATTAAAGTTTCTTTCACCTTGCAAGTGTTAGCTCTATCTTCACTAAAGTAGGATTTTGAGCCGTTCTCACCTTGAAAAAGATCCCAAAGGCACAGATAATTATTGGTAAACTCCCAATTCTACAAAAACATACTTTTGCCAGGTCTTCTCTTCCTTCAACCTCCCTAACTGCTACCATTTTGCTCTTCCCCACCCCGGAAGAGTTGATGAGGACAGCACACTTAATTAGATTGGATTTGTTTGGGATTCCTCTGTTTATTTTTGAGATTAGATAAATATTAGTATTTGAGTTCGGTTAAAATTAGTTTCGGTATGTTGTTATCTTTATCTCTAGCTCTATTTAAGAGACTGATTAATTTGTATTGAAAGATAGACCTGATTAATGAAATTCAAATAGGATATTTTTCCAATTGTTAGGTCCTGACTCCTAATGCCTTAGGTGTTGATTCCTAAGGGTCCTTAGGTCCTTACCCAAATTCACTTTTAGGCCTAAACCCACTTGAAAAGACTAGAAAAAAAAAAAAAAAAAAAAACTTGGATGTAAAGATGTTCAAAATTTCTAAAAGTATGGTGTCATCAACAAATAGAAGAGGATAAGTAAGTATGCTATTATCCGAGTTATTCCCAACTTGAAAGCATGAGGCATAACCCTGTTCCACAACTTTCACCAACATTCTACTTAGAATCTCAATATTAAGAATAAAAAACAATGGTGAAAGGAGGTTATGTTGCCTTAATCTCCTGGAGCTTTAAAAAAGCCGATGGAGAGCGATTGACCAACAAAAGAACAATATGGTATACATATGATTGAGGTTTTTAAGTGGATAGTGATGGGACACAGTAAATTTTTACATAATTTTTCACGTTTGGGTTTTTCACATTACCTTAAATTAAAACGTTCACCGCCAATACAACTTTGCCATACAATATAACACATAAGGTCTGTGCAAATGATGTATATGTAAAACATTTTTTTCCGCTTATCATGAAATAATACTTATATTTCTCTAGCCAAAAACTGATCTTATTAGTTGAGGAATCTCCTGTAATAATCACCTGTGTGAAGAAAGATGAAGGTTTGCAAAATATTATACCTGTATACTGGATCAAGAACAACACCAGTCGCTGAAGCAACTTCCTTAACAAATTTAAGCTCCTCAGGGGTGTTAATTGCATAGCCCAGACCTTTGGCCTGTAAAAAGATAATAATAAATTTACTTCCTGTTTTATAACCAATTAAACAGCATCCTCAGCCTGATTACTGAAGTAGGCAAATTCATACAGATAACATGGGTGAGTGAATTGTTAAATTACCGATTATCCCAAAAAGTTTAAGCTATTGGGATATGGCAAATTTAATTATTTAACCACAGACTTCTAACACTCCCCCTCACGCGTGGGCTCAAACTCCCCCTTTTAATAGGTGAGGCCAAACACGTGGGATTTTAACTGAGATGTAAAGTGGAGGAAACAAGGATCGAACTCAGAATCTCCTGCTCTGATACTATGTTAAATTACCAATTGTCCCAAAAGTTTAAGCTATTGAGATATGGTAAATTTAATCATTTAACCACAAACTTCTAAATGAATCATTGTCCATTATGTAATAGCATAAACATTGTCGTCAGTGAACACTGAGATTTTTCAGGTTTGACCATTAGTTTACTAGAAACATTACAACCCATAGATCTTCTGGAATAGACCTACTGTTTCTGGGAATACTAACCCGCCACCATCCAAGCAGGGAAAAATGAGAATGAAACAGAAAACTCAACATACCACTTCGGCTTTAATTTTCCAGATTGAGCAGAAACAAACTATTTCCATGAGGGTACAGTATAATATGTGAAAAGTATGAATGCAACACCCTCCCCCCCACCCCACCCCACCCCCACCCCAAAAAAAAAAAAAAAAAAAAAAACACAGGTGCTTGAATACCAACCAATGTTCTAAAGAAGTGTGTAGACATAGGTGCATGCCTTCACATACTCATGCACCATTATGTTGAAGAAAAAGAGAATGATATATTATAGAAAACGAGGAGCTTGAAAATCAAGAATGTTAGCCAGTGGATTATTCATTCCATTTATATGGAAGAGGTGGTGGTTGTAATAGGATAATGAATATTCTAATGGTGACAGCTGGTAGGGACACCTAACCACTTGAATATTCAGGCTGTTTTAGAAGAGTACCACTCATCCAACACGGGTATAACCCCTATAACACAACATTATCTTTCTAACTCTCTAAGGCATTACAACCCACCCACCTACATTAAATAAGAAAAAAAATTTGTTTCCTTTCCATTTATGTAAAACTAGAGAGCAGGCAATACAATTAATGCAGCCATATAATGCATGTTTATTGAAAAGCTCTCTCTCTCTCTCTCTCTCTCTCTCTCTCTCTCTTTGATTGGTAAGTTACACATGCACCAAGTGAGGCAAATGACAGCAGCTCAGCAATGAAACAGAAAAATACATTTTCACAAAGGACCACTGCTAATATACTTAAAACACTTACATTTTGAATGTTAACAATATCATGTGAGTCAACACCTGCTTCAAGTCCATCAAGTAGGCCTTGAACAAAGTCGTAGAAGTAATCAGGGTCATCACAAACTGAGAATGCATGGACCTACAAATGGTGAAATGTAGAATTGAAATTAATTGATAGGTCAAGAACAGCAAATAAGAAACTACATTGAGAAGGACAAACCTTTGACTTTAGTGTACTCAGCCACGATCCCAATGATAGACCAGCAATTGTGCCCCCGCTGAAATTCAACACTATTACATATTAAATGGGTAGACATAAAATCATCACAACTCCCCACAAATAAAAATTTAAGCTGAATAATCATTATTGTGAGGTAGAAAGTCCCATATAAGTTTGCTAGAACAAAACCAACTTTTCTTTGAAGGAGTGCCAACATAAGTTGCTATAACATAAAAGCAAAATGTATAAATTAATTTAAAAGGAAATCTAGCTCAGTGAAGTCATTTCGGTTGCATAAAGTCACAAATTAGGCAATGGAAATTCATAGAGGTGTGTTGGTACTAAACATAAAAATAAGGTGGTGTCTACTCAACTTGGTACTGATGTAATATGAATGGTTTCAATCCTAAGAATAAGAATTAGGGAGACATTGATGATTTTACTTCTTAGTAAAATAAACATAAAGACTTATGAAAAAAACTTAAAAAGAAAATTATTGAAACAAATCCTAAACTCATGACATCCATTATATTACAAAGAACACCTAACATATGGAAAGATAACTTTAGTCCTTGCTACTTAAATTGGCACCAAATCTTTCCTTAATTGAATCTATGCCCAAGAAATGGCTGATTGTGCCATGGACTCAACCTGCTCACTTTCTAGAACTTTATCCTCTATAGTCAACATGTGAAACTGCAGAAAAGCATATTGTAGCATCAGATTTTCAATTGCATTACCAATCACTGGTTGCACATTAATCATAGCTTAAAGTATGACAGATTCAGGGAACTCTGCCAGCTGATGGTCTACCGCCTTTTGGGTTTAAATTTGTGGCTTCAGGGATTACGAGTGGTATCTGGAGTTTGTCAATTGAGTAGTGTTTGGAAAAGATAGGGTTCAAGGGATGAAGAGTGGCTGAAACAGAGAAGGATAGGTGGCACAACTTTTGGGTGTAGCAGCAGAAATAAGGATTTAAGGGATTGTTTTAAAAGGTGATTTGAAATTCCAAAGTTTGGGAAAAGTTAGGCCCTTTGAGGTTTCAAATCTGTCCTACATCAAGGCTCTTCCACAGAAGTGGAAGTTTTGACCCTCTAAGGAGTCCCTGTTATGAAGGAAAAAACTGTAAATTTGATTTTAATGGTGCCTCAGTAAAAATAAAATATCATATAATAACTGAGATTATGACATGCTGGCATAAGCTTTGGATGTAGAAGTGTAGTATTATAGGCTAGGAAGAAAGTAGGAATATAAGAGATTATGATAGTTGAGGCACCACATCTCACCAGACAAGTCGCACTTTGAGATCTAGACTCTTGTGGAATCTATATACTTTTTGTTTTTCTTTTTGACAAGTCAATTGCATTAATACTAAATATTAATGTTACGAGTAATAGGGGCAAAACAGTAATATCATGTACTTCTTTATATATAAATAATATTTTATGTGTTAGGGTTGACTTATCAAACCCTAAACACCTTCACCGTAAACAACATGGTATCAAGTTGAATCATACATTAGACTTTTGTTAGGAGTTGTATGGTAAACTCTCAGCTCACCAAGCTAGTTTTCAAGTTGAAGAACTGCCTTCACAGTCACTTCCACCAACATCCAGAGTAGTCTCCAATCCTGAAGAAGAGTACAATCACCTCTTGTCTCTGTATTCCAACTCTGTTGGGTCTAATTCTATTGCTACTTTGGCTCAATGAGGTACTTTCATTGCTTGTCTTGCCACTCAGGACCCTAGGGTCATTGACTCAGGTGCTATTGATGATCATATGACAGGTAACTCAGGTTTACTCTCTGACCTTGAGCAATCTAGTAGTCTTCCCAGTGTTACATTGGCAGATGGCTCAGCCACTACAGTTTCTGGTTTGGGCACTACCAATCTTAGTTCTAATCTTTCTCTCTCTTCTGTCTTATAAAATCCTTTTAACCTTTTGTCCATTAGTAAGCTTACTAAAATTTTTAATTGTGCTGCCATTTTTTTATCCACTCATTGTATCTTTCAGGATCTCAAGATGGGGAAGATTATTGGTGGAGGGCATGAAGCCGGTGGACTTTAGTACTAGGATCGATGTGTTTCTTCTTGTTTAGTGGCTTCTCATTTGTCTATCTCGCCTCTTCAGCATCATTGTTGCCTTGGTCATCCATCTGTCCAAAATTTGAAGTCATTAGTTCCGTTGTGTTGTCAAATTGAGCCTTTACAATGTGAAGCATGTTAGTTAGGTAAACACCATAGGGTGGCTTTTGCCTCTAGGTGTGAGAGTTGTGTTAGTAGCCCTTTTCATTTAGTTCATTCTGATATTTGGGGTCCAATAAACACTCCCTCATTGTTGGGATTTAGATATTTTGTCATTTTTGTTGATGATTATTCTAGAGTCACCTATCTTTATCTTATGAAAGAACGGTCTGAATTGTACTCAATTTTCAAATCATTTTATATGGAAATAAAGACTCAGTTTAATGCTTCACTTCGTATTTTTCGGTCTGATAATGCTCATAAATATTTTCATACATCTTTGTCTCAATTTTTTGATGATCATGGTATAATTCACCAATCTTCATGCCCCCATACTCCACAACAAAATGGTGTTGCCAAACGCAAAATGCGTCATTTGTTAGAGGTCACTCGTGCCTTAAAGTTTCATAAGCGTGTTCCCAAATCATATTGGAGTGATGTTATTCTCAATGCCTATCACCTAATTAATCGTATGCCTTCCACTACTCTAGGTGGTTAGATCCCTTATACTGTGCTCTCTCCTGATGCACCTTTGTTTCATCTACCTCCTAAGATCTTTGGTTATGTGTGCCATGTTCATATCTTAGGTCCAGGGAGTGACAAACTTGATCCTAGATCCATTAAATGTGTTTTTCTTGGGTATTCTCTTACTCAATAGGGATACCGATGTTACTCACCTACTCTTCGTCGTCGTTTCATTAGTGCTGATACCACATTTGATGAATCTCAATCCTATTTCTCTCCTTCGGTTGCTAGTGACAGTTCTCCTCCTTGTCTTCCTCTCCTGCCACCTGTGTCTCCTATTGCATCTCCTCAGAAACCACTCCAGGTATATTGTCGTCGGTAGAAACCATCAACAAAGACTTCTTCCCTGCCTAGTGATCCGCTTCCTGAACCTACCTCTCTTCCAATTGCTTTGCGCAAAGGTAAGCGTTCTTGTACCTCTCACCCTATCTCTTAGTTTGTCTCTTATGGTCACTTTTCTTCATCTGTTCATGCCTTTACCACATCCTTGAGTTCTATTGTTATTCCTAAGTCTATCCAAGAGGCTATGTCCATCTCTGGTTGGAAGTCAGCTATGGAGGCAGAAATGTATGCTCTGTCTGAAAATGCTACTTGGTCTTTAGTTACTTGTCCTCCAGGGAAAACTACTATTGGAGTGTTGGTTGTCGTTGGGTGTATACTGTGAAGTATTTGCCTGATGGTTCTATTGAGCGTTTGAAGGCTCGCTTGGTTGCCAAAGGATATACCCAGACATACGGTGTTGACTATGCCAAGACATTCTCACCTGTTGCTAAAATTTCTTCTGTCCGAATTTTGATCTCCTTGGCTACTAATTTGGGCTGGCCATTATTCCAATTAGATGTTAAAAATGCCTTCTTGAATGGTGATTTGAAGGAAGAGGTGTATATGGAGCAACCACCTGGGTTTGTTGCTCAAGGGGAGTCTAGAAAAGTGTGTTGGCTGCATAAGGCCATCTATGGTCTTAAACAATCTCCCAGAGCTTGGTTTGGTAAATTCAGTGAAGTAGTATTAAAGTTTGGATTGCGACGTTGCTACTCTGATCACTCTGTGTTTTCTCATACCTCTGATAGAGGAAAGATTTTGTTGATAGTATATGTTGATATTATAATCACTAGTGATGACAATCAAGGTATTGATGATTTGAAAAAGATACCTTCAAAACTCCTTTCAAACTAAGGATTTGGGTAAACTTTGTTATTTCTTGGGTATTGAGGTAGCACGATCTAAAGAAGGAATCAATATATCACAAAGGAAGTATGTATTGGATATTTTGGAAGAAACTGGCTTGTTAGGATCTAAACCAGTGGAGACTCCTATGGATCCTAATGTCAAACTATATGAAGACCAGGGGGAGCTATTATCTAATCCTGAGAGAGATTGCCGTATGGTTGGTAAACTGAATAATCTCACAATTACTCACCCAGATATATCATTTGCAGTTAGTGTTTTGAGCTAGTTTATGAAAGATCCTTGTCTTCCACATTGGGAGCAGTTATTTGGATTGTGAGGTATCTTAAAGCACATCCAGGCCATGGTCTTTTATATAAAGCTAATGATCACCTATAGGTAGAAGCCTACATTGATGCTGATTGGGCTGGATCACCATCAAATAGAAAACCCACAACTAGGCATTGCACTTTTCTGGGAGGAAATCTGATTACTTGGAGAAGTAAGAAAAAAACTATTGTTGCTAGATCTAGTGCAGAGGCTAAGTATAGAGCCACGGCGCACACATCATGTGAGCTTATGTGGATTAAGCATTTACTTGAGGAATTAAGATTTGTTGTGAAGCTGCCTATGACTATACATTGTGATAATCAAGCAGCAATTTACATTGCCTCCAATCCTATGTTCCATGAACGAACCAAGCATATTGAAGTAGATTGTCATATTACTTGGGAGAAAGTAAAAGATGGTGTAATTGCTACTCCATATGTTTCTACAAGAGTCCAAATTGCAGATATGTTTACCAAAGCTTTATGTAAGACTCGTTTGGGTTTATTTTTTACAAGCTAGGATTGTATGATATATATTCTCCAGCTTGAGGGTGAGTGTTATGAGTAATTGGGGCAAAACAGTAATATCATGTACTTCTTTATATATAAATAATATTTTATGTGTTAGGGTTGACTTATCAAACCCTAAACACCTTCACCGTAAACAACAATTACAAATAGTACAATGGGTAAAAAATGGAATATACAAGCTGTATACCCATAAGTAACCCAGCAAAACTAAGAGTAGAAAGAGTATGAAATTACACAAATTTGAAAGTCTCCACTCCCATCCAAGGACATCCAAAAGAAAGAATTCCAACAAATTGGGATTTTAACCTCCCGATATACAATTCTAGCCCATCAAAGGTCCTATGACACTACATTTCAAACCCTATTTCTAAAAGGAATAGGTCTATGACGCTAGCATTGAAGCACTCTTCTCCCTACTTTAGGCATCACCCACTTTACTACAAAAACCACAAATATGAAATGCCATAACTTCCTCACCATCAGGCAATGCAGACCAAGTGATCAACATGCTCTTCATCATGTTTACACATCACACTGACTCACAATGAACATAACTTGTTTCATGAAGATATCTATAATGAGTATCGATGCCAAAAAAACCATCCGCACAAAGAAAGCCACCCTCAAAGGAGCCTTCACCCTCCAAAGTTCCTGCCAAGGGAAATCTGAGACATAATTCTCTCTCAATGCCTTATAGTATAAGCAAACACGGAAACACCCATTTTTGCTTAATTTCCAAAACACCTTGTCCTTCATATCCACACTTATTTGGGTAGAATACATCACCTCAAAAAAATTAATGAATGACTCCAGTTCCAATCCTAAGCATGCCTCACAAAAATTGAATTCCAATGCACTCAACCATTTGTCATCTCTATATACTTGTAGACCCTAGCATTTTTATTCATAGCAAGCTGAAATAGTTCAAGGAATAAGGACGATAGGTTAGAGTTGGAGAACCAATTATAATGACTCTTTTTCCATCCCCAAACCCTAAAACTAACAAACCTACACAAGCTATATCATCCCTCTCTAATGGCCTTCAAACTACTAGCCTATGTATTGTACAAATTGAACTACAAGTCTAATCCCCCTCTCCTTCAAATTTTAACGTCACTACCTGCTTACATGAATGATTATTCTTTCAGGTGAACCTCCATAGCCACTTAACTAGCGTTGCTTAAGTAAATGTACTCAATTTGATTATTTTAAATAATTCAAATTTATATTCTTTGATATTGCGTTTTTATAATAAGATATAAATTCAAAAATCTAAGTATATCCAAATAACATAAATGTCAACTCTCGAGAATTTTAATTCTTGAGAGTTTAAAGAATTTATAATTGTTGAGATTAAAAATTGTCAACAACTGAACAGACCCTAATATTAGATGCACCTAGCTTCCTTGGAACCCAAGCTATCAATGAAGCACATTTACCTCCTCTCAAAAGATCCCTCCATATGAAACTCATGTAAATACTTCATCACATCTTCTTTTATCACTTCCCAACATCTTTGGAAGAAGGCTACGAAGAATCTGCCAGGAAAAAGGGCCTTATCCGCACTCATAGATTTAAAAACTAAGAGAACTTCATCTTCATCAAATAAACTCTCAAGCCATTCACTCTCTTCATCCCAGCAAACTCAAGGCCTTCCACCTTAGGCTGCCAATCAATGGGGTCTTTGTACAAACCTTTAGTCAAAACTACACCATACACATCAATATTACCAATAAAATTTGAGCATCTACACCAATTGACCAATCTGTGAAAAAACTTCATGTTATCATCTCCTCCCTTCAACTGTAATGCCCTGGAGTTTTGTCTCCAACCATTTTCTCCATCAAAGCAATCTTCTTTAACAGAGTCTTCAAATCACGTTTGCTCCTTTCTTCAACATTCAAGCCACCCTCCTTTAAATCAAACCTTGACAACTCATCTATAATTTTGTTTTTCTGCACATCAATATCTCCACAATCCTCCTTTTTCCACTTTTTCAGATCACCTTTCACTTTGAAAAGCTTCTTTGTCCGGACAAAACTAGCAGAGTCCATCACCCTATGGCCTTCCCACCAAATTTTCACATTTTCCGCAAAAGCAAATACTTGTAGTCACATGTTCTCAAAACTAAATGAACACTAACCTGTACTCAACCCAGCTAGACAGTATGATCATCTAACTCTAAAACCTCTGAACTATTCCTTCCACATCAACGACACCCAAAAAACAATCAATGTGAGAAAGAGACAGTTGGTCCTGGTTACCCAAGGAGAAAAAGGCCCTATAATGGAAAGTCTTACAACTCGAGTACATTAATAAATTTGGACAAGCCTTGCATTGCTTGTGGAAAAAGTCTGGCAATTCCATCTTTCACATAGAAGTCACACCACATTGAAATTCCACTAAGCACCAAGCTATATCTCATCTCCTTCTAACACCTTATAGCCCTTACCATAGATTTGGCCTAGATAACTGTAGTCCACTCAAAATCACCTTCCACATTTCTAAACATTCACAAAACCCAGAGAATTCACCTACTACATAGTCAATTATCTCTACTAAACGTTTATCAAACATCAACAATATTCCACCAGCACTCCCAACTGCCCCCAACACCCATCAATTTACCAATGGACATATACCCCTTAGTATTTCTTTAGTTGTGATTTCTATTTTGGTTTCTTGTAGATAGATTGTCTCCTCTTTATTCACATAACATATTCTATGCCCCCATACATTTTCATTGATTATT
This sequence comes from Quercus gilva, assembly GCA_023621385.1. Classification (NCBI taxonomy): domain Eukaryota; kingdom Viridiplantae; phylum Streptophyta; class Magnoliopsida; order Fagales; family Fagaceae; genus Quercus; species Quercus gilva. The sequence goes on along the minus strand of CM042482.1, from coordinate 33,083,988 downwards.
AAGATCCTCTCACATTCCATTTGTATCCTTGTCCATGCAATGTCAATAGCCCATACCCTCTTCCTGGGTCACCTCTACCCCTGATACGCCCTACTCTGTACAACATAATTCATAGGTAAGTTTAGTTAATAGCTTTTACTAATTTTTTTAGTTTTTTATTTTTATTTTTTATATTGCACTCATGTTTTGATTGTGCTTATAAATGTAATTTTCAATAATTTTATTTAGAGTGTGCTTATTTTTTGCTTGATTTAGATGTTTTGTATTAATATTTTTAAGTGGTGAAAAAAGGGTGTTATTTAATATCTATATAAAAATATATATATATATATATATATCGGAAGATTTGTGATTTTCCATACAAGCCAAATGCAGAAAAGAGAGAAAAAAAAAATTCAAAACACTTTCAAGAACACAAAGAAACACCAGAAAACAAGCAGATTTCCCTCAATGTAGCATGACCTTTTAAAATTCTAAAGACATAATGACAACAAACATATTCAAAGAGTTAAAGACAGGTCTTAGAAAACAGGCTAACAAAATGGACTAATGGGCCTTCTTTGGGTTTAAATTATCCCATGTCACTAATTAAAGAGAAGTTGAAGGGGGGAGGGGGGAGGGGGGAGGAGGCATTGTTGGCAGCGGAAAATATTAAAAGATGGAATAGAGTGGAACCTTCCACAGGCTACAACAATATCATCAAAATTTATCTGGCTGGTCCCAATCTGAAGTTGCTGCTCAATCTCCCGGATCGCTTCAATATAACCCCTGAACAGAACAATATCATATGAAAAAGTTAGTATGGAGAGAGCAATTATAATAAGATTAGAACAAGAAATTAAGGAAACTTGTGGGACAAAATATAGACCCTGAACAAAACAATATCACATACAAAAGTTAACATGTAGACAGCAATTATAATAAGATCTGAACAGGAAATCCTTATTAAAAAACAAGATTTGAAAAGGAAATCAAAGGAAACTTGTGGGGGAAGAAGAAAATGACAGAACTCAGCATGAAAGAAAGAGATTTTAAGTGCAAATTTATAGGGAAGTGCACAACCACACACACTGTTTGCTCTTTTTATCACGCACAAAAAGAGAGAAAAGGAAGAAAGGATGAGAGAAGTAATTAAGAAAAATTGGCAACTAGTACTTCAGATCCCTTTTCAATTTTCTAGAATAATTTATTAAAGAGATGCCAAGTGGGCATCACCAAACTACACACAATATTCAGAAGTAGAATGCCTAATGGAGAGTCAAAGGTGACCAAAACTGGCCTTGGGCCCCAAAACGGCCAAAACACAATAATTATACAGAAGCAGAGCACCTAGGTCACAAACTTCCTCATGGAGTCCAAAATCTACAAGGAAAAAAAAAAGCAGAAGACAAACCAAAACCCAACCTGAACCTCTTTGGAAAATCAAATCAGCCTGATCATTATGAAGAAACCTAATTGGAAAGTCCTTGGAATCTAGGGCCTAGATTCCAAAAGCTCACAGGAGCAAAAACCTTTCACCATTTCCACCGCCTTGTTGCCGCCATAAAAAAAACATTATTAAACAATCAACTCTTTTGATTCCTTCCGTGTATGCAAAGCATAAAAATGTATGCTTCCTCCTCTCAAACTAAATAAAATAAGATTTACCCAAAAAAGAGAGTGTTTGAGACCAAAAAAATCATTCAGCTATCAAAGACCATTCAGCAAAACAGAAGACACACCAAACTACTGATGCAGGTTGATAACAACTGAAATTTGAACAATGGACTGTTCCACATAACAACAAATAATCCACCATTTAACCAAAGCTATTGATGCAGAACAACCAAAACAAAACGAAACAATAGGAAAGTAAAGGGATATAACCTAGGAATCAATACCTAGGCCAGATGGTGCTGACTCCAGCACCTAAGGTGGTACTGAAGTCAGCACCAGACCGAAGAGAGACCAAAAGACCATTTTTTTCATCTATCAAAATATCAACTATCTCCAAAAGGAGTACAATAGTTTGCTTATAAATGATTGCTAAACTCTAGTTCTAAATGGCATAGGAAACCCTAATTGCCTTATTATGAAAATAACCTTGCTTCCAAATATTAAAATACTAATAGCCTAATAAACTACTAGGACCTAAAATATAAAAATACAATTGACTGGCAAACATAAATAATACTAACTAAAAATCTTCTTGCATCTCCCGCATCAACTATAGCCTCTGGTTCAATTGGTCCCTCATAAAATCTCATCCAGCAAGGATGTTGACATAATCATATATTAGGAGGAAGAAGCATTGAAAAAGTTGGCACTCCTTGCCCACAAATTGTTGCCAGAGACCAAAAAGTAGACTGGGAAACAACTTTTGTCACAAGGACAAGGCATCCTTCCTCCTCACTGCATCATAAACTAAAATAAAATCATTTTTTTCCAAAAAGTAGATGAAATCTGGAAATTCTTCATCTCCACATTTCTTTTGTTGGAACAAAGACCAAGGACCAGACGATTTCCAGGAAAAGAAATTGGCAAGCTAGTGCCTATCTGTCATCAAATAAGGATATGGAAATTGGTTCCTAAAGGGAAAATCACAAGACCTCCTATAAATTCAGAACTTCAATTATTCCTTGCCACAAAGTAGATCCTACTTTTGAAATGTACCTAAACAACCCCACCCTTCCCCCCCAAAAAGCAAATAATAATACTGAAAAATAAATGATTACAACAACCAAGCCCCTAACAGGCAAAACAAGAAGCCGTATTTTGCAACTACAAACTCACCACTCCCTTCCAGATTCATACATACATACATACATACATACATGTGTGTGTGTGTGTGTGTGTGTGAATCCAAATTGTTCTTTACACTTTGTCCCTCACATCAGTTACTGTGTAAACAAAGAAACACAAACTAAAAAATATATTTCCCAAGATTTGGTAAAATACTCTAGAGTCACCCCATGGCCATGAAATTTGCAGCATAACCAGGATTACTTAAAAGTCTACTTGCATGCTTTCCCAAGTCTTCTTTCAGGTATCAAACAGGTTCCAATGGTCTTTGACCAGAGACCAATTTGATAAAGTGTAAAACATAAGATATTAATTATTTAATTTACAAGTAGCTTACAAGGAAAGTTTACTATTATTTTCAAATTACAACATTATTACTCCCAACCAATAGAATCAAATGGAAAAATAGAATAACATAGACATCAGTGACCCAATCTCACCAGGTCCCTAGGGAGTTTGATCCACCAACAGGAATAACATATGGCCTTCTTCCTTCATTTAGCAGCTTTTCTTTTAAGAGATTAGTAAGAGTCTGAGATTAAAGTTCATATTAACAAAGGAAATTACTAAGTATATTAGCAATGGAAAAAAGTACCAGTTTATTATTATCCAAATATATATATTGGTAAACAACAGTAATATAGTCTGTCATAAGTAGCTTAGGAGAGTCCTATAAATCAGTAGACAATGTGTTATCTCAGCTAATTGCTTGAGGTAACAAATTTCATTTTACTAGTTCAGCCACATAGAATTACTCCAATGGTCAAAAGCAAAATGGATGACTAAAAAAATATCGAAGGAAAACAACGTTGATAGGGCATGGCTAACTTGTCCATTTAGTAACTATGATCATTCACAACAAGGTTCTAGAGAGAAAGTAAAAAATGAAAGAAGGCAAATCAATGAATTAGACACCTTATAACATTTATACGATCTTATGGATATAGAGTCGTCATTGACAGCAATCAGGGGAGCAGATACTGAGAGGACAACCAGAAAGGAAAAAGGAACTGCAAGAGAAGTTTCCTAGCAGAGAATCTCACTTATTATCTACCATTCTACTGAAGCAGAAAGATTCTTTTTTTTTTTTTTTTTTTTTCTTTCCCTTAATTGCATCCTTAACTAGGAAAGAAAGATTCACACCTGTTAGAAATATGATTAAAGTAATTAAATTCACCATTCTAACAGCTCAAGCTTTTAGGAGAATTCATAGTTTATAGTGGTCTCATTATAAGTGGTCTTGGGTTTGAACATTGTCTCCTCTCTACCTCCCACTTAAAAATCTCACGTGTTTGGCCCTACTTATTAAGGGAGAGTCGGGGCTTCTTGTGAGAGGGAGTGTTAGAATTATAGTTAAATGATTGAATAATAGTTTAAGCTTTTGGAGCTATTGGTTATTTGTCAATATACATTTGGCCTAAATCTCGTACGATCGGTCAACAAGGGGTCAATGAAAAGGGTCCTTGCTACTTATTGCTTTTGTGAAAATGTTGTAGAATACGGGAGAAATCCATAAGTCCTGAAAACTAACTTGAAGGTATGAATTCAAGTGGGACTGGACTTGTCTTGACTTTAGGTATTGTCCAAAAAACATCCAATAAACATTGAAAGATGCATGGCCGTAAAGTATAGTATGACTTAAACAAGGAGGTTTTTGAAGTTGAGATGTAAAAAGTAGTAACAGCAAAGTAAGAAACGCATGGCAGTAAAATGAAATGTGAATTGGTACAGAACAAACAGACCACACTTCCGAGTTTCGCATATTCTTCTTTTGAAATAAGGTCAACATGAGCTCCTACTAAACGCTCAACCAGGAGATTGCCAGTCAATCCAGGATCTTTGTCCACAAGGACCTGCAATTTTATCATGGTATAAGAAGAAGATGATGATGATAAGAAAAAATGATGGTTGTTGAGTGTTGAGTGTTGGACCTTGGAAGTTCGTAGTATGAGAAAGCAATCAAGATGAAGATATTTGGCAGCGACAGCAGTGGCACGGCAGTGGTTGCTCTGGATGCCTCCGATTGTGATGACACAGTCAGCACCCTGTGCCACCGCTTCTGCCATCAAAAATTCCAATTTTCTCACTTTGTTTCCACTCAATTGCATTCCTGAAAGGTCATCACGCTATATATACATATACATATACTCAGCAAGCAAGCAAGCAATTGGGTTGGTTGGTTGGTTGGTTTTGTCATATAGATTGAAAAAGAAAGAAAATTCTTCACCTTCAACCAGACCTCGGTGTTGTTCGGCAAATTAGGAAGGTTCCATTTGTGAATTGGAGTGGGAAGCTGAAAGTAACAAAAACAAAATTGAAAACAATTCCGAAATCCAATATAATATGATAAAAGAGAGTTAGCGTTTTGTTTTTGTTGGTTGGTTAGGTTAGGTTACTTTACGTGGGCAAGAGAGAAGATGTGAGAAGGGATAGGATTGAGATGAGAGGCCCACTGAGGAGGGACGTAGGGTTTGCTGGAGAGGAACTCCATGCTCCTCGTTGCCTGCTTCTGCTTCTGTTTTGAAACCTCGTCCTCCATTATGATTGTATTCATGTTTATGCGGGTTTCAGATTCAGACTGACTTTTTAATATGATATTAGAGCGTGAAGAAGAAGAAGAAGATGAGAAAGAGAGGCGTCGGGGCCTGAAGAATAACAATAAGATTTTGTTCATACGATTCGGATGACTCAGAGGGCGGACTGCCCAACGCCTGCTACTGCACAGCATTTCTTTTTTTTTTTTTTTTTGGTCAACACTGCACAGCATTTCATTTCTTCTTTACATCATTCGTTCATCGACTGTTTTTAACTTCTCTTTTTTTTTTTTCTTTTTTTTTCTTTTTGGATGAATGACTGTTTTTAACTATTTAAAAAATAAAAAAGAATTTTTATAGCTTTTTGGTTCTTATATTTTGGTCCCCAAAATTGAAAAATCATTCTTATTTTATTCCCCTGTTATTTCACGGTTTCACCGACGAAAAGTGCATACATAAATGATGTACTGCACCTTTGACAAGCATAAAGCTACCATAACCATTAAAATAATATTAGAAATATATTTGGTATTTGAAAAATGCCGCATCAACATTCATCGTAAGTTTTTAAATTTTTTTTTAAAAAAATTTACTTATCAATTTTAATCCAAAAAAATACGGAATTAAAAAGAAAAAAAACACCTCAATTCATATCAATTTTTTTAACTTTTATTTTGGTACTTACTTAACAACCAAACACAAAGACGCAATAATCTCTCTCACCCTCTCTATTTCTCTCAATCTAAGCCAAATTAACTTATCAAACTCTTTCTTACTCATCTTTCTCATTTCTTTTTCTCTCTAAGGTTTTGGGATATGCTTTGATTAGTGGGGGTTGAATTGGTTATAGGATCTGGGTTTGATGGGTTTGATCTGGATTAGAGAGAGGGTGACAGGTTGAGATTTGTTTCATCTAGGTTAGAGAAAGAGAGAAGCTAAGATCAGTTTGATCTAGGTTAGAGAGAAAGAGTGAGATTGGTTTGATCTGAGTTAGAGAAAGATACGTTGAGATCGGTTTGATTTGGTTTAGAAAGAGAGGCTAAGATCGATGATTTATTGGGTGAGGTTGAGATCAGTGGTGGTTGTGAAACGGAAATAAAAATTGGTGGTGGTCGCAAATCACAGATGGTAATGGTGGTGGTAGGTGGTTGCAAAAGGGAGGTTGAGATGGTGAGTCGCGGTGGTCGAAGACTAAGCTTCACAGTTTTGTAGTCTTAGATCTTCCTTCAATTTTGTTCTCGGTTTCATATAGGTTTGGCTTCTCAATTTCATATGAGTTTGGCTTGTATTGAGAAATTGAAAGATTTGGCTAGGTTTTCATATGGGTTTGGCTTGTATAGTTGAAGTTTTTCATTTCGGTTTGATTTGCTAGGTTTTAGTGTTTTGGTGATTTAATGAGTTTGGTTGCTAAGAAAATGCAAGAAAATAAAAGAAAAAGTTGATTTTTTTTTAATTTTCTGCACAACCAAACATGTTATTTGGGGAATAGTGTTTTATAGGGAAGAACATGAAGAATATGTTATTCCAAAAACAAAAGAAATGAAAAAAAATTATTTAATTTATTTTTAAAAAAATCACAAGTTTAGAATTTTGTTTTTATTGTTTTTTTTTATGTGGCTTTTTTATTATTAGAATGATGATGTGGCATTTTTAAATGCCAAATACATTTTTTTAATATTATTTTAATGGTCACATAAACTTTATGCTTGCCAACAGTGTACTCTGTCTGCCACATATGCAATTTTCGTTAGTGATATGATGGTAGGGACTAAAATGAAAACAATTTTTTAGTTTTGGGGACCAAAATAGGAAAAGAAAAAAGTAGTGGTCCTAGGAGAATTCTAGATTGATTTAATTATATATTTGCACGTCAACATTTATTTCATTACCTTTCAAATATTTAGGTTTAGTCTTTAAATTTTGAAATGTGTGTCAAAATAGTCCCTATTAATAGCTTTGAATTAAAAAGTATGACTTAACAAATGAAAACACTAAAAGCATGGGGAAAATGGGCATTTGTCCCTAATTTATAAATTATGTAGCAGTTTGTCCCTCATTTCAAACTATTTAGGGATACGTCCCTATTTTGAAACTTAATTTTGATAAAATTGAATTTTGCGTAAAACTCAATATCATTAAAATCGAGTTCCATGTGCTTTGTGCCACGGTGGAAGCCGGAAAGTGCCACATAGAACTCAATTTTATTAAAATTGAGTTTTACAAAAAAAATATAAGAAAAAAAAAAAAAAAAAAAAAAAAAAAGCTCTCCCCCTCTTTCTCTCTCTTCTGAATTCTTTCACATTTCACTCTCCCAAACTCTCTCTCTCACGATCGCTCTCCTGTTCTTTCTCTTCTCACTTCCTTTCTTCTCTCACTCTCCGATTCTCTTTCTTCTCTCTTCATCTCTTCTTTCTTTCTCTCACTCTTCGATTCTCTCTCTTGCTCACAATTTTAGGTGGCGATTGCAGTAGATCGGTGGATTTTAGGTGGTGGTTTGGAGTGGTAGTAGATCAGGTGGGTGAGCTTTGGTGTTGGCTGGTGGTGTTTGGGTTTCCTTGATTTTCTGTGATGGCTGGGTTTCCTTGGTTTTCTAGATTGGTTGATCTCAGTTTCAGTGTTACTATGGTTGTGGTGATGGTTGGGTTTCAGTGGTTGCTAATGGTGGTGGGTGGTTGATTGTTAATGGGGGTGGTGGTTGCTATGTTTCGGTGCTATTGTGGTGTGGTGATAGCTGAGTTTCGGTGCTACTGTGGTGATGGTGATGGTTGGGTTTTAGTGCTTGGGTTAAGTTTCAGTGGTTGCCGATGGTGGTGGATGGTTGGTTGCTGTGTGAGTTTGCTGGCTGTGTGGTGTTTGGGTTTTCCTTGGTTGGTTGTTATGTGGTGGTTGCTGAGTGGGTTTATTGATGATGGTGTGGGTTTTTTGGTTGTGTAGTGGCATTTGTACAGATTTTTTTTCCCCTAAAGAACTCGATAGTAAAAATATTGAGTTACACTTTGAAATTTTTTTTTTTTTTTTAAATTACAAAGAACTCGGTATTGCAAGTAGCGAGTTTTAACATTTGTATGCAACTCGGTATTAACAAAATCGAGTTCTACTTGGATTTTTTTAATGGGAAAAGCCATGTTAGCTTACTCCACCATGGCAGAATTTAGCCATAACTCGAAAATCTTGAAATTGAGTTATAAGCATGTGTGGGTTCTTTCTTTTCTTTTTTTGGTAAAACAGAGCACAGGCCCAGGTAGAAAGCAAGGATCCTAGGCCCAATACTTTATGTTTAAGGGACTGGGTTTGGTTCACCGCAAATAAGTTAGGTTGATTTCAAACCAAGTTGTGCACAAAGCGCAGATCCTACAACACATACATACACACAAAAAACATATACGTATTGTATCGCAAGGAACAGTAACGAAGTGATGTAAGAGAAAAAAATGAATTAAATGTTAGGGATCCTTAGGATGATATGGAATGTTTCATTATTTTCTTAAGTTTTTAATACATCACGCTTACTAGGATATGTTACAAGGTCCAAATAAGTTCAAAAATCATAAACTTAGATGACTCCTTAGGCCTCTAAGACTTGCAAAGTTTAAATCCCTTTAAATCCAAGTGTATTCTCTAGTGGCTGTTTTGGGATCCGAACGGTGTTTTCCCTCTCTTTTCTCTTTTTTTAATTCTAATAGATTTTTCTCAATGATCTTTTCCTTTGATTCACTGTTACTGAATGTCTTTTACTGTTGGTTGCCCCCCTTTTATAGTGTCATCCTAGGGTTTCTAGTGTACCACTAATTCTCTCCATTTGCTACCTTGGGTACCAAAACTACTATGTCAGTAACATTGGTGGCTGGTCCCTTCCTTATTTTCTTACTATCTCCCTCTTTTGTTGTTCCCTTTTCAAAAGCCCCCCAGCTGACTTTCTAGTTCTTGGGGGTCCTAAAGGGCTGATCTATGATCTTTCTTTTTCCAAAGTTTCTAGATACCACCTTTTCAAACCTACCTTTTGGCTGCTTTCCTTTTTGTCATTTTTCCTAAATGGATGGATTCCTTTCCATCAGGCTGAAAGATTCCCAGCCACCTCCATTCATAGTCCATCTTTTTAGGTTCCCCGAGGTACTAACCCTTATTTATGAATTGCTGGTTCCCCAAGTCTTCTACCCCTTTTCTGCATCATTGGGTGGCTGATGGGACACATCTGCTCTCATTTTTTGTGCTTCTGGGCATGCTTCCTTGAGCTGTCTTAAACCCAACCTGGCCTTGCTACATATCTCGAGGATCCCAAACTTCTGGGAATTCCCAGGTATCCCCAGTAATTTTCTCCCTTAAGGGTTGGGCTGAACTTCTTCTTTCTTTGTTTCGTAAGTTCCAATGTTTGCCCATTCATGGGCTTAGGTCTCTTCCCATTGACTTTTAATGGATTTGGGCCTTGCCTTTTCATTGAAAGCCTAAATGGTTCTTGGATTTCTATCTTTTTTGTAATGTTTTGGGCTTTGGTACAATATTGTGATATTTTGGACCTCAACAAAGCAGAACTTGATTTTCTAAAAATCGAGTTTCAAAACAGGGCATATCCCTAAATAGTTTGGAAAGAGGGACAAATTGCTACATAGTTTGTAAATGAAGGGCCAATGCCTATTTTCCCCTTAAAAGCATATACTCATACGTATATGAAGTCTGTGTGGCAATTAGAAAACCAATTACGCACTAGCTACTATAAAACAAGATGTTAGTAATTTTGCTTATATACATATCTCTACCATCAATGATTGCTATCTAGCCTCTAGACTCCATATCAACATCAATGCTTAATTATAGCAATGTTGCTTTTCACATCATATTTTTCCATTGATCAAGTGACTCTAGAAACCTTTTTTTATACACATTTAAAAGGTTAAAGAATACCCTATCAAAAAGGTTAAAGACTAAATCTAAGACATTTAAAATGGACCAATTTGAAATATAGGGAGAAGGTTGAGGATCAAATGTGTAATTAAACATTTTAAATTTTAAACTAATCACTAATTGGTGTAATACACATAAAATTTCTAATAAAATTATATAAGGAAAATTACATAAAAGACCTAAACTTATGCTTAAAATTTTAATTTTATCAATAAAAATTCTAAATTTATGTAATTGTTTCAATTTGAAACATTTGTCCATCTCTATTATTCAAGATAGTAATATAGTAAGAAAAGTAGGATGGTATGAATGCTCTCTTTTACAAAAAAAATTTGGCATATTGTGGGTGATGTTGTGATTAATGTTGTACTGGATTTTCTGAACTCTAGATACATGAAGCCTAATATTAATTATACTTATATTTTCCTTATCCCCAAAATAAAATTTCTGGAAAAAAATGTCTGCTTTTTTACAAAAAATTTTGGCATATTGTGGGTGATGTTGTGATAAATGTTGTACTGGATTTTCTGAACTTTGGATACATGAAGCCTAATATTAATTATACCTATATTTTCCTTATCCCCAAAATAAAATTTCTGGAAAAAAATGTCTGATTACAGGCCAATTAGTCTTTATAATGTCATTTGCAAAATTATTTCTAAAGTACTGCCAATAGATCTCTAGTTGATATCTCCCACCTAGAGTGCTTTTGTCCTAAGTCGCCTTAATACTAATAATGTTCTGGTAGCATATGAAACTTTACATGCTATGCATTGTCGTAAAAAAAGGAAAAACAGGTTCTCTTGCATTGAAGCTAGAAATTAGCAAAGCTTATGACCGGGTTGAGTGGGCCTTTCTAAAAGGCATCATGGCCAAGTTGGGCTTCGTGAAGTTTGGATTGAACGGGTGATGTGTTGTGTTTCCAGTCCTTCATTTTCTGTCTGTATCAATGGTAAATCCTATAGTAGTATTAAACCTTCTAAAGGGCGCTGTCAAGGAGACCCGTTATCTCCTTATTTGTTTCTTTTATGTGCAGAGGGTTTTACTTCTTTACTAGCACGAGCAAAGATGAAGGAGTGGCTACATGGTGTTTCCATTTGTAGGAGAGCACCTAGTATATCCCATCTACTGTTTGTGGATGACTCTTGTAACATCCCAGCCTATTTGTGTGGTTATTTTATGAATTTACATACTTATCATTATTTTAATTATTTTAAGTGCATAAGACTTTGATATTATGATGTTATAGAAGAAATAGACTCTTTTAACATTATAGGAAGAAGTTTATAAAGGTAAGGATATATATATATATATATATGCATAACTATCTTATTAGTTGGGTCTTTCTAATATATAAGTTTATGAAGGGGTGATAAGTAAATTTTGAAAAGTCTAATGAGTGAGTCATCAACCCATTTTCCCCTAGCAAGATACGTGCCCCACTACCTTTCTCCCTTATCTCCTTGCTGCATTAGACTCCCATTTCTTTGTTTCTTTATTCCTTTTTATTTCCTTTGTTCTTATTTCTTTACCCTTCTTTGCTTGTGCTTGTGTAGGAGGCAAAATTTTAAGCCAATTATAAAATGCCACATCAAAATTTAGTGGTAAATTCTAAATTAATGTCATTAAATTAATTAAATTAGACGATGACATGTGTCATCCAAATTGACATCACATTGGCTTATCAAAATTTGCCATGTGTCATTTAGCCCACAAGATAAAGATAAATTTCCAATTCAAAATTTATGGATAATTATCTTTATAAATAAAATAAAATAAAGATAAATTTTTTATTCAAAATTGATAGATAATACCTTTATTAAAATAAATTAAATAGAGATAATTATTTTTGTTGATTATTATCTCTATCAAAATATGATCTTTATCAAAATAGATATATAGAGATAACTATCTCTAAGAAGAATTTAGGCCAATCAAAAATCTACTATATACTTTCAAGTATATCAATTCAAAGTGGAGCTTATCCTCTAAAATCACTATAAATAAAGGACATCCCCTCTCATTTTCGACACCGAGTTTTCAAGAGGCCCAAGCTCTAGAGAAATTCTGTCTCAAGAATCTTTGAAGAACTTGAAGAACATTCAAAGGGTTGAAAGAACTTGAAGGACAACAAATCTCTAACAAGCTCAAGGCTAGAGATTTGTTTGTGAAGACCGTTCAATCCACCTTTCAACCAAAGTCAGGAAGATCTCTTGTTCGAGTTCTTTGAAGTCCTATTGGAATTAAGCTAAGAAGCCTCCACAAACCTCAACAAACCCAAATCTTTGAAGCTCAACGGATCAAGCCTCTAAAACCCCGAAAAACTTCCACCTAAGAGCCTTCAGATTCAAAGACATAAAGAACAATAAATATCTAACAAGCTCAAAACTAGAAATTTGTTGTGAAGACCGTTCAATCTATCTTCCAACCAAAGTCAAGAAGATCTCTTGTTCGAGTCAAGTTCAAAGAAGATAGAATCAGAGGGTATTTTTTTGTAAAAGAATTGAAATAGAGATTGTACTCATTATTCATCAATACAAATTTATATTAGCAAACCATATTTCTTTTCAATTGTTTGATATTTTGTAATTGGGAAATTTTGTGTTTACAGCTTGATCCAGCCATACTTCCCTCTCTCACTGAAACCATAGATATCTCTCTCTAAAGAAGAAATCAAACGCCTAACACTAAAGTTTTAGCTTCAAAGTTTATGGGTAAGTAAATAAAACTATTTATTGTTTTGGGTATTTTAATGGTGTAATTGTTTGCTTTAATTTCCATTATATATTCTCTAATTTGTTTTTTAGAAGCTGGAATGTGTGGTTTTGTGTTAGCAATTTGAAAGATTGAAGGTGTTATGGTTAATTTATTATACCTGGAAAACTGTGAGTTAAGATAATAAATTAGAAATTGTAAAGGTTGTTTTGTAGGTGAGTTTATTATGTTAAGGTGCTATTTCACTAGGAAATCTAATTATTACTTGATTAAGTTTTCTTGTTGGCTTATAATTATAACTTGAACAACATGTTGCTATAATAATTTTCTGTTTCATTGCTTGGTATGGCAAAAGCTTCATAATTCAAAATTTAGTCTATGGATTATTTTGATCATGTGATTGGTGTGTGTGTATATATATATATATATGTATGTATGTATGTATATTTATGTGTTGTTGTGGGAACCTTTGTGAGATGGGAATTAAGATTTTCTTGAGTTTGAGAGTTAGGTGGTGATTCATATATAAGTTTATATACTTAGGAAGATTTGTTAGTAATAACTTTTGGTCCTTCATTTAGGTGACGAGAATGTGGACACTTGAGTTCCTCTTATCCAAATCTCTCGCATCTTCTGCTTTTAGGTAAGGGATATGTGACATGTGTGTTTGATAAGTATAAGGTTTGTTTAGAAAATTTATTATACTTTAAAACCTTTTAATTAAAGATATTACATATAAGCATGATTTAAGTAAAGATAGATGTTCGTGAGTTGTTGAATCTTAAATATGTGATAACTTTTAGCATATTGATGTTATCACTTATACCACGAACATAATATTTAAGAATGAAATGGATATGCTACTATTATGAAGTATTTATGTAAAAGTATAATTGTCAGAAAAATATAGTTTTCGGGTTATTCCATTGTTATGTACTGGCATTTCCATGGAAGTATTGATTGGCCATTAAAAGTGGTGAGGACTCTGTTGTACCCTCACTTGTTGGAAAATACCAATTTGTGAAAAATGCCAACCAACCCCCATGATTGATGATTTGAGCACACCAAAAGGGGTGTGATATTTCTGATATGATCCTAAAATTTCTTAGCATTGTGGGGAATGCTGGATGCCTAGCATAATGTGCTGGAAGTCTCCCAAAATTTGTGACAGACTTACAATTGGATTGACTAATATATTATTAATGAGCTATTAAGCTATTTTGAATTTATAAGAAAAGTATGATGATAAGAAAGGTATGTTGAATGTATTATAAGTTTGATGGAAAGTTTATGATAAAATGTTTTATAGTCTAATTAAAGATAAGGTTACTGAATTATGTTAAAATTTCTTATTATGTCCTTTTATTATTATATGAAAGTAAAAATGATGTATCTTCGTATGAAAGTTCATAAGTTATTATTAAATATAGTATGAAGATTATTTATCAAAGCTAGCATATCCATAGAATATTTGACTTACATGCATTCTTATTAAATGCTCATGGAACTTAAAACCTTACTGGGCTGCGCAGCTCATCCTATTATATTTTAGTGCACATGTTCTTTCCTCGAAGTAGCAAAAGTATTAGAGGTGGCAAAAGATCTATGGTTCTCGTTTGTTTAGACTGTATAGTTCTTTTGTTGTATAGAAGATATAGATTTTTGTTGTATAGGAGGAATCAAGATGTACTTGATCCTCATGAACAAAGATGTTGTTAAGTTTGTTTTGGACCCCAATGTATGTCTTTAGAGTTAGGTTTGTAAATAAAATTTTTTGCTAAACGTTTAGTTATGTAATATTTACTCGAAAACCTTTAGTTTCAACCAAGTGGTCAAACTTGCAAGTTTGAATGTAATGAAGTTTTAAGTTTTTATGAATTTTGTATATTATGGCTTTTATGCAAGGAATGAAAACGGATGACAAGAGGTGAAATTTTTATAATCACCTTCAGCTTTAGTTGGTTCATGTTAGTATTGAGTTTAACTTGATACTAGCATGCCGGTCATGCTCTAATATCTAGAGTACAGGTTTGGGTCATGACAACTCTCTACTATTTTGATGAGCCACTCAAGAGTAAGTACAAGTGATCACTGAGATTTTGTAGTTATATGCCACAGCATATGGTCAATGCATTAACTTTGAGAAATCTTCTATTTACTTCAATGGGAATACTGATGGTGGCCAGAAAGATTAGAGAAAAACATTTTAGGTGTGAAGGAGGTGGATAGATTTGAGTCATACTTAGGGTTACCTACACTAGTTGGACGTTTAAAATATCAAACTTTCTCTTATCTTAAAGATAGCGTTTGGAAAAAGCTACAAGAGTGGAAGGGCAAAATGTTGTCTAGAGCTGGTAAAGAGGTGTTGATAAAAGTTGTGGCTCAATTGGTTCCTACCTATACAATGAGGGAATTTCAACTACTTGTTAAGCTGTGTGACGAACTCAATGCTATATATGTAAGATGCTGGTGGGGTCAAGTTTGTGATGAGAGGAAGATTCATTGGAAGAAGTGGGACTTGCTGTCGAGACAATGTCGACTCAATAATAGAAGCAAATGATGCAGTCGCCTAAAGCCTAAAAAAAATGCTTCCAAATTTTAACCAATAGGGTTATTTATTTATTTGTAATAGTATTAATTAAGCCCAAATATTAGCCAATAAATAAAATAATATTTTTTTATCAAATGAAAAACGTGAAAAAAAAGGAGAAATGCTATGTTTGCAACATTTTTCACAACACTTTCACAATAAATCCTAAATGACAGGTTGTTACAAGTTTTTTTTTTTTTTTTTTTTTTTTTTTTTTTTTTTTTGAGAATCGGTTGTTACAAGTTATTATTGAAGGCAAAAAATTAATTTCAGTAGTGGGTTCAAATTAGAACAAGTAACAACTTAATAGTTAGGATTTGTTGTAAATATATTGTAAATGCTGCACTTCTCAAAAAAAAAAAAAAAAGAAAGAGTAATACACAAAAAAGTTCACAACATTTTTCATATGTTGAGTTGACAAACTTTTACTAGTTCTCATTTCAGTCCACCACTAACATAATTTTTTTACTTATTGCTATCAATCTGTCATATCAACATATGTGAAAATTTTTATCAAATTCTTTGTCTAT
Organism: Quercus gilva; assembly: GCA_023621385.1. Lineage (NCBI taxonomy): Eukaryota > Viridiplantae > Streptophyta > Magnoliopsida > Fagales > Fagaceae > Quercus > Quercus gilva. The sequence continues at coordinate 33,067,939 of CM042482.1, read as the reverse complement.
AGACTTTCCAAAAAAAAAACTACATATGTTAATTAGTAGTAATTTTGCAACTTAAAAAAGATAATAGAGTTTAAGTATTATTTAATTTTTTCTAAGAGTCATATTTAAATATATAAAAGGCCTTAATTTCAATTTTCGCCTTAGGCTCATAAATGCATTAAGCTGTCTTTGTATTGAGATCCAAGAAAAAGGGGGGGGGGGGGGATGGGATTTCGTGACATTCAGAATTTTAACTTAGCAATGCTGGCCAAGCAAGGCTGGAGGCTACTCCAAGAACATAGATCACTGCTCTATGGCTGTGTTAAAGCCAAGTATTTTCCATGGTGCAACTTTTAGAGGCAGTGGATGTACCAAATAGCTATTATGTGTGGAAGAGTAAAATTGCAGCTCAACCTATACTAAAGAGAGGTTGCTGCTAGAGGTGGAAGATGGTTCATCTATTTGGGTTACCAAGGATAAATGTATTCCTAATCACCTAACTAATATGGTGATTCACCTACTGCTAGAGGAGGAATGGGAGTGGGGTGTTACGAAGTTGATTGATTAGAATGTTCGTTCATGGGACAGAGAGCTAATTGAGATGAAGTTCCATTGAGATAATGCAATTGTCATTCTTCGAATCCCTTTGATCCATAGATTATTGATGCTCTCTATTGACTATACAATAAAAATAGGGTGTATTCAGTGAAATCTGGCTATCATGTGACTAGATAGATCATGTGGGAGGAGAATGGGCAGGGTGAAAGTTCTTCGGCAATAGCTAGATGCCAGGTCTGGGCCAAGTTGTGGAAGATCTATGTTCCTAATAAAATTAAAGTATTTGGCTAGAGAGCATGTCAGGATATACTTCCAACTCATGAAAATCTTGCTCGTGAAAGAATTGTAGAGGATGGCAGCTGTGTACTTTGTAAGAAAGGCCACTGAATATGTACTTCATGTGTTGTGGGAGTGTAGCATTGTGCAAGATGTTTGGACTGGGTGTTCAAGGCTATTATAGAAATGCATCTGTGTCCAAAATGATTTTTTGCAGTTGGTTAAGGAATTGATGAACAAGTTGCTGTTGGAAGAGTTTGAGTTGTTTCTAGTACAGGGATGGCTATTATGGAACCAACAAAACATGGTTCTCCATGGAAGAAACCCGCAGGATCTAGCTCGGCCAGTAAAGAGAGCAAGGGACTATTTGGATGAATATAAAGAGACTCAAGATCAGTTGGCTGTCTCGACAAACGCTATAAGAGGGACATCATGGAGCCCCACCTCTGATCCTGGATATAACTCAATTTTGATGTTGCCATATTCCTTGTTCTAAACGCCTTTGGCTTTGGTACGTAATGTGTTGGGAGAGGTTATGGCCTTTGTGTTTGCTAAAGGTCCCCTGGTGATGAACAGTGAGGAAGCTAAGGTGCTGGCTTGTCGAAAGGCTCTAGAGTTAGCAATAGATTCGGGCTTCTTGGAGTTGATCATTGAGGGAGACAATGTAAATGTCATGACTACCATTCCACAACCATGAGTTAATCATTCTTACTTGGGACACTTGTATGAGGACATCCGCTATATTGTTTCAAGTCTTCAGTCTATGTCAGTTAGTTGTGTTAAGCGTACTGCTAATACTGTAGCTCACTCCTTAGTTGGATATGCTAGAAATATTGTTGATGAGATTGTATGGTTGGCGGACTCTCTACCACCTGCGTTAGAAGCTTTGTATTTTGATTCTCATTAATTTTGAATGCAATTGTTTCATTTTCCAAAAAAAAAAAAAAAAAAAACTATGTATTTCAGTTAAGACTTGTTCATAAATCAATTTAGCAACCATTGAATAGAGTGAGAAATTAATAAAATTTTATTTTGTGTAACAGGTTTGTATAACGTCTCTCTCGCATGGAGTGGGCAGTGGTTCCCACAAGCGTGAGACTCACCCTATGTGAGATATATGTTATATATAGCATGTGTTTGGATTGGGCGTTTTGCCCAATCCGTGCATTTTGCGTTTTTATAGTGGGTCTCATGGGTATTGTTCATAGACCCACAAAAGTCAGCAAAACATAGATTTCTAGGTAAATTTGAGTCTCACAGCACTATTCACACCTTTAAAAATTATTTTGTTACAGTGTTTTCAGCAATAAATTTTCAGTTTTTAGCAAATAAGCAGTATCCAAACACACCCATAGCAGTATATACCAAATACCACCTTCTCTTAAAGGGTAGAGAGAGAACTCTTCATTTAGAGATAACAAGTTTTTGTTGAGAGTGATATTGTGATTACCAAAAAATCAAAAGTGGCAAATTCTTGTTGCTGCACAACATTTCATTTCATTTCTTTATTGATTCATTTGACTATGTAGTGTTTTCAACTCATTTTTCTTTTGCAAGCTATTATTAAAGAGGAAAAATGCCTAAATGCAAAATCACTCGTATAATTTGGGTCAGTTGTAAAAACATTATTTGGAGTTTTAATTCTTCCTTAATCGAGTAACTAACTCAGTTCCTAGCCTATATCTAACTACGTCCACTACAACGTACAAGCTTAATATTTGTTACAATAGCTAAAACACATTAGCTATTGCATCAACAACAATTCCAAAAGAAACACTTTAACCCTCCAATCAAAGTGTTTTGTGAAAGTACAAAACTAAGTTTGAGAATAAAAAGATAACCCCACTAATCTAATAGTTTACACTATGCATTAGTCCTAGTCTTCTGCAATCTTGTCAACTTTACCCCCAAAGACACCCCAACATCTTCTTCTTCTTCTTATTCTTCCCACAAATTTTCATGTCTCATACCAAACTTAAAAGCCCAAAAAGTAGGAATCCCTCTCTTGTTGTCAAGTAGAGTACTATTTTTGCTTTCCTTTCGCCTAAAACATACTAGGCATATTACTCCAATATATGCATACAAATATATAATAATAATTTAAAAAAAAAAAGTTTAGAACCAACAACTAGCTCATAGCTAAAATGAACATGCATAAGCAAAGCACCCTTCTACTCCATTTCTTCTTAGGTTTCTTCTTTTTATTATGTCCCATGGTTTTTGTGAACTATCCTTAAACTAAATTACCTTCATGTCTAATGTTTATAAGCTCCTTAACAATAACACTCATTTTTTTATCGGTTATTTCCAAAGATCCATATTTGTGGAAAGAATTTATGTGTAGCTAAAAGAATTCCTCAATAACTAAAATCTCTCTATATGAGTTTTCCCTCTCTTGTTCATATTTCTACCTCTTCTTTACAAGATAGATTCGTCGGACAACCTTGATCCCTCTAACAACCACTTCCATGATCAAGACAGATCCTCATAATTGATATATAATACTCTTATTATATAAAATGCCAAATTTCATCAGCGACTATAAACTAAAATTATGAGTTTACAATGAATTATGATTAGATCTTCTGTATGCAAATCTCAATCCCATACATAACTCACATACAATGCATCTCATGGATTATATATAATTTATTCTCGTATAAAATAAACCACTTCTATCAATTAAATGAAGTCATACTAATTGGAATTTAGGGCACAAATTCAAACAATCCATTTATCAACCTCTTTGTAATTAGCTTATGTAGGATTCCTTGATGCTTCAGCACACGTGTCCTTGCATGTATGGCTCATGATGTGACATGACTCATAATGTTTGTGTTCCCACCAAGAGTGGGACATTGGTCTAAAACCATTTACTACGACTAAAGGAAACACTAGTCTCATTTATATTATACCCTAATAGGATTAGTCATATTACAATTAGGGTTCCTTGTAATCTCTTATATAGTCAAGATCTACCTAGTAAATGTCTTTTGTGGGACTATGCACAAGCTCACATAACACACTTATTCTATACAATTTGATCCAATCAAATCCACACAATTCTTAGTATGACTGTCTTTAACTTAGATTTAAGACATTCTTATTAAGGACCATATTGCACTATAGTGCCCCCAAGTCATATGGCGTTACTAAGTCATTTGTCATAACCTTGTGAGAGACTACATCCTCGGTCCAAACCTTGAAATATACATAGGTTTTGACCATGTCCCACACGAATAGGGTGGAGTTGTGTTGGTTGCCTCTTAATAAATCTCACCTCATAAATTTCATGTTAAATGAATATTATTATTATCTAATCTATAAACTCATGTTTTGCATATAATGTTAAAATTAAAAATACTTTAAATTTAAAATTTTTATGATGAAATAGTTATTAATCTCTGATAATCTTGATATTTATAAGTATGAAGAGTATGACAAAGCAATGTAATTCAAAGGTTGATTTGTTGAAACATTCCTTAAAAAATTAGATTAAATGTAACTTGATTTTTTTGTTCTCATAAAGTGAGTCATTGAATAAAAGACGGAAAAATATCTTTGTTACATGTAGGGTTTGTCGGTAAATTAGAGTCCACACATAGAGGCAAAGTCATAAATCAAAATAATGGTAAATTGCAAAGTACACATCTAAAATTTGGAGTTGCTTGAGTTTTACACCTTAAAGTTTACCTTCATTAGCAAGAGCAGTCCCTTCGTTAGTGTACTTGCTTACGTGACAAAAAAAAAATTACATGTTAGATGCCAGTGTGTCAGTTGACGGCCACCTAAGCAAGTCCACTAATGGAGGGGTTGTTTGTGGGATTTTTTTTCTTTCAAAATAACGTCCATTCTCATACAATTTTGTTAGTTAGCAACATTTCCAAACTATTTAGGAAACTAACATCTCGAGTCTGAAAGATTTGAATTTACTATAGCAACTCGAGTCTATTAAACTTGATTTCTATGAGTAACTTGAGTTTTAGAGACTCAAGTTCCAGTTCTTGCGACCTTTTTCTCTTCCAGTTCTTTATGTTCTTCCTTCTTTTTTATTTCTTAAGACCAAAATCAAAAATTCAGAAAATACCCAAAACTCAAGGCTCTGGTTTCTGCAAATTTGGTTTAGAGAGAGAGTGAGAATATAATTTTCTTTCTTAAAACCCAAATAAAAAATTCAGAAAATACCCAAAACCCAAAGGCTAGGGTTTCTGCAAATATGGTTTAGAGAGAGAGAGAGAGAATCCGAATCGTTGCTGGTACGTTTCTATGCTTTTGTTGTGGGCTGTGTTGTTGCATTTTCTAGGTTGCGTTGTGGGTTGTGTTGCTGCATTTTTTGTTGCTGCGTTCTTGCTCTGTATCTGCTTTAGGGAACTCGACTCTATCATCCTCGATTTGCTTCAGTGAACTTAAGTATTTAAGACTCGAGATGTTAGTTTCCTAAATAGTTTGGAAACGTTGCTAACTAACGAAATAGTTTGAAAATAGGTGTTACTTTGAAAAAAAAATTGTTGTTTGTGCTGAGGTAAGTTTCAAGGTATAAAATCCAAATTTTCAAATTTCAGACCGTAAAATCAAAGCAACCCCAAACTTTAGGGTGTACTTTACAATTTACCTAAAATATTAAATATAACATATAGCTTTCAAAATTATAACAAAAACTATAGTGATTTGGATTTTTTTTTAAAATTTAATTTAATTAATTAATTAATTTTTTTTTACATCTTGCCAAATTAAAATTATTATATTTTTTTCTCACATCTTGTCAATTAAAATGGTTGGATTTATTTGTGTGTTTCCAAGGTAGCCATCACAAAGATGGCATGGAGGGTCTCTTGCTCGTGTTAGTATTGTTGGAGACCTAAAGGCCCCTTGGTCAATAGGTTTAATGAGTCAATCTCGCCTTACATGGGAGGGTAGCAATTACAAACAATTGATTATTGAACAAATTGCTCACAAATTATTTTTAAAAACAATATTAATTGACAAATATTTTTTTTATATCTATAATATTACATTATTGGCCAAAAGACCAAATTTCAATATATAAGTCATGATAGAATTTCAATATATGTTTATCTATCAATTTTTCTTAAAAAAAAAAAAAGTTTGTCTATCAATTTGTAGAATATTTTATTGATGAATATGAATGTGTAGGCATTGATAATCTGATTTTTACTTGAAAAACAAAAGGAAAAAAAAAAAAATCGAATTTCGGCTATTTTGTTGATTTCTTAAGCAAAATTTATTGAATTGACTTACAAAGATTTTTACCGCAACTTAAAAAAGAAAATTGAAAAAAAAAGATAAAAAAGGGCGCCCTAGAGTAGAGTAGAGAGTCAGAGTAGAGTAGAGAGTAGAGAGTTGAGAGTTGAGAGTTGAGAGTAGAGAGTAGAGATTTCCTTTCCCATCCGATCTCCTTTCCCTCTTCTCTTCTCTTCAATTGAACTTTCTCCACTGTTTACCGGAGAAAGGTAATTCTTCTTCTTCTGCTTCTTTTATTTCTTTCTTTCACTGTGAATGGGTATGGCCGATGCATCCACTTTTTTCTTTTTTCTTCTTTTTTTGTGAATGTTACTTACTGGCGTCGATGATTTTCATTTTAATTTAATTTGATTTATTTATTTTTGTTATTGATTTATTGTGAAAACGCTCAATTTCAAGAATATTATTATAAATCTCAATTTCAAGAAATTTACTGAAAAATATGTTATTATCTCTCCTTTGGCTTTGGAGCAGTTTTAGCTGGACCGGACTGGATTGGATTGGATGGAGCAGGTTAGTCCGTCAACAGATATAATTTTCTGTTTTTTTCTTTTTTCATTATTTGTAATTCTTTAGATTGTAATTTTGTTTGTGAATGTGAGTCAGTATGAGAAAGTTGAGAAGATTGGGGAAGGAACATACGGCGTGGTTTATAAGGCTCGTGACCGTGTGACTAATGAGACTATCGCTTTAAAGAAGATTCGGCTGGAGCAGGAAGACGAGGGAGTACCAAGCACCGCGATTCGCGAAATCTCCCTCTTGAAAGAAATGCAGCATGGCAACATTGTCAGGTATTCATTTCCTTTTGATTATCTAGGATTTGAAGTGTAGCGTGCCATTTCATTCCTCTGTTTCTCATTTGGACTGGTAATCAAGCATTGAATCACCTGATCCCAAAAGTTATATGCAATTATAGCTGAAAAGAGTGCACTGTACATTTTGCTTGGAAATTCCGAATTTGGGGGCACATGGTCATGGATTATTGTATTTTTATATGTGTTTTTATGTTTGCGAATTGCAATCAGTGGAATCTATGTTTAATATTCTATATTCAAATGGAAAAGGATTTGATTGCTTGAGGTGAAGGTTGACTAGTAATGCTAAGTTTGATGTTTGATCATATAACGAGGTCTTAAGAGGCGTCATTGGAAATGCATTTGGTGCACTAAGGTTCCAAAAAGAGTCACTTTCTTTCTGTGGACAGCAACTTGGCGTAAATGCTTTACATGTGATGGCCTTATTAATATTAGGAGAGAGGCATAATCTTGGAGGATTGTGTCGTATGTGTAAAAGTAGCGGTGTTTAGATCACTTGCTTGTGCATTGTGAAGTTCCTCATGAGTTATGGTCTTTTGTATTTTCTGTTTTTGGGGTCCATTTGGTAAGGCTCAAGTCTGTTTGAGTAGAGGAATTGGTTTGGGAAACGTGGTGGATCTTTTACTTGGAATATAGCTCTCTTATGTTCATTGTGCGTCATTTGGAGGGAGGAGAATAATTGCATGTTCAATGGATTGTGTTGAGCTGAAATCTATGTCTTTAAGATTATTGTTTGAATGGTCTTGTTTTCACATAAGTGATATGCACTATGTTGTAGACTTTGTAGACTCCTTTCTTATAGAATATAGCTTTTTATATAAATTCCTTAGAGGGACCTTTATACATATCCTGTGTACATGATGTTTTTATTAATAGTTTTGCATTCACACCCATTGGGTTTTAAGCCCACGATCTTACCCTCCACCATTTCTTGTGGGGAGGGAAGAGGTGCTGATTGAGCCAGTACTAGTTTGCTTATCTTCTCAATTATTTTAGGTTTTCCAGTGGAAGTCCATTGTTATTGTACAGCAAATAGGACACTTAATCAACGCCCTTTCTAATTCATATAGAGCACTGCTGCCGCTGCTTTTCCTGATATTTGAGGGGAGGGATTTACGCTATAGTTATTCATATCCAAGAAATTCTGGTTCCTGTGATTGGTTGCTTCTTGAACTGATGGGCAAGTGCATATACAATTACAAGGATTATGGATAGATAACCTTTTTTTTTTTTTTTTTTTTTTCTTCTTGATAAGTGCTAGACAATTAGCATTCTAGTTTGTGCATGTTAGCTCTTATAAGAGCAGCAAGCTTAATAAGGACAATGGCATTAGCATGTCAACCTCATAACAAAATGACTGCAATCTGGTGCTCCTAGAGGTGACTAATACACATGCATGCTGATCAGCTGATGTGTCAGCTACAGGGAATGTTACAAGAATCTACATGCTACATAAATTTTTAGTATATGGCAATTCTCAGATGTGAACCGTCTGGCATCAATTATTTGTCCTTTAAATCTATGTTAACATTATGATGGTTATTTTGTCTCTTGGAGATCGCCTGTAATTGTTGATGAATTTGTGGTTGATAGGTTACAAGACGTGGTGCACAGTGAGAAGCGCTTGTATCTGGTTTTTGAGTACCTTGACTTGGATCTGAAGAAGCACATGGATTCATCTCCAGAATTTGCAAAGGATCTACGTCAAGTAAAAGTAATTGACTGCTTTCTGCCCTTTGGAGACTCTATACAATAAGATTTTCCTTTTCTTCATTTTTTTTTTTTGTGGGTGATCTTTTTAGTGAAAGAATTGTAGTTCTTCTAGTAGTTATCTAATTGGCAAATAAAAATACTGTCGCATCAGGTGCAGGCCATTTCTAGGTTTTAATGCCTCACAACTTCTGTGATGAGGTTAGGGATGGTAGAATAAGATGCTTATTGTTTTTCTTTTTCCTTTTTTTTTTTTGATATTTTGTGAACAAATTTTCAGCTTTTGCCAATTCCTACAGATGCTGAGCATGGATTTTCCAGCCCAAAATGTGTCATTTATTGCATATTTTTCTTTCTCATTTACCTGTTGAGCATATTTAAAGAACTTTTCAGTGCAATCTAATATGATCGTATTTTCACCATACCCTTTTTTTTTGGGTTTTATTTTTCTAGGTTTAAATGCATTCTTCCTTAACTTGTTTTTGGTTTACCTTGATTCTGTATTAAATTTAGCAATAATGATGCAATGGAAATACTCAATTGGTGATAATTTTCATTTCTGTAGATGTTCCTTTATCAAATTCTACGTGGCATTGCTTATTGCCATTCCCATAGAGTTCTTCATCGAGATTTGAAACCCCAGAATTTGCTCATAGATCGCAGCACCAATGCACTGAAGCTTGCTGACTTTGGACTAGCCAGAGCATTTGGTATTCCTGTCAGGACATTTACACACGAGGTATAAATTTCACTGAGTTCAACTATCCTTTGTTCTTATCTGTGTTTCTCTTGTAGACAAGACACACTGGGTGATGTGTTACTTATCAATCAATAGAGTTTTTCTGTTGTAATAGTGTATAATGATGTTTAATTATTGCAATTGCTCTGGGCTTTCTTTGTTCATTGCCAAAATTTGAACACTACGATGAATTTAATCCACCTGTGAGTAACAATCAAAAAGTAAAACTTATGGCCTTTGGATCAAATGGCATCCCCTCCCCTACTAAAAGTTGTTGAGGGTGCATCATGAGCTCAATCTTGTACACATGCGTGAGTTCTGTGTATATGATTTATCCAAAAATAAACACGAAGTGAAGAAAAGATGTGCAGTTTAATGCCTGTTGTCATGTGGGGCATTTGGCTAGCTGCCAGATCTGAGTTTTTTCTTCTTTCACAAGCCCTGCAAAAAATCATAATGCATGCTATGGAGGTGCATATTCTACCTTTTTTTGTTGTTGGACTTTGTTGTTCATGGCTCGTTGCTCTAGTAGAACTACTGAAGGCATTTATTGGAACTAATCAATGAAAAGTTCTTATTCTTGCTTTGTCAAAAAGCCACTAACAGCCCTTAATGGACAGCAGAATCTTTGACAAATCTATCTGGTTAAAAATATGAAAAATTTAATTTAGGGGAAAGTCCAAAAAAAAGAACCCAATAGTTTATTCTTGTGACAAATTAAAGCCCACACTCTTAAATGTGTCACTTTGAACCCCCATACTTTCAATATTGTGCACAACACCTCACCTATGGACTCAAGGGTTTCATAATTTTCAAGTAATTGACACAATAATGAAAGTGTGGGGTTTAATTTGTCGCGAGGATAAATTTGTAATTTTATTGGGACTTTCCCCTTTACATAATTGTATCTTATTGAGTTTCAATGACAAGATGATATACCACCATAGCAGTGTTTGTAATACCACTGCTATCACTTAATAAGAAATTTGAGTAATAAATAAAAATTTCAATCCATCAATTATTTTCATACCTGGTTGATGATTCTTTGTGGCTCCATTTAGGTGGTGACACTGTGGTATAGAGCTCCAGAAATATTGCTTGGATCCCGCCATTACTCTACCCCTGTTGATGTGTGGTCGGTAGGTTGTATATTTGCTGAGATGGTTAACCAACGGCCATTATTTCCTGGGGACTCTGAGATTGATGAGCTGTTTAAAATTTTCAGGTGAATAGCTTCCCTGGCACATTTTCCATTATCAAACTTCTTGGATAATTAAGTTGGCAGCCATATGATTCGAAGGGTGACTCTGAATGTGCTATAAATAAATATTTTGTTATGCATGTAAATAGATTATTCATATACCTGAATAGATCACTGTGTGGCTGGATAATGTGGCCTCAAATTTACTGGACTGGATTATGGGTTTATTTATTATGGCACTCTGCTACATTTTTGCATGTGGTTTTTGATGAAAATCAAATCTAATCTGATGGGTTACATTCTAGATACGCATTGCATAAATAATTAGTTGACCTTGAATAATTGAAGAAATCATATGGTTGACAATCATTGGATGTGCACAGTAAGGTTTGAGCCATTAAATATAAGGTCTCTCTCTCACCAATGGGTTCTACCTCAAATGGCACCTCCTCCCTAAGAAGAAAATGGTGGATATTAAGGTCATGGGTTCATAAATTCACTAGGTGCGTGTGTAAACTTAGCAATCAATATATATAATGTCGCTCATATATGTATGCCCAATGAAAGAATGGTAGAAGTATTTTTCAAATTGATGATTTATTCAATTAGAACATTTGGGAGAAAATAACCAATGAGCTATAGCTCAACTGGTATTTCCTTATTTCCTCCTCCCCAAAATAGTGGGATAGAGGGTGAGGTTGTGGGTTCAAAAAAATGATGGGACTTCTTGTCAAGTAGTTAAACAAATAAAAAAAAATCTTGAAAGAAGTTGCTACATGACTTTTCTTCTAAAGATGCATGTATATTATCATATTTATGTCTCTCTCTCTCTCTCTCTCTCTGTCTTTCTTTTCTTTTTTTTTTTTATATATATATTTTTTTAAATGAAGGGTCTTGGGTACTCCAAATGACGATACGTGGCCTGGTGTGACTTCTTTGCCTGATTATAAATCTGCCTTTCCCAAATGGCCTCCTAAGGTAACTTAACTTTATGTGTTATTTTGTTCCATAAACTTCCATTACCGTGACTAATTAAAAAAAAAAAAATCAATTATCAAGTCCTGAGGGTATATCTTATTGAAAATTTGTGTGCCCTACAACCAGGATCTGGCAGCTGTGGTTCCAAGTCTTGATTCAGCTGGAATTGATCTTCTTTCAGTAAGTTTGCATTTGATGTATTTATTATAGTTGTCTCCCTCATGAGGGGAGAAACTGATATTCCAAATCCTTTGCTTTAATGGCAGCTTCTTGGTTAGTTAAGGTTTTTTTTTTTTTTTTTTTTTTAACTCAAGCTTTTGCGAGTTAGGGGGAAAAAGGAAAGAAAAATGGTCAACTACTTGAAAACACTTTGATATATAAAATATATATTTCTGGAAATGCACAAAAAGTGAAAAGAAAAGAAAAATTATGAAGAAGTCGTAGCTCTTCTATGTTGGCCTGAAAACAGGTTCAGCTCATGGTTTTAGCCGCCTGATATTGCAATGTAATGTTTATGTTAGCAATAAGCTTATTTTCCTATTTAACTCAAATATGAACCCAAATTCATCTGCTTGAGGACATGCTTTCTCACTTTATCGGCTTCTAACATCTAGAAGTTAGAAGCTTTTCATGGGCTAGAGCACATAACTATTCTAGATCATCACAAATGGATAAAATGTTATACATGTTGGCAACTATGTTTTCCTACTGTTTATGCATTTTGTATCATGTTCCAGAAAATGCTCTGCTATGACCCCAGCAGAAGAATTACAGCCAGGAGTGCTCTTGAGCACGAATACTTCAAAGATATCGGATTTGTACCCTGATTCTACCCAGATTCTCTGTAACCATCCTCGTGGCAGAGAAGTGTCTATATTAATGTGTAGCATTCTATGGGTTTTACCTGTGTGAGAAATATGTGTGCGGTCTTTTTGTTGCGATTGTTTTTTCTTTCTTTTTTTATTTGCATTTTCCTTGGAGTTTAGATTACTTTGATTTGGTTTTGGATAAAAATATTGGAACAGCTCTCTTGCTTCAATTTTTCTCCCTCTTCATTTCCTAAGAAGTACAATCATTTCGTTTGTTATTGATTGAGAGAAAACACACTACTTTTTCATGTGGAATTGGAAAGTTAGTTTTACCTTGTATTGCTATTATATGTATCTTATCTCCCTCTTTTCTCCTCCCGCTTTCCCTAATTAGACTTGAAGCTAACAGAGTTTTCGAAATTGGTGTTGTTTGGTTTAAATGCTAGCAGCCTAGCAACACTTGATCACTTTTTGGCCTACAAGATTGAAATTTATATAGGCTAAGAAATCTCCTCCTGAGACAGGCTTTGTCAAAACATTCATCACTTAAGAACTAGTACGAAAGAATGGTTGAAATCAAGTCATGACTATAATGAGTACTTATGTAATCATCTCTAGCATGCTACGTGGGCTTATTACTTCGTGGTGGGAGGTAGAATGCCTACCCTACTGACCTAACCAGCACTTACTGGGAGAGTTTGTTCTTCAAAATTGCATTACTAGAATTTAATTTGTAACTGAAACAATCTGTTAGTAGCTGACACTGACAGAAATCTGGGCTCCGCCATTTCCATACTACGGATTAGGATCTAGTGCAATACCTAGGGAATGGCATCGGGTGCAATTCACCATTTTCACTCACAAATTTTTATCACTTTTCACCTCTTTGACTTTCACTTTTTACATCTTTAAACTTTTTTTTTCACTTTTTTGAATCAATGGTTGAGATTGAAAGGTGCTTTTTGCAACTATCAATCTCAACTATAAGCAACTTTCAATCTCAACCATTCTAAGGAATTGCATCAGGTGCAATACCTAGGATATTGCACTTGATCTCAATCCTCATACTACAGATATCTTGTTAAACAATCACTGGGTCTGTCATGGGATTCGATTTACCATCCCTTCCGGATGGAGATTAGTTTTTAACCTCTAAAGACAATGAGGCATGGTTTTGAATATCGAACTGCTAAAAATATCAGAAAATAGAGAGGTTCATAGTTGCAGCTTTCAAGGTTGAATTGAAGGTCGAAATATGGCTAATTTCAAGGTTTAATAACTAGACCATGTTTATAAAAACTAATTTCATCGCTTTGGGGGTGCCTTTTGTAAACAAAATAAAAATATGGCTACCTATAACCAAACTTTATTATTGATAGATAGGTTTCCAACAAAATCAAGTGAACGACAAATTACAGAGAAAAGCTATTACAAAAAACTCAAATACACATTTATTTTTTTTTTTCTTTTCCCATTTTATATATGAATGAAACCTCCAAATATACATTAGTACCGTGGCGTGGCCTGGCCTAGCCTGTTGTATCATCTAAAATGCTGAGCTTCCTCCCCTAGTCTTACCCGTCAAGATATCCTTGGCTTCATTTATCTTGGATGCAAGATAATGGCTTCCACCGGCATCCGGGTGATTTGCCACCATCACTCTTCTATGAGCCTCCTTAATCTTTTCCATAACAGCGCTTTCCCTGAAAGAGAAATGAGTTCAGGATCAGGAGCCCCAAAAAAGAAACAGATTTTTATAGGACACCAATAAAGAACAACTTCATTATTGTGAAGTAAAAAGAAAAAAAGCAACTGTATATCTAGTGCCCAACCAATACATTATATTTGAGAAACTGGAACGGAACTATGAATCATTTATGGACCCATCACATACCCCAGTTGTAACCAATGAAATGAACAATCAAATGGTTCCTAATCTGCTATAAAGATGTGCAAAATATAATGGGTACTTTTTTTTCATCAATTTAGGGTTGGGTGGATGAGTCTTAAAATATAAAAATTATTACCTGACTCCAAGAATTAATGCTGCTTCTCGCTTAGTCATGACCTGCTCAAACCCACCATAATAAAATCTTCGAACACGGGGAGCTGAAAGGTAAGTTTGAATGCTTGCCATGCTACAATCATGTATCTTCCCCCTAAGGCTGCAGCTGCCACAGTAGCACCTACTGCTAGAGGAGCTTCCTGAAAAGCAAGCCAAAGACTTCCAACTTTAATTTTTGTGTATTTTTGATTTAAAGTTTGAACTTTTAAAAAAATATTTCATTTTATCACATTTTTTCTGTTAATCCCTGTTAACATGATGATAATTTCAATCTATATTTCCTAATCTCATTTTAGCATTTAATCTATAAACAAGCGTAGTACATCTCATATACACTTCTTGAAGTTATGTATAACTCTTGGAGACGGAATTATTATTATTATTATTATTATTATTTTTTAAAGGCAGCCAAAATGAACATACCCTATATAATGTGACAGAAAGTAATGAGATATTATTACTTGTTATCTTTCAAAGACGTGTCATATAGCTTAGCTGAAATGAAGATTAAAACCAAAAAGCAACTATAAGCTTCACCCTCACCTCCCTTAAAAAAAAAAAAAGCAACTTTATAGAAATATAAAGCATAAATCTAACACGAATTTAGAAGAAGAAAAATAGAAGGGGTTGTTGACTTGTTTCAGGCTTTAGTTTTGCTACAGGAAGATTCATTCCAAAGACAGAGGGAACAGAAAACATAATTTCACAACAAAGCTCAAATCTTCCATGGGATTATGGACTCAAATATCATCATGACAAGTTGGAAAATCTTTTTGTTTTGGCCATGACAGGCGACAGCTATCTTATACTTATACACGGACTATGGAAGACAACTTATATGCATACTCACTATCTATGATTGTCGATAATTTCCAAAACTGAAACAACCTCAATAATGCTTCTTCTCCTAACTCCTTCCAATATATAAAGTTGTTTTACAACACTTATAATTCCAATTTATATTTATGCGTTACAGATTCTGAGCTAAATATATAAGACCACCCCCCAATAGAGAGAATAATGTTGTAAACCAAATTTAGCATTTGAGTAATGAGTATGTGTGTATATATATATATGTGTGTGTGTGTGAGAGAGAGACAAAGAACGCATTAGCCCCATGTATGTATCTCCATATGACATTAATTTCAATAATAAGGAATTAAAAGAAAGAAGGGGCTTACCAATGCCATATTCCAGAATTTGTTTTTGTTTTGTGATAAAAAAAAAAAAAAATTAACCAGCACCACTCACCAATTGTTGAAAAAAGAAAAAAGAAAGAACGAATAGAATTAATGAGAAAGAAAGAGGACGAGCAAATAGCGATGAGACTTTTTGACTAATAGATTTTGTGTTGTTTATGTTTTATACGCAACGGCAACGCGAGTTTGTGAAAGGCGGTTTGTGGATTCCAACTTGAGCTACAAGAAAACATATCAATTGAGTTGAGGCAGCGAATTTTGGTTTCTTCCACAACCCTTTTAATTCTATAATAATTCCATTTCTTCTTTTTATTTATTTACTAGTATCATGCCAGTGCACGGCTTAATAAAAAAATTATATATAAATTAAATTTTTTAATTTTTTGATAATATAATCAAATCTAATAAAAAATAAAATAGTAAAAATATTTTTAAAAATTAAGTTACGTGAAAAATGTATAGTATGTAATTTTTTTTTTGTTGCAAAATAATATATTATAAAATATTTTTAAAAATTATGGCAAGTTTTAAATTTTTAAAAACTCTTAGTAGTAAAATTGTAATTTAATTTTATATATATAAGTATCTAAACCTTCTAGGATACCACAATCAAAATCATTTCAAAAATAGATAAATAAAAGTACATAAAGAGAAAACAAAAATTGTATTTGTGGGGGGATGGAAGAGTTTTCACCTAGGCCTAAAGCCCAAATACCTAGAGGACCCTGTGGAGTGGAATGGGCCAAGCCCATCTACTTGAGATATGGCCCAATATCCTAGAAGATCCCATGGAATGGATTGGAACTGGTCCATATATTTAGGAAACAAAGGGAATCCTTACGGATTGTTGGGAGGATAATCGTTCCCGCGAAATTGGCAATACACTACATCTAGCAAACTCTTATCCAAGGAAACAAACACAGATAATCCACGCCGTGCCCACAATTGGCGAAAATAACCCCAGGAAACCCTCCAAATAGATAAGGATAGCGGAGATCTTTACCTCCGCATTAATGAGGGGTCCTCCACCTAACCTCTGTCGCATTAAATACATATGAGACAGCTTGAAAAGTAGAAACACCCCCAAAATTCTTGTTTCAGGATAAGGAAGGGGGGAACCCAATAAAGAAAATGAAAAATATCCCTAAGAATCCAACTGGGAATAGGACAGCTGGGAGGATAATCGTTCTCGCGAAATTGGCGATACTTTACATCTAGCAAACTCTTATCCGAGGAACTAAACATGGATAATCCACGGCGTGCCTACAATTGGCGGAGATAACCTTAGGAAACCCTTCAAACAGATAAGGATAGCGGAGATCTTTACCTCCGCATCGATGAGGGGTCTTCCACATAACCTCTGCCGCATTAAATACATATGAAACAACCTAAACAGTAGAAACACCCCTAAAATTCCCGTTTCAGGATAAGGAAGGGGGGAACCCAATAAAGAAAGGAAAAATATCCTTAAGAATCCAGTTGGGAATAGGACAACTAGGAGGATAAGGGCAGAAAATAGGCCAATATAAGGAGGGAGAATGGCACATAGAAGGGGGATCAAAAAAAAAAAAAAAAAAAAGGGAAGAGAGAGAGAGAAAATGGAAAAAGTGGAAAGAAATTCTAGTCCATGATAGTTAATTACCAGGAGAAGGATAGTTTTCTCTATTGGAATGAGCAAGTTTCAATTGGAATACAAGTTGTATTAGTTAAATCAATTGTTTGAGTTTCCCATTGTGGAGTCATCCCTCTTATGTTTTCTTTTGATAAATAAATTGTGATTGTCAACCAACACCACCCTCGATAGAGCATCCTTCAATAACATTTTATGTAAGTGGTTTTTGACTCCCACAGTATTGAAATGTAAATGTAAAAGTTTAGATATAAATTACTTGTGTCTAGCCATTTTGATATTGCCATAATTGAGAAAATAATCTGCACAATCAATTAAGAACACCAAATCAAAAAATACATCAATAATTAAGATAAATTGAATTATGTAAATATTTTTAAAAAAATCATAGAATTTAAGTAATTATTGAACTACGTTAATAGAAAAATAGAAACACAAAAAAATAAAAAATAAAAGGAAGATAGCTATTCTCACTAAAGAAGTCAAATCCTTCATTTTGCATTTCCTCACTTAATTTTGGTTTTTTATTAATTGATTATAGTATTCTTAAATAGTAGAGTACAGTAGACTTAGTAGAGTTTTAGTTCAACTCAATTTCTCTTGGATTCAAACTTAATTTGTGGAGGTGTGAAATGTTAACTCAAAAGTCTTTTGGTTGAATATTGTAGAAAATCAAGTTTATTTGTGATATGGGTACTGTTCAAAGTTATTTGAAAAATTGAGGAGAGAAGTGATGATAGTGGAGTGAGAACAGAATTGAATTTCGGTAATGAGGTTACCGAAATTCCTTCTGCCCGAATTCGATTGCCTAAATTGATGAAGTGCCCGAAGGAGAAGTGCTTGAAAGGAAAAAATCAATTGTGACAACCAAGTTGCTGAAATTCAAGGGAGTGAGGAGAGAGAAAAAGAGTATTGTAGCAATTAAGTTGCTGAAATTACGGAGGAGAAAAATAGGAATTGTGGCAACCAAGTTGCAGAAAATGAGATAAAAAAAATTGTGGCAACACAATCAAATAATAATAAATAAATATAAAATAACAAGAAGTTGCCAAAAAAAAAAAAAAGTTGTTAGCACTCAATTTTCCTTTACTTGAGTAGTCCGGTACAAGAGCAGCAATATTGGAATTTATATATATTATTATGATTCTCAAAAAAAAAAAAAAAAAATTTTAGTGAATTTTGTTGACCTCGCCAGCTTTTTTAGAAATGCGGTGCAGGGGTCCACCAAAGTGAGTGTTGAAGATATTTTTTTTTTTTTTTTTTTTTTCACTTTTTCGGCAACTTGGTTGGTACAAATTTTTCTTTTTCTCTTTCCCTTAAATTTCGGCAACTTAGTTTCCACAATCCTTTTTTTCTCTCTCCTCACTCTCCTTGAATTTCGGCAACTTTGGTTGCCACAATTGGTTTTTCCCTTTCGAGCACTTCATCAATTTGGGAAGTCGAATTCGAGCAGAAGGTTTCTCTTTCCTCTCTCATTCTTTTTTGTTAGAATTTCGGCAACAGGATTGCCGAAATTTGCTTCTCTCCTCAATTTTTCAAATAACTTTAAATAGTACCCATATCACAAATAAACTTAATTTTTTGCAATATTCAATCAAAAGACTCTTAATCATGTATTGCTTTTTTTTTTTTTTTTTAGGTGTAGCAATTTGGTTTTTTTAATTAATTTAAATTTTAGCATTCTTAAATAGTTTTAGTCCAATTCAATTTCTCTTGGACTCAAATTTAATTTGTGGACGTGTGAAAAATAATCATGTTACTTTTTGTTAATATTCATGAGTTTTATTATACTTTTTTATATTATTCATAAGTCTTATTATACTATTTTAACTAACTTTTACTTACAGTAATAAATTTTTAATTTTAGCAAAATAAGCGCTATCAAGCACACTCTCGGTAATGAAAAAGAAATGAAATGTGAGTCAAACGCAGACCGTTTACTGCAGGTAATACATGAAATGAAGGAAGGAAGGAAGGAAGGATCGAGAAGGCAAATAAGGAAGCACCGTCTAAGACGGGGACGGAGACGGAGACCCAGAAGAGTGGTTCCCACCAAGTCTGCTGAAACTTCCAAGCAAGCAAGTGATGTAACGTAAATGTAAAACAAACAACAAACCCTTTCTTTTCGCCTTTTTGTCCATCCATCCTTCCCACTCCCACACGCCAACTGACTATTCAAAGTCCTCAAAGTCAGTATCATTATTATTATTATTATTTAAAAACTCTTTTCCCTGAGCTTTAAAAATTGGCCGTTGCTCCATTTTTTATTTATATATATATATATTTTCTGTCTCAGCGTCTCCATTTTCAGAACCAAAATCCAATTTTACTCTGTCTGAGAGAGAGTTAGAGAACCTGCTGTCTTTTTGTTTGTTTGTTTGAAGCTCCCTGCTTCCCACTACTACCATTCAGCTCTTATCTTCAAACTGGTATTTCAACACCCACTTATTCCAACTTTCATTTCTTTTTTTTTTTCCTGAAAAATCTTCTTTTTCTTCTTTTTACCTTCCAAGTCTTAAACTTGTTTTTATTAGATTATGTTATTGTACACTCAAATGCAAATACATATGAATTATATGCCAAATTGCCACTGGAATTTGGTGAGGTTTTATTAGATTGCAGAACCCAAAAATGGAAAAAAAAAAAAAATCTTATTATTACAATGGTAATCTTTTATTTGACAATATTACAAGAACACCTCTTGATTTCAAGAATACCACTGACATACTCTTTGCTAATGGCTTCGAAGTCCTTTGCTTACTCTACTAGTGTGTTGTTAACCTTGTACTTGTAGTATTTAGGATTTACAATTGGCCTTATGTTGGGTGATGCTGGAAGAGGTTTATTAAACTCACTCTTGATTGCGATGTTAATAGCAAATGTTTTGTTTTGTTTAAGTCAAATTGTCCTGCTACACTAGTCTAGAAGTAGAAGATAATCTTTCTTGTTTTTTTTTGGGTTCTGGCTTTTGAGCCCACAACCTCATCCTCCTCCTTTTACAAGGGGAGAGAGAATCGTTATCATGTCTGAAATGTATTTTTGTTAATACTTTCATTTTCTAGAGAGAGGAAATCTGTTAACAATCAATCTACCAATTACAATGCATGTTCATGGGTATTTGAGTTATAACATCATCCATAACTAACTCACATTTATCACATGCTTAGATTTAATAAAGCACATGGCTTCTCTACTTCTTACAACTTCCTAAAAACTAGCATGTGCATGTGTCTTCAACTAATTTCTTCTCAAATTTTCAAATGCTACAACAAACTTGGCAAATGTGGGTTTAGGTACAATAACCATATGACTTATGTGAAATTCAGCCATGCCATGTCATTCCACCTATCCCATGCCACATCATTACTCTCCATATATGCATCTACTATCCTCTGTCTGTGACTATATTTTTTGCTCTCCATTTTGTTTTTCTTCTTTTCTTGAGTGTTTTCTTATTAATTTTTTTTTAATTATAAAAAATGAAAGTTAGGCTACCCAAAAAAAAAAAAAAAAAAATTGAGCTTTAATGAGTGTTATCAGAATATGGGGGGTTTCTATGCATAATGCAGGATAACCTGATGCTTTATTGCAGTTAGTGGGCTGAAGGGAAAAATAAGTTATCCTGAATTCTTGCATGTGGCATTGGAGTTAAATACAGTTGAAGAAGAAAAACAGCAAGAATTTGAATATTGGATTACATTACTTGAGAGGAAACAACGAAGAAGGGAATTTATGATATCTTGCGCAAGCACTTAGATCATAAGGATTGAATGAATAGCCTTAGAATATGATTTTGTTTCCTTCTAGTTGGAAAAGCATTGGTGCCAAGTTACTGAATATATATGCTTGCATTGTGGTGGCATGACTATTTTTCTTGCTATCTAGCAGGTGCAAATATTCATTCTAACTGTTTATTTTACATTCTTTTGTAGGTCTAGTTGATGAGAAATGGCTGGTTTTGAAAAAGATGATATACCTATGCTTTCAGACACACATGCGCAGTTCTTTGATGAACATCCGGATTCTCGATTTCAGAGATTTGCATCCACAACAAGGAGTGCATCGCTTTCCATTCCTATGAACTCACTGGATTCCTATGATAGTGAAACTAACCTTGTGGGCTATACTGGTCCCTTACGGAGTGAAAGAAGGACTCCATTCACACAGATGAGTGGTCCATTATATGTTAGCCGTAAACCTGAAAGCCTTTTTCCGGTTAATCGAGGTGTAACAGGAAGAAAAAAAGCAGAACCTGTGCCAGAAAAGTTTACTTCTTCCAGAGGAAAGGATCAGAATGACTGGCCGAATGACAACTATGCTGCCAAAAATGAACATTTACTGAGGTCTGGGCAGTTAGGAGTGTGCAATGATCCTTATTGCACTGTTTGCCCAACATATGACAATTTCAGAGCCACTCAACAAAAGAACTCAAAAGCTTCATCTGTATTTGATCCTAAGGTGTTTTTCTTTCTTAACCTTAGGGCTGTTCTTCCTGTGTTAATTTATAAGTTTATTGCTGTTCTATGTTGCCTTGTATTATATGCTTTGGTAGTCTATCAAAACATTATACGCTTTGGTAGTCCAAATTCTTAGCCAAATGCCTACATTATAGCTAAAAACTTCACTTGTGCTAACTTGTTGCGTAGATCTCAAGTTTGGTGGTCCTTAAAACAAGATAAAAAAGGATTTCAAGTTTGATGGCTGGTTCTGTATCATAATAGAATTCTCCCCTCAAAAATTTGGTTATAAATAGCATAGATCTCTATTGCAGTTCATAAATTTTTTTCTCTTATATTTGTTTTAACTGTTTGATTAAAAAAAAACAATGCCATATTTCCATACTTGTTCATGCATGCTCTTGTATGAAGCTTTTCTGTGGATTCTGTGCTGATGTTTATATCTAATTTTATTAGTTATACAACTATTATTATTAGCATCTAGAAATTTCTGTTTGAAATGTCCAATGCTATCTCTGCATCTGACATTCAGCTCTTACATGGTTTAAAATTTCTATTGATGATTGTTCAACATACATTCTCCTAGGCATAGCAACAACCTTCGTTTATTCCATGATTGCATAATAAAGAACTTTAGGGCCCAAAGGAGATAAATATTCAAGTAAATCATTTGCAGCACAGTGAGCACCGTCCAGGTCGAAATTTTGTTCTTATATTATAATGAATTCTGGAGGTTAGTAATGCTAAAAGATTTATTTTGTACATCTATGTACATCAGAAAGCGTGTGAAGCCCAGGATTTCCAATTTGGTATATCATAAATAGCCTCCTTGTAGTGGCAGGTCTCATTTTGTTCAGCAGGGGAAAATGTAAGATAGATATAAAGGAAAATAGGACGACAAACATTCAACTACATCTGCCATGAGGAACCAATAGCTGATGTATGAAATTTAGTTATAAAATTTGTAAGTACAAATCTACTAATACCTTCTAAAAGTTTTGGTAATGAAATTATTAAGTTTGATGCCGAGGTATCATTACATGATCTTTAGTTTTCACAAAAAGCAATAACCAATGATCATCAAAACACATTCAAAAATTCCCAACAAATAGATTAGATTATGCATGAAAGAGATAATTGTTGAAATGTCTTATTGAAGAACAATTTTTGGGATTGTTAAAGACAAGAATAAAATAATATAGAGAAGCATAAGCAAGAAATAGAGAAGAACACAAGGGGTTATGTGGTTCGGCTTGACAGCCTATGTCCATAGGATAAAGCCCTAGTGGCTAAATCTTTATTGTATAATTAAGTCAACTATTATAGTAAATCCTTAACGGGATATATATAGAGACTAGAAGCTAGGGTTAGTCCTACATGGGCTTACAACATAATTGGGCCTCTTGGGCCTTTATATCGGCATAAACCCAAAACCTTTAACTGGGACTGTGTTGTTGTTGTCTTATGGAAGAACAAAACATTTTCTGGATTATTAACATCACAAAGAATGTGTTCTAAATCATCATAAACTGGATTATTAACATCCCAAATAAGATGTTCTAAATTATCATAAACAGATATAGGCCAATGTGATAATATATTGAAAGTACCAATGAATTTCAAATTTGCTGATGCATTGGGTTTGTATGTTAAACATATATACAGGCTGACCAAGTTTTGCTAAATTTTAGCGGAGGCACTTGTTCTCACCAGCCACTTTGGCTCCATAATTGGTTTTATTTATTTTTATTTTTATTTTTATATGTTAAAAAAAATCTTGGTCCCTTGAATGCATATGTTGCTTCTAAATATTGGGAATTAGAGCCCTAACTCAGCCTCTTGTGGAAAGCCTATGTCATTTGCAGTTGAAGGACAAAATGCTCGATTTTTGTTCCTGTGATGCCTTAATTTGATTGATTGTGTGGGTGTGTGATGAGTCCCACATCGGGTATATACTGGGTTGAACTAGACTTTATTAACAACTACAAAGAGTCTCAATTGTGACTAGTCCTTTTGAGGTATAGCGCAGATGTGGCTAGACGGTAACCCGTAGAGACACTACCCCACAAAGTGGGCCCTAACAAGGATGTTAGGGATTTAAGTGGGGAGATTGTGAACAATCTGGTTGAATCATTTTCCTTATTTTTGTTTTTTTTTTTTGTTTTTTTTTTATGAGTAATAATATATGTGTGGGGAAAATTTGTTAGAATGTATTTGAAATATTATATAAAATATGTGTTGTGTTAGGGTAATTAATCTTAACCCTACACACTTCTGGAAGATTAACATGCTATCAAATTCACACACCACCCATTGCCGCTAGCTCTAGTGTTCCATAATATCAACAACCACAACCAACAAAACTCCTGACACCAACAACCATATTTAACCCAATCCCTCATGCAGACAACCACAACTTCACCCTTCAATCATCAATAGTACCTCCGATGACCACAATTCACTAGCTTGATGAGTCAGCGGCTCTAAAAAGTGACTTTGTGTTCATCGCAACACCAAAACGACATAAATTGCCGAGGTTCACTTGCTAGGTCTAGTTGGCTGCATTAGGCAACACAAGGAGGTAGTTTTCTTGGTTAGAAACCTCATTCCCTCGATCTTGAAGCTTTTAGGGTTGGATTAGTACACTCTGATACCAAGCTCAGTTGTAAAATGTCAACTATTAGGTTTGAAGGAGAGAAAAGAAGAGTGGAGAGAGAGAGTTGAGAAAGGTTTGGGGCTTTGTTAATCAGTCCCTCACCTTAGCACGTATTTATATTAGGATGATATAGAGCCCGTTTGGATAAGTGTTATGATAATCAAAATGCGCATTTATGTATGAAAATGCTAGAAGTCAGACGTTTGGCTTTGCATTTATAAAGAAATCACATTTTTAAAATTTCCAAAAACTCACGTTTTCAAAAAACAATGAGCTCAAGCTTTTTCAAAAACACCAGTGAAAACGCAAATATGGGTTTACTATCAAAGTTCATTTTTAAGTGTGAAATTCTTAAAATATCCTCACAAAATTGCATAATGACCAAAATACCAAAGAAAAATTTCTTGCCTTGACACCATCAATCTCCTTTGTGCTTTTGCCTAGTTGCCTCTGTCTATCTCCTCTCTGCCTCTAGTATGCTCACTTTTTGTTCCCTTGTCTCTCTTAGCTTGTTGCTTTGTTGCCATTGCACGGATTAGTTGTCCTCACCATTTTGCTTGACTAGAATCTTATGGGCAAGGGTGAAGACTCAGACTAACGACTATGACCACTACTACTCAAAAAAATAACTATGTCAATGCTTCCCTAATTGACAAGCTTCACATTCTAGACTGAGCACGTGACTTAATGCTGGAATGGCAAACTTGAGCTTGGCCAAGGGGTGACCCAAACGAAAATGTCATTGGATAGGAGATGCGGTAGCACTCCAAGCTGAGAAGGTGTGGAAGACAGAATCATTAGGTTCTAGATAATATAAACCGTCTTTCTCATGCCTTGAACTAATCATCTTTTTGGTCTTGAGGTCCTGAAAAACACACTAAGTAGGATCAAAGGTGATGGAACATTGTAAGACTTTAGTCAATTGACTTATAGAAAGTAAATATAATGACTTATTAGGATGAAAAACACCTTTCCCATGGACAGGTCGAGAAGAACCATCAGCTAAAACAACATGATGTTTAACGGGAAGTAAATCAGATAAGAGAGATAATATACTAGATATATGTTTATTAGCACCGGAGTCAATGACCCAAGATGGAGAGGAACCAGCCACACATGCAACATTACCTGTATTATCTAATGTAGCAATTGAGGAAGTAGTGCACAATTGTTGAACAAGCTCGCTAAGTTGAGTAGTAAGTGCATCATGAGGATCAGACCTAGAAGTTGTATGCCCAATGGAGTAGAACTAGGTTATGGCTGTACAACACCATCAACGACCTAATTCACATAATCTTGCTTTCCCATATTTTACCCAACAATAAGGTTCAGTATGATTAAGACCACCACAATGGTTACGCTTTCTGTTACCACGACCACCCCACGAGAACCACCATAAAAATCATGGCCGCTACAACCGCCATGGAAACCACCATGAGAATTACCACAATCCCCACTGCTTAAGAGTAAAGCTAAAGACTCCAAGGAGGCAACAATGGAGTTTTATCCCAATGATGAGCGCAATAGTCGAGAATAGGCATTAGCAACAGTGGGTAAGGTCTCACTAGCAGGAATCTGATCTTTGAATCCCTGTAAGTTAGCGTCTAACTCAGATAGCAAAGAAGCAATCATAAAATATTTCCAATGTCGCTTCTGTTGTTCCAAATCAGTGGTAAGAGGCTGATACTGTAATAGCTGCTCTCATAAATTTTTAAGAGTACTGTATTACTCAGACAATGGTTTCCTAGATTGCTTCATAGTGAAAATTTTCTCATAAATCTTATACACCCAAGAAACATTGCTTTGATGGGAAAAAGATTCTACAACAGTGTCCCAAATTTTCTTCAAAAAATCACAAAATTAACAGTAGTAGCAATGCGGGGTTCCATTCTATGCCACAACCATTGCATAACAATTGAATCTTCACTCATCCAATCATCATAATTGAAGCTTTAACATCAGGTGGTTGATCAGTCAAATATTTTAATTTCTTTTTCCCATGCAAATATACTTTTGCTGCATGTGTCCAAGCAAATAATTCAAACCATTCAATTTTTTTGAAGTAATGGATTTAGGCATATCATCATATCTAATCAGTGATGATTTGTCCTCTGCCGTAACAGTGGTGGTCTTTTCTTTAGCGGTACAAAACTCAAATTGTCAAACAACTCAAACAAGATTAGAAATACCAAGCCAACAAACCAACATCACAACAGCCGACTCCAAGCAACTAGAACAATACTCAATTCCAACAAGTAGTCACAAACCAACGTACCAAATGCAATTTATATAGGAAGAAATCTGGAGGGCACAATTTCGGCAGCAGAAACAGTGAAGAACCCAAAAGAAAAAAAAAAACTACAAAACCCACAAGAAATCAACAAAGCAACTTCAAATATGCTATTCTATAGTCTAGTTGGCCCCACGGAAGGAAGCCCAATCGATCCAAGCTGCCGGAAAACACTAGAAAAGGAGATTGGAAAATCGATGACAAGATTGACAAAAAAAATTCGAAATTAAAAAAAAAAAAAAAAGTCATACCAGATGGCTTCAAAAAATCTGGCCAGAATCACCAAAAATAGCACTAGATTCCAACAAGTTAGATGGTGTCTTTGCCGGAATTTGGTGACCATGCCTATGCTGACGTCAGCACTTGTGTCAGCATTGACGTCATAATACAGATTCTGGCATCAACCCTCCTATCAATAGATACAGCCACCTTCTTGTGTTCTAGTGGGTTCTAGGGTTGGATAGGGACGCTCTAATATCAAGTTGAATTGTAAACTATGGAAATTTGGATTAAAGAGAAGTAAGAAGAAGAGGAAAATAAAGAGAGGAAGTGACAGAGAAAAGGAAGAAAATAAGGTTTTGGTGTTAAATCAGTCAGCCACAACCTTAGCATATATTTAATTATTTATATTAGGGTTTATAACATGATTACACATATGCCCATTAAATATGCTAATATAACAAATAATGAGAAAATAACTCAAACATTTAGTTTTTGCTTAAATTTAACAGTTTTTAATTCTAGCTACATTGCAGTTTATGTGTTTTTTTCCCCACTTCTTACAGTAAGAAAGTGCTCTACGTTGTTGTCCAAACACTTTGTTATGGTTCTATGAAAAAATTCTTGAGGCTGCAAATTCATTTTATTGTACTATTTATTTTCGTATGACTTTTTCATGTTGTGTATTTTCACTAGTTTTTGTTTAGCAGAATAATGTTGTACAAATACTTTGATGTTCTTATGCTTTTTTGTTGTTTTTAGTTCCATAATGTTCTCTATGGGGATGCCAAAGGCTGGGCTAGGAGATCTTTTTCCTTTCTCCAACAATATATTCCTGGGGTCATGAACCCTCATGCCAAAGTTGTGCAACGATGGAACAAATTTTTCGTCAGTTCTTGCTTGGTGGCAGTTTTCGTAGACCCATTATTTTTCTTCTTGCTGTATGTACTAAAGGTATGGATCTTGTTCTTGAAGTATAAAGTTAGATTGATTTCGAAGTTATTAATCTTGATGGGTTTTGCTTGTGCACTTGATGAGGCTCTAATCACGTCTCAAAATTTTCAACATGTGGCCAACATCTATTATTGGGTAGTCTATATTTTTCAGTATTTTGGGATTATTCTCAAATATTATTAATTCCAACATATAGATGGCACGTGGATCTGTTTCGAATTAAACAATTGATAATATGTATTCATTGACAAATGTATTGCCCCATAGTACATTCCCAAAGTACTTGTGTTTGCTTTGTTTTTAATCAAATTTTCATTAATTATCAAGAAAAAAAAAAGGTTTTCATTTCCAGCATTGCACTCAATCTTTTGAAAATTTATCCTGTCACAATGGAAAGATAAAGAAAAGGTAAAGACTGTAAGTCCTAGCAAATTTTTGGGAGTTTCCTTATGGGCTTCGAGGAGGAGGCTATTAGATTGTACGTCAATTGAGAGTAGTTGGAGGCTACAATGTCACCAAATTCACAGTAGAAAAGTCCAAATCTGGTATGAAAGGGATGAGGGAACTCAAGAACTTGATCTCGACAGTCAATTATGACACAAGAGGAGGGAGCCGCAATAGTGCTGGTTGAAAGAATAGGGTGCTTTAGAACATCATGAAATTATGACTCATCACGTGGAATGTGAGAGGTATGAATGACTGAGAAAAGAGGTTGAGGGTGAGGAATGCTCTTAGAATGTGGAAGGGGGATATTCTTTTCTTATAGGAGACAAAAATGGAGGTAATTAACCGTAGTGTGGTGTGGAGTCAGTGGGGGAGTCAATTTGTGGGTGGGAATTGTTTGGATGTGGAAGGGGATTCCAGTGGCGTTTTACTGCTTTGGGATAAGAGAGTGGTGCAGAAGATTGATGTTGCAAAGGGCCTTGTTAAAGATGAGAATAAAATAATATAGAGAAGTGGAACCAAGAAAGAGAGAAGAGCAGATTACGTGGTTCAGCTGGATGGCTTACATTCATAGGATAGAGCCCTAGCAGCTACATCTTTAATGTATACTCAAGTCAATTATTACAGTGAACCCTTAACAGATGACACTTTGATTTTTTCTGGTGACTCATCTTTTGTTTGTAGATGACACTTCAATTTTTTGTGGTGATGAGAGTGAGCAGATTGGTTTTTTGAGATTTGAACTGCTTTGCTTTGAAGCTGTTTTGGGATTAAAAATAAATCTTGGCAAGTTAGAGATTGCTTCGGTAGGGTATGTGCATGATATTAAAGATCTAGCTAGTGTGTTGATTGCTCATGATCGGATTCTCACATTGGATAATCTCATGCTTAGGGGTCGCCCTTTAGCAAATCGGTGTTGTATGTGTTGTTGTGATGGGGAGTCAGTGGACCATCTTCTTCTTCATTGTTATTTTACACATACCTTGTGGACTTTTATGCTTCAGGCTTTTGGTATACATTGGGTTATGCCAGGATCAGTGGCGGAATTGTTATTTTGTTGGCATCAGTGGCTTGGGAAGCATAATTTGAACATTTGGAATTTGATTCCAGGTTGCTTAATGTGGATTGTTTGGTTGGAACAAAATTGTCGTTCCTTTGAGGACACTGAGAAGACGTTGGATGAGTTAAAGGTTTTATGCCAGTTTAATCTTTTTGAGGGGTCTCGTTGTTGGGGTCTTACTAATTATTCTTCTCTCTCTGAGTTTATGTTTTCTCTTAGAATAGGTTCCTGATTTCCCTCTTTTTTTCTGTTTGTTATATTTTTTCTTGTCGTTCATCACCATGAACAACTTGTACTCTTCCTTATTTTTTTCATTAATAATAGTTCTCTGATTACCTATCAAAAAAAAGTAAGATCTCTACTTTCCCATTAAAGTATTTGGGTCTTCCATTGAGGGATATGTTTAAGTCCATGGAGATGTGGGATTAGAAAAGATTGAAAATATTGGCAGGGTGGAAGAAGATCTATCTATCGAAGGTGGGGCAGCTTACTTTTATTAAGAGTATTCTTTCTAGCCTACCTACTTACTATATCTATTTATTTTCCCTTCCTGCCAGCATTGTGCAATGTTTGGTAAAGCTGCAACGGGATCTTTTGTGGGCTGGGATGGATGATTGTGTAAAATTCCATTTGGTGAGGTGGCAGACGGTTTGCAAACCTGTCCAATTGGGGGGCTTAGGCCTTCATAGCTTGGTACGATTTAATCAAGCTCTATTAGGGAAATGGCTGTGAAGATTTACTTTTGAAAAAGAGGCTTTTGGCATACGATTACAAAGTATGGAGTTATTGGGGGTAGGTAGACTTCGGGGTCTCACGGATGTAACTTGTGGAAACATATCAAGAGTGGGTGGAATAGTTTTGCACAATTCATTTTCTTCAAAATGGGTAATGGTTCAGGGATTTGTTTTTGGCGCGACTACCGGTGTGGTGATGTAATTCTTAAGAAGCTTTTTTTGGACCTGCATCGTCTAGCTTGAGACAAAGAGGCTATGGTGGTAGATTATATACATATACATGATGGGGATGTTTTTTGGGATTTAGTGCTTAATCGTGCTTGCCAATATTGGGCATTGGAGACTTTGCACTCCTTTGTTTCTCAATTATACTCGGTCAAAATTGGGGGATTTGCTGAGGATTGTGAATGGTGAACCCTTACCAAAAGTGGTGATTTGAGGTAAATCTTTTTACAAAGATCTCTATTCTAGAGAATTTTAGTTATTTCTGTGGAAGAGTATTTGGAAGGTGAAGTTCCATCTAAGGTAGCTTTTTTTGTGTGGACTATGGCTAATGGGAGAATCCTTACAACGGATAATTTGAGTATGTGGAGAATGTGTGTGGTAGATGGATGTTGTATGTTTGAGGAGTGGGATAGAAGGCTTGCACTCAAATATGAAGATGTTATTTTTACGCGCTCTGTATGACCGATGGCAGCCTTAAGTTGTCATTTTTCTTTGATATGCTAGTTTTTATGGATTTATGTACTTTCATTTGATTTTTAACTGCCCCTGTGCAGTGCCTGTGTACTGTGGTTGTGCTGTACTTATCTTTATTTAAATAAAATTTGCATTTACTGATTAAAAAAAAATCTTGGTTAACTATAGCAAAAACTTTACTTGCTTTCCCCCACCCTTTGAATGCAGGATAACAAGTGTATAATAATTAACTGGCCCATGACCACTACAATTGTGGTTTTCAGAAGTATGACTGATCTGATATACTTCTTTCACATGCTTCTTCAGGTGTGCTACTTCTCTTCCCTTTGCAGAAGCTCTTTGCTTTTTTTCTTTTCATTTGTTAAAATTTATTGCAATTACGTAGTTCTTTTAATTAACTTGCTAATATGGACTATATGTTGAGGCCAATTTAAAATTTAAAAATATTGTTATTGTGCAATAATTCTTGCTAATAGAGTTCCGCTACACTATGTTTGAGTGCTTGCTGATCCAGGCATTATTAGTTTCAGAGTAACCTTTGTTTTAGATATCTTGTAACATCTTTGCAGTTAGAAGAGATCTGAACATTGAAATATGAAAAGCCAGCTTAAATTTTGTATTTTTTATTTAATTGCCAAATGGTAGAGTTATTGCTTGGATTGTAGTATCGTCATGTCTAATATGGACCTTGTCAAGAGAAAGAAATAGAAGAACTTTTGTGGCACAGGAGTTGTCAATTGAGAGGTCAATTCAATGTTTATTCACTCTTTATTCCATTGATTATTAGTAGATGAGGGTAGATTATCTAATATTTTAGACTTTATAGATTCTTTGTATATTTGATACTTCTTAGGGGATAATTAAGCGTATTCATAACTGTTCCCAAAAACTGTCTTTTTTCTAAAATACAATTGATCATCTAATATTTTAGACTTTATAGATTCTTTGTATATTTGATACTTCTTAGGAGATAGTTGAGTGTATTCATAACTGTTTACTTTTCTCTAAAATATAATTTCTTATTTTTATGTGTATTAAAAAAATAAATAAATAAATCTTTCTGTCCTAATTTTTCTTGAAAATACCAATAATATTATCTCGAAAAACCTTAAATAAAATTGAGGAAAAAAAAAAAGTTTACCCAAAATTATCATGTAACTTAAAAAAACAGAAACAAGAAAAAAGAAAAAGGAAAAAAGAGTTAAGGAGTGAGATAAACCCCTCGCATTGATTAGTTTGTAAATATAGATTGATTGGCTTTGCCAAAAGGACATAGCACAAACCATTCCAAAAACTGACTCCAATGCATGAACACCTTGCATTAACATAACATAAACTTAAACTGTGTATGAACTGTTTTTGTATACATAGATTGATTAATTATTTGGTTTGATAGATTTTTGAGGAGGAAAATAAGTTTAATGCTTTTTGAATTGTGAAAAAAAAAAAAGAATACTTTATCATTTCAGAGTCTAATTTGATTGTCATTTTTAAAAATTGAGCTTTCTTATGGCCTGAGAATGTGGCTACCACCTTTTTTGGAGGGAATGTACATTCTTGTAAATGTGAGGTTTGATGGGAATTTAGAATGGCCGTGGGCATTTGATTTCCTTTGAGCTATTAACAACCAAATAAGGGAATGCTTGGCACTCCTCTTAGGATTCTTAGGAATCTTAAAAGATGATCCAAACCAAACCATCACATTAGTTCCGTGTGGATTCTATTCACGGTGGTAGATGAGCCAAACCAAACATCACATTAGTTCTGTGTGGATTCTGTTCATGTTGGTTGTTTGCCTCCCATCATGTTCTATGGATTGTATTATGCTTGAAAACAAAGCTCCATGGTTGAAGATTGTTTTTCTTTTCTTATCTTTTTTTATTGGGAAGTTGCACATTCATTTGGTGGGTCTGGAACCCACGACCTCATCCTCCATCCTATTGTTACAAAAGTTTCCTAGAATGGGAGATTAAAGGTTGGTAAAATTTTAATTGGGGTAGTCTAATCGTGAACTTGCTGCTAATTATTTGCCCCGTGCAATGTATATGTTATAAGTAGTTTTGAATTAAAACCCAATAACAAACCAATTCAGTCATTTGTGTCAGTGCATAATTGAACTGACTCATTGCCCTCTCAAAAACTAAATGGCTTGGGAGGCGATTTTCACGGCCCTAATTTATAATTGCCTTGAACCAGTTATAATCATATATTAGTTATTAATATTATAGGTCATGTTAATATGTGCCCTTAAGGTAGTTGTTAATAAACCATTTTAGGAAAGTTTTTATACCACTTTTATGGGAAATTAAAAAAACTGTCAAAATATTAATTGTTTTTTCTCTTTTCCCATAAAAACTTTCCTAAAATGGTTTATTTGTTAACATTTTCCTATTATTATTAGTATAACACTCAAATTTCTCATGGTCAATGAATGTAATCGAAAGGTAGTGGATAGAAAGGTTTGAAAATAATTTTTATTGTTTTGTGGGTATATTTAGTCACTTAAAAAGAATAATTATGTTCTTAAGTTGGAAAGTTAATTAAATATTTGCCAATTTACGCAAGCAATATTACAACAGGTTCATATCCTAATTATATTAATTTAAAAAAATTACATTTTTCCTTTTTCTAATGTCATGTAAATAATTGAAACTTATTTCTCAAATATTATAATATATGAGTATTACAAACTGGCCATAAGAATAATTTCTTATCAAATATTTCAAAATAAACTTATAACATACATGCACATTGAGTGGGACATCGGCTAGTCCTATCTAAAATCTTGTCATTGTACGTGTTTATTAATAGTTGATTTTATTAAAGGGAGTGACTTAGGTGTATAGGTTCTATACAAAAGCTTTGGCGCTTAATAACAATCACATATGGTAGGAATCCAAAAAAATACGAAATATTTTTTTTTCTGTACATATTCATCTTATGTCGTATATCATACGCATCCTCATACATTTATTTAAATATACTGTATGCTATTGAAAAAAAATATAGATATAACAAAGTGAAATATTGTGATAAGAGAATTTTATAGGTTTCATCTTTCATATTTCACGTCTTAATTTGAGAACTTGATTCATTATATCCAATACCTCGAATCATTAATCCCTTTGTAACTGTCTTAGCTTGATTGAAGCCTTTCCTCTAGCCTGGACTAAATTATATAATTTGCTTTTCTGCAGTTTAGGTTGGCTTATGTGGCCCCAGAGTCGCGAGTGGTTGGTGCTGGAGAGTTAGTTGACCATCCAAAGAAAATTGCTCTTAATTACATTCGTGGATACTTTTTTATTGACTTTTTTGTTGTATTACCTCTTCCTCAAGTAAGAACCCTCTCTCAGTCATCCTCTTCCCTTCATCAACTTTGTATTTATCACCATCTACATATAACACATCCATGCACTTAATGTGTTACAATCTTCTTATTGACTATTCAAGTTTCTAGCTTATTGTTTCAGGGTGTAATTATGGCCAAAGTTAATTAGCCTAACACTCAAAATTATAATTTATATATGTGGGTGATTACAATGATATTAATATTTTTCCCTAACTTAATAAAAATCTCATAACGCTTCCATTCAAGCTAGGACGTATATGTCATACTATCCCAACCTGTTACATAACAAATCCAAATGAGTCTTACACAACACATTCATAACATATCAGCGACTTGGGCTCTTATAGAGACATATGGAGTAGCTATTACACCAATTTCTACCCATTCTCGAACAAGATGAAAATCCCCTCTATATGCTTGGTTTGCTCATGAAACACAAGAATAAAGGCAATATGAATTGTTGCTTGATTTTCACAATACAAAGTCATAGGTAATTGCATGTCAAACCGTAATTATTTAAGTAGATGCTTAATCCACGTAAGTTCGCATGACGCATGTGTCATGGCCTTGTAATTAGTCTCTACACTAGATCTGGATATTAAAGTCTACTTTTACTTTTCCAAGTAATCTAGTTGCCTCCTAGAAAAGTGCAATATGTGGTAGTAGATCTTCTAAGTGTGATCAAGTTGGTTTTATTTAAATGATAAGTTTATTTCGAATTTCTGTCCTTGTCATAAATTATTTTTATTATTATTTTTAAATGCAGATCATGATAATGTTAGTTCGACCAAAATCTTTGGGAGGAGCAAATTATGCTAAAAATCTTTTACGGGCAGCTTTTCTTGTTCAGTACATTCCTAGATTGTATAGGTTTCTACCTCTACTTGCTGGTCAGTCTCCAAGTGGCTTTGTATTTGAGTCAGCATGGGCGAATTTCATTATAAATCTTCTCACCTTCATGTTGTCTGGCCATGTTGTTGGGTCATGCTGGTATCTCTTTGGGTTCCAGGTAAGCGGAGGTTGTTATATCACTAAAGACGTGTTGAACTTGCTTTCTTTTTGGCAAGTTTCTTCTTGCTGTTTTTGGAAGTTTCTTTTGAACTTTACACTTCCTCTTGTACATGAAATTATGTTTAGTTGTTAAAATTTTCATTATAACGAAGCATCTTTTTGTTCAATCTACCTTTTATGAAACATAAATTGCAGGTGAAATGCAATCTTGGGTGAACAATTTCCAGAAGCAATATTAAGTCAAACATTCCTTGACCACCCCCCCCCCCCCCAAAAAAAAAAAAGGGAAAGGGAAGAAACCAAACATTGCATCATTTATGTTCTCAGTTTTGTTAATAATGTTTTGATTTATTGTTAACATGGTAGAAAAATATTTGTAATAGGAAAAATAAACTACTACCAAGAAAATAATTCGTTTTATTAATGTATTAGTCATTTCAATAGTTTCAAAATTCAGGTCAAATAAAAAATAATGATAATATAAATAAATAAAAGAGAGAGTAGGTTTTGACATTATTGTCTTATTGGAAGTCATAATCTTTTTTCTTTTTTTGATAAGTAAAGGAAATTTTATTCAAAAACTTAATAATGAGTCACCCGAGAATACAGCAGGGGACCAAAATAATCAAATACATAAATTACAAGCATGAGAGGGTTAAGTCTGCCAACTGTTGCTTCTTATTTCTACTTGGCCAATTATTCTGTTTGCTACATGCATTAAGACTTTTCTTCAATGATTCACTAATTTTCTCATTTTACCTCCTCTTTCATCTTTCTTCTCTTAGAGGGTTAATCAATGTCTTCGACTTGCCTGTCATAACTCTGGACTCGGTGCATGCACGAGTTTCATAGATTGTGGGGATGGGACAGGGAATAATTCTGAACGTTTTCCCAATACTTCAACATGGAATAGCTGGAAAG
The DNA here is from genome assembly GCA_023621385.1 of Quercus gilva. Taxonomy (NCBI): domain Eukaryota; kingdom Viridiplantae; phylum Streptophyta; class Magnoliopsida; order Fagales; family Fagaceae; genus Quercus; species Quercus gilva. Next base: position 33,031,924 of record CM042482.1, on the reverse strand, counting down.
ACAATGACAATGCCACTGCTTGTTTTTCTGAAGATGGCTTTCATTATGGAATCTACTTGACAGCTGTCAATCTTACTACGGAACATAGCATCGTAACCAGATATATATTTTCATTATTCTGGGGATTCCAGGTATTCCTTTTATATATTTCTTCATTTTACTTTATCTTCTTATGTGAAATGTGTTGAACTATCTCATACAAGTTGAACTTCAGTCAGAATTTAGTTTTACATAGTTTTTAAATCAACTAAGGATGTGCTGTAGGAAAATACATTGCAATTTTTGTTAAGCCCTTTAGGCAGGAGGCAAACCTGACATGTGCCATCATAGCTTTTGGTTTCTTACACTTGATTTCTTATCTGGCATATCATTTTTTTATTTTTGGCATTGACCTGAAGCTCAATGAAGTATGGAACATGCCATAGCTGTTGCTTAATAATAGAGTGATGGCTATGCTAATATAAAACAACACGTGAATATAAAATAAACAAGAGTAACATATTCATATAAAATTCTAACGTTCTTTCTTACTTAAAAAAAAAAAAAATTCTAATGTTCTTTTTTATTTTTCATTTCTCATTTTTATTAGTGTTAGAAATAATTTTTTTTAGAGTTAGATGTCCCACACCTGGGAGATGACATTAGAGTTGGATTGGAGAAATATAGGTGTAAAGAAATTTCTGTATTCAAATATTTTTAAAAAATACACATAGCAAATAAGTAATATAAAGGGCACTGTAGTGGGGCGAATGCCAAAACAAGTCTTGGGCCTAATTATAATAAATGTAAACACTGGGCCCAACGAGAATATCAGCCCAAGTAATAGGGATCAACCCCACGATGGCCAGCCCATTTCTTAATCAACGCACGTAGAACCTCGGATCCTTGGTTATGCCCAACATCCACCCAGGCAGCATACAAAGGTCACCTCTGAGGTCTTTCCGAGCTAATGAGATAAGTAGCAGAAAGACCAAACTTCTACAAGATAGTCCTTTAAAGGTTCCTGGAGATTCCACAACTGCCTCCGCATTAAGATAGGTTGCCAGCCTGACATCACTGCATTCAATGCAAAGGAACAAGTCTGAATAGTAGGAGGAGCCCCAGAAGTCTCCGTCTATGATGAAAAACCTGCAAAAGAAGAGTCGGATAAGACCAAGAGTTATACAGGTGGACATCTGAACAGTGAAAAATACCTCAGAAGTCTCCGTTCATGATGAAAAACCATGAAAAGAAGAGCCTGATAAGATCAGAGGCAATCCAAGTGGCAATCCAGGTGGACTGGGACAAAAGATGAAGAAGAAGAGGATGGCTCATATAAAAGGAAGAAAATAATACTAAAAAAGGGGATGATGTAACATATGACACTGAAATTAATAAAGGAGATTCTGGTTTTTTACATGTTCTTGTCCAAACTTCCCATTGTGGATCAATATCAACCCATGTCATAAATTTATTGTAACACATGTTCTACTTAGTATCTTAATCCAAGAGAAGCAAGGCAACGCTCCTACATTTGGCGTTGTCTGTGGGAAATTCCACCAAGCAGTAGGTTTGGGAAGAACATACTGCAAGTATGGCAAGCAGAGACAAATCCAAATGTTCTAGATCTAGTAGATCAGTTGGATCGACCGCCAAACCCTGCAGTATGCAGGTTGGGAATAGAAGAGAACATCCTAGCGACGGAAGGGAGTCTAGCTTCACTATAACCATATCTCCTTCTCCTTCAAGGAGGGAGGAAATGCCAGCCAGCCAGGTCAACAGATCCCAGGCCAGCAGTCGGAGTAAAGAAGTAAAAGATCTTTGGAGACAAGTGCGAGCTTTGCACCAGGAGATCCAAAGGAAAGAAAGAATGAGGGAGGAATCGTAATCCAGTTCGGATGAATGTAGCAGCTGAAGTACGAGGGCAGGAAACCAACATTCTCCTTGGCTCAGAAATAGATCATGGTCTCTGAGGAGGGAGGGGTCAGATCCAACTCATCACAATGGAGGATATGCACTGCGGAATCAAGGGATGGATGTTGTGAATTGGGCCTTACAACAGATCTCTAAGTCCCCATTCTTTGTTGAGATCGAGAGCTCAGATCCACCCCATGGATTTGTCCGACTTGTCTTTGTAATCTATAATGGGAAATCAGACCTTGTTGAACATGTAAGTCATTTCAATCAAAGTATGGTTCTGTATGCTTGAAATGAAGCCCTAATGTGCAAAGTCTTCCCATCTAGCCTAGGACTCACAGCCATGAGATGGTTCGACGGCCTAGAGGAAGGAATGATTCATAGCTATAGGGAATTAACGAGGGCCTTCGGAGCTAGATTCATAACTTGTAGTTGAGTTTCCCATCCCATTGATTCCCTATTGACCATGACTATGAAGGAAGGGGAAACCCTACGGTCTTGCACTGACAGGGACTGCGAATTGTACAATGACATTGGAGGGAGTAACAGTAAGGTGGCGGCTAGTACCTTTAGAATAGGACTGCCCGAGGAATCCTGGCTAAGGAAGTCCCTCACTAAAAACCTTGCTGAAAGCAAGCATGGGCTCATGGAATAGATTGAGGAGTACTAGTTGAGAACAATGGCCACATGAAGATCATTGGAAAATGCCCAATCCCCTAATGGGATATGGAAAAGGTAAGGGTTGTTTTTTGGTTCTAGGATAGAGACCATAATCCTTTTAAGCAAAGTGGAATTTTCCCTGCTATGACCTATAAGATTCCACTTCAGCCTGAGACCCAAATCAAACCACAAAATGAATCTTTTCCTACCAAAAAAGACAGAGCCATTATACCAAATCCCCGATCCAATTGTAGGTGCCTCTTCAAAGCTTCCAGACATGAATATGTTGGCGGTAGACCCTAACCCTCCAAAACCCAATTTCATCATTTCTCAAAACCCTCACCCTTGATGATTCAATGGAACCCTTGGTACTTCCTGTAATTGAGGATTCTGAGTTGGATTTATCTGATCTTGGTTTAGAGGAGGTGTTTATGACAAATACAAAACCAAAGGTGGAAGAAGAAGATGATGTCCTCCGACCCAAACAGCCCCCACCTCCACCACCACCAATATTTCCTCCACCACCTTTTATCCTAGAATACCAAACAAGATTGACCTACTCATCAGCCACTGACTCTAAACACTTGTTTACTCTTGAACCAGTTTGACCATCTGAGTAACTGAGGGTGTGGGAGCATTTTTTTTTTGAACTGGAGCATTTTGGGAATAGTAAGATCCCTATTACAGATTTCCCTATTGTAAATCCTTATACTGTATTTGATAAACCCCAAACTTCTTTCAAACAATCTATAAAAATTTTTTAGGTCCTTCTCGTCCTTCTACTGTAAAAGAATATGTCCAGGCCTCTAAGTTTGATTAATTTAATATTCCAACCAGTGAAACAGAAAACTTTATCACTCTTGCCCTTCCCAGAGAGTTTGTGATTCCATGGCAAAAACAAGGGTACACCTATCTTCACTTTGGGGCAGTAAGACTGGCACTAACCTTCCACGGAAGAAAGGGACTTCCTATAGCTTCTAGAATTTCACTTCTTGATTCTAAATTCTTAGAATATCAAAATGCAGTCATAGGAACTGTTCAAACCACTCTCAATGCGGGAACAGTTTTTGTCACCCTTTTTCCTAACTTCAATATGCCCCTCAAAGATCCTCACCTTTGTGATGCTCTTAAAGTACAAGTTCAGATTACAGGGGCTTCTCAGGTGCAAGACACCTTTGCTGCCACACTTCATTATCAGCTGGCCTATAGACTCCAGAATCATGCTTTTGATATGGTAGTACCAGAATGACAAAAGGAGCATTTGTGGATATAAAAATGGTGCATTCAAGCCTTCAGAACTGTATTACCATTCCACTTTCAAAGAAATTCTAGCTGTCAAACATGGGATTGAAAAATTCCAGTTCCACCTCCTTGGGCATACTTTTTTAGTAGAAATTGATATGTTTTCCTTTCCCAAAATGCTCCAGTTCAAAAGAAAAATGCTCCTACACCCTCAGTTACTCAGATGGTCAAACTGGTTTTCACATTGGTCTTTCCAGATAAAACACATTAAAGGCAAAGATAATCTTATTATTGACTACTTGTCCAGAAAACCTCTAGCCCTTAATACGACTATTATTCCTCCATCCTTGTGTGTATACCCTGTTACTGATCCATCCTCATCTTCATCTTCAAACCCTCCCCTGAAAGACCCTGATGATATCCTTATCATGATAGAAACCCTCCCTCCAGAAATAAAAGACCAGATAAAGACCCTGACCCTTGAAGCCAGATCCAAAAGAATCATTAGAGCCCTTCATGAATACCTCAAAAAGCACCAGTGTCATTTTCTTGCTGTTTTTCCTGACATAGACCAACCATGGAAGACCCCTTTTGCCTTTTGAATAATCAATTGGAATGTGGCACATTACCTCTATATGTGGTATTTACTCAATGAATATTATCTGTCTCCATTTTGAACCAGAGTTTTACAGATACATTTTCCCTCATGGGAACAAATATTTTCACAAATTCTGGTTTGAAATTTTGAAAAATGATGCTCATAATGGTGAATGGGTAAAATATCCAAAAATAAAACACCCAAGATTTGGTCATAAACTTACTAGGAATGACAACGGGTCGGGTTTGGGCCGGGTTTTTCCATATCCGGATCCGACCCGCGGGCTAAAATCCGTGGCCCGAACTCGGCCCGTTCACTAACCGGGTTTTTTTCTCGGGGCCCGGACCCGCCCCAGCCAGGCTCCACAGGCCCCGCGGGCCCCATCCAGCCGTCCCCCTTCAGGGCCCAATCTAAAGGCCCTAAACCTTGACCCAATTTAAAAAAAAAAAAAAAAATTCCAGACTTCACATCAGAAATCACAAAATTACAGATCATAGCCAAGCCATTTTCATTAATACATGGTAAGCTAGTTACAGATCAGTAGATCACAAGACCCACGCTTTCATTTTCCACACTTAACATCAGATTCACCCAAAAAAAAAATTTGCAGAATTTATCAATTATCAAACCAAAAACAATACAACCCACCTAATAACAGAAATCATGTAAGAATTAGGAAATTAACCCAAAAAAAAAAAAAAGGCAAACCCAGGAAATTTTTACGGTGAGTGGTGACAGATCAGAGAGGAAGGAATGTTGGCTTGGTGTCGATGGCGGGGTGGACGTGGAAACGCATGGAGGAGGAGTGGTTGAGTGAGAGTGAGGCCGTGAAGGTGGGTGAGAGTGAGTGCTTGAGGGTGGCGACGACCACGCGAGTGGGTGAGACCGTGAGACTGTGATAGTGATGGCTTGAGGAAGGCGGCAGCTTTGACTGTGAGGATGGACGAGAGTGAGAATGAGAGCTTGAGTGTGCTTCGGTGAGGGTGAGGCGCTGTGAGGGAGGTGTAAGCTGCTGTGCTGCTGAACAAATGAGAGAGTTAAGGTTAGATATAGCTTTATATATATAGGGGTTCTTTTTGTAATTTTAGGTAACCGGGTTATATCCGGGTCGGGTTTTGGGTTTTTTTATAAAACCCGGACCCGGTTCGGGTTTTTTTTTTTTAAAACCCATACCCGACCCTATTCCTAATCGGACCGGGTAAAATCCGGCCCATTAGGGTCGGGCCGGACCGGGTACCCGCGGGTCGGGCAAAAATTGCCATCCCTAAAACTTACTTCAAGATGCTTAGTTGCCAAGCTCAATTCCAAAAATGACATCCGGGCAGATGAAATTTTCCACCCTGCAGAAATGCATTGGGTTACTAATCCAGATGGCACTCTCCATACTCATTCGGATGTTCATTGGGTATCTTGTTTCCATGCTCTTACAATGGCAGAATCTCTTAATAAAGGAATCTTCCCTGAGATAATACCAACTGATCCAGATGTTTGCAGAGAACAATGGCCACATGAAGATCATTGGGAAATGCCCAATCCCCTAATGGGATATGATGACTCCCACTATCATAACCATGATCCGGACGATGATGTTGATGAAGAATGGTTCCAAGGAAGAGATGGATGGGACTAGACATCTTTAGTAAAAAAAAAAAAAAAAAAGGTCTCAGCAATGTCTTCAGACGTAATCCTTTATCTTTTACTGTTCACAATCCATGCCTCTGTCAGATCCATATCTAAGGTACTCTACGCATGCAACCAGGCCCCTACTAAAGATGACACCTGTAGAATCAAATCCAGCATTCAGAATCCAGGACGATCACTCTTCAGAACCCTATCCAACTGTATCCAGTCCTTCAGTCACGGGTTCCTATCTTTTTTGCCATCTATAAAGCCATAAAATTGGCCCCTACATCCTTTGAAATAGATTGTATTGTCTATAAATAGAAGGGGTGTAAACCTCAGAAGGCAAGAGAGAATTAGAGAGAGCTATGATAAGTCCTTCTGAGTCTCACATATCTGATGTAAAAAAGTTGTTTAATCTAATAATATCTTTCAGTTTGCTGTATCTTGTTCTGTGTTCCATTCCTTATGTTCATACTATTTTCTATGCTTTCTTAGTAGGCTACTGTTCCATCATCTTCTTCTTGAACAACTAGTACTCCTCAATCTGTTCCATGAGCCCGTGATGCCCTATATCGGTCCTAGCCCTCAGTTTAGTTCGGGAAAGGAAAAGATCGGAACCAGAATTGATATTGGGATTTATGGATCGAGATAAAGAAGGGACCACTTAACCACATCGCAATACCCTCGTGGTCACTCTACAAATAGCTGGCTATGATGTTAAAAGGGTAATAATTGATCAAGGAAGTGCGGCTGAAATCATGTATCCAGACCTGTACTGAGAATTGGGTCTGAAACTAGAGGACTAAGTCAGTACGATATGCCACTGGTGGGTTTCGATGGAAAGATAGTGATACTAGTAGGGCAGATCAAACTCCCTGTAGTTGCAGAGGAAAAGGAAGTTTTGGTGAACTTTATAGTGGTACAAGCTTATACCCTCTATACTACCATCTTGGCCCGACCTTGGTTGCATGACATGGAAGTTGTGCCATCCTCTCTGCATTAAAAAGTGAAGTTTCCTACTGAACGGGGAGTGGTAGAAATCAAGGGGGACTAGAATACAGCTCGGCAGTGTTGTATAGCCACCATTTTCAAAAAAATTGAACTCATGAAGATTTGGTTGACACTACTCAACATCCATAGCAATCACAATCAGAGGTCTGAGCATCAGATGGTCAATGCAAGGACCTCACAAAGGTCTACATTGATGCCGAGGTGGATAAATATTTCCGGGTTAGCCAGAAAATTTCATTACTTGATAAAGTAGAATTGCTACTATTTTTAGTTGAAAGTTTAGATGTTTTTGCATGGAGCCCCTATGATGTACTTGGGGTGGATCTGAAATTTATTTGCCACCGATTAAATGTGAATCCTGAGTACGCTCCTAAGAAACGAAGGCCCGAGCCATCGTCTTATATTCATGCTGAGGCAGTAAAAGAGGAGGTAGACAAGCTTAAATGAGCAAGGGCGATAAAAGAAGTATTCTATCCTAATTGGTTGGCGAATACAGTGGTGGTAAAGAAGAAAATAGGGAAATGGAGAGTGTCGATTTTACGGACCTAAATAAGGCATGTCCAAAAGATCCTTTCCTGGTCCGGAAAATAGATCAACTAGTCGATGCGACATTCAGTCATTCGAGAATGAGTTTCTTAGACGCATTTCAAGGATACCATTAGATAGCTTTGGCACCTGAGGATCAGGAAAAGACTTCGTTCATCTCCCCGGAGGGGAACTATCACTATATGGTAATGCCTTTTGGATTAAAAAATGCTGGGTCGACCTACCAAATAATGGTCACTAGGATGTTCAAGGACCAACTTGGGAAAAACATGGAGGCGTACATAGACAATATACTAGTAAAAAGCAAGGAAGCTCAGAAACATCTGGAGGATTTGTTCGAGGTGTTCGGAGTCCTGAGAAGGCATTGTCTGAGTTTAAATGCCTTGAAGTGTGCATTCGGAGTTGGTTCAGGAAAGTTCCTCGGCTATATGATTACTCATCAAGGGATAGAGGTGTACCTCGATCAGATCACGGCAATACAATGCTTAAACCCCCGAGGAATCCCAAAGAGGTACAACGTCTCACGGGAATGATCACTGCCTTGAATTGATTCATCTCCAAATTGGCAAAACGCTGTAAGCCCTTTTTCCAGCTCCTAAAGAAATAGAATGATTATGTATGGACACCCGAGTGTAAGGAGGCATTCCAAAGGCTGAAAGAATATTTGACGAAGGCCCCAATACTCTCATGGCCCAAAAGTGGAGAGAATCTATACATGTATCTATCAGTGTTAGACCATGCCGTAAGTGCAGTACTAGTCAGAATAGAAATAGGTTCTCAAAAACTGGTATATTACGTGAGCAAGACACTACTCGAAGTTGAAGTGAGATACCTTCCCTTGGAAAAGATTGCCCTAGCTCTAGTGCATGCAACCAGACGGCTACTGCACTATTTTTAGGCCCACACAATCATTGTCCTCATTAAATACCCACTTCAGGCATTATTGAGGAGACCTGACTTCTCAGGGAGGATAGCGAAATGGGGAACCGTGCTGGGGGCCTATGATATCAAGTACCAGCCCTGGACATCGATTAAAGGACAAGTCTTGGAAAACTTTGTAGCAGAATTTACCCTGGAAAGCATGGGAAAGAACCTCAGATTGAATCAAATTTGTGGTGTGGTATTGGATTCAACTCCATTGTGGGAAATCTATGTTGACAGAGCATCCAATTACCGAGGCTCTGGACTTGGAGTGGTCCTTCTCTCCCCAAAAGTAGCTCTTCTTGAATGGTCGATAAGATTGGAGTTCTCAGCAACCAACAATGAAGCGGAATATGAGGCACTATTGTCCGGATTGAGGATGGCTAGAAAAGTGGGGTTTGCCAAGGTAAAAATGTTCTGTGACTCTCGATTGGTTACTAATCAGGTTAGTGGAGAGTTTGAAGCCTGGGATGAAAGGATGGTAAAGTATTGGACCGAAGTGAAGGCACCGCAAAATTAATTTGAACATTTCTCTATGGTTTAGATACCTCGGGGAAGCAATAGCCATGTAGACTCTCTTGCGACCCTGGCCTCCTCGGTTACGAATTTGTCACCTCGGGTAATCATGGTGGAATCCTTGGCTGAACCAAGCATAGATCACTCAAATAATACATAGGTAATGGGCATACATGCTGGCCCTAGTTGGATGGACTCTAATATGGAATATATTAGAAATGGGACACTACCCGAAGATGTTTCTGAAGCAAAAAAGATTAGACACAAATCCCCGAGGTATTGGCTATCAAGGGAAGGGAAGCTTTAGAAACGCTCATATACAGGTCCGTACCTTCTTTGCGTTCATCTTGAGGCAGTGGACTTAATCCTGGAAGAGTTGCATGATGGAATTTGTGGGAGTCATATTGGGGGGGCGAATCCTAGCTCACCGAGCAATCACCTAGGGATACTAGTGGCCAAACATGCAAAGAACTTCACAAGAATACACCAAAAAGTGTGATCAATATCAAAGGTATGCTCCAAACATACACCAGCTGGGTGGGTTTCTGAATCCATTGGCGAGTCCATGGCCTTTCACCTAATGGGGGTTGAATATATAGTAGGATCTTTACCTAAGGCCACAAGAAACTAGATGTGGTTGTTAGTAGCTACTGATTACTTCAAAAAATGGGTCGAAGCCGAGCCATTGGCCAATATAAGAGACTAATGTAAAACGCTTTGTGTGGAAGAACATAGTGACTAGGTTCGGGGTCCCTCGAACCTTGGTATCAAATAGTGGACTGCAGTTTGACAGTAAGATGTTTCATAGGTATTGCAATGAATTAGGAATCACTAATCGATACTCAACCTCGACCTATCCACAGGGCAATGGACAGGCTGAAGTTACCAACAAAACCATCATTAATGGTCTAAAGAAAAGATTGGATGAATCTAAGGGGAAATGGACTGAGGAACTTTCGAGCGTACTGTGGGCTTTTAGAATGACTTCGAGAAGGTCCACTCTTTTTGATGAATTACGGTTCAGAACAGACGATTTTGAACAAAAGAGCAACGACTTAGCTCTGTCTAAGAAGCTTGACTTGGTAGAAGAAAATAGAGAGGTTGTAATATCAAGTTAGCTGAGTACCAACAAATGATCAACTGTGGTTATAACAAGAATGTGAAGGCTAGAGAATTTGTTCCCGGAGACTTGGTACCGAGGAAGGTTATGGGGAACACTAGGGATCCAAGCTGGGGAAAACTGGGCCCGACTTGGGAAGGCTCCTATAGGGTCACATCAATCGGTGGAAAGGGAGCTTACAGACTGGAAGACCTAGATGAAAACCCGGTCCCTTAACCATGGAATGTATATAACCTAAGGAAATACTTTTACTAATGAAGTTTTCTTTCTTTTGTACACATGTCTTTCTTTCTTTATTTCTATCTTTTACAATGTGCAGAACCTCCCAATGCGCTTTTCAAAATTTCAAAAAATGGAAAAGAATAGCGCGGATCACTAAAACCCTGGGGTACAAGGCCATGCCTTTACCTTGGGTGCATCCTAAACAGAATTCTCTGCCTGATTTGATCCCAGGATCATTGGGAGCTGAGGGAGATTGAGATGTGGCCAAAAGGATGTGCAATCAGGCTCGCTAAGGCCAACAAAAAAATTGCTCAGATAATTAAAACTCTGGGGTACAAGGCCATGTTTTTACCTTGGGTGCATCCTAAACAGAACTCTGCTCGATTCGATCCCAAGATCATTAGGAGCTGAGGGAAATTGGGATGCGGCCAAAAGAATGGGCGGTTAGGCTCGCTGAGGCCAACAAAAGAATTGCTCAGATAATTAAAACTCCGGTGTACAAGGCCATGTCTTTACCTCGGGTTCATCCTAAACAGAACTCTCTACTCGATTCGATCCCAGGATCATTGGGAGCTGAGGGAAATTGGGATGTGGCCAAAAGGATGGGTGATCAGGCTCACTGAGGCCAACAAAAGAATTGCTTGGATAATGAAACCCCGGGGTACAAGGCCATGCCTTTACCTCGGGTGCATCCTAAACAGAACTCTCTACCCGAGTTGATCCCAGGATCATTAGGAGATGAGGGAAATTGGGATGTGGCCAACAGAATGGACGATCAAGTTTACTGAGGCTAGAAATAGTGAGTCCTTGAATTTGCAATAAATGATGAAAAATATAAATGTAAGTATATAAATAAAACAACACTTGAACGAAGATTAAATTTCAAAAAAATTGTTTAAACCGCAAAAAAGATACAGCCTTCATTAGATTAAAAATAGTCACAAGTGGACACAAAGCAACAAACATAAACCCCTTACAAAAATCTTACACTAAATTCCATGTCTTGATGAAAAACAAAATAACAAAACAAAAATTTGGCACTAAGTAGTGGGCTGATCTCCACACTTAGCATCCTTCTCATCAAAAGACTCCACCGTGGGGTCCCCATCATGGACCTCTGAAGCTTCCTCTTGCTCATCGACCGAGCTCCCTCCATCCCCTTCAATAGCTGTGGGCGCACTTGGGAGATAGATGATCGGAATAGGTATTTCTACCTCATTCCAAAGTGCAGAATCAGCAGCTACTCCCTGTTTATCTAGAGCACTAGTCCATCCCTCCACAAACGCCTTCAGGCAAGATTTACGAACCAAAGGCCTGAGATACTCCTTGGTAAAATTTTGACCGTCCAGAAAGGCCTTCTGAAGCTTGTCACTGTGAGCAGCAACCTTCTCCCCAAGCTCAGTATTTTTTTCCATCAGCACCTGCTAAGCCTCCAATGCCTTCTTAGCTGCATCCTTGGCCTCCACCAGCTGCCTCACGGCAGTGTCGTAGTTAGTCTTCAATGATGCAGCCTCTTTTTCAACCTTTGCACAAGCAGTCTTGGACTCATTCACCTTCTCCATCAAATCCTTAACCTTCTTCATCAACTGCTCTTGCTCGGCTGAAGCCTCTCTCTCTCTCTTTCAACGGCCACAGACATCCTCTTGTCCATCTCCACCATGCCTTGATAACTCTACAGGTAGATCATTGTTAATAAAATTCGAAATAAAATAACAGAAAGAGAAGAGAAATAGAGAGTTAGTTAGTTCTCACTAGCACCACGTTTCTCTTCAAAGCCAAAAGCATCCCCTCCCCATCCATCTTTTTCCAATTCTCCATGTCCGTAGGAAGGAGAAGGGCTTTTCCCACACAGTCAGCCACCTTGCTACCATGCTTGTCTAACCAAGGCCTTACACCCTCATTAGATGGAAGAGGATCCCCCTCCATGACAAAGTCACACGTACATGGAGGAGAAGCAGGCTTGGATGGTCCTTCGCCAAATTGGGACTCCTCAACGTCCATAATTTTCGGAGGGGGAGTAGGATTCTAAGCTGCCACCGTAGTCACAGTTGTCGGAACCTTGGTCTGGGTGGTTTTGCTCTTCTTTGCTGGGGCCTCACTCTGGGGATCCCTACAGAGCCTTTTAGCCTTGGCAGGGGCCTTATGAGCAGTCTTAGAGGTAACCTTCGAATCATCGGTTCTCGGAGCTCCCAGCAATTCTGCAATGTCCGGAATCACTCTTTGATAAGACATATCCTGGCCTTCACGGGGGATCACTTCAGAATAAACTAGGGCGACTCCTTGCAAGGCCTTTTGAGTTGTTGGGTTCGAGCTCGGAACAGCTACGGACCCTCTAAGGTCCATGTTTGTGAACGGTTCAGGAGAGCTATTGCACCACGAACACCTTTTCAACTCTTCAATCTCCACCGGCGACGAATAATAATCCTTTAGACGAACGTCAATGTAAGGTAGCCAGTAATCTTTCTCCTTAATTATGTTCTGCCCCTTTTGGAAACAGGGATACATAGGCGTATACCCGAGGATCAAGTGAGCGGCCCAGAGCTGACCGTCTATATGTATGTAGATCTCGGATTGAAGCAATCTATTGAGTTGAGAAACTTCAACGAGATTAAGATTCTTCTTAAGGGAATGTGGATCTGCAGAGAAGAGTATACATGTATAAGAACAAAGATAATAAGGTTAATTAATAACAAGTGAAACACAATAAGCAAAGATGGAAATCCCATGGACTTGGATCCCCGATGTTAGTGGGGCAACGAAAGTTATCAATATACCAGTTCCTCGACACAACAAGGTAGCCCCCAATCATGACTTTATTGGAATCTGGTAGGCAAGAGATTATCCTAACTGGCCCACAGCGGGCTTTGAGGTACCACCCCAATCTGGGGACCTTGGACTTACGAGTGTTTTGTAAGTTATTTATGTAATTAATATCATGAATGGTGAGTTTCAGGCCTAATTGTTTGTTTAGTGTATCTACAGCGTTGACTATCCGAACGACATTGGGAGTTATCTAATCAGGGCATAACTTAAAATACCTTAGATAGTTAATTAACAAATCATTCATCGGAATCCTAACCCCTATTCTACAAAAGCGATTAATGGAATAACGACCCTTCCAAACCCTCTATTCTGGGCAATATCACCTTCCTCGCATGGCCTAATGTCAACATCCCAAGGGATATTGCACTTCGCCTTAAAAGCCTCTATACCCTCAGGAGTACTAACTAGTTGGGAGAGTTCATGGCGTCAACTAAGAAGATAAAGAAAGGAAACAGAGATTAAAAAAAAATAAGTGGGTAGAAGAAAAAAGAATATAGGCGAAGGGACTTACAGGAACGGGAGATACCAGAGCTTGACGGGAGCGAGGAGAAATGTAAACTTATCTTTGAAAAAAGAGAAAAGAGAGAGTAAAAATGGGTGAAATGGGCAAAGGGAAAGCTTAAATAGCAAGAGGGCGGTAAAAATTTCGCTCCACCTCTTGCGCTTCCCCCCACTGTACGCTCCACTATTCAACTCCACCATCTGAATGCTGACAAGTGGTGTGACAATTTGGAAGTTGAAAAGACGTTCTCCAATCCATTAATTACTTAAATGGCTACACTCCAATCAATGTCAGACAAAAGTCTTGGAGAAACCCCACGATGTGACCATGATCTCATCCCACAAAATAAATGGGCGCGGATCATAGGGGGCTATTGTAGTGGGGCAAACGCAAAAACAAGTCTTGGGCCTAATTATAATAAATGTAAACACTGGGCCCAATGAGAATATTAACCCAAGTAATAGGGATCAACCCCACTATGGCCAGCCCATTTCTTAATCAACTCTAGAACCTCGGATCCTCGGTTAGGCCTAACATCCACCCAGGCAGCATACAGAGGTCACCTCCGAGGTCTATCTGAGCTAACGAGATAAGTAGCAGAAAGACCAAACTTCTACAAGATAGTCCTCTAAAGGTTCCTGGAGATTCCACAACCGCCTCCGCATTGAGATAGGTCGCCAGTCTGACATCACCACATTTGCAGAGGGACAAGTTTGAACAGTAGGAGGAGCCCCAGAAGTCTCTGTCCATGATGAAAAATCTGCAAAAGAAGAGTCGGATAACACTAGGAGTTATACAGGTGGACATCTGAACAATGAAAAATACCTCAGAAGTCTCCGTTTATGATGAAAAGCCATGAAAAGAAGAGCCCAACGAGATTAGAGGCAATCCAGGTGGACTAGGACAAAAGATGAAAAAGAAGAGGATGGCTCATATAAAAGGAAGAAAATAAGACTCAAAAAGGGGATGATGTAACATGACATTAAAATTAATAAAGGAGATTCTGTTTTTTTATGTGTTCTTGTCCAAACTTCCCATTGTGGTTCAATATCATCCATATCATAAATTAATTGTAACACGTGTTCCGCTTAGTATCTTAATCCAAGAGAAGCAGGGCAATGCTCCTACAGGCACTAAAGCAATTTCCAATTATAACTTTTTTGATAATTCAATTGTTGGGGGGTGGGGGCATTTGAACCCTAGATGTCTTCGTTAGAAACACCGGCTCTTGGCAATTTCCAATCGTAAACATCCATCTTTTCCCTCTATCTCTACTCATTTGGGTGGGCACAATGACGTGGGCCAAGCTAGATTTCCCATCTCTCTGTGTCATTACCATCTCATTTCCTTCCCTTGAACCAAACAAGGGAAACAAATTCCTTTCCTTCCAAAGTTTTCCATTCCCTCTTATTTCCATCAAACCAAACAAAATGTAAATATTATGTCATATATGTTATATCATGATGTGGCGCGCTTAATTAAGTTTTTTTGCATGTCATGCTGGAATACAATCTCAAAATTCACCACATTAGTATCTTATGATTATAATAGTATTCTGAAAATAATGTGTCTTATAGCATCCCCTGCCGATGAAGAACTTTATTGTCTTTATAATAATATCCTTGTTAGACTTATGGTTAAGTGATTAAATTCACCATTTCCTAACAGCTTAAGCTTTTGGGACAATCGGTAATTTAATATGGTATCAGAGCAGGAGATCCTGAGTTCAATCCCTGGCTTTACTCTACCTCCCATTTAAAAATGTTAAATTCTCACTTGTTGGGCCCCCACTTATTAAGGGGAAGTTTAGGCCTACAAGTGAGGGGGAGTGTTAGACTTATGGTTATGTGATTAAATTCACCATTTTCTAATAGCTGAAGCTTTTGGAACAATCGGTAATTTAACAATCCTAATTAAATTATTCTTGTCTCAAAATGATCTTCTTTCTAAATTGTATTCCATACTGACCTGATACATTTCCTTTGGTACAATGATAGGAATGTATTCATATGTGATTCAATTAATTTTTTAATGATAGGAAATGTATAATTTAATTAACCCCTTGCTAACATTGTTTTTGTGTGATTTTATGAAGCAAATCAGTACACTTGCTGGAAATCAAACTCCAAGCTACTTTGTTTGGGAAGTCCTTTTCACCATGGCCATTATTGGGCTGGGCCTCTTGCTCTTTGCTTTTCTCATTGGAAATATGCAAAATTTTCTTCAGGCTCTTGGGCGGAGGTACAATTTTTTTACTATGGTGGTATGATATATGCTTCTTAAATCATTGTGCGTGCAAATGCCACTTAAAATATTAGGGTTAGGTGTGAAGAGAGAGAAGAATTAAAGGGAAGAAAGATTAGAAATTAGGCTTAGAGCTTTATTAGTTAGTCCTTTCACGGTGGCATATATATATATATATATTCTCCTTGTATGACACAATTACAATTATATCCTCAAGTTAATACAATAATCACAAGCCAATTATAAATAATCACATGATAACACTAACAATAACTTTGGACTAAGAGGTGGCTACTTCTCATAATTTAAAAAAGAAAAACCTTGTTCCCTCAATTTTCAGTAAGTCTGCTAGTATAACTAATGCTAGAGTTTAGTTGGTACTACTTTAGCCGTTGAAGCAATATCCAAATATCATTACTTTTTGTGCACAAGTTTGATCATTTTTATGATTATGTTTCTTTCACGATCTACGTGGACACCTATCTTTTGGTGTGAAGACCTCCATAGGGAGTAAATTTTTTGTCATTTTCCTTCTTTTGCATTATGTAACCGCTACCTTTTCTCTACCCTTCTGGTTCTGAACATAGTATAAATAAATTTCTTAAATCCATTGGCAAATTATTGTTAGAAACAATTAGTTTTATATTTCTCTAATTTCCTGTCAGTTAGACTATCCAACTCATTGCATCAGGTTCAAAGTGTTGCAAGTAATAAAAATAGCACACAATACACTTTCTCTGTTGCTCAAACAGGAAATTCATTCTTCCATTTGTTTTCAAGTTCGACTCACTTACACGTAATAAATGAATAATAGCTGTCATTCTGTAAATAATCCAGGTGTTTCAATTATAGACATCTATGTTTAGTGTCTCATTTATACTTTTCAGTAAGTCCAACTGTAAAAATAAAAAATAAATATCATTGATTTAATTTCAGAATTTATAAATCTTCCACAAAAGATTTGAACTTCTTTAACTAGTTTCATATTTTTTTTCCTCCTTTTGGTGGTTTTCCCCTAGGAGGTTAGAAATGTCTCTGAGACGTCGTGATGTTGAGCAATGGATGAGCCATCGACGCTTGCCAGAAGAACTAAGAAGGTATGCCATTCTTGTCATTTGTTTATATTCTTGGCATTTTAGAGTGAATGTGGCTAATAGATGTTACTCCAAGTCACCTCAAAAGGAATACTGTAATTAAATTATTTGAGGTTCTTGTTTTCTCATTGTTAAGTTAAATATTAGATGTTTCTCCTCTTTATCCGTGCACTCTCTAAAGTATGATCTATCTCAAGAGAGCTTGTGATATATGCTAGATGCGTGCCAAGAGGGTATCATACATATCATAAGAATACTTTTATTGGACCAGTTATGCCCATCTTTTTTTCCTAAAAACCGAAAGGAATTTTAGTATTTTTTTAATGCTAAGAAAGTGTTAAAAGGGCCATTTCTTCCCCTTCTCTCTCTCTCTCTCTCTCTCTCTCTCTCTCTCTGTTGTAGTACATCCATGGAAACCAAAAAATAGTGATAGACATTGCAAGATGAGTATCTCAAGTTTACTTAATAGGAACATGAGCAAATAAATTGAAAAAGACACCTTATTTGATTTTTGATCAATAACACCTAACTTATTTGATAATTGTTTGCTAAACCCGGTAGACAGGGAAAAGATATCAAGAGGAAAAATTGAAGGAGAAAGGCCATCATTTGTGCAAGCCCAACTCCCATCACAGCCCTTCCCTTGGATATTCTTATATTTAGGATTCACTGTAGCCAAAGGAAACTAATTGCTTGATAAATGTTTCTACTGTTAGTCACCTCTCAAACAGCTCAAATCAGTAGACCAAGAAGAACCCATCTACCGATTTAAAATCTGGATAGATTGCATTTGAGGTTGTTGCACACCAGTTCTAGGCAAAAGCATATATGAACTTTTGATTGCTCAGCATAGCATGATCACTGAAGATGAGATGGTAAAACAATAAATCATGAAGGAGAGAGAGTGAGAATTCAAGCTTTGTATTAGTCAAAGGCAGCCCACTGTTTAAACAGTGAATAATGGTGGTAGGATCAACTGTGGATGAGAAGCAATTTGGTTTTTGGTAGCAGGTATTAAAAATTTATAATACAAATTAGAAACTACTTAAAAATGCAAGTTATGCTTGTTATTGGTTCCCTTCTTTTTTTCCCTGAGGTAGATGGATAGGAAGGCCAGATTTTTGTGTGATGGGTGGATAGGTTTAGGCATCAAAATTATTATTACCCTAATCTACTTTCCGAGAGTAGGAAAAGGAAATATGATGTGATTTTTTTTTGTCCCTACTCTGTTCATTGTGGGTTTCTCTCTCTCTCTCTCTCTCCCCTTCCCTAGTTTGGTTATACAGGCACTCAAGTGAATTTTGAACACATGACTTCATCTCCACATTGTTCTTACAAGGGAAGGAAACACTATCCGAGCTAGAGTTTATTGGCTTTCTTCCACCCCTCACCCCTTGTGGTGGATATATAAAATAGTTTTATTTGAAAGGAGCTATTTCAAATACTTAGGGCCCATTTGGATTGAGGGGGGAGGGAGGGGAAATGGAGGGGAGTAAAGTAGAGTTGGCTGAAAATAGGCTAATTTTAGGCTAACTCTACTCTACTCCCATTTACTTCCCTTCCCTCCCCCTCAATCCAAATGGAGCATTAGTGTTTATTAAATCACTCCTGAGTCCTGAGTGTGTGTGTGTGTGTTTCTATACATATAGGTATGTTCATATATTCAAAGCCTTTGCAGATAACATGCGCATGATGGATTTCACATTCTCAAATTGCCTTTTGATGCAGGGTTTATTGGCAATCTGACCCATGTAATTGGCTTATCTTGTAGGCAAGTACGGCAAGCTGAACGGTATAATTGGGCTGCTACTAGAGGAGTAAATGAAGAAATACTTTTGGAGAATTTGCCTGAAGATCTACAGAGAGATATAAGACGCCATCTCTGCAAATTTGTAAAGAAAGTAAGCATCAATATGTCTGAAATTCATAACATGACTAGTTTCTTGAATGAATATTGCATGTTTATTAATTACTCTTAGAATTAATCTTGTAGTCAGATCCTTAATCCTATGTTTGGATGGGAGGGGAAAGATGGCCTTACATGTTAAGTAGATTTCCTTGGAGAACCTTAAGAAAATTTGATTATTATATTCTTTATGAGGACGAAAAAAATCAAAAGACCCTGCAAAAAATAACAAAACCCTTATCTCAAAATCTCCCCAGAGCATCAAAATCCTCAACCACCACAGGACTGCCAAACCCATTTCCCTAACCTTACTACTAGAAAGCCTTTGAACGTATTATCAGACCTTGTCACAGATCCCAAAGCAATGGAAACCTAACCCATGCCACCAATAGATTGCATAATTTTCAACCTGATCTTCAAGCTATACCAGTTAATTTTCCCGCCCCATGACTTTGATAATCTTGAACAACAAACTAAACACATTTGAAAGATCAAAAATCCATCCAGAAATATCCAAATGGCTGATTCATGCAGCAAAATGCATTAAACTGATTGGTTGAAAATGCTAGAACACAAATGAGGCCCTGCGAAAAATTCTTTACAATCAGAATCAAATTTCCTTTGCAGTCTCTCAAAAGTTTCAAGCCTTGATAGGTTCATTGGAGAACTACAAGAGGAAATCCAAATGATCGATGGGGAATTGGGAATGATTGCAATTATATTCAAAGACATCTTTCTAATCTCCCAGCTTATTAGATAAGAAGGATAAATAAAAGCACATACAGTCCCGGTTAAAGTACCTAGAAGCTGTTGAATTTTAGAGAAAAATTGTGTTAAGTTAATATGATTAACCCTAACACGGGTTTCTTACACTTGGACAAAATATGCATGTTAAAAATATACACTCAGAAGGGTTAAAATAAAAAATTTAAATAATTTTTGGCTGTGGTAATTATGTCCATCTAATTTGACTGTGGTAATATGAAGAGTGGGGTTATCCGTGGCATGTTTCTCCAGAATAGTCATCAGATGAACAATATATAATGCTAAATAGCCAAAGGAAAAATACTAACTAACTAATATACTCCTGGCAGAAATAAAAACAAATAGCTGGTGGCACTAATTAAATGCATATAAGCCAATACAAGGAACACATGGGCTGGAGCTCCATTAGTTTGAAAGGAGTTTTGAAGGTATCTCTTCAAATCATCAATACCCTTCTTGTCATCACCAATGATTGGCTACGTCGCAATCCAAACTTTGACACTGCTTCACTGAATTTAATAAACCAAGCTCAGGGAGTTTGTTTAAGACCATATGCAACCTACACAACTTTCTAGACTCCTACTTGAGCAACAAACCCAGTCGTTGCTCCATTTACAGCTTTTCCTTGAAATCTCCATTCAAGAAGGCATTTTTAATGTCTAACTGAAATAGTGGTCAACTCAAATTAGCAGTTAAGGAGATCAAAATCTTGACAGAAGAAATTTTAGCAACATGCAAGAATGTCTCTGCATAGTCAATGTCGTATGTCTGGGTATACCCTTTGGCAACCAAGCAAGCCTTCAAATGCTCAATAGAGCCATCAAGCAAGTACTTCACAGTATACACCCAACAACAACCAACAATAGTTTCCTTGGAGGACGAGTAACTAAAGACCAAGTAACATTTTGAGATAGTGTAGACATTTCTGCTTCTATAGCAGACTTGCAACTAGGGTTGGACATAGCCTCTTGGATAGACTTAAGAACAACAACAAAATTCAAGGACGAGGCAAAAGCATAGAGAGATAAAGACAAATGGACATAAAAGACAAATTGAGAGATAGGATGAGAGGTACAAGTACGCTTACCTTTGCGTAGAGCAATTGGAAGAGTTGAGGTCAAGAGGCGGATCACTAGGCAGGGAAGAAGTCTCAATGGGAGATTTCTACTAACACTTGGAGTGGTTTATGAGGAGGAGATTCAGTAGGAGACACAAGTGGTAAGTGAGGAAGACAAGGAAGAGAACTGTTACCACCAACCAAAGGAAAAATAGGATTGGGACTCATCCAAGGTGACATTAGCACTAAAACAACGACAAAGTGAAGGTTAGTATCGTTAGTATCCCTTCTGAGTGTGAGAATACCCAAGAAAAACACATTTAGTGGATCCAGGATCAAGTTAATCACTCCTTGGACCTAAGATATAAACATAGAACACACAACCAAAGATCTTGAGGTAGATGAAACAAATGTGCGTTAGGATAGAGCACAATATAAGGGCTTTGACTACCTAGAACAGTGGATGGCATGCAATTAATCAAGTGACAGGCAGTCAAAACAGCATCATCCCAGTATGATTGAGGAACACGCATATGAAACAATAGGGCATGAGCGACCTCTAACAAATAACGTCATTTTGTTGTGGACTATGGGGGCATGAAGATTGGTGAATTATACCATGATCACGAAAAAATTGAGACAGAGATGTATGAAAATATTCACGAGCATTATCAAATCAAAAAATATGAAGTGAAGCAATAAATTGAGTCTTTATTTCCATAAAAAAAATGATCTGAAAATTGAGTACAATTCAGACATTTCTTGGTGACTTTAGTATAATCATTAACAAAAATGATAAAATATCTAAGCCCCAACAATGAGTGAGTGTTTATTGGGACCCCAAATATCAAAATGAAGTATTGACCTGACTCTCACGCCTAGTGACAAAAGGCACCCTACACTGCTTACCCAATTGACATGCTTCACATTGTAAGGATGCGATTTGACGACATGTCGGGACTAACAACTTCAAATTCTAAAGAGAGGAATGACCAAGGAGACAATGATGCTGAAGAGGTGAGATAAACAAGTGAGAAGCCATTAAACTCAAAGAATCTTCATGCCCTCTTGCAAGAATTCATCTGGAGATCCTAAAAGATGCAACGAGTAGATTAAAAAAATGGCAACGCAATTCAAAAGTCCCCCAGCTTCATGCCCTCCTGCAAGAATCTTCTTCGTCTATCCTAAAAGATGCAATGAGTAGATTAAAAAAATGGCAGCGCAATTCAAAAGTTTAGTAATCTTATTAATTTACAAAAGATTAAAAGGAAAATCAGGAATATATAAGACAGAAGAGAGAAAGATTAGGATGAGCTTACTAGTGCCCAAACCAAAAACTATAGTGGTTGAATCATCTGCCAAAGTAACATTGGGAAGACTGCTAGAGTGCTTAATGTTAGAGAGTAAACCTTAGGTGCCTGTCATATGATCAAAAGCACCTAAGTCAATGACTAGGGTCGTGAGTGGCAAGACAAGAAGTGGGAGTACCTTGTTAAGCCAACGTACCTGTAGAGCTAGACCCAACAAAATCAAAATGCATAGACATGAGGCAATTGTACTCTTCATTATGGATAGAGACTACTTTGAATATTGGTGGAAGTGACTATGAAGTCAATTCTTCAGCCTGAAAACTAGCTTAGTGAGCCAAGGGTTTACCATACAACTTCCAACAGAAGTCTACCATTTGATTCTCACCATGACAATAAGTGAACTTATGAAGGTCACGTCCTCTACCACGACCCCTTTGTTCATGACCTCCACAACCTCGGCCCCCACAACCACCTCTACAACTCCCCATAGAAGTAGCAAAAGCAGATTTATCACTAGAAATATATTAATTAGTACTAGAGGAAAGGAATGTATACCCTTAAGCTTTTTATAATAGTCTTCTAAACAAAAATCACTGAGATTCAGGGAGAAATAAACTTGATGAAGATCATAAATTCTCTTCAAATTGTTAACACCAAAATAAAGTTTATTGGCCTGTTCTTAAACAAGTTTAGCAGTTGGTAAGAAGACCAAACCACAACTAATTTTATTCTCTATGCTCTTCTACAAGCAACTCCTAATTTGTGCGTCTTTGGCTCTCCAATCAACATATTTTGAGTTCGTAGATGCAGGGGTCAACTATCACATAATCAAACTTCTTTCTACCTAGAAGAAACACTTCAACTACCTAGAATCACTGAGCATAATTACTTACTTCCATTAAGACGAATGGAAGTAATAGATAACATGGTTGTAGACAATAAATAATTAGTGGGTTGAACACTATTTTTGGTCTCCATAGCAGCAATCTCAAGCTTCAACAAACGAGTTGAACCATAGAAGAGCATATTGGTAACCAAGAAAGAAAATCCGATGGAGGCATGGTGGTTAGAGCTACGGTTGGTGGCTAAAAAGGGTGTCTGTGGGTCGCCAGTGGAAGCCGACTAGAACCACGATGGAATCGCGGTCAAGCAACAATGGAACAATGTACCCACGAAGCAGTCATTGGAGCTAGTCGACACTTCTAGCCTAGCGAACCTGGGTTTGTTGTGGTTGTTGGAGCTGGAATGAGGGATTGGCGATGGATGACAACGATAAATGTGATCTCCGGTGATGGAAGTTGATGGGTTATGGTTGTGGGGTTAACGGCAGAGGGTGGCCAGGTTTCTTACTGTTTTGCCCCTAGCTTTATACCCATTTTACAGTTTTCAATTGTAGCCCTGCTCGTAATTAGTTTCTCCTAAAATTATTAAATTGCGTTGAGCTCTGTTCCATTCTCTTCTTGATCGTGTGTCCTCCCTTAATTCTTTCCTCTATTCCAGACATTAATGCCTTAAGACAATCTCACCAATGATATTCGCAGATCAGTGTGTAAAGCAAAGTTTTGAATACTATTTTTGGTGGCTGTTTCTGATTGGATTGAGATCAGTTATTTCGGTATTTGTGTGTGCTTGTGTGTTTGTGTGTGTGTAATTATAAATACTTCTCATAAAATAAATATAAGAACTATATGGTTCATGGCATCTCATCACTCAATAGAAAAGGTTTATAACATGAAAAGGTCATGAATAATAACCAAGGAAGCACGGGTGCGCTGTTTTGGTCAGCACACCCGTGTCGGACTTGGCAGGACGCGTTGTGCTGTCTAGACGCAGCTGCACGTGCGTCCCCTGACGAATTTTTTTTTTCCGACGCAGTTCAATTCGGTCTAAAATAGGAGCCGATATGGGCCAAAATACTTATTAAAGAAAATTAATTTGATATATTGGCTGAAATATAGATTTATAATTATTATAGATTTATCATTTAATAGTTATATATTCACTTTATTATCCATTATTGCTCTTAAATTGATATATATATATATATATATAACATTATTTGAAAAAAAATGCTTAATAATATATACAAAATATAAATAAAAATATATTTTATAATTAATTAATAAATGTATCCCGCCGCACCTGTGTTTTACATTTTCAAAAATTACCATGACACTACACCGCACCCACACCCACACCCGAACCCGAATCCACACCCGTGATTTCTAGATAATAACCAAATCATTTTTTGTACCCATAGTGGAATTATTCTAAAAAGAGAAATAAAATAAAATAAAAAATTTTAAATTAAGCAATTAAAGATAGAAATGTACCTGACGTCTGATTTGGGGAGGAAAATTACCAACATGCACAATTTTTTCTTTAAATAAAATTACAACTTAGTCCAAATTCTACTTCTGGTTAAAACGGAGTTTCGCTCAAAACAACCTAAGTACCCAAAACACCCCAACACAGTTCAGTATTTGAGCTGATACAGAGCCTGCGTTTTGTATACCAGTTTATGCACCAGTACATTAAATACTGGTTGGTAGGGGTGGCAATTCGTGTTCATGGGTCGGGGTCGTGTCGTGTCATGTCAAACCATAAGTATTCGGCTATATGGGTTGACCCAAATCCGACCTGTTTAGTAAATGTGTCAGAAATCTTCAACCCAAATACGACTTGTTTATTAAACAGGTCGACCTGACATTATTAACTCGTTTAATTAATAAGTCATGTAAAAGTCAATACAAATCACCTGTTTAATAATCTATTTGATTAATAGGTCATACCCAACCTATATAATTTTTATGAATTCCCATATATCTAAAATTGAAATACAATTACAACCATAAATATAGTAATAAACATATAAAAACAACTATAAATTAAGCGATAATATTAAAATAACTAATAACTTTATAAGCTAAACAGGTCAGGCGGGTTCACATGTTGAACACAAACACGACCTGTTTATTAAACAGGTTAGTCGTGTCAATCCGAATATAACCCAAACCCATTTAGCCTCAACCCATAACCATTTATAAATGGGTTAGTTGTGTCAGGTTCACGAGTAGTGTCAGATTTTGCCACCCCTACTAGTTGGTATGGCATTTTTTGCCATTTGGCCTTATTTTGCTAACATTTTCGTTATGTAGTAGAAAAACAAAAAAATTTCTTTAATTGGCATCTCGAGTCTTAGATACTCGAGTTCACTTAAGCAACTCAAGTCTCTAAAACTCGAGTTCTAAGAGGCACAGCTGATCTAGCACATTTAATGTGTAAATAAAATAATAATAAATGTCACATGGAACTCGTCTTTTAGAGGTTTTGTATCTTATTTTTAACAGGCCTGCTCTACCAACATCATAGAAAAATTTGAATGTCGTCAATTCTAGGAATAACTTGCTCCACATCATCAATCAAAACTTCTCTCTCTTATTGGAATCTTATCATATGATAAACTATCACAGTTGATGTAAGCTTCACCTGGTTCTTACCAAAAAATTTAAATGCTCTTAGTCAAAACCAAATCTCTCTCAAACTGCACATCAAGGGTCATCTAAACTTTAACAATTGAGTCATGCTTGTCATGATATGCTATATTTTCAGAGATTTCCTGACAATGAGACCATCTTTTCTAGAAAGTCCAAAACTTTTCATGGTTTCCTTTTTTGTTCAATTCATAGATTATGGTTTTCCTTTTTTGTGTTCCTTTTCTTTCAAATTATCAGTTTTGAAGATGAATTATCACTGGTCAGTCCAAGTGACCACAGTAATAAAAATTTTAGGATCAATTTGTTTATATGCTTCTTGCTGCATACCTGTTGTGCGACCATTAGTAGAAATTTCTCTGGAATTGAATTATATGGCTCTACTAACCAATTCTCCCCTTTTACTTTAGTTGTTATTCTGAATAGTGAATCTGCCCTCATCCTTTCTACTCAATCCAGGACAGAATTTTCTTGCATGTTCAAGCTTCAGTAAGTTAGAAGCTTTAAAAAGAGGAAAGCCTAAAAATCACCTTGAGATTTAGTGAAATCCTCACTTTTGTCCTTGTAATTTTAAGCCCTAAGTTTTGGCGTCATTAGAATTATCATATGAACAGAAGTAAAATAACCATAATCCTAAAGAGAAATGACCAAAGGTCTATTAACATAAGAAGGGTCAAGTGGGTCTCTCACGCCACACTCTAGACAAAAGTCAAGAGCGGTCTCTCAAACCACCCCTTCTTTCTCCAAACTTGGTTAAAAAGACCTTAATCAAACTCTAACAAAATATTGTTATTGAAATAAACCTCTCTATCATCATATTGCCATCATTGAAATGGAGAGTTAAGAGGAGGCTTCATCTAAAGGACACTAAAATTGAAAAAAACAGTAAGTGAAGCCTAGCTTAGATGTGTGGATTTTTGGGGCTTCTGGTGTTTCTTATATATGTACCCTGATTTTGATTTTTTTTTTTTTTGGGGGGGGGGGTGGGGGGGGGGGGAATGGTGAAAAGGAAAGATGTTTTAGATAGCTAAGTTGCTTAGAGAAAAGAAAGAATGAACTAACTCTTCAAGAGACACACTCTAGAATAATACCTCATAGGTAAATTTTTTGGATTCAAATTCAACTAGTTACATTGAGGACAACCTTGCTTATTTATAGATACATAGGGAAGCTACTGATTGGCTAGAAAGTTAGTAACAAGAACCTACCATGTGGTTGCCATGTGATTAGCCAAAGCCTAACAAACATCTCTAACTAACTAATAGGCTATTGCACTTATCACTAACAATCTATCAACTAACTAACTTTTTGTTACAAATGAAGGGATCTACTTATCATACAACATAAGTACTAGTAAACAACTAGCTTTAAAAATGAACTACATCAGGACTGTCCCTCTTTAGAACACACTTGTCCTCAAGTGTGGCTAGTTGTAAGATGATCTGGTGCATGACAGGGCAGCAAGTGATGCAAATTGAAATTGTTGGAGATATGCATATGATCTGGTAGTTCCATTGATCTGCATTCTCATTAGTTGCTACATTAAGCTGCTACATCATGCTAGAGATTAAGGTCTGTTATTGCTTTGTGTCAAGGCCGCAAGTGTAAGTAGCCATGTAGATGCTCTTGCATCCAACCTTCTTCATTTTGACCATTGGTTTGGGACTAGCTTTCCCCTTCTTTGGCTGCAATGTGTAACGATCTCCTTTCTTGTATAAGTTGGATGCGTTGCTCCTTCCACCCGAAATGGTTTGATTTGGACATAATTTTTCGCACCCAAGTAAGAGATGGCAAACATCCATGGTTGTCACATCACAAAGAACATAATCTTGAAAGTCATTAATTGAGAACACTAAGAACTTTATAGAATCTCTAACTTCACCTCCTTTCTTGAAGCAAGATAGCTTTTGTGGTTGGGGCTAGTATTGATTCTTCAATTCAAGATTGTTAAAAACTTCTTGTGAAACCATATTCTCATAACTACTTCTTCTAAGCCACTCGTCATCCTCCATTTCTTTCTTTGGAACTTGCAAGACGTTTGTTACTAATGATAAATCTTCTTCTTCCTCTATATGGGCATCTACTTCTTCTTCCATATATTGATCATATACAGGTTCTTGAATGCATTCCCCTCTCTTTTGTCTTCAATTATCAATACACTATCACACATTTATTCTTCTTCTTCATATATTGGAAATTCTTCATCTTTTTGATCTTCACAACCTTCAATCATGAAAGCTTTGCCCTTGCCTTGAGCATTAATTCCCCTTTTCTTGCAATCTGTGGCCTTGTGCCCAGCTTCTCCACACTTGTAACACTTAAATGTAAAGCTTTGTGCTACTTTAGAGACTGGTTTGACTGTACCTGAAGTTGAAGGCAAGCCTGCAGTGTCAATCTTGAAAGGCTGTGCATTGTTAGTAGTTGGCCTTCCTTGAGTACTAACTTGGGTACTTTTGCTACCACCATTAGCATGGAACTGCAAAAAAGTTTTTCTTTCAAGTTGCTTCTCAAACATCAAAGCTCTATTGTAAGCTTTGGAAACAGACCACAGTTGGTGCAATGACAAGGCATCTTGAATCGATGGTTTAAGACCGCTCAAGAACCTTGCAATCATCTGCTCTTCACTCTCATTCAAGTCTACTTGATCTACCAGTTGATAAAATGCCTCTGTATACTCTTCCACACTGCCATGTTACTTCAAATTATGCAGTTGTTTGTACAAGGATTGCATATAATTGAAAGGCAACTAATTTCTCATTTTCTGCTTAATCTTGCACCAATATTGGATCTTTCTTTTACCCCTCCTAACTCTTTGAACTTGGAGTTGTTCCCACCAGGCTAAAGCTCTCCCTCTCAGCTTGATAGAGATCAATTTCACCTTCTTGGAATCTGGTACCTCATGGAAATCAAAGATTCTTTCCACTTGGTTAAGCTAATCCATGAATTCTTCATGATTTAAGCTTCCGTAGAACTTAGGTAACTCAATCTTGAAGTTTGATTCCCATTTTGGTTCTCTACTTGGGAGGACTAGGCACTTGCCTTGGAACACCTCCTCTAGGCTGACCAATTGGGTTACTAAAGTTGCTGTGACTGTCAGTTTCAGCATCTTCAGCAGGTTCATCATCATTTCTAGGATGATAACGCTGGTTTCTTCTCACTTCCTCAGTCAAGGCAGCAAGCTGCCCCCTTAGCAGCTCCACAGTCTGCTCCAATGTCACCTGGGGTTCTTCTTGGTGTGGTTGCAGCGGCTGCCTAGGATGAACCTGTACCTCAGGTTCATGTGCTGCAGAACCTTTCTTGGTCCTTCTATTGTAAACTATTGCTGCCATCTTCACAAATTCTTAGGCTCACTAGTAGAGGATTAGAAAAATGAAATCAAGATAGGATCTTGATAGGTCCTTGATGACAGAAAATGAAGAAACAAATTGCAAACCAACTTGAATCCTAAGGATCTCAAGCTCTGTTACCAAATTATGATGGGGGGAAAATGGTGAAAGGAAAGATGTTTTAGATAACTAAGTTGCTTAGAGAAAAGAAAAAATGAACTAGCTCTTCAAGAGACACACTCTTGGAATAATACCTCATAGGTAGATTTCTTGGATTCAAATTCAACTAGTTACAATGAGGACAACCTTGCTTATTTATAGATATATAGGCAAGCTGCTGATTGGCTAGAAAGTTAGTTACCAGAACCTACTATGTGGCTGCCATGTGATTGGCGAAAGCCTAACAAACATCTCTAACTAACTAATAGGCTGTTGCACTTATCACTAACAATCTATCAACTAACTAACTTTCTGCTACAAGTGAAAGGATCTACTTATCATACAACATAAGCACTAGTAAACAACTAGCTTTAAAAATGAATTGCATCAGATTTGCCATTTTTAATTTGTTAATTTCCAGTTCCTTTTTGGTTTAGTTGGCTATCACACTATGTTTGGTTGGGGTGAAAAGTGAAAGGATGTAAAATGGGGGAAAGAAAAGGGAGAGGAAAATGTGATTTTCCATTGTTTGTTTGAAGTGAAAAGGGAGAGAAAATAAAATGGGGTTGAAAGAATTTTCTGCCCGAGCCCACTATTTTTTTCTTCTCCAAATTGGGGAGAAGAGGGCATTGAGAAGAAAAGTACAAAACTACCACTTTTTCATTGTTCCACTTTTAATAATAAGGGTATAATAGTAATTTACTCTTTATCCTTTTGCTTTTCCATCCTCTCTACCAAACACACATGATGGAAAATACACTTATTTTCTATCCTCCAACCTAAGAGGGCCTTAGGGTTTCATATCTTGAGTTCTTTTTTTTTTTTCCTTGATTTTCTGCTTAGAGAAAATCCATCTCCCTAGACTAACATGCTTAAGTTGAGCCCATCAAACTACTACATGCTTAAGTTTGATATATTCATAAACTATTGAGGATTTAAAAATATACTGCAGGTTCGGATATTTGCCCTGATGGACGATCCTGTCTTAGATGCCATTTGTGAGAGACTAAGGCAAAAGATATACATTAAAGGAAGCAAAATTTTATATCATGGTGGTTTGGTTGAGAAAATGGTTTTCATTGTACGTGGAAAAGCAGAGAGCAAAGGAGAAGATGGCATTGTAGTTCCCTTATCTGAAGGGGATGTTTGTGGTGAGGAACTTCTAACATGGTGTCTTGAGCATTCTTCAGTAAGCAAAGGTATATAGTTAATCATTAATTAACTTTATAATTTTCAAATACTACCTAGTGGACGTGAAATAGCCAGAATTTTGGCTTTACCATATGATTCCTGCATTTGAAAAGCAGCAGCATATTTTATTGTTAGATTCATTAATCAACTATTTCCTAATATCATAGACTTTTGGAACAATGGTAATTTATAATGGTATCAAAGCAGGAGGTCTTGGGTTCAAAACCTGTCTCCACCTTACCTTCCATTTAAAAAATTCCAACATGTTGGGCCTCACTTAATAAGGGAAATTTAGGCCCATGTGTAAAGGAGTGTGTTAGATTAATTGATTAAATTCACCATTTATCAACATGGTTTCTATTGCAGATGGAAGAAAAATAAGGATTTTTGGACAGAGATTGCTTAGCAACAGGACAGTAACATGCTTAACAAATGTAGAAGCATTTTCACTCCGAGCTGCAGACATTGAGGAAGTCACCAGTCTTTTTACAAGATTCTTGCGGAAACCACGTGTTCAAGGGGCCATAAGGTTTTTGCTTTCAACTTTTATTTGAAAGCTTGATTCAGAAGCATGCTTTGATAAATACAGCTTCACATACATTACAAAGCTGCAGTCCTGCCAAACTAAGCCTAACTAATTCACATTTTTTTTTGGCAACATGATTTCTTAGGTAGCACTTATTTTTCTAGGATGAATAACAACACATATTGTAAAAGCAAGTGATTTCCTTAGTTATGATGATTAGAAAGTGCATTTTCGAATGCCTTATATAATACTGTGAAATTTGCTTTATTGCAGGTATGAATCACCCTATTGGAGATCCCTTGCAGCAAGCCGAATTCAGGTAGCATGGAGATACAGAAAGAAACGTCTAAATCGTGCAGATACCTCTCAATCTAATAATTCGTCAAGATAGTGATTCCAACTATTGCATCAGATACTTGCACAGTTTTATGCGACTCCTTGTAGATCCTGACCATCACATGAAGCTATAAATTTTGATATACTAGTGCAGTCTCGTAATGACTTATGGCTGCCCAAAGACCTGGTCATGGTGTATGTGCAGAATGTTGCCAAGTACGCATGTCCAACTTCAGAAATTAGATCTTTGGCTACCAATGGCAAGTGGGCGATCTCTACAAAAATTTATTATTTGTTGGGAAGAGATTAGTATTCTGTAATATGTACACTGACAGAAATGCCTTCAAAAATACCAACTTAACAGACAATGGGGGAACTAGGTTAAAAGTTTCTTGGATGATTTGTAGACAGGTGTGAAGCATTTTTCATTAGTATTGTTAGCTTGCAAGTCATGTGGATATGCGTCCATGCTGAGTTTGCATTGTACTTTATCGTTTTTAGTCTTACAAGTTACAAATCAATGGGGGTATTAACTTGCTTTACATTCTAAATGGATAATAAATCATGTAGTATATTAATGTTGTTAATTACAAATCAACGTATGTTTTCTATTCATTATTTCTTTTCTTTTCTTATAAATAAAATATCCTCATTGTCTCTAATGTTATTTAATTACATTATGATTTTTGTAATAAACAACACTACAATAATACAGGATGGATGATCCTGTCATTTGGGGTTTCAAGAGTTTTCTTACCTCCGACGCTAATTTTGCTTGATGGATACTTGCTGCTGTTGACATTTGCTTAGTCTGTTTAGCATCAACTTTAGTTTTTAGTTTTTCTCTTTTAGCTTTTATATACAGCTTTTTAAAACTTCGTTTTTTTTTTCTGTCTTTTCAAAATTTTTTCGAAGTACAAGTATACTTTAACTCACTTTCAACAAAAAGTTTTCAGCAAAAAACTAGATAAGCTATTTCCTAATAGACACGAGAGAATCCCCTTTTTTTTCTTGAAACTGACAAGCCTTAGGGTTTGGTTGGTTGGGAGGATAGAAAAGTAAGAAAATAGAAATAAAGAGGTGGTAGAAAAGTGGGAGGATAAAAAATATTTTAATTTTCCTCATTTGTGTTTGATTGGAGGGGTGAAAAAGTTGATGAATGAAAATTTTTTTTTGTGTGGTTGAAAAGAAAGATGAGATGTAATTTGTATAAATTTACTCTTATGTCCATATTATATAGTATATATAAAATAATTTATTTTATAAAAGTTTTTTTTTTGAAAATATATTTGAACTAATTTGACAAATTATAAAAATGATTAATTAAATTGGTTAAAATAATATATTAAAAAAGAAGAAAAATCCCAGATTTAAAGAAAAATTCAAATAATGATATATTTAAAAAAAAAAAAAATCCAGTAGAAAGTTCAATTGAGATATCAATGGGCAATATACATCTTTAAAAAAATAAATAAATAAAATATGTTGCAGCGGTGGTAGGTCCTGCTGGTACGTTAATATACTGGACAAGAAGGAAAAATAAATAAAGAAGAAAAGTGTGAACTTGGCAAAACAGGAAAATTATTGAGTAGTCCCAGCCAATAGAAAAGAACCACGTCATTAAACATACCTGAGATCAGCTTACTTGCCACATCATCTCAACACAGCTCCACACTTAACAGCCGTTAGCCCGTTGCGTTAGGGGTTGTGGGTTCATGTTAGATAGTGGTGCTGACAGACTCATTCAGAGTAAGCCTATTCTTCATGCCTATTAGTGGTTTATGTTGGATGCAAGTTGTAATTATGATTGGCTAGGACGAAAATTTTAGTTTGGAAGCAAAAGAGGCATACGGGTAGCTTTGTAGTTAGGTGGAAGACTTTTATAAAGAAGGAATTTAATTTCTAGCATGGCATAAGGATATCACGGCCTGGGTATAGAGTTGCTTTTTTTTTTTTCTTTTTACGCTTTGTGGTGTACATCATTTTCATTACACAGCACTAGTATTTATAGAGGTAGAGAGTTGATGCGCACTAAAGTTTCATATTGTTCAACCAATTTTTGGGTTCATTTTGATGATAATAGGTTCTAAATTAAATTTGCTCTAAGCCACCCTTTGGCATATTTTGGTATATCCTATGTCACTATGAAACCTACTTATTGGTATTGACCAAAGTTTAAATTTTCACTTTGTGTTTCTGTTCTTGCAAAGAAACCAGTTCTTTTACTAATTTATTTATTTTTTTAAATGAAAAGTGAGCTAGTTATTTTTGTCCTCTGTGGCATTATATTACAGAATTATGTCCCTAGCTATAATGCTTTAGTGTGAACCATTGTATGCGCGAAACCAAATAATTTTTATAAAACGTGCAATATTTGAGGATATCAATATCATGCAACTACGTTCTGGTATAAGTTAAATCTGGAGTTGTGTGAGCTACTTGATATTTGTTTTTCGCTGTTATGAATCAATACAAAATAATTAGAATGACTGTTGTGAGGCTTAATACCATCATTTTTATTTCATTTTTAAATGCTAATGTGATGTTTTAAATGTTTGTAGAGAATAGATATATATTATATATCATGCTACCGTCCATAGTCTATTCAAGAACCAAGAATCCAGAGAAGTTAACAAGACAAGCAAAAATTATTATTACATGAGAGTTGAGACTTAAAGCCTACATAATATTGTCATGTGACTATTACATTTGTTTTCTTTGTAATCATTTTCAGTTGGGGCCAATTGAAAGTTATGTACTAATTTTATGTGCTTAAACTCGAAAGAATAGTTTAAACAGTCTTGTAATGTATTAGGACCTAATTCTAATTCAATTTCTTGAAGGCATTTGGTGGAATATTTTTTTTAATTATCTTTAAATTTGTAAAAAAAAAATATTTTAGAGCCCGTTTGGTAGAGGAGTTTGAGTAATGTTGTTTATATATATATTTTTTAAAATACGTGTAGGTGAAAAAGTGTGTGAAAATGCGTGTAATATTATTTAAAAACTGAAAACATGTTGCTAAGATGCTCTACCAAATGGGGCCTTAATTTGTAAAACAAAATTGCTATTTAGTTGTGCCATTGTTTCAACACACCTGATAATCAAAGAGGCCTATCCAAAGTCGTGCAAAAATGTGTTTCATTGTTGGGAATAGTATCGAGAGTTTATTTTCACAGGTAGAGTTAAGGCCAATTATTAGTTTTGTTAACGTGTATAATATTGTGGGCTTTAGGCCCAGTTAGATTACTTGTATAACACACATATTTACTTGTACTGCACACATATGCCTCCTATATAAAGGCACCCATGTACATTCTTTGATCAAGAAATACAATACTTTCACATTCAGTATTTCTAACATGGTATCAGAGCTAGGTTCTGACCTTTCTCTTAGCAGTCTTGTCTCTCTTGGTGTTACTCCACTCTTATCGCTTCTGCATTCACAACAGCCGCTGCAGCCACTCACTGTTGAACCTCTGACGTCTCTCAGCCGTTGTCCTTGGGTTCTGGGCTTGCAGCCGCCGTTGTTGAGGAGTCCCACACCACACAGACCACTGGAATCACCTTCTCCACTGTACATCTTGCTCCGATAACTTTTTTGCAAGTACCACAGTGATGATCTCGCCTCAATCTACTCAATCGTGGAAGTCTCGCAAGCATTGGAGCCCGCACGCGCCGCCCTAAGAAGCTGCGCCTCATCACATGCCTCCCTCAGGTCCTGCTGACGTCATACTTCCACGTCACCTAAGGCTGACATCATCATCCACTCCTTTGTTGACATCACCCACCATGCCAACTGACGTCATCGTTGACCGATCGTTGACCGGAGTCCAACGTTGACTTTGACCAATGGTTGACTTTGATCATTGACTTTTCTATAGGGTTGACTTTTGCAGTCAAAGTTCTCTTTACCCAGTTTTCCGCGTAGATTTCATTTTTGCAGTCTTTTTTTTATTATATATTGTGTCTCTAAATGGATAAAAATGATATTTTTCTTCCTCGGCCCATCAATACTATATTGGAAGCGAATAAGAATTACTTATCTTGGTCTGAAGTTATGTACAATTTTCTTAAGGGTCGCATGCTCTGGCATTATTGTACTGGTGCAATTACTATTCTTGTCAAGGGGGCAAGTGAAGAAGATGCTGCCTTCCTCAGTCACATGATTGAATGGGATAGTCACAATCACATGATCCTCACATGGATTCGAAACACTTCAATTCCCTCCATCTCCAATCTGTTGGGCAGCTTTGATGATGCAAAATCAGCATGGGATATGTTGGCCAAAAGGTACTCCACTACTCACGGATTCATGAAATATCAGTTAGTGGTTGAATTGCATCAACTTCGACAAGAACCAGGACAATCCATCAATGACTACTATGATCAGCTTCACTTCATTTGGGACCAAATTGACCTTTCTGATCCAATTTAGGCATGCTCAAAGGATGTTCAGCAATATGCTATAGTTAGAGATGAATTTTGTCTTTATGAATTCTTGATGTCACTTCACAAGGACTTTGAGCCCATTCGAGATCAGCTTCTTAATCGCAGTCCTCCTCCCTCTCTTGATACTGCTGTAAACGAGTTGGTTAAAGAAGAAGCTTGTCTTGCAAATCTTCAAGCCCAGAATAAGTTCAATGTTTTGGCTATTACTCCTTCTGCACCTCCCATTGAGCAACCTCAGTAATCAGGCGATTCCTCTGGCTTTAGCAATCGTCGCAAGTAGATAAACAAAAAGTTCTGCAATTATTGCAAGCGTCTTGGTCACACCATTGAGACTTGTTACCGTCGCAACAAATCTATTGCTGCTGTTACTAATACTGAGCCTACTCTGCCGATGCCTTCCATTTTAGCTGAGTCCCAATCTTCTAGATCCATTATCAACCTCTTTCCCACTGAACTACAGGAGATCATAGCTCAGGCTGTTCGTGTGGCTGGTAATGCATCTCTTTCCACTGCTCTTTCAGTTCTACCCGGTAAGTCTCAAACTTGGCTTTTTGATTCTGCCTATTGCAATCACATGACACCTCACTCATCCTTATTCTCCAAACTTGACCCTGCACCACATCCTCTTAATATTCATATAGCTGATGGTTCTACCATGCATGGGAATAGTCTAGGTTTTGTTTCGACCTCCAACCTCTCTGTTCCTAGGGTCTTCCATGTACCTGACCTATTCTATAATTTGTGCTCTGCGGGACAATTAGCTAAACTAGGATATCGCCTTATTTTTTACTATTTTGGGTGTATTGTGCCAGATCCGAGGACGGGGTAAGAGCTTGGGACCGGTCCTAGAGTTGGGCATATGTTTCCCGTGGACAATCTTCATCTTCCACCTGTTGCTCCTATTTTTGTTGTTGTTGCTGCTGCTGCGGTTTCTTCCTTACCTTCTCTCGCACTTTGGCATTCTCGTCCTGTTCATGCACCCTCTTCTCGGGTACAGCAGTTAGCTTCTAAGGGTCTGTTGGGTTCTGTGTCCAAAGATAATTTTGATTGTACTTCATGCCAGTTAGGAAAACAGTCAGCTTTGCCTTTAAATAACAGTGAATCTATTTCTAATAGTATTTTTGAGTTAATTCATTCTAATGTTTGGGGACCTTCTCCTGTTGCTAGTATTGGTGGATCTCGATGTTTGTTGTTTTTATTGATGATTATTCTCGTTATAGTTGGATCTTTCCTATGAAATCTCGTTCTGAAATCTTGCTAATATATAGTAACTTTGCAAAAATGGTTGAAACACAATTCTCCAAACGTATCAAAACTTTTCGATTTGATAATGCTCTTGAATATACTCAATATACTTTTTAAGCTCTGTTACATTCCTATGATACTGTACATCATCTAACCTGTCCAGGTATCTCTCAGCAAAATGGTCGTGCCGAAAGAAATTCGTCATATTCTTGACACTGTTCGTGTTCTTCTTCTTTCTGCCAAAGTTCCTACCCCATTTTGGGGTAAAGCCGCTCTTCATGCTATTAATTGCATTCCAAGTGCTGTCATTCATAATCAGACCCGCATGAGCGCCTTTTTAGGTCACCCCCTGACTATCATTACCTTCGCTCCTTCGGATCTGCTTGTTTCGTTTTTTTTTCAGCCTCATGAGCACAACAAACTTGAGCCTCGATCTAGACTTTGTTATTTCCTTGGTAATGGTGAAACTCAAAAAGAATATCGATGTTATGATCTTATCTCTCATTGTCTTCGTGTTTCCCGTAATGTTGTCTTTTGAGAACACCGCTTGTTTGTTGAACTCTTTCACTTTCGTTCTTCCCTGACTAACTCCTCTGTTTTAGAAATCTTTCCAAATGAGTCTCATGTTCCTTCTACAGATACTCTTGATTTTTTCTTTGGACTTCTCTATCCATTCTCCAGATATTTTTTATGGCTTTCCTAGACAGGTCGAAGATGAACAGGTTGATGACGAGCTACCCCACGTTGAGCCTGGGTCCCCTACTCCTGCTCCGCTTGAAGATCCTCCATAAGAAATTCCACCTCGCCACTCAACTCGGGTAAGATCTATTCCTGCATATTTACTTGACTATCATTATTACTCTACCCTTGCTACACTCCATGAGCCTCAAACCTATCGTGAGGCCTCCACTGACTCTTTATGGCAGATTGCAATGAAAGAGGAAATTGATACATTAACCAAAAACCATACTTGGGATCTGGTTACTCTCCTTCCTAGACAATCTGTGGTTGGTTGTAAGTGGATCTATAAGATCAAGACTCGCTCTGATGGGTCCATTGAGCGCTACAAGGCTTGTCTTGTTGCAACAGGTTTTACACAGGAGTATGGGATTGATTATGAAGAGACTTTTGCTCCAGTTGCTTGTATCTCATCTGTTCGTGCCTTCTTAGCTGTTGCCGCTGCTAGTAAATGGGACCTTTTTCAGATGGATGTTAAAAATGCCTTCCTTAATGGGGATCTGAGTGAAGAAGTTTATATGCAACCTCCTCCTAGTCTTTCTATTGAAATAAACAAGGTTTGTCGCTTTCGACATGCACTTTATGGCCTTAAACAAGCTCCACGAGTTTGGTTTGCCAAGTTCAGTTCCACTATTTTTTGTTTGGGTTACACTGCCAATCCTTATGATTCTGCCTTATTTCTTCGTTGCAATGATAAAGGCACCATTTTGCTTCTCTTGTATGTGGATGATATGATCATAACTAGTGATGACCTCAGTGGCATTCAAGAATTCAAGGATTTTCTTAGTCAGCAGTTTGAGATGAAAGACCTTGGACATCTCAGCTATTTCTTAGGTTTTGAAATCACTCGTTCCATTGATGGTCTTTATATTACTTAAGCCAAGTATGCATCTGACCTTTTGTCTTGAGCTGGACTCATTGACAGCAAGACTGTTGACACTTCAGTCGAACTTAATGCGCATTTGACACCCTCGGGGGGAAAACCATTGTCTAATCCCTCTCTTTATAGACGATTGGTGGGCAGCCTAGTTTATCTCACAGTTACTCATCTAGACATTTCTTATGCTGTTCATCAGGTGAGCCAGCATCTGTCTGCTCCACGATCGACTCACTATGCTGCTGTTCGGCTCATTCTACGATACTTGAAGGGCATTCTCTTCTATGGCCTTTTCTACTCAACTTAGTCTCCTCTTGTACTCCATGCATTCTCTGATGCTGATTGGGCAAGAGATCCCACTGATCGCAGGTCCACTACGGGTTATTGCTTTCTTCTTGGTTCTTCTTTGATTTCTTGGCAAAGTAAGAAACAAATTTTTGTGGCTCGCTCCAGTACTGAAGCAAAATATTATGCTCTTGCTGATACCACATCTGAGCTCCTTTGGCTATTTCTACTCAACTCAGTCTCCTCTTGTACTCCATGCATTCTTTGATGCTGATTGAGCAGGAGATCCCACTGATCGCAGGTCCACTACGGGTTATTGCTTTCTTCTTGGTTCTTCTTTGATTTCTTGGCAAAGTAAGAAACAAATTTTTGTGGCTCGCTCCAGTACTGAAGCAAAATATTATGCTCTTGCTGATACCACATCTGAACTCCTTTGGCTATGGTGGCTCCTTAAGGATTTAGGTGTGTCCACATCCTCTGCTACTCATCTTTATTGTGACAATCAGTGTCATTCATATTGCTCACAATGATGTCTTCCATGAACGGACTAAACACATCGAGATTGATTGTCATTTTATCCGTTATCATCTTGTCCATGGTACTCTTAAGCTCTTCTCAATCTCCTCCAAAGATCAACTTGCTAATATTTTCACAAAGTCACATCCTAAGGGACGCCTTCGTGATTTGGTTGACAACCTCAAGCTGGTCTCACATCCACCTTGAGTTTGAGGAGAGCTATTAACGTGTATAATATTGTGGGCTTTAGGCCCAGTTATATTACTTGTATAGCACACATATTTACTTGTACTGCACACATACGCTTCCTATATAAAGGCACCCATGTACTTTCTTTGATAAAAAAATACAATACTTTCACATTCAGTATTTCTAACAAGTTTCATACTAGACCGCTCATATGAGATAATTTATGATATTTTATTGTTAAAAGATTTATTGAGCTCTCAGATCAGTTTTCCAATAACTTGTAAAATAAGTTTGCATAAAAGAGGAAAAAACAAATATTTTTTGTTTAGTTAGAATTATTGAGCTCTCAGAACAGTGTTTGTTACAAAGTTGATTGTCAACCGAATAACAATGATAAGATAATTGAACATAAAATAATCTAATAACTCAATCAGATATCTCTACCAAAAAACTAGGAATTTATTTGCTGAATTCTAACACTAATCGACTACTAACAGCTCCCTTGGATAAAGGAACCACTCCAACCATCAACAAATTTTGATGTTCAGCAACAACATAGTGTTTGCTTTTGCCTAGAAATTGATCCGACTGATATTGAACCTGAAAAAAAAAAGTGCATAAAGTTAAATACTTTAACAACAGCTCACACAAAAAATAAACAACACAGCAGAATAAAATATCAAACTTACCTCTCCTGCATAATGGACAATGGTTCACACTTAAGCATTATAGCTAGGGAACATAATTCTGCAATTTAATGCCACGGATGACAAAAATAAGTTAGATAACTAGCTCCCTTTTCTTTTTAAAAAAACAGAAATTAGTATAAGAACTAGTTTCTTTGTAAGAACAGAAACACAAAGTAAAATATTTAAACTTTGGTCAATACCAATAAGCAGGTTTCATAGTGACATAGGATATACCAAAATATGCCGAAAGGTGGCCTAGAGCAATAGCAACTCTGCACCCAGGACCCAGGTCGTGATGTCCTTATGCCATGCTAGAAATTAATTTTCTTCTTTATAAAAGGCCTTCCACCTAATTACAGAGCTACCCATATGCCTCTTTTGCTTCCAAACTAAAATTTTCCTCGTAGCCACTCATAATTACAACTTGCACCCAACACAAAACGCTTCCAAACTAAAATTTTCCTCCTAACCACTCATAATTACAACTTGCACCCAATAAAAAACACTAATAGGCATGGAGAATAGGCTTACTCTAAACGA
This sequence comes from Quercus gilva, assembly GCA_023621385.1. Classification (NCBI taxonomy): domain Eukaryota; kingdom Viridiplantae; phylum Streptophyta; class Magnoliopsida; order Fagales; family Fagaceae; genus Quercus; species Quercus gilva. Next base: position 32,991,305 of record CM042482.1, on the reverse strand, counting down.
GTCTGTCAGCACCACACTAACATGAACCCACAACCCCTGATAATCAGAACACAAAGCCATAAGAAGTTTGGAAAAAAAGGGATCTCTATGAAGCATTTCAACAAACACATTCTGTGCCACTAAAAGAGGGAATAAAGTTGGTACCTTGCAAGTACAAAAATGTTGCCAACGTTGCAATGGCGGTGATGATGAACAGAGAGAGATAAAAGATCGAGGAAAATGAAAAGTTTCTTTAGTTTTTAGTTTTACCTTCACCAACCTGCCCAATTTTCAGATTAAAATTTGAATTTGCACGGAGGGTTAACGCAGCGGGGCTAACGGCTGTTAAGTGTGGAGCTGTGTTGAGATGATGTGGCAAGTAAGCTGATCTCAGCTATGTTTAATGACGTGGTTCTTTTCTATTGGGTGGGACTACAAGGTCAGCTTGCTGACCTTGTACTCCCGGACTACTCAATAATTTCCCAACAAAACAAAGGCCATAACGTCACAATGAGCAAAATAGACTTTTCCTCTTCAATCCTCCTTCCTCCAAAGGTTAATTTTTTTGCCCTCAGGCTGTGGTAAACAACCAAGAGTAGTTGTTTACTATAGCTCAAGGCATTCACATTGCCGAAGTCGTAAATTTAACAATTTAACTCCACAAAAAATTACTTTATTTATTTTACCTCTTCTCTTTGGAAAACACTCAATATTATTATTAGTCTTATTTTAATTTTCATCGTAATAAAATAATATATCCACGACAATAAAATAACATATGCTGCACGTTAGAATAACATAAAAAAAAAAACTACAACAATATAAATAAATACAAAACATCCAGCCCACCATCACCCTGGTCAACCACCACTATACACAGCCCACCACCACCACTATCAACAGCCTACTCTTATCGCCACCACAACTACCCAAGAAAATTAACCCACAACCATAAAAATAAAACTCATGGCACAACATACCACCACAACTTTGATTTAAAAAAAAAAAAAAAAAACAAAAAAAAAAACAAAAAACAAAAAACAAAAATAGCAATAGCAATAACCACCACCACCACCAAGCTTAGGTCTTCGGAAAGAAATTTCAAGCTCTGGTTGGCGGTGGCTTGGCTGTCTGCTTTGGTGAAGTAGTGGTGAGAGGAGGAAGAGAGGGAGAGGGCTTGAATTGGTGAAGAAGAAAGGAAAAAAAAATAGAGAAAGAGAGAAGTGATATGTGATATGGTGAAGAAGAAAGAAAAAGAAACAGGAGGAAATGAGGGAGACGGCTTGAATCAGTGAAAAAGAAGGAAAAAATAAAAGGCGAAAAGCACATTTTAGTCCCTACATTTTATTTTTACCGCTTTTAGTCGCTATCCTAAAAAACGCTTCTCGTTTTGGTTTCTGCTGTTACATTAGAAACGGAGAAAGCTAACGTGGCAAACGGCATGAATAAATAATAATAAATTAATGTCCATGTGGCCAAAATTAATAATAAAAAATGTTTTTTGGCATTAAAAAATGCCATGTCATCATCTAAATTAAAAAAAAATTAATTTATTACTTTATTAATTTTAACTAAATAAAAAAAATTAAAAACAGAATTAAAAACTAAAAATTAAAAAAAAAAAAAAAAAAACCCAAATCCAACCTTCGGCAGACTAAAGCCTCTATCTTCGACGCAATCACCACCGTCGGTAAAGCGGAGACGGCCGATTTTAAAGTTGGCGGCGCGCCTCTTCTTGCGCTGATATGTTCTCCACTAAGGCTTGTAGTAACGCCTCATAGCCCTCGGCGTCGACGTAATCTTCAGGATTGCTGACATACCAGTCGATTCAGGGACTTCGAGGCAGAATTCGATGGAGGTGTCCTCCAGGCCCATGAGAATCTCGGCCTAATCCAAGATCCGGTTACGGTCACTCCGTGCCTGAGGCATAACGTCTTGGATCCGAAGCCGGAGCAGCTCACACCGCCTTTGCCATTGTATTTCATCATCTTCCTCTCTCTCTTGCCGATCTCGATTCTCTTGGTCCTCGTTATTAGACGAGCGATCTTCATCCTCCTCTTAATCTTCATTTCCTTCCTCTTCCTTTTCCTCATGGTTTTGAAACTCGGTGTTGTCCGGATCTTCATCCTCTTCATCGTTATACCATCCATCAAGCTCAATCTTGTGGAAATCATCATTAGGCGAATGGACGCGAGGAGGAGGCGGAGGCGCGTCTTCGTCACGCGTTGCCTACGCCATCAAGCGAAGAACCTAAAGGAATTGAGAGCCGAAGGTTGGATCTAGGTTTTTTTTTTTTTTTTTTTAATTTTTGAGTTTGTGTTCTTGGATCTGGGTTTGTGTTCTTATTGTTCTTGTTCAAGACACACTTAGATCTCAATTCATATGATTTTTACTTTTTAATTTTGTTTTTAATTTTTTTATTTAGTTAAAATTAATAATTTTTTTTAATTTAGATGCTGACGTGGCATTTTTTAATGCCAAAAAACAATTTTTATTATTAATTTAGGCCACGTGGACATTAATTTACTATTATTTATTCCTACCGTTTGCCACATCAGCTTTTTCTGTTTCTGATGTAACGGTAAGGATCAAAACGAGAAGCGTTTTTCAGGATAGGGACTAAAAGCAGTAAAAATAAAATGTAGGGACTAAAATGGGAATCGCCTAAAAATGTAGGGACTAAAAGTGACTTTTTGCCCAAAAAAAAAAGAGAAAGAGAGAAGATTCTGTGATATGGTGAAGAAGAAAGAAAAAAAGAGAGAAAATAGAGGGAGAGAGAAAATATTATTTTAATAAAAAAATCTACTTGTAGGATAAAAAATTAATTTATTTTATACCTTTTGAGAACATTAGTATTGATGGTGATAAAAAGCTAAATTGCTTTTTTTAGCAACACCAATACTAATTTTGTTATTCTATGAGTAGATTTTTTATTAAAATAATCTTTTCTCTCTCCCTCTTTCTCTTTTTTTTTTTTTTCTTCACCGTATCACAAAATCTTCTCTCTTTCTCTAATTTTTTTTCTTTCTTTCTTTTTCACCGATTCAAGCCCTCTCCCTCACTTCCTCCACTTTCTTTTTTCTTTCTTCTTCATCGTATCACAGAATTCTTTCTCTATTTTTTTTTTCTTTCTTTTTCACCAATTCAAGCCCTGTCCCTCTCTTCCTCCTCTCACCACCACTTCACCGAAGCGGAAAGCCAAGCTGCCACCAATCCAAACCTGAATTTCTTTCCAATGACCTAAGCATGGTGGTGGTGGTCTTTTTTTATAAATAATAAAAAAAAAAAATCAAAGTTGTGTTAGCTGGGTGTGGTCGTGGTTGTGGTTGTGGTCGTAGGTTTTATTTTTGTGGTTGTTGTTGGGTCCCAAATAATATTATCAACAACATTAGCAATTCAAAACAACAATCATACACAAGAACACAAAATTTACCTGAAAAAACATTTTCTCTATAAAGGGAAAAACCATAGGACAAACTCCAAATAATTTCACTATTATCAAATCAATTACAATAATTCTTGTGTGCGTCTCACAGCTAAAGAAAAATCTCTCTTGTTTTTCTTTACTCTCACACACACTAATTATCGCTCTCAAAGGTGGCAACAATTTGCTCTCTTCTTTCCATTTTCTTTTCCACGCACAGCTCTCTCTTGGCTATCTTCTTTTCTCTAAGCAACTCCCACTTGGCTGCTCTTTTTTTTTTCTTGCGCGGCTTCCTCTTTCTTTGTTTTCTTCAATATGCGACACTCCTTTTTGGCACACCTCTATGCGGCACCCACTCCTTACTTTATATAATAAGTGTGCCCCCACATGAATCCTAGGAACACAAGGATTCCTAACACTACTCTAATTATAGTTCTTGAAGAGCATTACTATTACTATTTCCTAATTCTAATTGAATTAGGAGAGTTCAACTTCATGTGGCTTGAAAGTCACACAAACATAAGCTCATTAAATGAGCACTACTTTGGTGTGGGCTGGACATTGGTGTCCACGTGCACCCAACAATCTCCTCCTCCAACCCACCGATGGGAGGAGATCTTCATTCTATCTCTCCAATTCAATTTCATGTCGATCAAGCGAACTCCAAGCTTGACCATCTTCATTATCTTCACCAACACTGAGAACACCTCATCAATGTCAATACCTTTCATTCTCAAAGAATTTATCTCATTTTGGATTTCTTTACTCCAATCTCTTGGCTCCCCCTCATCATTCTTGAAGCTAACAATTCGATGTTCTCCAGTAGTCCTCTTATCATGAGGTTCAATGATCTCTAGTAGAAGGTATTGCTCCCTATGCTCAAGACCTCTAGGATCTTTCACTTCAACATTATCCCATGCAGCCTTAACATCTTCATATTCTTCATCACCTACCACTTCCTTTTCTGAAGCATTATCAGGCAATGAGAATTTCACCCTTTTGGTATCAACACTATTAATTCCTACTCTCAATTGTGGAGTCTTCTTAAAATTTTTAATCTCATTGAACTTCTTCTTATAGGTCTTCATATGAGTCCTATACATACCGCAACATGCATGTCCTCTTGCAACAACCAATGGCCCCTTAGTAAGTTTCCATCTTCCATTACCAAGGTGGTTACAATAACCAGCTCGATCCATAGCCAATGTAGAAAACATATTCATCCTTAAATCTGAAACATGTCGCACATCCTTCAACATCACAGTGCTACCAACATTTGTTTTGATGCACACATCACCAATTCCCACAATTTTTGAGTAACTAGAATTACCCATCTTCATTGTACCAAAGTCTCCTTCTTTGTACTTGGTAAACAACCCCTTCGTAGGGATAACATAGTGGGAGGCTGTAGAATCAACAACCCACTCAGCATTATTATTAGCAACATGCTCACACTTTTGCTCTTTAATAGAAAGCACCACAACATCCTCAATAATTATAGCAACTGTAGTATTTTTCTCACTATCATTCTTTTCATATTTTCCTTTGTTTTGTTCCTCATTCCAATGCCAACAATCTCTTCTTAAGTGACCATTTTTTCCACAATGGAAACATTCTCTAGTTTCCTTGAATTGAGATCTATCTCTTTATTGTGACCTACCATTGAATTTTCAATCATTAGGTCCTCTGCTTCTACTTATGCTCTTGTTCTCTATGACAAAAACTTGATTGTGTATTGTCTATATTTGCATCTCTCCTACGAACCTCTTCACTTAAAATCAAATCTCGAATATCATCATATTTGAGTTTGCTTTTCCTTACAAAATTACTTATCGCCATTCTCATGGCTTCCCAACTATTTGGTAAAGAAGCCAAAAGAATCAATGGACAAACCTTATCAATTTTCATCGTGGATAATTGATTTATGATTATATTGAACTCATTCAAATGCTACGCTACAGAAGTGCCTTCTACCTTTTTCAAATTAAATAACTTCTTCATCAGATACACCTTATTGTTAGCCGACGGCTTTTCATACATTCTAGACAAAGTCTTCATCAAATCTACTATGGTCTTTTTTTTCACAATATTGTGCGCAACTGATCTTAACAGAGTTAATCGAATAACTCCCAATACCTGTCTATCAAGAAGGTTTCAGTTTTCATCCTTCATAATATTAACTTTCTTCCCTAAAAGAGGCAGATGCAATTTCTTCCCATAGAGATAATCTTCAATCTACATCCTCCAATACCCGAAGTTTGTTCCATCAAACTTCTCAATTCCTAAAGTCTTGCCTTCTTCTCCTGCCATCGCTTCTACTCTAACCTTAACTTTGATACCACTTGTTGGGTCCCAAATAATATTATCAACAATACTAGCAATCCAAAACAACAATCACACATAAGAACAAAAAAATTTAAGTGGAAAACCCTTTCTCTTTGAAGGGAAAAACCACGGGACAAACTTCGAATAATTTCACTATTATCAAATCAATTACAATAATTCTTGTGCATGTCTTACGACTAAAGAAAAATCTCTCTTGTTTTTCTTTGCTCTCACACGCACTAATTATCGCTTTCAAAGGCGAAAACACTTTGCTCTCTCTTAGCTATCTTCTTTTATCTAAGTGGCACCCTTTTGGCTACTCTCTATTTTTTCTTGCATGGCTTTCTCTTTCTTTGTTTTCTTCAATATGCAGCACTCCTTTTTGGCACACCTCTATGCGGCACCCACTCCTTGCTTTATATAATAAGTTTGCCGCCCCACATGAATCCTAGGAACACAAGGATTCCTAACACTACTCTAATTATAGTTCTTGAAGAGCACTACTATTACTATTTCCTAATTTTAATTGAATTAGAAGAGTTCAACTTCACATGGCTTGAAAGTCACACAAACATAAGCTTATTAAATGAGCACCACTTTGGTATGGGTTGGACATTGGAGTCCGCGTGCACCCAATAGTTGTGTGTTAATTTTCTTGGGTAGTTGTGGGTTGATTTTGGTGGTTGTGGTGGAGGTATGAGTAGGCTGTGGGTAGTGGTGGTGGTGGTGGGTTGTGTAAAGTGGTGGTTAACCAAGGTGGGGGTGGGTAGTATGTTTTGTATTTATTTATATGGTTGCAATTTTTTTTATGTTATTTTAATGTATAATATATGTTATTTTATTGTAATGGATATATTATTTTATTGTGTTGTTTATATTATTTTATTATGTTTGTAAAGTTGTAATTTACAACTATGTTTTTATGTTGGCTTTAATTCTGTGTCAAATTTGATTATAATTTAGTTTAATCATTTCCCTGTATTTATTGTGGGATTTAATGTAAGGGTTGAGTGTAAGAGTTTGGTGAAGATTTGTAAAGAAGGAGATTTCGCAACTGGCTCGCGAGTGACAACCCATGAAAGGCCACGTGAGAAGCACATGCTGGAATTTGAACAGTCTCATGTCAAGCTGGATTTCATGAGTCACTTCGTGACTCAAGCCAAGATGCGAGTGACCCACGAAACTCACTACTTAGAGCTTTTTAAAGTGTGTTTTTCTCATTCCTTTACCAACACTATACAAGCCCACATTACCCACGAAATTGTAAGGAGCTTTTTCAAGGAACTTTTAAAAGAGAAAAGCCTATCCATACACTTGAGAGTTAGAGATTATAATCCCACAATCATCTACATCATTTCTTTAAAGTTTTGCTCTACGACTACCTCTCCATTTACACATCCGTGAGAGGTTCTTAGTCTAAACACTTACCTCACCCATTCTGAGTGTTGAGAGAAGTTTCGATGCGTATGGGAAGCATTGGAAAAAGCCATTGATTGGCGGATGCAATTTAGAACTAATTGTGGGATTCAGATAATTAGTGAAGACATGGCTTCGTGAAGCCCGTTGGTAGCTGGAATTTGGAGGGTTTAAGTACATTGGGTAGATTAGACTTAGAGGGTCTTTTTGATATTCGTGTACTCCAACTTTATTCACTAGTGGATCGATTTCGACTTGGAGGGCCGTAGAGAGGTTTTTTGCCGAGTACTTCGATTCCTCTTCGATAACACGTCTCAGTGTTATCTTGTATTTGCATCTCTTTTCCCTTACTCTTTAAATTTTATATTTGTTATTGCTTTCTTATGGTTATGGCTTAGAGAGTAGTTCTAGTTATTGCATATCATTTACTCTTATTCCGCACTTAAATAAGTTAGAGTAAAAGTTATTTAGCCGTAAGTTTAAAATTGAGGGTCTAAACAAGTTATAGTGTTTTACACTTGAGTTTTCAATGTTAAGAGCTAAAATAAAATTACTGATGTTGGGTGTTTTGTAAAATGAAGAGATATAATAGATAGAGTAACTTTTTGTGAAGCCAAATTGCTAAATTTATGACTCTACCAGTGTGGATGCTCTAATTGGGGAGATTCATTTTTGGTAGGCCTAAAGAAAAAACTCATGTGCCCCACCAAAATCCACCCTCATTTTCACCTCCTACCAAACAGACCAAAAACATGTTTTCTCTTCCTTTTTCTCTTATTAGTTTTCCATCCTCCCAATAATCACCCCAACCAAGCATACTCTTAAGTAGTACATTACATTCTAAATTGTTTTTTCATTCGTGGATTAACCAATGTAGTTACTTTTGTGAGGTATTAACTAGTTGTTACTTCATATTGATTTTTCATTCATTTTGCATTCTAAACCAAACATCAGCTAGTTAATACTAAAAGCAAGTACCTTCAAGCTTTTCTCTCTATTCTCTATCCTTTGTAGTGTAGTAACTATTTAGTAGGCATGTCTTATTGTTATCTATGAAGCATTGCTGTGGCGGTGGTGGTCATTAAGAAACTTAAATTATACAAAATCTAATAAAAAAATTCATATAATGGCAAAAAAACACACAAATATATAGGTTATGTTTGGTAACAGTTTTTGTTTTCTATTTTCGAAAACTTGTTTTCACAAATATAAATAAAAAATAATTTTCTTGTATTTTTAAAATCAAAAACATGTTTAGTTAGTTGAAATTAAAAAAAAAAAAAAAAAAAAAGAGTTTTTGAAGAAAAAATAGAAAATACTAAAGTATGTTGTTACTAGGATTTGAACTATAATGCTAACTCATTAAATGAGACAGATTCATTAAATTAAATGTGTATTTCTATTGACTTTTGAAAATTAGAAATTGAAAAAAAACCTTTTGTATATGTTTGTTTTTAGACCCCTTAAACACAATTGGATTAACCTAGTTTATTAGCCAAGTTATTACTTAGTCCAAATTCCAAATTTAGGTTAACACAATCAAACAATCATATCATGCACAGCAGCGGAAAAATAAATAACACAATGATATAATGACCCAGGAAAACCAAATCGGTAAAAAACCTGGGGAGGATTTAACCTCGCTATCCTCAAGGTAAACCCAAATCCACTAATGAAAGAATTGAAGTTTTACAATAGCGACTTAGACCACTAACATCCTATTGCTACCCACCAGTAGAAACTTACTGACACGACCACATGCAAGCTCCGAGACCACGGACTCCTTCTTTCTTGGATTCTCCAGCAAATACAAGCACACCCGCTTGTGTATTTTTAAGCTCTTATGGCAGTAACTGAATGATCATCAAGCTCTTGAAGAAATCTCATTCTTGGTAATCCTAAGCTTGTGTGAAGGCAAGCACCTCTCAGATCTCACAAGAAATTCATACAAACAACAATATGAGCAACATAAAAATGTGGCTAGGGTTTGCCTTTTATACCTAGGGCAAAACATAAAACCCTACACATTTTAATAGGCTAGGGCTGAGTTGAAAAAATCTACAGAAAAAACAATCTACCCAAGATTCGATCGATCAAGTCTAAACTTTGATCGATCGAGCCCGGCCGAAAGTCACTAATACTTCTGCAACCACTTGATTCCAACTTTACATGCAACGCACACACTTTGAGCAAGTCTAAACAAGACTAACAACTGTTTTGATCATGGTTTGCCAACATTACACATTAGAGTTCTAAAACATTAGTTCCTAAGTACTTAGAACCTAACAGTATATTTTCAGTTTCCTTCATAAATTGAGTTTTGAGAACAGTTTTTATTTTCTGTCTATTTTAGTTTACCAAACAAGTTTTTTAATCTCAAAAATAGAAAATTGTTTTTGAACACAGAAAATAAGGGGAAAAACAATTACCAAACATACCAATAAATTCTTACAATTTCCTTTTACAAGTTTTCTAATTTTGAAATCATTGCATGAGTCTCATTATCAATTTTGCAAGCTATATATTGTTAAGGACAAAGTTTAGCTACAAACTTAGTTGTCTCACTAAACAAATTAACATTACTAAGAGAAATAATAAGAGGGAGAGGAAATGCACTAAGCAATGAGTTGGTTTATTCTTCAATGATAGAAATGTGATTACAAGTAGGTATTTATAGAACCATAAAATTATTCTATTGGCCCACATGGCCATATCCTAATGGTCCTATTATTCTCCATGTGCATTAATAATTCCTACTTATGTTAAATGTGATTAATATGCTTGGAATTGTAACTAACTAAGTAAATGCATTCTATACCTAAATGTGCGTTCCTAACACATCATCACTCAAAATTTTTAATTGGATGATTTTGACAAATCCATTATTGGATTAAATTATCTTCATATACCCTCTTTGCTTGTAAATTTTCAATATAATATTTTTAAATTATGCATAAAAGATAAGTTTATAAATAAATAGTAAGCAATATTCCATTGGCATGAAATTTGGTATGTGCGTTAAGAACATAGAAAATATGTAATTCAGATATTCAAATATTAATCGAATAAAAAGTTATTAAGTGGTTAAATACTTAAAGTTTCACCAATTATATATTGGGTTGAAGTTATACTACCCTTTTTTATTGTCATTTTTAAAGAATTATATATAAATTTACATCATAAAAGAAAATTTAATCATTAATTTTTATTTTTTAATTCAAGTGCAACCCCTCTCCTCACCTTTCAAATTTCCCAATAATAAGGAATATAAAATGAGAGGTTTGAAGGAGTAAGAATAATTAGATATCCATACAAATTAAGGATGAGTTTTATGTGGTCCATTCAGTTTTTTTTTGGGGGGGGGGGGGGTTATAGAAAAAACTACATCAGTTGGTTAGAGGGGACATGGCATCGAGATTGACTGCACATTATGCACCCTTGCACAAAATTAATTTGGGTTGATTTGGTGTGGTTCAATCAAGATTCTAGTTTTGGTCTTTGTTGGTGAGAAAGAGAGGAAGAGAGGTATTACCAACAAGGTTGCTAATTGGGTTGCTAGCAACGAGACGACGAGAGAATTTTTTGCCAAATAACATAATTTTAGGAATAATTTAGGAAAAGAGCACTAGGTCAAAGTTATTTAGTTATGTAGCATCTTTTTGGAAGTCAAGTTTGTCAAACTTGAGTTCCAAGTGAAACTTGAGTTTACCAAACTCGAGTTCTAAGTGTGAGAGACCACAAGGGGTTCTCTCAAAAAAGAGATTCAGGTGCTTTAAGGCACCTTTCTTTCTAGATAAGTGGTGTGGAGTTGCCACTTATTTTTTTTTATACAAAAAAATAAGAAAAATAAGTATAATTACAGGTTCAAAATACTTCAAGTGTCATTGATAAAAAAAGAGTGCGGTAGATTAACCTTACAAGGCTTTGGTCCTAGTTACAATCTATGCAAATGTTACAAAGTTTTGGTTCTACATTCCACCAAAATGAAAGACAAAACACTAATCTACCTGTCCAAAATTCTAAGTTTGGGGGGCTAGGTTACGGAATGGGAAGGTGTTAAGCACCCATTCTGCCCAGACAAAGTCTGGTCTTCTAGACTCTAATGACTATTATATACCATTTTTATATGATGTTGAATGATATGTAATAACACACATGACA